>JASDDO010000022.1:113995586-115195586 GCA_030015575.1 Agapanthus africanus | reverse complement strand
GACATTGCTTCTACACAGCCATTTGGGAGTTTCCAGCATCCAAACAACTTTGAATATTTTACCGAAACTCCTTCACAACCCATGTCTAGTTTGGAACAGGCGTTGGAAGACTTTAGGGTAGTGTCATGCCAACAGATGATGGATTTGGATGCGTCCATGGCTGCTCTCATACAACCTAGTGACCCGGTAGTTAGTTTCCAACTAGCTCCAAATTTTCCAATGTATGATGAGGCGGTTGGACAGATTGAGAATTTGAGTGGAGAGAGTGGGATGTGCACCCTTCCAAATCAAACCTACCCATCCCTAATTGAATCCCACAACTCCGGTTTTGAATGTCTATCAAGTGTCCCAAATGATTCACCAGTTGAGGATAGAACGATTAATGAGTTGTGCGATTTTATAGTGTTTGATTTACCTGATTGTGAAGAGTCCCTTTCGAATGAAACCATCACCAATCCTTTTGACCTCTACACCTCCACTCTAGAACCTGAATTGATTAATATCCATGCTTTTGATGGGGTGTCTAAGAAAATTGATTTTCACTTGATTGAGGATATCGACGCTGGGAATATTTTGGATGATGAACCCGTAGATTTGACTGAATTTTTCTCTCCAATTCATCATCCTGAGTCATTAAATGTTTCTCCCGAACTTCATATGTGTCTTGATTTTGATGAGAATTGCATGGAGAGTATTGAGGAAATTATTGAGGATGAAGCAGTTTTACTTGAGGAGTCGGATTTTCCAATTCATTCTATCCCTTTCATTGACTGCGCACACCCTCCTGAATCTTTAACCGATAACCTTCCTCACTCACTTCCCTCCATCCTCGCTCCGACCTTGCAAGAAACCGTTACACTTTTATTTTCAATGTCTGGTTTACCAAGTTCGACGTACCCATGTTTTCTCACGACTCTTGAGGGATTTGACCTCATTTCTCAGTGGGTTGATAGATTAGCACAATCAATTTTTACACATCGGTCATTACAAATTGTGCTAATTTATACAGTCCATCTCCACCCTCAAGTTCGTATTCAACTTCTTTCTCCCACTTTCTCTAGTTCTTCTTCTAATCTTCCTTTAATTATAGCGAGTGTTTATGAATCACAATCCGATATTTTGAGTTCGATAATTCTAGAAAAATAACTTGATTTAGACTCTTTTGAGAATAAGGTAGATGAGCCTTACGAGTCTCCTACCTCCGTATTTTTTGAAAAATCAAGTGTGTTGAATTCTGGCGCGACACTTATTGACATTGAAACGTTCAATCGGACCATCGATGAAAGTTTCGAAGATATTTTCGCCGACGAACTCGCATTCCTAAACGACACGGATTTTGTGATTAATCAACCTCCACCTGAAGAAGTCGAACCACCACCATTTCTTCTTATCCCATACGAGAATGCGACCATTCTTCCCATTCCTAATCATCCACATTCTCGTTTCCGTTCACCGTTATTTTTTCGTCTCTACAAATCGAGACGTAAACCCTTTCCATTACACCACTTATATTTACCCTATTTCTTCCTGACTCTATACAACATGTTCTTCCACCAACCGGTGCGCTTCACTGATAAATTCTATGAATAGTTGGTGCTAACCTTTAGCCTGTGTAAAGCCTTGTATAGCTTGATACTATATTTTTCTCCTCCCTAACTCTAAACTTTAACGCTTAAACAGTGGAAACACTGTTTCACTTACGTTTAGGGAGACCTTTTTGTGTATATATATTTTGTTTTCTTTTTCTGTTAATAATAATAAAAAAATAAAAAAATAAAAAAAACATATAAAAAAAACATGGGAGTGCCGACAATTTTGACCCTCTTGGTGTAGCCTGACAGTGAGGGCACTATCAAGTTTAAGTTTGGGGGTGTGCTCGGTAAGCTTTCTTCCTTCGCATTCATGTGTATATTTTTTGCATTTGCATAATTATTTTAAAATCCATAAAAATCAAAAAATTTAAAAATTAGAAAAATTGAAAAGTTCAATTTTCGCCATATTTGACTTAAGTTCAACATGACGGTTGACTAGTTAGGAAAACTAGATCCTAAACTTAGTAAATTAAAAACCTTAAAAAATAACATTTCTTAAAGTTTAACTGTAGAAAATATACATCCTTGTAATTTATTTAGAAATAGACAGATTTTGAGTTCAGTTCTTGAGCTAAATCGAAATAAGGGAAGAGTATTGAAAACTCTATTTGAAGTATAAGTCTGAAAAATAACTCTGAACCTTAAGTCCAAATTCTGAAAATATATACCCTACTTTACGCACTCACACACATCTTGAAACTTGGGATAGTAGATGATACCTTGAAATGCTCTTGTCTAAAATCCTTAGTATGAAGGAAAATAAAATAAAAGTATAAATAGTGAATAATGAGATAAAAAAAAATGAACACTGGTTTTGTAATTACTTAAGGCAGCATAAATAAAAAAAATATATATAGCGAGGGTCCTTTATCACCTAGTACCTTAAACCAACTGGTTTGGGAGTCACCGCTAAGCCTTAGGTATTGCAAGACGAGGAATTACGTCTAAATGCGCAAGCCCATTTTGTAATCGGTCGCTTAGTACCTCAAGAAGTATTAACAGTCGCATGGAGGATGTGTGAGCAATTTCATCTAAAATTCACCAACTAAAAGTATTTTGGAAGATGGACAAGAGTATGATAGCTTGAATTGAATTTCCAAGTGTAGGGGTGATAATTACACACACGTAGGAGTATATAATTGGAGTTTGGAGGAGAGATAGGAATAAAAGATAGGGCTTGTATCTTCAGTAGAGAAGATAAAAATTCATGAGTTAAGATTGCGCCTTAGAAGGAAAACTTAGAAGATACTGAAAGCTTTTTAAAATGGCAAAACGTATATGATCTAAGGTTAAATGAAAAGGAAGTGTAAAGAATACAGGTTGATGATTTCTAAGTTGAAGATAATAAACTTCCTCGCTAGAATACTGAATTGAAGAATTAGAGTCAATGGCCTAATTGATTGGATTTTGTGGGTAGTATCCGCTAAAAACCCTCAGGAGACAACACTCCTCCTGCTAGGGACACCTAGAGGTTTAACGGCTTGTTGCACGAGCTCAGTGCAATCGCGTTCCCTGCGAATGTAAGGTTAGGATTTTTCGAGAATAAAATTGGCTTTTCTCGGGACGAGCAAAAGATAAGTTTGGGGGTATTTGTTCATATCAGAATTTTTCATTATTATATCGCACATTCTTAATCACATTACAGATAAATAGGTGCTTTTGATCCGTGTCTGCTAAATAGTTGCAGGTTACAGGTTCTCAGATCGTTACAGTGAAATTCATGAAAAGTCGCTACAAATGTGAGACTACGACCAACAATAGATAAATCCGTATGATGCCGCCTACCAGTTCAAGGAACAAAAGAAAATCATTAGACAGTTCAATGCACAAAGCACAAGGGCAGCACAAGATTCAAGACTTCAAGGCGAAGCTCAAGGCAAAAGTCCACATCATTCTGCACTGTTGGAAATCTAGAAGAAAATAGAAGAGATTCTGAGGAACAAAGTGAAGAAAACAGAAGATAAAAGCAACATGAAGCAACCCTGAAAGATTGAGACCAAGAACCCACCAAATGGCTGTGGAACCGCGGCCAAACAGGACTTTCTGCCGCGGAACCGCGGCCGTATGGTGCACGTGTCGGTGGGTGTCGGTGCTTTGACCCGGTTTTCTTAGGGTAGTTCAGTAAATTCATGTATGGATCAGAATGTAAACCTAGGGTTTTTCCTATCTATAAATAGGAGAGCTCAAAGCCAAATAGAGGATGCCTCTTTCAGGGTGCCTCTTTTGGGGCATGCCTCTTTTTAATTTCTAGATTAAAATCTTAATTCCAATTGTAATGCACTTGTTGAGAGGTCATCAATAAAGGTATTTTTATTTTTATCTCGCATTCTTTTATTATCTGAATTTAATTCTTGCAATTTTATATGTTCTTTTATTATCTGCAATTTAGTTTTCGAATATAAAAATTATAAAAATGAATTTTATCGTTAACTTCCTAATGAGTGAGTAATTCCTCACTTGTTAGGGTTAGGATATGGAAGGTTTGAGAGAAGGAAATCTTTATCACTCCTTTCCTTGCCCATATAATTTTAATTAATTAGGACTCTATTTAAATTAACCACACACTGCTCACTACGGCACTCTATCCTAAAAGATAGCGGTGATTCCCTAGTTAGACCGGTTGTGGTTGAATTAACCAGAGGTTAGGGCTAAGAGTTAAGAACGGATGGACAAGGACCAAAAGGAAGAAACCACGCTTCTTCCTAGTCGTGCTAATCCCCGTTACTGACTATTACCCTAACACCTATATTCTTAATTAGGGCATTGTTAGCAGTGAGAAGAATCCATATTTCAAACTAACCTAATCCTAACCCTAGCAAGACTTTAAATCAATTTAAGCTCATTCTTAGATCTTAAAACAAAACCTACCAAAAATAGGACTTAACTCGTTAGAACTTAAAGAAAAGAACACCATTTCCCTGTGGATCGACTCGTACTCAACCGGCTAGCTACCAAGCGACACCGTCTTGATTGCAGTATTCTTAACTTTAAAACGCATACAAAATTTCTCTCAATCAACAAGATAATAAGAGAAACAGGTCAAAAGGTTCGGGATGACCACAGCCGCAAAATGGCCATTTACGAAAAAGCCAGGACGTAATGTATCATTCAGCAGGCTACGGAGGATGACGATCCCTTTCACCCCCAACCCGTTGTGCGCTCTCGTGGCAAAAAGAAAACCCGGCGCAGAAGCAATGATAAGATCAAGAACGAGGACGGCGTTCAAAAACAACGAAGCGGATCCAAGAAGCCACGCGAGCGAGGAAAAGTCAGCTGGAACCCGTCTTTATGAAGAAGATGGGTCGGGAGTACTCTTTCCCTCAAAATAAGACAAGGAAAATATTCAACCTTGTCATAAAGTATCAAATGATGATGCTCCCGGAGTTTCGATACCTCGAATAGATAAACGAGGTCCATCACCCGGATTATTTCTCCTACCACTGAGTAGTGGGACATCCTCTTGAAGACGGCTTCACCTTCAAAAACTGGGTTGAAGACCAGTATCAGCAAGGCAAGTTTGCTCTATCCGACAGTTGGAAGGTAGCCCCGAAAGCATGAGCCGAGAGCAACCTACACTGCAAGGGAAAGTCCAGATAAACATCGATCTTGGAAACGAGCTCGTACCTGTCATATGATAACATTCTCAAAGGAGGGAGAGCACGAGAATATAGACGACCTCTCCCAATGCTTCGCAAATGAAGATGAGAATGAGCTGATTTCAGAATTTCCACCGGCGCCAAAAGTGCTAGAAGATGGAATACACACCACAGCAGACAATCTGAGAAAAATAGACTTGGGGACGGCAAACGAGCCAAAGCCAACGTTCGTCGGTGAGCTGTTGTCTGAGAAACAGGTAGCCACATTAAAGGACGTGCTTATGCAGTATAAAGACTATTTCGCATGGAATTATTCCGAGATGCCGGGATTAGATCCAGAGATAGCTGTGCATAAACTGGCGATATCGCCGGACGTCAAGCCAGTCAAACAGGTGCCGAGAAGAATGCGGCTCGAGCTTGAGATGAGTATCAATGCCGAAGTCAAGAAGCTAATCAACTCCGGCTTCATCCAAAAAGTTCAATATCATGACTGCATCGCCAATATCGTTCCGGTAATGAAGAAAAATGGGATAGTATGCATCTGCGTAGATTTTCGTGATCTCAACAAAGCTTGTCCGAAAGATGACTTCCCAGTGCCTGTTACTAAGCTGATGATCGATAACACATCCGCCCATGAAGTCTTCTCCTTCATGGACGGATCCTCAGGGTACAACCAAATCAAGATGCATCCGGAAGACCAAAAGCACACTACTTTCCGGACTCCGCTGGGCATATTCTGCTACAAAGTGATGTCATTCGGTCTGACGAACGCTGGCGCCACCTACCAGAGGGCCATGACAAAGATCTTCGATGACCTCAAACATGAGATTGTTGAATATTATATCGACGACCTCGTAGTGAAAAGCAAATCATACGAGGAACACTAGGAGCATTTGAAAATAGTCTTCCAGCGTCTTCGGAGATATAATCCGAAGATGAACCCTCTGAAATGGGTGTTTGGAGTTTCCTCGGGCAAATTCCTAGGATTCATCGTGCGACACCAGGGCATCGAAATAGACCAGTCGAAGATCAGGGCGATTATGGAAATGCCTTCGCCAAGAACTCTCAAGCAATTACGGTCTCTCCAAGGAAAGCTCATGTACATCCGGCGGTTCATAACTAACCTCTCCGGCAAGTATCGCCCCTACAGTCATCTAATGAAGAAAGGGACCCCGTTCGTTTGGGATTGCAAATTCCAAAGCACACTGGATGTAATCAAGCAATATCAGCAGAACTCGTCGGTACTGACCGCTCTGGTCAAGGGAAAGCCCCTCATCCTGTACACAACAGCCCTTGAAGGTTCTTTAGGCGCGTTATAGGCACAAGAGAACGACCAGGGGAAGGAGAGAGATCTCTATTATTTGAGTCGAGTTCTCCTGGGGGCATAAAATAACTACTCCCCCATCGAAAAGTATTGCCTGGCACTGATCTTCGCAGTAACAAAGCTCGGACATTACGCATTGGCAAATTAGGTGCATCTCATATCAAAGGTGGATCCTCTTAATTATTTGATGTCAAGAGCCATGCCAACAGGAAGGCTTGCTAAATGGGCCCTCCGCTTGATGGAGTTCTCGATAGTATATCGATCCCTCAAGGCAATAAAAGGCCAAGCCATCACCGATTTTCTCGCTGAGCATCCAATACCTGCCGACTCTCCCTTGAACTGCGAGTTGCCAGACGAACACGCGTTTGACGCAATCGACGGGGAGAAAGAAGGGAGTGATACCTGATGGGAACTCTACTTCGATGGAGCATCCACCTTAAATAAGCGAAAGCAAAACACCCTCATAATTAAAATCGGGGTGGGCCTTATCTTCGTGACTCCACAAGAAGGGATTATGCGTTTTGCCCTTTCCTTAACGGAGCCAAGAACAAACAATGAGGCTAAGTATGAAGCTTTCATAGCAGGTCTCGAGATTGCTGTCAACATGCGAATCGAAAACCTCCTCATATATGGAGACTCTCAGCTGGTCGTTAGCCATGTAAATGGCGACTACCTGACGTGCAAGCCAGAACTGATCAGGTATGGTGAAAGAGTGCAGCAATTGCTGATGCAAATCCTCTCCTACACCATGGAAAGCATACCGTGTGTGGAAAATAGCAAGGCGGATGTGTTAGCCAAGCTCGCTAAGGAACTGGCCGTCGAAAACCTCGATGACGTAAAGATCATTGTGCAAAGCCGCCGGATCCTCGCGCCAGTAGAAATATCTCCGAAGTCGTCTGAAAGAAAGGGAACGATTGAACAAGCGGTCTTCCAAATAGAGGAAGAAAAGGCTGAGGATTTGAGACTACTTCAAATCCCATCGAACGCCCGAAAATGCATCATCAAGACATTAGCTCATGATGTGAGCTCTGTCTTTCGCCTTCGTCAATGGTACACTTTATAAGAGATCATTCGATTATCTATGGCTGAGATGCCTGGGACCAGAAAAAGCAAGAAGGGTCGTTCAAGAAGCTCATGACGGACTCTGCAGTTCCCATCAAGTTGGGCCAAAAATGAAGCTGAAGATCAAAAGAATGGGTTACTATTGGCCTACGATGATTTGGGACTGCCTTGAATATGCGAAGCAGTGTCACTCGTGCCAAACTCACGGGGACTTCATCCACCAGCATCTGAATCCGCTACACCCAATGCTGGCTGGCTGGCCATTCGAAATGTAAGGAACCGATACAATCGGTCCCATCGAGCCAGCATCATCCAAGGGATATCGGTTCATACTAGCAACAACCGATTACTTCTCTAAGTGGGCAGAAGCAATACCGTTAAGAGAGGTGAAGACGGAGAGCATCTTCCATTTCTTCAAGACTCATGTCATCTACCGGTTCGGCACTCCGCGACGGATTATCTCTGATAACGGACCAGCTTACAGAAGCCATAAGATCAGCCGCTTCGCACAGCAGCATAAAATAGATTGGAGATATTCTTCAGTTTATAATCCCCGCGATAACGGTCTGGCTGAGGCTTTCAATAAGACCTTGACAAAGATCATAAAGAAAACGGTGTCCGGAAATAAAAAGGACTGGCATGAGAGATTGGATGAAGCTTTCTGGGCTTATCGAACCACGTTCAAGACAGCCACAAATACAACGCCATTTATGTTAGTATTCGGCACAGATTCAGTACTTCCCTTAGAGATAGAGCTACCCTCTCTACGAGTGGCGGTTCGGTACGAACTGACAGATGAAGAAAACACCCATCTTCGGCTTGAGGAGCTCGATGCCGTTGATGAAACTCGTCTCATAGCGCAGCAAAACCTAGAAGCTTACAAAGCAACGATGACACGCTCATACAAAAGATTGGCTAGGCCGAGAACATTCCGCCAAGGCAAACTCGTGCTAGCCGTAAAAAGATCTATGATCCTCTACCGTGCCAAACGGAGGAAATTCGAGCCGAACTATGAGGGCCCGTACATCATAGACAAGGTCTACCAAGGTGGAGCCTACTTGCTTATGGATATGCATAGCGAAAGACCCTTCCAGCTAATAAACGGCCGATTCCTGAAAAAATACTATGCCTGACGAGTCACAATCCAGGTCAATGATAGATGACGACGCCTTTTCCCGCTCACTATCCTCTTGAGTCAAGACTCTAAGAGTAATACCCAACAGTACTCCGTCTCAAACATGGAGAGCTACGGATCGTAACGTCCTTAAACTAGCTATGGACCGTAACGTACTTAAAACTAACAACGAACCGAAACGTCCTTTAACTAGCTACGGACCGAGATGTCCCTAAACTAACAATGGACAGAGATATCCTTAAACTAACATTGGACCGAGATGTCCCTAAACTAACAACGTCGCCTCAAACACAGCGATAGTGGAATGCAAGTCCACAGGTCCCAGCGGTGAGGACTGCAACTCAAATCGCACCGGCAAACAGATAGATCGCATGTGGCGAAACTATTCTCGAGAGTTTCATCGTGCAAAAAAAAGGTATGTCCACAAGCGAAATGGGCATGGATGAAAACCCAAAAGGGCGCCGTGAGTAAAAACAGCAGGACTACCGGCAAGTTTGTGAAAACCTGAAAGGGCGCAATCTCGTTATAATAAAAAAACACCTGCAAGGTCCTCTCGACCTTGTGAGGAGAAAATACCTGCGTGAGATCCTTACGAATCACAAGGGAGCAACACATTTAGGGATCCCCACGATTCCTAAGGAGAAATTGCACTTATGAGATCCCCACGACTCGTAAGAAGAATTCCCCATATAAGACCCTCATGGCTCGTAGGATTCAAAAAGCCTTAATTTATAGGGATCTAAACCTGTTCTTAAGCCATCACATTCCCCGAAATTGCCCTACAAGTGGTTCAATATTGACCCTTGTATACAATCCATGGGCACAAATAAACGTTTCCACCACCAAGACCCACCAATGACGAGGAATGTTCTAGTGTGGTGAACGACACTTGTAAGTCCCCTCGACTTATAAGGAGAAAACACTCTTGTAAGATCCTTACGACTTATAAGAGAACACACGCTTAAAAATCCTTACGATTCCTAAGGAGAAAACGCACCTACGAGATCCTCACGGCTCGTAGGGAGAAACATCTTTATGAGACCCTTATGGCTGAAGTCAAAAGCCTTAGTCAACAGGATCCTAACCCTGTTTGCTAAGCCACCTTTGTTCGAACCGACAAAGGCAAATGATGATTCGCTCCTGGCAATGTCTCAGTGGTAGTGATGCTGATGCCTGAATCGATATCAAATTCTAAGTCCTTTCACGACAAATGATGATTCACTCCTGGCAATATCCCAGTCGCAGCGATGCTGATGCTAAGATTAGTATCAGGTCTTGAGTTCCATACTCGCAGCAAAATCAGCAAGCCAAAAATGCATATGAAATAGCCGAAATGATAAGGCAACTTGCAGTAAAAATCAGCAAGTATAATATATGCATACAAAAATAGCCGAAATGACTGGGCAACTCGCAATAAAAAGCAGCGAGTAAAGAAAAAGAAAATTATTTGAAATGATTGGACACCGCGAAAAATAGTCGAAATAATTGGGCAATCACGACTTTTGCGATATAAAAAGCTGAAATGATAGAGCACCGCTGAATGAAATACAAAAAAATGGAACTTTGCCCTACAAGCGATTCAATATTGACCCTTGTATACAATCCATGGGTACAAACAGAAAGGGAACCATATCGTCCCACCAGGCTTCGTCAAAAGGAAGCCAAATCTCAATGGCTACATCTACAGCCTGGAAACCAACAACGACGTTCCTTCTCGTTCCAACCAGAAGCAGATATGACGTCAACAAACGGAGCCACGGCAAAGTCCCCTAGTTCCAAATCTCGACGGTTCGCAGACAGCCTAAAGACTACCTCGAAGCCACGGCAAAGTCCCCTAGTTCCAAATCTCGGCGGTAAACAGATAACCCAGAGACAACCTCGACATTCGTCGCAATATTGCAGACACAATGTCAAGCAACGAAGCAAAGGAAGATCCCTAGCTTCAGGGTCTTGATGGAAACTCAAATGAGACCTGAAAAGATTATCGGAGATCATCCCACTCCAGCGCGAAGTGGTCATGACTCATCGGGGCTCCCAAACTGAGCTTAACCTCAAGTAAAAAGCGACATGGAATATCCCTAACGCTTGCTCTTTCGACAGTAATATTACCTGGAAGATTACTTGAAGACGTCTTATCCAGCCCATGAAGGGATCAGAGACACGACAGTCGCGGGGCTACCCGAATAGCAAGATTGCATATCGGGGAATATATCGGCCAACGCGATGGTACGACGGGTAAAAAACCTAGTACCACAGACCCTAACGGGCTTCTATTAGGAGGAGTAAACTGTGACGTTAGGAAACCCTTGCGAGAACTTCTCGATTCGTCTCAACTCGTGAGGAAATTACTGTCTTTGCGAGAACTTCTCGATTCGTCTCGACTCGAAAGGAAAAGCTTTAGGAAATGGGGATAAGGACATGTTTCCTAAGCACTGGGACCCTGTAAGTCAGTCTAAAATGGACTATTGCATACTATTCATGGGCCACACTCTCCAAAGTCGAATCTCGACAAGAAGGGAAACAACCACTTACGAGTCCTCTCGACTTGTAAGCGGGAAAAATTCTCTTATGAGATACTTACGACGCTCAAGAGAAAACGCACTTAGGAGTCCTCACGACTCCTGGGGAGAAAATACACCTACGCGATCCTCTCAACTCGTAAGGAGAAAAGTCTTTATGAGACCCTCACAGCTCATGAGGTTGAAAAGTCTTAGGAAGCAGATCCGAACCTGTTTCCTAAGCCTTCGCTGCCCTGTAAGGAGATCAAGATAGACTATCTACAAGACACATTTGCTAAAGAGACATGCCAGTATGAAATAAAATATGTCTTTTATTCATGAATCCAAATGAATTCAAGGTACATTTCGTAAAAGAATCAAAAGATACTCTCATTCAGGAGTAAATACAAAAAAGGGGAAGAATATAAAAAAACGTCTTCAAGCCGGCGGATGGTGCAATAAGCTCGTCAGTTCATCGTTCTTCCGTTGGGCCTCGGCTTCAGGCTTTGTTATTGCCATAAGACGAGTCTCCGCCTGAGACTGTTGATTCTGAAACTAGGCGAACCGACTCTCAAGCTCATTTTCAACAAATTTATGAGTTTTAACCATCTCGCGGGTAAAGATAACGGCATTATCAAGAGCAACCACCTCTGTGATAGCTTCTTGAAGCACCCGCAAAATTTCGTACGCACGGGTGGTCTTAGTAGTGAGTTGAGCCTGGAGTTCCCCCAAAGCATTTGAAGCTTGCTCTCTCCCCGAAAATTTCCGATTAAGCCTCTTCTCGTAAGACTGTAGATTAGCGGCGCACCGCTCAATCCACCCCCGTAGGCTCACCTTTGCAGTTAAGAGCTCGGAAGGAAGGCGTATACACTCGAGATTATGTAAGCAAGACTCCACTCAGCGACAATTCTCAACCCAAACATGCACCAATATTTCATCATGATAAGTGGCAAGGAAGAGCAAAGAAGTATTGGCTTCGGCAGCAAATTCTTCGGCCGTAACAGAACTACCAGCACGAAGATCTTCAATGGGGGCCGACAAGGAGTGAATGCTTTGTCCCGCCATCCTTTCAGACGCACGTCGGGCATATGGGCCCGGTGGCATAAAGATTCGGGACTTTAACGGAGCCGGAGCTGGCAAAGCTGTCAAAGTTTATGACTAGTCGGCGAGACTGGCAAATATGGAATAAACAAAACAATACCAAGGGTAAAGTTTTACTTACCCACGGCCATGTAAGGGGGTTTGAAAGATCCCCAGGCCCATCAAGGATCACCACTTCATCATCAGCTTCCAGAACTGCAGAGGGCATGTTAGCATCATCGCAAAAAAGTGATAATAAAGCAAAGGGGTCAAAGAATACCGACCTTGCCCGGAAGAAAGGACGATGTGGGGATATCGCCCATAGGGAAGCCATGTCAAGTAAGCGCTGGAAGGACTTCCAGGGAGATAGGTCCACTATAGAAGCCGCCAATTCCCGCAGTTCTCAAAGAAAGAAAAGTTCAGATAATGAGGGGATCATTAAAAATAAAATGTAAGACGTTACCTTCGACGCTCCGCTCGCCTTGAACTGGAGGTATGGCAGCTTCGGCAGCCTCTTCCGCGCCCCCAGGAACGTTACCAGGGATATTTGCTGGTGTAGCAGCATCTAGTTACGAAGCAACAACCGCCACTTCAGGATCTAAAGAGTGAACAGTGGCCTTGGCGGTCCTTCCTACAATCTTCAAGACGCCACCAAAAAGATCCATTGGGTCTACGACCGGCAAGGTCACCACTGTAGAAAGTATAGACGCCGAAGAGATGGAGGTCATCACCGGGAGTTCCAAGATAGAACTAACAGCTTTGACAGTCTCTTCTACACCCTTCGGTGCGCTACTAGAGACATCCATAGGGTCCGCGGCCAATGGGATCACCTCCGCTCGAGGAATGGACACCGGAAGTTCCACAACACGAACGGCGGTCGTAGTGATCCCCTCTGCACTTGCCGATACGTCATGGGAGACATCTATAGAATCCGCGGCCATGGTACGACCCGGGCTTGTTCATATCATAATTTTGCATTATTATATTCCCCACTCTTATTCATTTTGCAAATAAATAGGTGCTTTTGATCCATGTCTGCTACATAGTTGCAGGTTACAGGTTCTCGGAACAAAACAGTGAAAATGATGAAAAGGCGATACAAAAGTGAGACTACGACCAACAAATAGAAGAATCTTGATCATGCTTACAGTTTGAGGGACAAACGAAGATCAATGAACAAATTCACAAAGTACAAAGGCAGAGTAAGATTCAAGACTTCAACACGAAGCAAACGATAAAAGTCCACAACCTTCTACACTGTGGAAATCTGGAAGAAACTAGAAGACATTTTGAAGAGCCAAGTAAAGAAAAATCAAGGAAAATGCAACAGGAAGCAAACCAGACAAATTCAGCCAAAGACCCCTCTATATGGCCGTGGAACCACGGCCAAACATGGCTTTTGGCTGCGGATCCGCGGCCATACAATACACGTGTCGGCGCAAAAAGTCGGGTGATGGCGGTGCGTTGACTAGGCTTCTCAGGGTAGTTTTGTAAATGTAGATAGGGATCAGATGTAAACCCTAGGGTTTCTATAATCTATAAATAGGAACTCTACAGCTCTTTTTGGAGCATGCCTCTTCCTATGCCTCATTTTATTTATAAAATTCAGAATTTCAATTCTTGTAATGTTTGAAGAGTGCATCAAATAAAAAGTAAAAAGTAAGTTTTCTTTTCTTGCCTTAGTTTAATTTTCCTTTCTGCCCTAATTTAGATTTTATTTATCTGCCGTAAATTAGATAATTAGGTTATTAAAAACAATCATAAAAATGAAATCTTTTAACAATTCCCTAATGAGTTAGTAGTTCCTCACTTGTTAGGGTTAGGAATAGGAGAGGTTTGAGAGATGAAAATCTCTCACCCCTTTCTTGCCCATCATACATTTTAAATAGGACTACATACACACACCGCTCACTACGGCACCCTATCTCAAGAGGTAGCGGTGATACCGTAGTTTAAAAGACCGGTTGTGTATGTTTTCCATGGAGGTTAGGATAAGAGTTAAGAAAGGACGGACAAGGACCTAGAGGAAGAAACCTAGTTTCTTCCCGATGGTACTAATCCACTTTGTTAATTATTACCTTAACACCTAAATAGATCTTAATTAGGGCATAGAAAGCGGTGAGAAATATTGAATTTCCAAATTTAACCGAAACCTAACCCTAGCAAGATTTTAATCCTAATCAAACGCATTTCAGTTTTTAGTGATAATCCAATCCACCACAATTGGAATTAACTCGTTAGAACGAAAATACACAAAATCCCTGTGGACTGACCCGTACTCACCGGCTAGCCACCAAGCGATGCCGTTCTTGATTACGGTTAACTATTCTTTGATTCATCTTTTAAAAGCGCAAGCGAAAGCGCATAAAATCTCCTTCAATCAAATGGCGCCGTTGCCGGGGATGGCGTAGTTATTTTCTTTTTGTAATTTCGGGTTAATATACAAACTGAAAAATAAAAAAATTATTAAAAAATTTATCATCTTGTTATTTTTTGAAGGGTGTTTCGTTTGAATTGTGCAGGATCGACGAACGGATTCAGATCTGGAAAATTCCAGTGAGCAAAACAGCAAATATCAGATCTGAACAGACAGAGGAAAATCAGAACAGAGAAACATAAGAATTTCTGGGACTTGAACGGCCAAGAAAACCGCGGAAGCGCCGCCGGAAGCCACTTTTTGCCACGGATCCGCCGCGGGTTGCTGACGTCAGCAACCAAAAATCCCTCTGTAAGCCTTCTTTTCTTCTTCTGAACCCCCTTATCTCCTCTGAAAAATTTTCCTGCAGGGTTCTTTGCGCAAAAACTTCTCTCCCTTCTCCAATAACTTGATCTTGTGCAGGATTCTTTGCGCCGCCATAAAAAAATTGTTTGCAAGTGTTTGACTGTGTTTACTGCTTTGCATCTTTAAAATTGACTTTAAGGGGCTTTTACACCAATCCAGATTGGGTGGGGATTTCATTACCCTTCCTAGGACCCCAAAAATCACCAAAAAAACATATTGCATTGACCATCGAGTTAAATTAAAAAAAAAGATTAGACTCAGCCTTAAGGACTGTCGTGCTCAATAGGACAAAGGAATAGTTGTAGCCATCGATCGTTTATCTAAACCAGACTTTGTGGTGCCTAGGCTAGACAAGTGGGGAAAGGTAACTTTAAAAGGCTCGTCCCACGGTGATTCGTGAGCGGATCCCTCCTTTCCTTACTTGTGCTTACTTGGCCACAATTGGCTGTGAAGAGGCGATTTGAGGTCCTCACAACTTGCCCTTTGGAACAATTAGGAGCAGTCTAGTTGACCTAGGTGACCCTAGATCTAGGCTTGATTGTGTATAGTGTGATTGATTGAACGTGTGTCTAAGTTTTTTATTGAAAATCTTTTTGCAAAAAGCTCCTTATAAAAAAAACACAAAACGGAAAATTTTTTATAAAAACTTTCCACTTGTCGCTAAGAAATCCATTGCACCCCACTTGCACCCACTTCCACCCATTTCTTCTCATTGACATTTTCTTACCCTCACCTTCTGTTTTCACCGTTTGACTACACTACACCTCTTTAGTGTATGTCCAATTGGACTAGGGACACTATTGCCCGTTTAGTCTGTGTCTCGTTAGTACCGACTGACGACGCTTTCGACTCCGAAGTCGAAATTCCCTCTACTTCTTTATCTTCATCATCATATTCTTCATCTTCTAAGGAGATGTCGGGATTCAATCCTAACAACCCCTTACCCGCGGGGCTGATTCCACCTCCGCTAGGTGCGAATAACCCACAACACCCACCTGTTGAAGCGCCCCAACGAATCGCGCTCCAGGATCTTTTCTACCCTATCCGCACCGCTTTACCCACTTGTCTTTCACTTCCACCGGCCAATGGGGATAACTTTGAGATTAAACCCCACTTCATCAACTTGTTGCCCAAATTTCACGGACTGGAATCCGAAGATGCCTACATCTTCATAAACAAATTCCAGAATGTTTGCGCAATGATGAAAACTACACAACTTTCTGATGATGCTATAAGGCTACGTGTAATTCCATTCACCTTATGTGACCTAGCCGAAAAATGGTTATATAGCACAACATCACACTCGATAAAAAATTGGGAAGAGTTTGTTAAGGCTTTTCTAAAAAAGTTTTACCCACACCACAAGACCGCGAGAATTCGCAATGAGATTATTCAATTTTCCCAGCTTCCTTCCGAACCCTTTTGGAAGTGTTTTGAAAGATTTAAAGACCTACTTGTTCAATGCCCTCACCACGGTATCGAGAATTGGCAACTTTGCCAAAGTTTATACGAAGGATTGAACCCAGCAACTAAGCAGTTGTTGGAAACCATTTGTCAATGTCACTTTCTTACAAAATCTAGCGAGGAAGCTTGGCAGTTTCTCGACGATCTTGCTGAACAAACACTTCAGTGGGAAAGCACTAAGACCACCTCATCTTCTTCATCAGGCCAGTCTAGGGCAGGCATACATCAACTTGATATGTCGATTGCAATGAAGGACGAAATGGCCGCACTTACAAAAAAGCTAGAAGCAATTGAGAGCAAATTCCCATCGCCTTCTTCTGCCCCTGCTTTACCCCCACGCACTGTTTGCGCTTGTTGTTCGGATCCATCCCATCTAAATGAAGAGTGTCCTTACAATCCACCTTTTCAAGAACAAGATCAAGTCAATGCTTCCTTTCAGCAAAGACAAAGAAATGATCCATACTCTTCGACTTATAATCCTGGTTGGAGGAGCCACCCAAATTTTGCTTGGAATCAAAATCAACAATTCTAAGGCAATAACAACTTTCAAAGGCCTCCTCCTCCACAACAACAAGCACCTCAACAAACTCAATACCAGCAACCTTTCCAACCTTACCCAAACCAAATGAACAATTTTATGCCCAACAACTCTTATTCTCAAAACAATTTTGTTCAACCAAATGACGATAAGGTTTCCTCGCTAGAACAAAGTCCAGATGCATTTTTAAAACAATCTACACAATCCGCAGCAAGGTTGGAGACTTCCATTCAATCTTTGGTGCAAAACAGTGCTTCACACGATCAAAGTATCAAATCAATCGAGGCCCAAATTGCACAACTAAATGCTGCGTTGAGCGAGCGAGAAAAGGGAAAGCTTCCATCTCAACCATTGCCAAATCCCGGTCACACACACAACGCACATGTTGCTTATGAACAACATAATCATAATGTAAATGCTGTGACCATGTTGAGATCTGGAAGAGTGTTGCACAATAACGTGGGTATTAGTGATGACACCCCTGCCGGTGCTTCTTCTTCATCTTCTTCGTCAGAGCCTGTTCTTCATTCTTCACAAGGCTCGTCTTCTTCTAACTCGAACGGACCCAAATCTCACTTCACGAACACACCAACATCGGGATCCGTTCCAACTCCGCAATCTACTCCACAAACATTGGACTCAACAAATTTTCAAAATATTCCATTTTCAAACAGGTTGAGATCCAATAAACCAACTCCCCAAATGGAGAAGATTGTGGAGTTATTCAAGCAGGTTAGCATTAACATACCTCTCTTGGATGCAATCCAACAAGTCCCTTCTTACGCGAAAATCTTAAAGGGCTTATGCACCACAAAGAGAAAGTCTCAGGTACCTAAGAAAGTGCTCGTAGCTAGTGTCGTGAGCAATGCTATTACCCAACCTCAACCTTTGCCCCAAAAACGAAAGGACCCTGGCTGCCCTACAATTTCAATAACAATTAGGGATAAGAACATCAATCGAGCACTTTTAGATCTTGGTTCCAGTGTTAACCTGCTTCTCTATTCCGTTTATGAGCAATTAGGTGTTGGAGAGTTGAAACCCACTCATTGTACTCTCCAAATGGCTGATCGATCCATCACCCATCCTAGGGGTGAGTTAGAGGACGTGTTGATCAAAGTAGGGGACTTAATATTCCCCGTTGATTTCATTGTTATGGACACACAGCCTGTGGCTAACCCACGGAACCAAATTCCGGTGATCCTCGGTCGACCATTTTTGGCCACTTCCAATATTGTAATCAACTGTCGCAATGGCTCTATGACTCTATCTTTCGGAAAGATGTCAAGTGAGTTCAACATTTACAAGATAGGAAGTCTGCCCTCCGTGCCTAAAGCTAGTATACTTGATGTTTGCTCGATCCACGAGATCACGCAGAAGGACTGTGAGCTCGAAAAATTTCTGTTCGATCACAGTAGTTTTGACGCCACTAGTGCGTTCCTCCTTGAATCTGACACAGTTTGCACAACCGATAGCGATTACGAGTGTTTCACTTTTTCGGACGATTTTGAAGACTCACGACCAGAGTTTGAGTCCTTTGAATTTTTGGATGAGTTAGTTGAACCATCCGACTCGGTTTCTTACAGTCATTTCGAACCATTGATGTAATTCTTCGAGGTCGAAACAGTTTCACCAATTTTACCTTCAATTGTTTCACCTCCAAAACTCGAACTCAAGCTGTTGCCGTCTCATCTTAAATATGCTCACTTAGGTGAGAATGAGACCCTTCCTGTTATCATCTCGGCATCTCTAGCTCTCGAGCAAGAGAAAGCCCTTTTTATGGTCTTACAAAACAATCGGCAAGCTTTTGGCTGGACTATGGCGGACATCAAGGGGATTAATCCCCTCATAGTTGAACATCATATACATATGATGGATGATGCCAAGCCAGTAAAGGATCCACAAAGATCCCTCGAGGATTTTGTGGTTAATCAACCTCCACCTATAGAAGTTGAACCACCACCTTTTCTTCTAATAAGATACAAGAATGCCAATATTCCACTCATAATTGAACATTCCCATTCTCGTTCTTATTTATCATCACATTTTATCTCCTCACATTCACGTTCACGCAAACCCTGTCCATACCATCACTTATCTCTTCCCCACTTCTTCTTCCCTCTATACAGCATGTTCTTCCACCGACCGATACTTTACACTGATAAATTCTTTAAATGGTTAGTGTTGACTTTTGGTCTTTGCAAAGCTTGTCATTGACTTGTAACATTGTTTAATTCAAGTTTGGGGGCGATTTTGTTGGCTCTAGAAAGAAAGTGATTTTTAGCCAACCGTATGATTGGGGGTACGTTTACCACTTGTAAATATAAAAAAAAAAAAAAAATTGGTATTTTTGTAAATTTCCAATTTTAATAAAAATGAAAAATAAAAACAGGAGAATACCGGCCATTTTGACCCTCTTGGTGTAGCCTGACAGTGAGGACACTGTCAAGTTTAAGTTTGGGGGTGTGCTCGATAAGCTTTCTTCCTTCGCATTCATGTGTATATTTTTTCATTTGCATACTTATTTTAAAAACCCATAAAAATTGAAAAATTTTAAAAAATTATAAAAATTGAAAAATTCAATTTTGGCCATAATTGACTTAAGTTTGACAAGACGATTAACTAGATAGGAAAAACTAGATCCTAGACTTAGTAAATTAAAAACCCTAAAAATAACCTTTCTTAATTTTTAACGGTAGAAAATATATGTCTTTATAGTTTACTTAGAAATAGGCAAATTTTGAGTTCACTTCTTGGGGCTAAGTCAAAATAAGAGAAGAGTACTAATATTTTTATTAAAGTGTAAATCTGAAAAATAATTCCTAAGCTTCAGTCTAAATTCTGAAAATATATACCCTTCAACTTGCACAAACACGAACCTTGAAACTTGGAATAGTAGAGGATACCTTGAAATGCTCTTGTCTAAAGTCCTTAGTATGAAGGAAAATAAAATAAAAATACAAGTGTGAATAAAGAGATAAAAATGAACACTGGTTTTGTAATTACTTAAGGCTGCGTAAAATAAAAAAATATATAGCGAAGGTGCTTTATCATCTAGTGCCTTAAACCAACTGGTTTGGGAGTCATTGCTAAAGCCTTAGGTGTTACAAGACTAGAAATTACGTCTTAATGTGCAAACACATTTTGTAATCGGTCGTTAGTACCTCAAGAAGTATTAACGGTCGCATGAAGGATGTGTGAGCAATTTTATCTAAAAATTCACGAACTAAAAGTACTTTGGACGATGGACAAGAGTATAAGAGCTTGAATTGAATTTCCAAGTGTAGGGGTGATGCATACACACACGTAGGGGTATATGATTAGGGTTTGGATGAGAGATAGAAATGAAAAATAGGACTTATATCTTTAGTAGAGATGATAAAAATTCCTAAGTTGAGATGGAACCTTAGAAGGAAAACTCAAAAGATGCTAAAAGCTAAGTAAATTTACAAAACATATATAATATTAAGTTAAATGAGAAGGAAACGTGAAAAATACGGGTTGATAATTTCTGAGTTGAAGATAATAGAATTTCTTGCTAGAAAACCGAATTGGAGAATAAAAGTCAATAGGCCGAATTGATAGGATTTTGTGGGTAGTATCCGCTGAAAACCCTCAGGAGACAACACTCCTCCTACTAGGGACACATAGAGGTTTAACGGCTTGTTACACGATCTCAGTGCAGTCGCGTTTCCCTGCGAAAGTGAGGTTAGGTTTTTTCGAGAATAAACTAGTTTTGCTCGAGGACGGGCAAAAGATAAGTTTGGGGGTATTTGTTCATATCATAATTTTGCATTATTATATTCCCCTCTCTTATTTATTTTGCAAATAAATAGGTTCTTTTGATCTATGTCTGCTACATAGTTGCAGGTTACAGATTCTCGGAACAAAACAGTGAAAATAATGAAAAGACAATACAAAAGTGAGACTACGACCAACAAATAGAAGAATCTTGATCATGCCTACAGTTTGAGGGACAAACGAAGATCAATGAACAAATTCACAAAGTACAAAGGCAGAGCAAGATTCAAGACTTCAACACGAAGCAAACGGTAAAAGTCCACAACCTTCTACACTATGGAAATCTGGAAGAAACTAGAAGACATTCTGAAGAACCAAGTAAAGAAAAATCAAGGAAAATGAAACAGGAAGCAAACCAGACAAATTCAGCCAAAGACGCCTCTATATGGCCGCGGAACCGCGGCCAAACATGGCTTTTGGCCGTGGATCCGCGGCCATACAATACACGTGTCGGCGCAAAAAGTCGGGTGATGGCAGTGCGTTGACTAGGCTTCTTAGGGTAGTTTTGTAAATGTAGATAGGGATCAGATGTAAACCCTAGGGTTTCTATAATCTATAAATAGGAACTCTACAGCTCTTTTTGGAGCATGCCTCTTCCTATGCCTCATTTTATTTATATAATTCAGAATTTCAATTCCTGTAATGTTTGAAGAGTGCATCAAATAAAAAGTAAAAAGTAAGTTTTCTTTTCTTGCCTTAGTTTAATTTTCCTTTCTGCCCAAATTTAGATTTTATTTATCTGCCGTAGATTAGATAATTATGTTATTAAAAACAATCATAAAAATGAAATCTTTTAACAATTCCATAATGAGTGAGCAGTTCCTCACTTGTTAGGGTTAGGAATAGGAGAGGTTTGAGAGATGAAAATCTCTCACCCCTTTCTTGCCCATCATACATTTTAAATAGGACTCTATGCATGCATACACACACCGCTCACTACGGCACCCTAACCTAAGAGGTAGCGGTGATACCGTAGTTTAAAAGACCGGTTGTGTATGTTTTCCATGATGGTTAGGGTAAGAGTTAAGAAAGAACGGACAAGGACCTAAATGAAGAAACCTAGTTTCTTCCCGATGGTACTAATCCACTTTGTTAATTATTAGCTTAACACCTAAATAGATCATTATTAGGGCATAGAAAGCGGTGAGAAATATTGAATTTCCAAATTTAACCTAAACCTAACCCTAGCAAGATTTTAATCCTAATCAAACTCATTTCAGTTTTTAGTGATAATCCAATCCAGCACAATTGGAATTAACTCGTTAGAACAAATAGAAAATACACAAAATCCATGTGGACCGACCCGTACTCACCGGCTAGCTACCAAGCGACGCCGTTCTTGATTGCGGTTAACTATTCTTTGATTCATCTTTTAAAAGCGCAAGCGAAAGCGCATAAAATCTCCTTCAATCAGGGCTCAAATCCTCTTTCGTTACTGAAGTCCCTGCAAAGTTCTCGCAAAGATAAGAAGATACAAAAGCAATACAAATTACTAGCCAAAAAGAAAAATACGGAAAACACACATACCGATACGCCAAGATGCTTCTAGTATAGCTTTTTCAAGCCGTCGTTCCTTCCTAAGAAAATGTGCTCGCCGGGCTTCAAATGCAGATTCATGCCCACCAGTCTTCAGTGCCAGCTCATTTTCAAAAGAAACCGAGATAGGTTGCTTGAAGGCTCTTTCATCCTCCCTTCGCAGAGAACCCATATGTACTCTCCGTAGCGAAGGGGGATCTTCGTAAAAGATAACCGGGGGGTAGGGCTTTTTCGGGATGTGTACATTTTCGGTTTCATCCTGCGAGCACCTTAAAGCTTCAGCTAATTGCGCGGCTTCCTCAGTTGACGAGCAAGGGTAAATAAGACCGTCATCTGGCTCTTGAATGGAAATGGGCTCGTCTTGAACAATCGGCTCAGATTCCAGTAGGAGGTCAAGCAAACCAGCAACTGTTTTCTTCCTCCTTTTCGAGCTGGAGCTAACACTGGAAGAGGATCGCTTCCTTCCCCTCGGTGCTTTGATGGGACGTTGGCCAACCTCGTTTCCGGTATCCCCTTTTGGCGATACTACCGCGGATGACACCGCCACTGATGGTACTGTCACTAGCGCTTCATCGGAGGCTTTTGCTCGAGCTCTAGTGCGCACTGGCATCCCAACAGTACGAGGAGTCGATTCTACTTGTGCGGTTTTCGGGATGAGAACCACGCTGCCATCCCTCAATGGAGGGCGAACCACTGTCCGCGGTCGCAACGGAATACCAGTGGCTTGGGCCGGAGCCGACGATCGACATTCAAAGAGTACGCGCCTCTCCTCGACAATGACGATACCGACCCGTAAAGGACCCCACACACCATGGAATATAGTCAGCTTCAGGGATCACGAAACGGGAGCCAGTGTTCAGCCGCATGAAGTGATGGGTGACGTCACGCGTGAATTCTAGAGACAGAGCAGGTTCAACCAAGAACGCCTCAAAAGGGACACCCTGGTTATAGCCCAACTGCTGGGCGAAACGATGCAGATTGTACCACATAAAAAGGGCCGCGTTATTCTACCGGAACACCAGGTAGCCCAGCCTAATCGAGTAAAGATGCATGATCTCCTTAGGTTTTAAAGACGATGCTCCACCTTTCGACATGTCAAACAGCTGCTGGATAGGCCCCACGGGAGCAGAGAGGACTCGGTCGATAAAAACCATCCCGCCCTCGTTGGAGTACAGATTAAGCAGCACGCGGAGGGCTCCTAGCTGGGTAGGGTCAGGAGCAGAAGCATCCACTAGCCTCATGACCCATGGGAAGGTATAGGAGTCATAAAAATCTGGCCTCCGATGCACTGCAAACGCTCCCAATACATGCATCTCGATCCACGACGTGAAGTAGTGGAGGGAGGAATTCACGACGTCTGCAACTGGGGTTGAAGTGTTGGCCGCAACACTTAATCCATGATAAAGATGCGACAATCCCGCGATGCCAACGGCCAACCGTGCCCCTTCGGCTACGCGATGAGCGGGGTAGAAGACAGAGGCTCTCATGAAGCATTGATGCTTCGGCATGGCAAACCAACTGAGCCAAAGACTGATGAAGCCGACAAAGAAGGTCTCTTCGTCCATGCCAGGGGCCGCAATTGAATCGAAGGGCACGGCCGACGAGGCCGGACTGTAAAACTGCGGCAGGTCCTCTTCTTTAGCCGGCATCTTATTCAGCCCAAACCCAAAAGGGTCGTTAATGTTCGCAAATTTTGGAGCCTCTTTTGATAAAACATCTTCACGGAGAAAACAGGCGATGAAGCTCTTAAAAGTGACCCCCTGTCTTTCTGACTCCGCGAACAGCTTCTCGAAAATACCCAGAGTCTTGATTAGACTAGGGTACTTATGATGGACGGTGTTTTCGGTCGTCAAGCCGTCAAGCATAGCAGGCACGATCGTGAATACATATTCATCGGGAGGCAGCAACTCTTCATAGTGCTCTCCCCTGATCGGCAATCTAGAGATCTCGCGGAACTCTTCTAGTGAAATCAAGACCTCACGATCCTCTAGTAAGAAGGTGTTGGTGGGAAGATTCCATTGGTTCAGGAAAGCTTTAACCTACCAGACGTGAGGAGCCGGGTAATGAAAAAGATACGAGTACACCGCTTGATACAACCCAATCTTCTGTAACCGTGCACGGTAGGCGGAGAGGACATATCGAGCCCAAGGAAGATAGCTAATTGGATGACGAGGGGTAAGCCCTACCTTATAGACTTGTCCCCAGGGTTGGGCTTCACCTTGACAGATGTAGCGCCCCAAGATATCTATAGCTGGCAAGGGCTGGTTGGGTATCCCGGTTGTTGATGGCTCAAGCCGGCCTGTAGGAGTCCAATTAGCCACCTCCACAGCATAAGCAGTCGGCGGACGCTCCATCAGCGATATCGGGCGTAGAGGCTCTGTTGGCATCTCAAAAGTAAAGCTACGGCGGCCCCGGATAATGTGCTCGTACCAAACTCCCCATAAGAGCAAACTACTGCAATCCCTGTCATGGTCCCGGATCATCGCCATGGCCTCTTCATCCGACGGCGATTGCAGAAAAGCGGCGTCTGAGCGAGTAAAAGGAAAGTAAGGAAGAGAAACCATTGTTCCTGAAATAGGAGAAATGAAGGCCGTTAATGAAGCCTATGTATGTATGTATGTATGTATGTATGTAAGTATGTATATATATATATAATAATAATAATAATAATAATAATAATAATAATAGAGGGAAACGACAGAAAGTTTGTTCCATGGGACCACTGATTGCAAAACTAATGGACCCCACAAAATCAATATGGCAGCTCACCAATGATAAGACAAGACAATTATTATGAGAATCTAAAAAGATTCTCATTAAACGGACATAGGAGTTTAAACAACTCTTGACATCCTCATAGAGAAAGCAAATTCTGTTACCCAACAAATTTTAATTTATGCAAGTAAGAAAAACCCTGTGAAAATGTTCTCAAGACCACCAGGGAATGAAATCCCTGAAGGGCCCTTTTGATCTTTCAGAGCTAAGCTCTTCGGTGAGCAATTAAATTCCTTTTATACGATGGAATTAAATTCCAGAAACCCCCATGATGAGGGAATGAAAAATAAAATGCCATGAATCCTTAAAGGTCATAAGAGGAATGCCCAAGGCATTGAGGGTTACTACTCAAAGATCATGTCTTTGGATCTCTGAGAGATGGGTTTCAGAGGAGAGCAAAGCTCTCGTGAGGGATTTAAAATCCAGAAGTTTTCTTTAAGAAAAGGATTCTCTGATGTTCAAGATCTTTACCTAGAAACGATTTCTTTTTCCGACAGAGTTTAACTCTGGAAATTGCAATGGACAGAGAACAATGCTCTGAAGAGGAGAATTAAATTCTCGAAGAAAAACAAGGAAGGAAGAAGTTGAAAGAACAGTGGCTTCCCAAAGGCCAAACCCTTGCATTTATAAGACGTGACAAAGGCGGTTCACCTCCCCGTTTCCCTAGGCAATCCAACGGCTGTAAAGGTGACAGCGTTGCACTCACGTGCAAGCCACGTGAGAACAACGCTGTGGGGGAATTTGTTCCCTTATAATAAATAAATAAATTATGAACTAAAAAGCGATGGAAAAATTCCCCAAATGGAGCATTACGTGCCCACACGTGATGCGCCTTAGAGTAAAAATTATAGGCAGTACGCTTAACAAATAAGGCTTAAATTAAGCCTCACGTGCAGGAACGTGAGCATCTATATACAAAATATATAGGCGCCTTCCTAAAACAAATAACAGGCCAGAAGGCGCATCACGTGCCAACACGTGATGCTTTTCTCTGGGACTGTTACAGATAAGCAAACCGGCCTAGTGCTATGGGTCACGAGCTACACGTGAGGGTTCCTAATACCATCTGAGCCGATAGAATTAAATTCTAAATAAGAGAGATCATAACCCTACTTGGAAAATATTTCCCCCAATCTATCTAAACAAGAAAAGCCGTGCTCTGTAAAAGGGAGCACCGTTGAATTAAAAATCCAATGGTGATTAAAAATCACCAAGATACAGAATAAGCTCTGTATGGGAAAATATTTTCCCCATCTTTCTAAACAAGAAAGATTGTGCTGTAAATCAGAGCACCGTTGGATTAAAAATCCATTGGTGATTAAAAATCACCAAGATACAGAATAAGCTCTGTATGGGAAAATATTTTCCTTATCTTTCTAAATAAGAAATATTGTGCTCTATAAATCAGAGTACCGTTGGATTAAAAATCCAATGGTGATTAAAAATCACCAAGCTACAGAATAAGCTCTGTATGGGAAAATATTTTCCCAATATTTCTAAACAAGAAAGATCGTGCTCTGTAAATCAGTGCACCGTTGGATTAAAGATTCAATGGTGATTAAAAATCACCAAGATACAGAATAAGCTTTGTATGGGAAAATATTTTCCCAATCTTGTTAAAAACAAGAAAAATGTCTTCAGTAAAACAGAAGTCCTTAGATCAATGATCCAACGGTGGATAAAATCCCCGAATTAATCAAAAATTTCTCAATGAGAGATTTCCTTAACAAAATCAACAAACTTGCATCTGCTATATAAAGGACTCGCGACTGAAGAGAGATACAGAGGAGACCCCCCCCATAAGATTTAAGAAAACAAAAAAAAAATGAAGAGGAGTTCCCTTTAGAGAAAAAGAAACCCTAGGTGAGGAAAAGACTTTAAGATCATTTTATCTCCTTTTACAAGAGTTTAACTCTTCCAAAAATGAACTTAGTTCTTCCTGTGGTTGAGGTCTGCAGAAGCAGATCTCCCCACAAGTTGAGAATTTAATTCTCATCGGGGAGATTCTGTTATGCAGTCCCAAAACTCAGAGAAAAGAACTAGGTTTGAAGAATTTAATTCTTCCAAAGACATAGGAATTTAATTCCTTTGATAAAACTAGGGTTTAACTCTACATAAGAATTTAATTCTTATAAAACAAAGGACTTGAAATTCTCAAGACTAAGAACAAGAGCCCCATGCATATTAGCGTTCAACGCTATAACAACAGATCACGTGTTCCCACGTGAGCACCTCTGAGGAACAAAAAGGAACAACTGAGATCGAGTCACGTGACCCGACGTGACCTCCAACGGTATTTAGCATTTAGAAAAGAATAGGAAGATAAATTCAAAGGAGGCAATGCCCAACTTGGTGACGCCTCATGTGTGGTGAGAATATTTAAGTGTTTAACACTTATATGTATAGAATGAGGGAATAGGCCCAAAAGAAACAGTGCCCAATATTCAGGTGCCTCACGTGCCACACGTGAGCGCTCCGAATTTCAGTGTTTAACACTGCTTAAGAGCCTCACGTGGGAGCACATGAGCGCAAAACATTTATCAGTGTTTAACACTGTGAGAGGCCAACCTTAGCCCAAATTAGCCAAGTCTTCCGAGACCAAAAACCTTTTGACTATCAATCAACCGAGCCTTCCTATACTCAGTCCCCCCCCAAATCGATCTTAGTTCCAAAGATGGCCAATGATCTTCTGACACGTGGCATTTAAAATAATGTTCGTTCCACCATGATTTCTCCCTTCAATCTGGAGTTCGGTTCAAGGGTACATCTCTTCATACCTCTGATATATATCGTTGTAATTCTTCAACGATATCAGAAAGGTGGAGGGTCCCGACAACCAACAGCTCTTGGATGCACTCTCAAACCCATGAGCATATCCCAATGGACCGTAATGTCCTTAAACTAGCTATGGACCGTAACGTCCTTAAACTAGCTATGGACCGTAACGTCCTTAAACTAAAACGATAGAGCCCAAATGCTCTTTCGTTGAATCAAAAATGATCCTGAAACCCCGTTAAGTAGATCTTAATTCAATATCGGATTAACGTATCCTTAACAAATATTTAAGTTGGTCTTAATCCCAAATGAGATTAACGATCCTTAAATCAAACCAAACCCAAATCTAAGAAAATACGGATTTGGGCTAATCCACGCCCTACGGACGGCAACACAAATTAGTCTCCGTATACAATCCACGGGCAACCAAAAATAAAACAAACACACACGACACGAAGTGACCTTCTGGAGAAGGAGAGAGTGGTTATCGCTCTATGGTAACGTAATTAACTGCAGGGGCTTACACCTGCAGGGAAGAGCGTCCCCACAATCAAAAACCCCTCACAACAATGGGGAATTTGACGAAATCTGCTACAATGGCCGCATCCGTCTAAACCTCCAACACACGGTGCCATAAATCAACTTGGTATCTTCACAGAGATGGAAAGATAAAACCAAATAGTATCTGCCCCCAAATTCAGGAAAAACGTTTGTCTTCTCGGTTTTCGGCGGTAAACAATATTGTGGCGGTATCAACGACGGAGACAGAATACATGGCAGCAGTGGAAGTATCGAAGGAAGCCTTATGATTAAAGGGTTTAGTTGGCGAGTTCATAATCGAGAAAAGGTCGGTTTCATTGTTTTGTGGCAATCAAATCGCCATTCACCTGACGAAGAATCGGGTATACCACAGTTGAACGAATCATATCGACGTGCGGTATCACAAGATAAGAGAGTAGGCCGAAAAAGAGATCTATTTGATCAAAATCGATACTAAGGTGAATCCGGCGGATATGATAACGAAGGTTTTTCCTACGAAGAAGTTCAAGGGAGCATTGGTTTCCGTTCAGGTACTCAAATGTGAGAAAGGTTTGCAACCTCGGTAGGAGAGTCGCGTCAGTTTCACAGTTCTGAGCAAAAACAATGACAGTTTGCACTTTCATGATTTGGAGCGGTACCGGAAAGAGAAAAGGGAAGAACTAAGGAAGAGCAAACGGATACAAGACGAAGGCAACAAATTTTTAAGATGCCTATAAGGATATACAAGCCAAGGTGAAGATTGTTGTGAAGGTGTCTAGTATATCGAGATCGCACACGATTCCTAAAAGTTGAGCCGGTTCAATATTGTCTTGAATCGTCTCATACATTCAGAGAAGAAATATGATTTCTAGATATTTATTAGCCGTCTCAACAAAGTGTTGAGCTGTCTCCTAGAGACAGAGAAGAAGTCATTATTCTAAGCAAGTTTTGAGCCGACTCAAGAAGATAGTGAGCTGGCTCAAGAAATCTGTGGTCGAGATAATCGCGCAAATTCAGGATTCGAGTTTATCTCGAAATTCAGTTTGGGGGTTGCGGTTTCGTAATTAAGTGGATCCAATTATATTTCAGATTTTATTTGGGTATAAATTGGATACTAGGGTTAAGTTTTAAGGGGCTTGATCATAAGATTTAAGAGAGGCGAAAAAACGGCTCCTTAAGGGATCAAGTAGGCCATTAAGGAGAACATCAAGTGAGAAAAAGGTAGATCTCGTTGGAGATCTTGAAGGAGAGGATTTTGTAATCTTCTGTAAAGTTTTCTATAAATTTCTAATAGAGTTTCTCCTCTTTCATCGTGGTTTTTCTCGTTTGGGTTTTCCACGTTAAATTTTTTGTGTAGCTATTTGATTTGATTTTGTTTCTTGTTATTATTCGTTAAGGAGATTTCAGGATCCATCAGGTTTTTTCCGCCGCACGCCACGGACGGTAAACCGAGCTAATTTTTACCCAACTTTCAGTCCGGTCCAAACCAGTTCACTCTGGTCCAAACCGGTTCAAGTTGAAGCATATGAGACACTACCATGGAGTGCTACTTGAAATGACATGTGGGGAGGCTTTTTGACCGCCGGTTTAACAGTGGTAAAAAAGGAAGAAGAAAAAACCGGAAAAGGAGGAAAAGAGAAGAGGTAAATTAATTAAAAAGAAAAAGGACTGGTGAGTAACACATCAGTTGATCTAATAAATATTTGGAGGTACTTCAAAATTTAACAAGTTACAGTAATAAGTTACACTACTAAAGCAAAGCAAAGCAAAAGCAAAAGCAAAAGAAAGCAAGTGAGAGAAAGGGACCTGAGATTGCAAGAGGCCTAGATGTGTGACTTGACAAATCAACAGGGCACCTGACCCTGACCCCCCTAACATATATTGGACTCTAGCTATACTTTGCAAATACTGCAGCAGCTGCAGCCTATAAGGGCTCTATATATCTTTCATCAGTATTTGATGCGGTGTACTAGATTCTCATGAGGATCATTTAGATTGGGGTTACATGATCATGAATGCTTAGGTTAGTTAATTAATCAAGTAGGTGTCATATGTGTCTTGAATTTATCGATCCGGATTCAGGCTATATGTCTGTCGTATTTTTGATGATGAACGAATTGATCGATGCATATACAAATGGAGTATAGGAGATGGTTAAACAACACCTCCACTCCAAGGATGCAGAACCATCACCTTGAAATAGAAAAGAGTAGTCGACTACGACAAGGATACAGAAGCACCACCAAGACAATGCCGATGAGCCAACTCTGAAGATACATAAACACTACCAAGAAATCGTACATTGACTCCATCAAAAAAGTATAGAGGGAAAAAAAAGCACAATACTTATATTCAAATCAAAACGCCCGTGTAGCTTTTTTTTATTTCTGATCACAGATAACCATTTATAGATCCTGAAACAACCTTTCAGACCATAGGTCAGTCCATATAATAAATTATAATAAGCATGAATTGAAAACAGGAGAGCCACAATGCAGTCTTTGTTGTGCACCCTACAGCATTCTGGCCATAACACATTTTAGAGAACTCCAAACATAGAACCATTTCTTGAGTTGGAACTTAGACAAAATTATCTTTTCAATAGACTCTAAAGAGACAGATTTGGAATTTTAAAGAGGAGCGGAGAGGCATTTACAATCAGATGTGCTGCATGGCTTCCACATTGAATCATTTTATTTTGGGTTCATGTATTTATTCATTTTCTTTGAACTTTTGGGGTGTAAATGTGAATAAGTGGGAACGCTCCTGATTCAGAATAGTTATTGTTGTGGATCTTTCTTGATTCTCAAGTTTTTTTTAAAATGAGTGATTAGACGGATGTTTGGTGAGATTTGGAATGTACATATTCTGGATTAGAACTTGGGAGTTATTCCAACATCGTTCCGCTCTTTATTTTTGTATCTTCTATATTTGATCTTTTGGAATGTACGTATTCTGGATTAGACGAAGGCAAAACCGAACTTCGTTAAATTTTTGTTATCTTCTATATTTGATCTTTTGGATCTTTTTTGTGTTGCTTTGGTTGTCTTGTCATGGCAATGGTACAGCAGTATGTTTTTGGACTATCTGTAATTTAATAGATGACTTTTAACAAGATCGTATATCAAATTGGCTTTGTAGGTTTTGCAACTCATAGGAAAAAAAATATACTATAGCATTTATTTCTAAAGTGACTTTTAAGTGTTGAGATTTAGGCCGGGGCTTTTGGAAGGCCGGGGCGGAGCTCGGGTAGGGTCGAGGCTAGGCAACTGTCTAACGTCGAATATCAATTAAAGAGTGTTAAATTGAAGTTAATATAAACATTATAATCGACATTATTCTTACCTCATTGTGGTTGGGTTTTTGATTTCCTATGATGAAGGCCCGTGTTCGAACCCTTTTGGATTCATATTTTATTTCATGTCTTTATTTTTTGCATTTTATGCCTTTCGGAGATTTAAAAAGGCAACTTGTAACAAAAACGCTCAAACTCTTAAAATTTTAAGAATTTTCCTCTTTAATCTTTTTTATTTGGTTATATCTCTTACAATCTTTATAAATATTTTGCAAACAGCTTCTCATTAATTTTAGTCTATGAAAAAGAATTTCAATACTAAAAATATTTGGGCAATATAACATTAATATAAAAGTTATAATATATCCTCTACTATTTTGGTTATTTTAAGTAATTAATTACATGAAGGTTATAAGATATCTAATTTTAATTAAGAATAATTTTATAAATCTGAGTTTTCTTTTGATTCAATGTTATATATTAGAAACTTTAATGTTGACCCGGGCGAATAAGTGCAAAAATAAAATTACCTTTTCTTGTGTTCAAATTTAACCCGAGAGGTTTTGTACTTCTAACCCCTTTACTTCATGGGATGTCGCTAAATGAGCAAGTAAAATTTTTAAAATGTCGGTAAACATACCAAGTAAGGTACCTTATTTATTATATTATAGACTATAAATTTTGTGTGCATTTAATTGATAGTTTAAGTTCAAATATGCTCTCTAAAAATTTGCTGCCTGCTTTTGCCCTACTTGACATAAAATGCTGGCCCCATCTCTGTTCGCAGGTGTTGGACTATCGAATGCGATAAAGGATATGGCTCATGGATGGGATCTCCTTATATTCGGATTTACTTATTTTGGGATACTCTTCTTGAGTAATAATATATATATTTTTTTGCTTTTGGAACAAAATTAAAGAAACCCAAAAATCAGTAAAGATTATTGAGGTAGTGAACTATTATGGGTATCAACAGTGGCTGACAAGATTTTTGCATACAATTGCTCTCGATCTTATACCAGATTTGTTTTGAAGGTTTTTATGTTTTAATTTCCGCTAGGTTAATATTGGAAGTTGAGAAAAGCCAAAGGTAATTAATTAAGCTTGAACAAAAAGTAGACGTGCACGTGCATGGAAATATAAAAAAGCCCAAATTGATGGAGATTTTTGCATCAAAAACAGTATATTACAAAATACAGCTGCTGTATATAACATGCATAGATTAATTCGACATATTCTTAAATGTGTGTATAGCCTTAATTTTACTGATTTGTTTGATCCTAGATATGCCTTTTTCCTGTAGATTATATTATATTTTGTCTGTAACCTGCAAGTGGCCAGAGCATGCATGCAGCTCAAAATTTATAACCCTAATTAATGAAACTTCCAAGTTGAATACCATTGTGAATCTTTGATAGATTTTACACTGTACAAACAAACCAAAAAACAATAATGTAAATAAATAAATAAAATAAAATATTTGTTTGGCATGGGAATATTTTTTTGGAGGAACACAGCATACAGCAGCATTTGAAAAATATATGATAGGAAATAATAAATCTATTTGCAATCATCGTCATCTTAAACTTATGAAAATTTTGAAATGATTATGATCGATTGTTTAATTCTATAATAATTCCTCCTAATACCCTTAGCTGCATTAATTAAGAAATTGAAACCATATATATGATTAGTGTCTGGTTAAAACACCGGAATGAAACTACACTAAAGATGTAATACCCAAAAATCACTAATACCTAAACAGATATTTTTCGAGCTTGTTTATTATCATGATAACAAACACAATAATTATCCAAAAATAAATTTGAGTTCGTGTCAAACTAAACATCATCATATATGAAACAGGTCAAAGGGGTTTAATGTAAAGCTAGCTAATCTGACCCCAGCGCAGCCTATAAGTATTGAATTGAATTGAATGAAACAACACAAGAATTCTGAAGGGGTTTTGTCTTTCACGTGCAAAACAAGCAGCAAATCCAAGCAAAATCCAACCCAAGATCCCAAAGCAGATTAGCTCAAAAGGAAATGCAATATTATTAATTAAAAAAAGAGAGAGACAGAAGATGGATAGCAACCCAACAAGAGGGACAACCTCTGCCATGCATCTGTGCTGATATCTGCATGCATGTTGAAATATAAACCACCAAATAAAGAAAAAAAGGCCTCTCAATTCAAAAGTCAATAGCATAACACAAAAGAGATGGTATAAAACTTGAACCAAGTCCCCTTTCATTAAAGCTCAAGAGATTAAAAGCCTACCCACCTTATTGCTGCATCCCTTCTGCCAACACTTCATGTCTCTTTGTGCCATTGCTCTGTTCTCTCTCTCTCTCTACAACTTAGAAGGAGAGGTCAACATCAAAGAGGCCAATGTGGGTCAATTGTCCTAATCAGCATCGATGCACCTCCTTACACAAAATTTGTCTTTAAAGTGTGTGTGTGGGGGTGGGGGGGATCCAAACATCCATGTGGTTTCTCGCTCAAATATTGAGTTTTGTTGTTGTTTTTAATTAGTTGGTACTTTCAACAAAACTAAGGGGTATACTCGAAAAAATGGTGCGTTCTAAGATGAATGACTATGATGGTCGGCATATCTGATCATGCATGATCTATGAATTTACTATTTAGTTGCAGATATGTCATTCTGTTAATAAGTATATGCACGTGTAGATTTAAAACTTATTAAGCTAACCTTAAAAAACAATGTTTTACAGACAAAAGATAAGATTTATTTTACCGGGTTAATACTTTATACCTAGGATGCTGGTTATCAACAATATTGTGTATCTTGATCTTTATTAATCTATTTAGAAATATATACGTTTTGGATTAAATTTAGTTAAGAAGGGGCAAAACAAAAGTGGAAAAAGAATGGACAAAGAGGATCTAGCAAGAGAAGGCACTAGATTTTGTGAATCATGCAAGTGGTTGGGATAAGAAAGAGGAAGAGAAAGGATAGTAAAACCTTGGCATTGAACTTTGTTTACCAAAAATAGAAAAAAAATCCTGCACCTATGTTGGGCTTAACCCTAGCTTGCTTCCACATTCTCTGTCCTCTCTCTCTCTCTCTCTCTCTCTCTCTCTCTCTCTATATATATATATATATATATGACATGAGTGATTAAAGAAGAAGCTAAAGCTAGCCTGAGAAGAAAGAGACAACATTCAATGCAAATGGTCAAGTCTTTGGGATTTCTGCTGCAACTCTGAAAAGAGACTAATTTCGCTTTCTACTTTTACTTTATTTTTCTTCCTTTTTTTGCTCTTTAGATTTTTCAGGAGAGATGTGTAAATATAATTGCTATAGTTCAGAGCATTGGTATGTTAGCATAGTCAGTTGTGGGGTTTTAAGTAGAATATTTGTCTGTGGGTTTGAACAAATTTTACCCTTTTTTCCCTTCAAAAGAAAATGAACAAAATAATATTCCCATTATTACGTTAGAAATAATTTCAAGTAAAACTTCAAATTATGCATTATAATAGTACAAATGTTGACATGAAAACTGTGAACATGAAAAGTGTGGTCCAATTTTAAACAGAGGTTTGATTATTATATCTGAAAGATACATAAGAAGAAAAGTGTGGTCCAATATTTAAACATAAGTTATTTATTTTGTGAACATGAAAACTGTGAAGAACTATGAAAAACCATATAGTTTATTCTTTTGTAGTAATAAATTCCGACAGTTTGCAAATTAGTGTTTTTTTTTTGGAAACAATCCTGACGAATGGGCTTTTGCCAAGTTAGGACATATTTTTAATTTAGAAAGAACAAGTCTTGCATCAATCCATTTCTTTCATTTTTGTTTCTTTTCAGTAAGGATTCGCTTGGTTCATGGTAATATAGGAGCTGGAGAATCCTATATTATCACAACATATTCCCATGCTTATATTAAGAAAAATAAAATTTCTTAAGATTGTAGCTATGGAAATCGGATGTCTGTGAATCGTGGGAAAAACATTTTCTACGAATTGGTATCTATCTAAATGTTCACAAGAAATTAATATTCCAGTCTACATCATGGTCGTCGTCTACTACCACCCTCGGCATTCGCCAGCCACCGCATTCATCGTCGTTGGTTGTTTGTCCTCGCATGATTAGTCTAAGATATTACATATTTGAATGAATATTTTCACTGCTATTGTTAAGTGCCAAAAGGTGTTTATTGTAAATATAGAACATATGTGGGTTTATTTGTAAAAAAATTATTATCATATGTTTCTACATTATAATTAATATAATGAGGGAAAATATATGCATATAATATTTAAATGAAATCTTACTAATTAAAATATGCATATCATATATATATATTTCTAATCAATATTCATAAATGGTTAGGATAATATCTCAAAAATACCAAATGCTACTAAACATTTTTATTTGAGATATTGTGCAGATATTAGTTCAGGTCTGGAATCGAAGTAAGAGATCCAAGTCAAATCTGGATATCGGAACCGAATCTGCCAAATTTTAGAAGCAAATCGAGAGATCTAACAATGGCTGAGACTCGAGTATTATTTTCAGAATCTAGACATCAAAAGAATCTCCACATATCAACACAAGAGACTAGAAAAAATATCAAATCCCGATTCCACTATGTTGTGGCTGAACCGCGGCCAAAGGGGGCAATATGCGGCGGTTCCGCGACTCATTGGCAGCCGTCGGATGTGAGATTTTATGGATTTAATCGTAACTGTATATCCTCGCATATGAAATCTAGGATTTCTGGTTTCAAATACTATATAAATGACCAAGAGTTGTATATTCAAAATCATCATCGAAGAGATCAAGAGATCCGAGAGATCCACGTATCCAAGTGATCACATAATCATCCATTCATCTACCTCCATAAAAAGTGAGATCTAGAGCAAAACTAGGGTTCTTGTAATATACTTTTTAAGGAGAAAAGTTGTAATTCAATAGTTGATTAATAAAGATAGTTTTTGTTTTAATTTTTTTTGCATTTACTTTTCCGTATTTACTTTACGCATTACTTTTCTGTATTAATTTTACGCATTACTTTTCCGCATCTTAAATATGGTTTCATTCATCTTCAAGCTCTCTTCTAAATCACTATTAACTATGAGTGAGTAATTCCTTACTTCCTAGGGTTTGTAGGATAGGGTAGAATAATAAATGAAAAATCTTTTAACTTCTTTTTAACATTTTAGTGTTTATAAATTTTAGCAGAATAAATGTTAACCTTCTTATTGGACGCGCTATCAATTTATTGATAGCCACGACCACGATTTGAGATTGGTTAAACACTTCTTTGTAGGGTGTTTTTCGTCACCCTATTGAGATGGGAATATGCGTGCGCTTGTCGGGCGCATTACAGATTCCCCCCTGTCTTGGATAGGCTGGGGTTTATTGATTGTGGAGATCCGAATCTCCGGCAGCCGCGGAGTAAGCTGCCGTTAATTACCCCCGTCTTTGGAGCGAGAGAGCCTCCAATTAACGGGTTAAACTGGTCATGCGAACTCAATGTGCAGTGTTGTGTTTTGAAAGGGGGTTTTAGATGTATCGGGGGCCCCGCAGAGTTTTTACGGGGGTCCCGCTACCCGGATAGCGGGCTGAGGGTCAAGGAGGCTAGCAACCTCCTTGCAGGGTGTGGGGCAGCGCCCCGTTAGAAAATTTTTCTAACGGGAAGACACATTTAATGTGGAGTGCACAAAAAAAAGAAGGGAAAAAGCGTCTTAAAGACGCGTGCGTAGCATGTGGTCGCATGGTGTCCGGGGTCACGTGGCGCACACGCGACCATTGGGCGCCTCAGCGCTCGGGGTCACGTGGCGCACACGCGACCATTGGGCGCCTCAGCGCCCAATGGTCACGTGCGCGGAGCCCGGGGTCACGTGGCGCGCACGTGACCATTGGGCGCCTCAGCGGTCGGCGCCCCGGGGTCACGTGGCGCGCACGTGACCGATGGGCGCCTTAGCGCCTAGGGTCACGTGGCGCGCAAGTGACCATAGGCGCTTTAGCACCCGGGGTCACGTGGCGCACACGTGATCACGGGAAACACCCGCGGGAAGGGGCCTAGCCCTTAGGCTGGAGAATTGACTCCCAAGAAGTTTTTGGAGTTGAACTCCTAACAGAAACTAATTTATGGAGTTAAAATCCAACAGATCTAGAAAGGAGTTAAACTCCTAGGGATTTATTGCTCTTCTTTTGAGCCTTGGATCTGTTCAAAGTTAGATTTTTAGAGATGGGTCTCCTTCTTCCTTCTCTTGATAGGCGGGATCTTGGAGAAAAAAGGGGTGAGATTTAAAAGTCTCCCCTTTTTGAGATCTGATTGGAGATCCGAGCTCCCCTTCGTGGGTTTTGTGGTGAAAAACTATTTAATTTTGAGAAAGGAAGAGTTAAACTCTTGATTTAATACAAAAGTGAAGAAGGTTTTAGAACCTTAAGAAAGGAGGAGATCATAGATCTGGATTTTTTTTTTTGAAGAGAGAAAAAAAAGTTCTTCTCTTTTCGATATTTTCATTATCTTGGCCTTTATAGGCTATATACTTTTCATATAGCCCCTTAGGCTTTACAAAAATGGCATTTTGCCCCTCCCATAGCTCATGTGCATTTCTATTGCACATAAGCCATAAGCTTTACAAAAAATTGGTTTTATGCCCATTTTACTTACATTCATGCATAAAAAAAAATTGCATCAAAATTATTTATTACATGACTTTTTATTTTGGCATGGAGGAAGGCCGGCCGCTTCATGATCGGACTCGACCTGGGCATGGGCCCACTTGATCTGGACTTGGGCCTACCTGGCTTGAGGTTTACCTTGATTTTGACTTGGTCAACCGGGATGCAATTTTCGACCCCAACATTCTTTTGTTAAGAGCTTGATATGAATAGAGATCAATGGAAAACCAAGGGTTAGTAGTGGGAAACCCCAATTCCCTCCAAAAACCCTAATCCGCATTCATCGCTATCTCTTTAATTTTAAACTATTAAAAGATAAAAAGAGTCATTTTTAAATATTCATCCATTAACTACCAAGTCTTATGAACCCTACAAGCCTTTTTATTATAAATTTTATATCCGTCTCAAATAGAATAACAACAATCACCCATCTCTTTTATCAACTCGTCTAAAACAAGAAAAGAATTCACATTTCCCTACGGACGACCCGTACGCATCGCGGCTAGCTAGTTGCGACACCGTTTTGATTGCGGTTATTTAAAAAACACTTTTCGCACGATCAATCAAATGGCGCTATTGCCGAGGATCGAACCCGGGTCACCCGCGTGACAGGTGGGAATACTTACCACTATACTACAATGACCGGGACCGAAAAAACCTCTGCACTCGAAAGAAGCTTAGAAACGTTTATTAAACACTCCACACAAATGACGGCTAATTTAATATCTTCTATCCAAACGTTAGTGCAACACACTTCTTCACACGGTGAAAGCATAAAATCGATCGAAGCATAAATTACATAGATAAATGCCACTGTGAGTGAGAGAGAGAAAGGGAAACATCCATCTCAAGCTCTACCAAATCCCGGCCACTCACACAACGCAAATCTCATCATTCACCAAAAAAATCATAATGTGAGTGCTGTAACCACGTTGAGATCGGGAAGAATGCTAAACAATAATATTGGTAAACAAGTTGATGATGAATCAGATGAAACCCCGGCTACTACTTCTAATCCTACTTCGTCTAGTTCACTATCTTGTTCTGAGCATATTCTTCGTTCTTCACTAGGCTCAAACGCTCAGCCCACTTTCTTGAATAAACTACCATCTCAAACCATGCCAAATCCAATTTTGGGATCCATTCCATCACCACAAACTCCTCCTCAAATATTAAACCCAACCCTTATTGATAAAGCTCCCTTTCCAAACAGGTTGAGGGCCAACAAACCAAATGCACAAATGAAGAAGATTGTAGAAATGTTTAAGCAAATTAACATAAATATTCCTCTCCGAGATTCTATTCAACAAGTTCTGTCTTATACGAAAATTCTTAAGGACTTGTGCACTAGGAAGAGAAAAACTGAAGTGCCTAAAAAGGTTTTCTTAACGAGCAATGTGAGCACTGGTTTTACCCAACAATTGCCCAAGAAACGTAAGGACCCCGGTTGTCCTACGATATCTATAACTATTAGGAGTAAAAAGATCAATCGAGCTCTACTCGATCTAGGTGCTAGTGTTAACTTGCTCCCGTATTCTATTTATGAGCAACTAGGTATAGGAGAGTTGAAACCTGCGTACTGCACTCTCCAGATGGCTAATCGATCTATCACCCACCGTAGGGGTGAGCTAGAGTACGTGTTAATCAAAGTCGGGGAATTTATATTCCCTGTGGACTTTATAGTTTTAGATACACAGTCTGTAGCGAACCCATGGAACCAAATCCTGGTGATTCTTAGTCGCCCTTTTCTAGCAACTTCCAATGTTGTAATCAATTGTCGTAACGGTTCTATGAACCTGTCCTTTAGGAAGATGACAATTGAGCTTAACATTTACAGGATAGGAAGTCAACCCTCTGAACCTTCTGCTCATCTAATTGATATATGTTCTGTCAACAAGATAGCTTCCGACGGCTGCGAAGTTGAGGAACTTTGCGATAATGATCTCGATGCACTTAATGCGTCATTGTTTGATCCAGCAAATTATTATACTAGTGAGAACACTTTTAACAAGTCCACCCACGAGTTCGAATCCTGCGACTTGCCACATAAGTTAGCTGATCTATCTGAGTCAATCTCTTACGCTGGTTATGAACCTCTTAAGGAGTCCGAGTATCATTTCCTTACCCTACTTTCTATCGTCTCTCCGCCGACACTAGATCTCAAGCCACTACCTTCTCATCTTAAATATGCATATTAGGTGAGAATGAGTTTTTGCCCGTTATCATATCAGCTTCTCTAGCTTTAGAGCAAGAGAGAGCTCTTTTGTCGGTCTTGAGATCAAATTGGCAAGCTTTTAGTTGGACAATGGCGGATATCAAAGAGATTAGTCCCTTAATTGTTGAACATCATATACATTTGATGGATGAAGCCAAACCAGCTCGAGACCTACAAAGACGGTTGAATCCCGTCATGAAGGAAGTAGTAAAAAAAGAAATCATCAAATGCCTAAATAATGGTATAATTTACCCAATATCTGATAGCCAATGGGTAAGTCCTATTCATGTAGTCCCTAAAAAGTCTGGCATCACGGTTATAACTAATGAGGCTAATGAGTTGATCTAAACACGCACCCAAACTGGATGGCGGGTATGTATTGATTATAGAAAACCCAATGCCGCAACGAGAAAAGATCACTTCGCTCTACCTTTCATTGACCAGATGTTGGAACGATTATTCGGGCATGAATACTACTGTTTCTTAGACGGATACTCCGGCTATAACCAGATCCCCATCGCCGAAAAGGATCAAGATAAGACAACGTTTACTTGTCCTTTCGGTACTTTTGCTTATAGATGCATGCCCTTTTGGTTATGCAATACTCCCGCTACGTTTCAGCGTTGTATGATGGGGATATTCTCGGGCATGATCGAGAATTTTCTGGAGATATTTATGAACGATTTCTCTATATTTAGGGACTCCTTTGAGGAATACCAACGTCACCTTGACGCTGTTCTTACCCGCTGTAAAGATAAGATTTTAACTTTGAATTGGGAAAAATACTATTTCATGGTTCAAGAAGGTATTGTTCTTGGGCATATCATTTTACGAAAAGGCATTGAGGTTGACAGAGCTAAAATAGATGTTATCCATAACCTTCCTCCTCCCAAATGCGTCAAAGATGTACGATCCTTTCTTGGTCATGCAGGATTTTATAGGCGATTCATTAAAAGCTTTAGCAAAATTGCTAGACTCTTAACTCTTCTCTTGGCCAAGGATACAACATTTCACTTCGATTCGGATTGCGTGGCTGCTTTTGAATCACTTAAAAGTTCCCTCACTACAGCCCCCGTTCTGTCATCTCCGGACTGGAATCACCCTTTCGAGCTTATGTGTGATGCATCTGATTTTGCTATTAGTGCAGTCTTAGGACAGCACATTGATAAGATGTCAGATGTAATTTACTATGCAAGTAGGACCTTGAACGATGCCCAAATGAATTATACAACTATCGAGAAATAACTCTTGACAGTTGTATTTGCATTAGAAAAATTCAGATCCTACTTAATTGGCTCTCTAGTTGTAGTTTACACCGATCATTCCGCCCTAAGACATCTTTTATCGAAGAAGAATACTAAATCCAGCCTAATACGTTGAATTCTGTTGTTACAAAAATTTGATCTTGTCATACGAGACAAGAGTGGATGTGAAAACGTCGTAGCCGACCATCTTTCGCGTCTTTCTTATTCGCCAACGTTGACCTTGCCAATAAATGATTCCTTTCGTGACGAACAGCTCTTGACCATATCCTGCGAACCTTGGTTCGTGGATATTGTGAATTATTTAGCAACGGAACTTCTACCCAGCAAATGGTCAAAACAAGACAATCACCGATTTCTATCCCAAGTAAAACACTTTTACTGGAATGAACCTTATCCGTTTAAGTATTGTTCCGATTAAATCATTCGCTGATGTGTCCCTAATAATGAATTCAAGAATATATTGTCTTTCTGCCATGATCAGGCATATGGCGGTCATTTTGGTCCAAGAAAAATAGCGGAGAAAGTTTTGCAATGTGGCTTTTATTGGCCAACTTTATTTCAAAATGCATATGATCATTGCAAAACTTGTTCATGGTGTCAACACATGGGTCGGATTTCACGGAGAAATGAGATGCCGATCCAACTTATCTTGGTTGTGGAGATATATGATGTTTGGGGAATTGATTTTATGGGCCTATTTCCCAACTTTTTTGGGAATTTATACATCTTATTAGCGGTTGATTATGTCTCTAAATGGGTGAAAGCAGTACCGTGTCGCACTAATAACAACAAGATTGTTATTAAGTTTCTTAAAGAAAGTATCTTTTCGCGATTCGGACACCCTCGCGCTATAATTAGAGACAATGAGACGCATTTCTGTAATCGTTCTTTCGAGACTTTGATGCGGAAATATTCAATCAACCACAAGCTTTATATGCCCTATCATCCCCAAACGAGCGGGCAAACTGAAACCTCTAATAGACAGATCAAACTAATTTTGGAGAAAACGGTTTCTAAGAACCGTAAAGATTGGTTCACTAAATTGACGGATGCTCTTTGGGCATTTCGTATGGCATATAAGACCGATCTTGGCATATCTCTATACCGACTAGTGTTTGAGAAGGCTTGCCGCCTTCCTGTCGAGATCGAACATAAAGCAATGTGGGCTATTAAAGAGCTTAATTGTGATTTTGATCTAGCAAGCAGCTATCGGAAGCTGCAATTAAATAAGCTAAGCGAATTTTGTGATGAAGCGTACGATAATGCGGTTATAGCAAAGAACTGGACTAAAGTGTTCCACAATAAAAAACTTTTGAGAAAAACTTTCACACCGGGACAAGTCCTTCTTTACGATTCCCGTCTCCATCTTCATCCAGGTAAGCTAAAATCTCGTTGGAAATGACTTTTTGTGGTGCGGTATGTATACCCGCACGGGGCAGTGGATATAGAAAATGTTAAAAATGGTTCTATTTTTAAAATAAATGGGTATAGATTAAAACCGTACTTTTCCGCTGACCCAGCGGAGGAGCTCATGTTCCTACAGGAGCCACTTTATCACAACTAACTTTCCTCCGTCTCACCTCTATATTTTGGCAACACTGTTTCATCTAAGAATGGAAGTGAGTAAAAAAGGATATAACTGAATATCTGTACGTGCCAAACAACAAGTTTGGGGGTAGTTTTTCATTTAACTATTATTTTGCTCCTATTATTTTCTTCCTAAGTCTACAGGTTTATGCGTTCAAAGAACAACATCAGTGAGGACACTGCTGCAAACAAGTTTGAGGAAAGATTTGTATTTACGGAAATATCATTTGGCACTAAGCACTATATATAAAAATATGCATATTATGAATGAAATTTTTTTGGAAATAAAAGTTAGAAGTGAAAAATACATATGAAAGATGGGAAGAGATTTAAGAAAAGCAAGAAAATTAGATATTTTAAAATAAAGCTAGTAATAAGTAGGCATGAGCTGTTGTCCCAAGAGTTAGTAAGATGAAAGGAATCATTAATCTAGAAATAAGTCAGAAAAATAGTCCCAATTCTTGACTCCAAACATCTGAACGTTGATACCCTACTATATGCACTTGCACACATCTTAAAACTTGGGATAGTAAAGAATACCTTGAAATGCTTTTGTCTAAAAGCACTAGTATGAAGGAAAAAAATATATAAACAAAAATATAAATTACACATAAGAAAATAAATGGTGAAGAAAAATGAACACTGGTTTTGTAAGGACTTAAGGCGGCATAAAAAAATTATAGCAAGGGTGCCTTATCACCTAGTGCCTTAGACCAACTGATTTGGGAGTCACTGCTAAGTCTTAGGTGTTGCAAGACTAAGATATTGCTAAATGCACCTTAATGAGTGAGCACATTTGGTAATCGATTGGTTACTACATCAAGAAGTATTAACGGTCGCATGAAGAATGTGTGAGCAATTCCATTTAAAAATAATCACCGACGAAAAAGTACTAAGGAAGATGGATAAAAGTATGATAGCTTGAATTGAATTCTCTAAGTGTAAGAATGTCTTTTACATATACGTAGGGGTATATGATCGATATTTGGAAGAAAGGTAGGGAGGAAGAATAAAGACGATATTTTATTGAGAGATGATGTGATTTCTGACATCTTTTCATGACTATTAAGATAGGGCGCATGGCAACTAAAAAGCTAGCGTAGTTTGAAACTCTTATTTTCAAGTTTTTCTTTTTATATGTTCTTATCTTTGTATATAACTTTCATTCTTTCTTTTTATTATGGGATTTTGTGGGTGTAATCAACTGAAAACCCTCAGGAGACAACACTCCTCTTACTGGGGACTCCTAGAGGTTTACAGACTTGTTGCACGTGCTAAGTGCAATCGTGTTGCCTACGAAAGTGTGCTAGTTAGTTTTTTCTTTTTTTTTATCTTTAATAACTAGTTTGCTCGGGACGGTCAAAGATAAGTTTGGGGATATTTGATTAGTCTAAAATATTGCACATTTGAATGAATATTATCCCTACTAATGTTAAGTATTAAAAGGTGTTTATTGTAAATATAAAACATATGTGGGTTTATTTGTAAAAGTTTATTATCATATGTTTCTAAATTATAATTAATATAATGAGGAAAAATATATGCATATAATATTTAAATGAAATCTTAATAATTAAAATATGCATATTATATATTTCTAATCAATATTCATGAATGGTTAGGATAATATCTCAAAAATACCAAATGCTACTAAACAGTTTGATTTAAGATATTGTGCAAATATTAGCTCAGGTCTGGAATCTAAGTAAGAGATCCAAGTCAAATCGAGATATCGGAACCGAATCTGCCAAATTTTAGAAGCAAATTGAGAGATCTAGCAACGGCAGAGACTCAGAGTATTATTTTTAGAATCTAGATATCAAAAGGATCTCCACATGTCAACACAAGAGACCAAAAGAAATATCAAATCCTGATTTCACTATGTTGCGGCTGAACCGCGGCTAAAGAGGGCAATATGCGGCGGTTCCGTGGCTCATTGGTAGCCGTCAGATGTGAGATTTTGTGGATTTGATTGTAACTGCATATTCTCACATATGAAATCTAGGATTTCTGGTTTCAAATACTATATAAAGGACCGAGAGCTGTATATTCAAAATCATCATCGAAGAGATCAAGAGATTCGAGAGATCCACGTATCCAAGTAATCATATAATCATTTATTCATCTACCTCCATAAAAAGAGAGATCTAGAGCAAAACTAGGGTTCTTGTAATATACTTTTTAAGGAGAAAAGCTGTAATGCAATACTTGATTAATAAAGATAGTTTTTATTTTAATTCTTTTTTTCATTTACTTTTCCACATTTACTTTACGCATTACTTTTCTGCATTAATTTTACGCATTACTTTTCTGCATCTTAAATATGGTTACATTCATTTTCAACCTCTCTTCTAAATCACTATTAATCATGAGCGAGTAATTCCTTACTTGCTAGGGTTTGTTGGATAGGGTAGGATAATGGATGAAAAATCTTTTAATTTCTTTTTAACATTCCTGCAAGACACTGTGGCATAACGGGGGTGAGTTGCCAACTCGTGAGTAGTAAATAATATCTAATGAGACAATCGCAGGCATGCACGCAAATGCGTCAAAACTTATGTATAAACGATAATGCGATGTACTAGTATGAATGCGACATGAATAAATGATCAAGCATAAAATCATGGGTACATCTGATGTGAGAAAAACCGAGTTTTATCTTAGTAGATTTTTGGTATGGTAAAACCAAAGTATCATCAATAGAAACAATAGAATCCCGTGTCAAGCATCGACACTAAATATCTCAATATCTCGGGTGCCGTCTCTCAGATCGGCCCTCAATCCATCTGAATCACACGACTCCGGTCGACATCCTCCGGATCTCCGCCGGGCCAAAAATCATCACTAGGTAATACTCCCATGCCAGGCTCAACGTCTCTCTATACGATTTTCTTTCCCCGGGGTACCTCACCGAGTCCACCATGTACCCGCAGACGGTGCCTCCTCTCTCCTCGAATCGGGTATGTGTGTGTGTGTATACGTGGCTCAAGAACCGAGAAAACTCACGGTGAACGCCACACATCATATCACGAGAAATCGTATTTTTCTTTTTTAAATGATCATAAGTTTATAAAATCCACTTGCGGTTTCCCAAATCCAGAAATCTCATGCAAAAACGGAAATCTCCAAGAAAATCATAATACATTAATATATCGATGATGGCAAATGTTCATGATATAAATATGATGCGACTAGATGAATGACTTGAAGATTCTATGTCATAATGATGCACATGCAAGCATGCTAGTTTTCAAGTAATTTCTATAATGTGCATGGCATAGTAATTACCAATGGCGTGTGTGTACATACACAATAGTACATGTGTGGAATGAACTATTGCTAATGGTGCAAGTGTCCTAGGGTGGAAATATCAGTGTTCATGATTATCCATATGCAATATGGTTATGGTATAAGCATATGAATACAAGAATTATAACTGGATTCTAACTATTAGGCGCTTTACGCCATCCAGACGATTCCCCTATAGATGTTTAGATCTACTCACCGGAACGTCTCGGCTACTTGAATCCGACCACCTCCTTTCCTTTCGTAACCGCGTCCGACATATCCGCAACTGATCCTAGAATCGCACAAAACTTAGCAAAAGAGGCTAAAATCGAATATGACACGAAATTAAATATTATACGTATGAACTAACTCTTACGAGTCAATACGCGTGAACTTGGTGTGTTAAACGTGTGTAACCTTGTCTAAGACTACCCCTAAGGGCTGTTATCCAAAGGAATCGCCAAAATCAAGAATCAGAGTATCGTATCGCACGTTAACAAAACGCCTAATTTAAGGTAAAATGGTCCCAAATTTTCCTATATAAACAATTAGAGAAAGTTGCACATACCATATGCCTAATTGGAGTTCCAGAGAGCACTCTACAAAGACTCACACCCAAAGCCTAAAAATGGGCCGCAAATTGCGGCCAAAATCAATATTTTGGCGGCCAAACTTTAGAGATAGGATCTTATGTTTTGAGGGTGTATTCCTAGTCTTATAACTATGTTACAGTAATTGCAACTTTTCACTGCAAGCACTGGTTTAATAGCAGATCACGTTTGAACACTAATCTTAATTAAAAACGGTATTTAACACTAATTGAAACTTTAAGGTGTTTTAGTGCAATTTGGGGAGTTTAGTAAGGTTATTAGACTCTACACTACTCTTAGCTACCCTGATATGAGTCAAGATTACCCTAGCTGTTATTAAAAAACCCAAAACTTGACTTAACCCTCTCTTTAAAACTCTAAACTTACATTAAATACTACCCTAACACCTAATTAAGAGTAATTAAGGTAAGGATTAACAAAATAATTAAATACTAACCTATGATTAACACTAGATTAGTATGTATGTGCATGTTAAAATAATTTTTAATAATTTATAAATAAGGAAATAATTAAATAAACAAGTAATTAAATAAGTAACTAATTAAATACCAAATAAATAAATAATTACATAAATGAACTAGTATATTTATACATATGTGGAAAAATAATTATTAACTAGGTTTTATGGAAAAAAACACATGTTATACCACTAATTAATATATAAGTATCCTAAACGATTTTTTTTAAAACGTTACAATTTTCCCCCCTTAAGGAAATTCGGTTCCTGAATTTAAAATCTAACCACGCGTACTTTCGAAGAGATGAAGATATTTCTTCCACATCTCGCCCTCGGCTTCCCAGGTGACCTCATCGCTATTCGTGCCATGCCAAAGAACCTTCACGGATGGTAAAACCTTTGACCGTAATTTCTTCATCTACCGGTCCAGGATGACTACCGGCTGCTCTGTGAAAGAGCGCTCCAGCTGGATCGTCTGATACTGAATCGCATGAAAAGGGTCATGAAGGTACCTGCGAAGTATTGATACATGAAATACGGGGTGAACATCCTGAAAACTGGGTGGAAGTGCCAAACGATAGGCAACGATATCGACTCGCTCAAGAATCTCAAAAGGACCCACATATCTGTGACTTAACTTCCCTTTCTTCCCGAACCTCATCACGCCCTTCATCGGCGAGACCCGCAAGAAAAACATGATCACCCAAATAGAGTCATACCCTTGAATGGTCTTAGGTAGACCCACGATGAAATCCATAGAGATCTGCTCCCATTTCCACTCCGGAATAGGCAAGGGCTGTAACTCTCCCGCCGGCCTCTGATGCTCGGCCTTGACTTGCTGGAAAGTCAGGCATCTTGAAACAAAATATGCAACATCTTCATTCATCCCTTCCCACCAATAGATATCACTCAAGTCACAATACATCTTGGTGGAACCTGGATGAACGTTATATGCTGACTGATGCGCATCCTCTAAGATCTCGCGTCTCAGCCCCTCGGAATCAAGCACACATAAACGAGTCCCAAATCGTAGCACTTGCTGGTCATCAATCACAAACTCCAAATCTCTACCCTGCCGAACCTACCCCATAATCTCAGACAAACAAGCATCGCCGGTCTGTGCCTCCCGGATGCGATCAAGTAAAAGTGGAAGGGCGCGGACATGAGCAAGCTGTCCTTCGGTCGAAGTAAACTCAAACTGTACTCGGCTATCGCATAAGATCTGCTAATCTGTAGAAGACTGTCCCTGAACTGCGCTCAAATAGGACAAACTACCACTGGGCCTCCGACTCAAAGCATCAACTACAACATTTGCCTTGCCTGGATGATAAAGGATTTCGCAATCATAGTCCTTCATGAGCTCTATCCAACGGCACTGCCTCAAATTTAGATCCCGCTGCTGGAAGATGTACTTTAAGTTTTTGTGGTTCGTAATGATCTGACACGACTAGCCGTACAAATAACCTCTCTAAATCTTGAGCGCAAAGACCACCACAGCCATCTCTAGATCATGAGTGGGATAGTTCTGCTCGTGTTTTTTCAATTGCCGAGAAGCATAACCGACGACTTTGTCGTTTTGCATCAACACGCAACCTAGACCCACTCGAGAAGCATCACAATAGACAAGATAGCCGCCTGACCCTGAAGGCAAAGATAAAACTGGTGCAGTCGTCAAACGAGTCTTTAACTGCTGGAAACTCTGCTCGCATACCCCAGTCCAAAGAAATGGAACTCCCTTCCGGGTCAACCCGGTCAGCGGTGCAGCGATACGAGAGAAATTCTACACAAAACGTCGGTAATAACCGGCTAAGCCCAAGAAGCTGCAAACCTCCGTCACTGAAATAGGTCTGGGCCAAAACTGTACGGCCTCGATCTTCCTCGGCTCCACACGTATGCCATCTCTCGCAACCACATGACCCAAGAAATCAACATCGTCAAGCCAGAAAGCACAATTCGAGAATTTAGCAAACAACCGGTGCTCTCTCAACGTCTGCAAAGTGATCCTTAAGTATTGCCCATGCTCCTCTCGACTCATGGAGTATACCAAAATATCATCGATGAATACAATAATAAACTGGTCAAGAAACGGCCTGAAGATACGGTTCATCAAATTCATGAACGCTGCTGGGACATTGGTGAGCCTGAACGACATCACCAAGAACTCGTAATGCCCGTAGTGTGTCCGAAAAGCAGTCTTCGGAATGTCATCATTCCGGACCCGCAACTGATGATAACCCGACCGCAAGTCAAACTTTGAAAAATGTCCCGCACCGTTGAGCTGATCAAACAAATTGTCAATATGAGGTAGGGGATATCTATTCCGCACTATAACTCGATTCAATTGACGGTAATCAATACATAATCTCATACTGTCGTCCTTCTTCTTGACGAACAGGATAGGAGCTCCTCAAGGCGACACACTCGGACGAATAAGTCCCTTGTCAAGCAAACTTGCAATTGATCGTTAAGCTCTTTAAGCTTCGTCGGGGTCATCCGATAAGGCGGTATAGAAATAGGCCCCGTGCCAGGGATCAAGTCGATGCAGAACTCAATATCACGCTCTGGCGGCAATCCAGGTAAATCATCAGGAAATACATCGGGGAACTCTCTCACAATCGGAACATGTTCCAACGGGACCTCTGTGGCTCCAGCATCACGAATATATGCCAAGAATCCCCGACATCCTTTCATCAAGAGCTGACTAGCGCAAAGGGCAGAAATCATACTGGGAAGGGTGGCACTACGGTCTCCCTGAATAACAAGAACTGGCTCACCCGGAAAACTGAATCTGACCGTCTTCTCACGGCAGTCCACGGACGTATAACAAGTGGCTAACCAATCCATGCCAAGAAGAACGTCGAAGTCTAACATGTCGAGGAGGATCAAATCAACAGTAGAATCCCTATCCCCAATATGAACGGAACATGACCAAAACACATGTCGAACGATAAAAGACTCTCCTACGGGAGTAATCACAACAAGTGGCTGATCTAGCAAAGACGACTCTCGGTCCAACCTCGATACGAAGAGTGTGGATACATATGAGTGCGTAGAACCTGGGTCGAACAATATGCGCGCGTTGAAAGAACACACTGAAAGAGTACATGTCACAACTGCATTCGATGCCTGCGCATCCTAAGGAGTCAAAGCAAAAACTCGGGCATGCCCTCTACCGGTACCCGGTTGTCCTCTGCCTCTGCCATCTCGTCCTCTCTGAACAGGACCGCCATGACCACGGCTTCTCGGAGCATCAGTCTAGCGTGGAGCAACAACGGGCATAGGTGGTAAAGCTCTCGAAGGAAGGGTGAAGGTGGTAAAGTGATCTGTAGAACTACTGCCTCGCCCTAGCGCCTCACGGTACAATGTCTGACATGGTGATGCAAACTCCCACATCGAAAACATCCCGGCAACGGCTGCTGACCCGGTAAGTAAGAGTTGAATAGCTGACCCCGTATCATGTCTCGACCACCACCACGGCCTAGAAAGAATCCGCCGCGGCCTCTGCCTGCCATATCTCTGCCAAACTGCACGGGAGCTGATACACCTGTACGAATCCGCTTCATTCCCGGGACAGTCGTAGTCTCATAAATACACTCCTCCACTAATATGGCTTTCTCCATCATTGCTGCATAGGTGTCAAAGTGCTAGGCACCGAAAAAAAGAAACAACTGTGTGTCAAGGCCCCACACGAATCTCTTGATGCGCTTCTCTTCGGTGTCTACCAAATAAGGAGCATATCTGGATAGCTGAGTGAACTGGATATCATACTCGGCTACGGTCATACCAGGAGTCTTGAGCAAAGAATCAAAACTACGAGCTTGAGCATCCCTGACGCTCTGCAGAAGGAAACGAGCAAGAAACACCGTCGTGAACTCATCCCAGGTCATAGGAGGAAGACATGCAGCTCGGCCTCTCTCAACGGTCTCACACCAAGTCTGGGCAAGACCCTCCAGACGAAAACTCGCAAGCTCGACCGATCTCGCATCGGAACATCTCAGGGAACGGCAAATCCTAGCCATCCTGTCGAGGAACATCTGTGGATCCTCTGCTACATCTGTGCTAGTGAGAACCGGAGGCTTCATCCTTATAAACTCCTGTAGTGATACTGTGATAGTCTCGGTAGCGGCAGGTACAGCTGCCTGGGCAGTAGGTACTACCATAGTCCCCGTAGTAGGAGGAACATCATCAGATCTTAGCGCTCGGCTGACCTTGACTAAAGATCCAACCATCTGGCGCAAATCCTGAATACTCGCCTCCAGCCTAGCAATTCGTCCTAGAGAAGGTGGATCAATCTGCTCCTGAGGGGTAGGCACACCGCCCTGGTCAGTCCTCGTCCCAGACGAGCCCGCCCTAACCTCATCTCTGGTGGCAGCCCTCTGGGCCCTTGTAGTCTTCGGCGGCATAGTGGCTGGAACAAGAAACATGATTTGATAGCAATCGGAACAAAAGGATGCATGAAATCAAGGAAGGAATTACAAGCAAATATATATCCTAAAGTCACTTAGGCGGAGTATCGTATCGTGAGCATGCCGTGGAATATACACACGCTACGTCACTCTGCTTAAATCACCTACTGCATCATACGGTCATCCTGCACTCAGAAAGGTAAAACCTAATACTCTGATACCAACTTTGTCACGACCTGAGTATGGAACGTGACTGGCACTTAAATCACGCAACGTCTAGAGGCGTAACGTAATTCAAGTAAGCCAAAATCCCATAAATCTAAACCATAAAATAAAATAGAGTGATAAATACTTGATTAAAAAAGTTTAACTTAAACATGCAAGGGTTACATCAAAATCATTTAAAGACTCAAGTTTTATAAAAATTTCGGCAGCATCTCTTTTGTAAAACTAGTCCCAAACTGATATATAACATAAATATACATAACCAAACATAAAAGGCATCCCCAAGCGGGAACTAGCTCTTCACCAAATTGGCGGAATATAAACACAGGAAAGAATATATCATAATAGTGCGAAAACAATAAAAGAGCAAGAAATAGAAAACATCGTCCACAAGAAAACATAAAAGTCGGCTCAAACGAGCTCAACACCAGCTACCAAAATAATACAAGTCTTACCGTCTCGTCTCTAGGTCAAATATACAAGTGGTAGATAGAGTGTACTAGATACAAAAGTAGATATATATGATGGATGACAAAAGAATATCCTCACAAAACCCACCTATAAGTATCGCGCCCAAAAGTCGAAGCAAAACAAAAGCAGAAGTAGTAGCAGTGCGCCCGCCGCGACTATGCTGACGGGTCGGTCCTGCAAGACACCGTGGCACAACAGGGGTGAGTTGCCAACTCATGAGTAGTAAATAACAGACAATCACAGGCATGCACGCAAATGCGTCAAAACCTATGTATAAACTATAATGCGATGTACCGTATGAATGCGACATGAATAAATGATCAAGCATGAAATCATGAGTACATCTGATGTGAGAAAAACTGAGTTTCATCTTAGTAGATTTTTGGTATGGTAAAACCAAAGTATCATCAATAGAAACAATAGAATCCCGTGTCAAGCATCGACACTCAATATCTCAATATTTTGGGTGCCGTCTCTTATATCGGCCCTCAATCCATCTGAATCACACGACTCAGGTCGGCATCCTCCGGATCTCCGCCGGGCCAAAAATCACTGGTAGGTAGTACTCCCCTGCCAGGCTCAACGTCTTTCTATACGATTTTCTTGCCCCGGGATACCTCACCGGGTCCACCATGTACCCACAGATGGTGCCACCTCTCTTCTCGAATCAGGTATATATATATATATATATATATATACGTGGCTCAAGAACCAAGAAAACTAATGGTGGACGCCACACATCATATCATGAGAAACCGCATTTTTCTTTTTGAAATGATCATAAGTTTATAAAATCCACTTACGGTTTCCTAAATCCAGAAATCTCATGAAAAAAACGGAAATCTCCAAGAAAATCATAATACATGAATATATCGATGATGGTAAATGTCCATGATATCAATATGATTCAACTAGATGAATGACTTGAAGATTATATGTTATGATGATGCTGTCACGCCCCGCTTCCTAGAGTACGGTAAGTAGACGTGACGGGTCACGCGACGTATTTACTCAGAAGTAAACACGCTAAGCGTATATAAGCAATATAATGTAAATGTACAAAAGAAAAACATGAGATGTAAATGAACAGCAACTTTTTATTTATTAAACATTCTTTACAATACAATGCTGGAAAGTAAATACAAGACTGGAAAGCAATGCCTAAACAATGGCATGAAACTGAAAATAAAAGAATATACAAGTGTCTATAGTTCTGGGTCGTCGACGAACTGCTCCAAGTCTTCTGAGCTGGGCTCGATCTCCAGAGAGTCGGGTCCTCCTGAAAACATTCCAAAGAAATAATAGAGAAGGAATGTCATCAGCCAATGATCGCTCGGTAAGTCCCAAAGAGAGATGGAATTAGACTGAACAGGTAATGAGAATATAACTGGTATAATATTGATAGTTATGTTAACGCAGTTGTAGGGTGTTTTTGTCACCCCATTGAGATAGGAATACGCATCGCTTGTCAGGCGTATTACAGATTCCCCCTGCCTAGGGTAGACGGGGGTTTATTGATTGTGTGGATCCGAATCTTCGACAGCCGTGGACTAAGCTCCCGTTAATTACCCCTCGCCTTTGGAGCGAGAGAACCTCCGATTGATGGGTCAAACTGGTCATGCGAACTCAATGTGCATTGTGCATATGTGTGTCTTGAAGGGTTTTGGATATATCGAGGGCCTTGCAGACTTTACGGGGGTCCCGCTACCCGTATAGCGGGCTGGGATCAAGAGGGCTAGCAGCCCCCTTGCGGAATGCAGGGAAGCGCCCCGTTAGAAATTTTTTCTAACGGGGGAAGTGTTGTGGAGTGTGTATATATATAAAAAAGGAAAAATAGCATCCAAAGGACGCGTGAGCACCAGCGCCTCGCGTGCCTAGTACGCCGGGCGCTGGGTGCTTAGGCGCTGGCACCTCACGTGCCCGGCACGTAGGCGCTTGGGCGCTGGCGCCTCATGTGCCCTGCACGTAGGCGCTGGGCGCTTGGACACTGGCGGAAAGAATGGGCTTTTAGCCACGGAAAAAGGAGTTAAACACCGAAAGAGGATTTTTTATTTATAGAGTTGGAACTTCGAAAGATGTTGAATGGAGTTAAACTCCTATATAAAAAAATATTTGGTTTATGGAGTTAAAACTCCAACAGATCTTGAATGGAGTTAAACTCTTAGAAATCTTTAGAAATGATCAAAGGGGACCCCTTTCTTCTCCCCTTTGGCCATGGATCTTCTTTTAGGACTTGGATCTTCCCAAGGTGGGATTTTTGGAGATGGATCTCCTTCTTCTTCCTCTCGGTCGGCCGGATCTTGGAGAAAAAAGGGAGTGAGATTTAAAAATCTCCCCTTTTTGAGATCTGATGGAAAATCTGAGTTCCCCTTCAAGGGTTTGATAGTGAAAAACTGTTTATTTTTGGAAAAGGAAGAGTTAAACTCTTAATTTAATTCAAAAAGAGGAGAAGGTTTTGGAACCTTGAGAAGGGGAAGGAGGCACATAAACCCTAAATTTTGAGGGGAATGGGTTCTTTTTTTTATTTCATTATCATGTTGCCTTATATAGGCTTACAAATTTACATATAGTCCCTTGGGCTTTACAAAATGGCATTTTACCCATCCCATGCCTCATGTGCTCAATTCTTTTGCACATGAGCCATGGGCTTTACAAAAATTTGGCTTTATGCCCATTTTTCTTACATTCATGCTTAAAAAATTACATCAAAATTATTTATTACATGATTTCATTTTGACATGGGAGAGGCCGGCCGCGGGGCTCGACTTGGGCATAAGCCCATTTAATCTGGGCTTGGGCCCGCTTACTTGGAGTTGACTTTGACTTAGTCAACCGGGGTGTAATTTTTTGACCCCGACAAAGTGCCCCCCATCAATAAATGCACACCGCGTATATGGGTCGTGTGCATAAAATTGATGAATCTTCTTTCGCGTGGAGGTGACTTGATTTGGTTCCCGCTTTTTTGAAGCTGGCACTGCCCTTTTTACGACATGGACGGTCGATGCTTGACGTGTCTCTGAGACGGAGTGTTAGTGTATAATGTATCCCCAAGACGGAGTATCTGTGTTGGACATTTTCCCGAGATGGAGTGTCTGTATATAACGCTTCCCTGGCACGGAGTGTCGCTGGTTGACATGTCCCTGGCACGGAGTGTCGCTGGTCGACGTATCCCTGGCATGGAGTGTCTCTGGTCGCCGTTTCCCCGGCACGAAGTGTCTCTGGTCGACGTTTCCCCGGCAATGAGTGTCGCTGGTTGACGTTTCCCCGGCATAGAGTGTCGCTGGTAGACAAGTCCCCGGCATGAATGTCGCTGGTTGACGTGTCCCTGGCACGAAGTGTCGTAGGTCGACGTTTCTCCAGCATGGAGTGTCGCCGGTCGACGTGTCCCCGGCACAGAGTTTCGCCGGTCAACGTATCCCCGGCATGGAGTGTCGCTGGTCGACGTGTCCTCAGCATGTAGTGTCGCTGGTTGACTTGATTCCGAGGCGAAGCATAATTCCGGCAGGGAAGGTAGATATCCCGAGGCGAAGCATGATTTCAACATGGGGTACACTCTGAGACGAAGCATGATTCCGACGCAGAGGTCAATTCCCAGGAGAATCATAATTCCAACGGGAAAAGCAGGTACTCCGAGGCGAAGCATGATTTCGACACGGGGTACACTCTGAGACGAAACATGATTCTACCGCAGAGGTTGTTGGTTGACTTGATTCCGAGTCGGAGCATAATTCCGACGGGGAGGTCACTGATTGACTTGATTCCGAGACGAAACATAATTCCGACGGGGAGGTCACTGGTTGACTTGATTCCGAGACGGAGCATAATTCCGACAGGGAGGTCGCTGGTTGACTTGTTTCCAAGGCGGAGCATAATTCCGACAGTGAGGTCATTGGTTGACTTGTCCCCGGCACGGAGTGTCTGTGGTCGACGTTTTCCCGGCACGGAGTGTAACTGGTTGACGTTTCCCCGGCACGGAGTGTCACTGGTTGACTTGTCCCCGGCACGGAGAGCGGCTGGTCGACTTGTCCCCGGCATGGAGTGTCTGTTTGACGTTTCCCCAGCACGAAGTGTCGCTGGTTGACTTGTCCCCGGCATGGAGTGTCTGTGGTCGACGTTTCCTCGGCACGGAGTGTCGCTAGTCGACTTGTCCCCGGCACGGAGTGTCTGTTTGACGTTTTCCCGGCACGGAGTGTCGCTGGTCGACTTATCCCCGGCATGGAGTGTCGCTGGTTGACTTGATTCCGTGGCAGAGCATAATTCCGGCAGGGAAGGTAGATATCCCGAGGAGAAGCATGATTTCGACACGGGGTACATTCTGAGACGAAACATAAGTCTGACGCGGAGATTGTTGATTTGATTTGATTTAGGAGTTTCTTATTCGTCCAGCAGGGCTTTTGAGCCTGGGACTTGGAATTTGGGTTTTTGTTTAGCGTCAGCATCGCTACACTGGAATGTGGTACCAGGAGCGAATCATCATTTTCCATGAGAGGATTTGGGGATTTTTGTTTTGGTTTGGCATCAGCACCGCTAAACTGGAATATGGTACCAGGAGCGAATCATCATTTGCCATGAGAGGATTTCCCTCGTTCCCAATTTAACGACTTAGGGGTCATCTGTTCCCAGTTTAACGACTTAAAGGTCATCTATTCCCAGTTTAAAGACTTAGAGGTCATCGGATCGAATGTTTGGAATTTTAGGATAAGGGTCGGCATCAGCGTTGCTAACACTGAAGCACAGGTGCTAAGAGCAATTCATCATTTGCCTTTTCCTGTTGGGGAGCGATGGCTTAGGAGACAGGCTTAGGTCCCTATCCCCTAAGGCTTTTCAATTTTATGAGCCATAAGGGTCCCATAAAAGCATTTTCTCCCTACGAGTCGAAAGGACCCCGTAGGTGTATTTGCTCCTTAGGAGTCGTGAAGACTCCCAAGTGTTTTTTTCCTTTGTAAGTCGTAAGGATCCCACGAAGGTGTTTTCTTACGAGTCGAGAGGATCTTCTAAGTTTTTTCTCCTCATGTATCGTGAGGACACATGAGTGGGTCTTCCCAAATGGAGCATAATTCCAAGGGCGGAGACCGGCTGCGTGACTGGTGATTACGGTGGAGTATGGGTGTGATAAGAATTATTTGAGCCCGTGGATTGTATACGGTAGTCAATTTGGGGACCATCAGTAAGGCTGGGAGAATTTTGGTTGGTGTTTGCATCGTTACACTGGAATATGGTACCAGGAGTGACTCATCATTCGCCGTCTGGGGATTTGGATTTTGGTTGGCGTCTGCATCGCTACACTTGAATATGGTACAAGGAAGGACTCATCATTCGCCGTCTGGGGATTTGGATTTTGTTTGGTGTCTGCATCGCTGCACTGGAATATGGTACCAAGAGCGATTCATCATTCGCCATTGGGACATTCAGAAATTTAAAATTTTGGTTGGCGTCTGCATCGCTACACTGGAATATGGTACCAGGAGCGACCCATCATTCGCCATTTGGAGGGTTTTTTACCGCGATTGCTCTATCATTTCAGCTTTTCTTATCGCGAAAGTCGCGATTGCCCTATCATTTAGGCTATTTATTTTCATTTTTATTTTACTCGCTGATTTTTATTGCAAGTTTCTCTATCATTTCGGCTCTTTTTTTTATTTACACATTTTTACATCCCCAGTTTAACGACTTAGAGGTTGATTGTTCCCAGTTTAACGACATAGTGGTCGAGTGTGTTTGCTTATCACAGCTCCTCGAACTTTGATCTTGGCAGAGTTGTGTTGATGACCGTAGCTTTTTGGCTTGCCGGTAATCCGAGGACTGCGAGGTTTTCCCATGCTTGTATTGGTTCTCCACCCAATCTTTGAAAACATAGCAGTATTCAATGGTATGACTTACCATTCTATGATATGGGCAGTATATGGGATTGTCAGTCATGTTCATTTCATGTGGCCTCTTTGGAATAGGCAATTGCAGACCGTTGTTCAAGGCGTCCTCGAATATTTTGCAGACTTCATCCCTCCTGAAGGAGTATACTTTCTTCTTTCTCTCCATTAGAGTAGGTGCCCTTACTGATGCTGGACTGTGAGGGCGATCAGTCTTTGGTTCGCCTACTGACCGCTTACCACGTTTAGAGTACATATCAGAGGGACTGGAGGCTGATCGCGGCCGTTTTTCGCAAAGGTGTTCCGCTTTTGGGCTGGAGGGGTTATCGGTTGGTTGTTTCCGGATATCAATCCCTAGCTCATGAACCAAAATTTGATTCTGCTGTAATTGCAATCGGACGACTTGGGTCGCGAGATCTGCCATGACGTTTGCCAGCTCGTCGAGTTTGGAATGGACCTTGTCCATCTTCTCATCCCTATCTTGAAGTTACCTTTGAAGCCATTGGAATAATGCTTGTTCTATAGTTCCGGGTATGACAACGGGGTCATCCTTACCGCATGAGCTTGATTCAGCATGAACTACGGGTTCCTTTGGCTTAATAGCTTGAGCAAGCTCTTCATCATTTGGATCGAGCCGGTGTTGGATGGCAACAACCGTGTCATTGTCATGGCTATAAGGCGTAGGAGGACTTGTTCCTCTTAGCTCCATCATGTAGACCGTATGGGTTGATACCCGTTTATTGCTTCTTCATTGGCAATGTTTCTTGCTTGGCTCTTAGCTTGTTGCCTTGGTCCGCTCTTTTCAGAGAAAGGCAGATGTTTGAGAGAATCAGGTTCCCGAAGGACTTCGTTCTCCGTTTGTATGAAATTGGCGGTCGCAGCTTGACTGTTTGTTAACAAGCCAGGGGACAATGATATTTCTCCCGCCTTGTATTGTTTTTCGACCCAATTTTTGAAGACGAAGCAGTTCTCAATATCATGACTTATCACTCTGTGATAGGGGCAATATTTGGAGTCGTCGGTCATATTCGCTTCTTGCGGTATTTTTGATTCTGGCAATTATAGACTGTTTCTTAAGGCGTCTTTGAATATTTTATGTGAAGGGTTACTGGGCACACTAATGAGGTTCTACAAGGCATCGACCATGCCGGATTAAAATTTTTGCGGTGCCGAGTAACCCCAAACAAGATCGTTAACTAGAGATTAGGCGAAACAAAAAGCTAGTAGATAACAATTATCACTAAGGGAAGGAACTACAACCTTTGTAGACCCGGTCCTCCACTTCCAAAGCTCCGTGACGACGTTCCTTCGCTGCGATCATCCAACTCCCAGACTCTCGGACGGCTCCTTGAGAAATTGCAACGGGATCGCTTGAAGTCTTCGATGACGAAGATGATCTACGTCGAGGGAATACGGACTCAAGCTTCTACCTCACTAACCATAGAATTAGTGAAGCAAACATCCTAAACTAAAGTGCTAGTCTAGTAGAGGATGGTGAGATAGGAAATGGGTACTCTTTAGATTTTGATTTCTCACACTTAATCTTCACTTGATAATTTTCTAGCAAGCTTTTCCTTTTCTTCAAGAAGAAGAAGAAGAGAAAAGAAATAATAATAATCATCATCAAAAAGGAATTATCAAGTGATGTCTATCATAATGCAACCATGGGTGAGTTAAACCATTGTAGAGACTAAACTAGAGTTTAGGTTAATGAAAATGTGATGCAAAACAAAAATGGTGGACTTTGTCAAAGATGCTTGAAAGCTTCATGAAGCTTCAAGCAAAGACAAAGCAATCCACCATTTTATTTTACAAAAATAAATAAAAACCTAAACATGGTGTAAGTCATACACACACCCAAGTTTGCATGTATCATCAAACATGATACAAACTTGTGCACAAAAATATATCACATATACAACTTGTGCACATTAAGTGAGAAAATCAATCTTAAGTGAACCAATACTAGTTAATGTAAAGTAATATATCAAATATATAATTATACATTAAATCATTAAATCAACACTTGATTTAACGATCCGGTCATATCGCATATAACCGACTAATATCAATGTATCGACTTATCGAATCAACACTTGATTCGATAACTAGGTTATATCGCATACAACTAATCGATACAATCATCGCGAGAATAGAATACGGTATCACATACTCGTATCATTCTCGGTCCCGCACATATCACATATGTGCTCCTATCTCGTTTTGCCTGAGCCAGTACAACCTCTATGTAGGACTCTAAAGACTCGTCAATACGCCGGCAGTAGGTGATGATCATATCAAACACCCACAAGCCGTCAGCGGTACTAGCTGGACGTAACGGCTACCCGGGTATTGAGCGATCAGAAGATCAGCAAGCAAGCCCGCTCCAACTCCTGCAAAAAGCCTGACAGTGACACTACCGTACAGTTCGGTCTCCTCGTCTGATATGTCGCATATCAAGTCTAGGGGTGGTAAACGTCAGACCGATAAGTCGTGCCGATATGAGGCTCATAACGGGTCAAGAAACTACGGGTAACACTTACCAGTAAATCTCTAAACCAGCCCTGGCCAGGGACTTCCCTGTTATGGCCAATCGAGCACAGCGCAACATCAACCCCCAATACCGGGAGAGACGAAACCCCTCCTATCGCTCATTGCCTCCATGTGACTCGAGACTGTACCCAAAAACCACCGTTTTGCACGCCCTCTTGGACGTGGTAAGGTGGAAATCAAAGCACAGTGGGAATCACACAAGACTCTATGATGATCTCGGGTCTACAGACTAACCTGTACCAGTGTCACCAGAGAACTGCCATCTGACGTAAGGTATAATACCATCTGGGAGTTCTCGGCGAGTCCGTCCAGTGTACCCAGTCTCCACTGAGCACCCGTATATCATCTCTGATGTCAAATATCAATGGATATGGGATCATCCATTGCCCATCTGTATGGGTCGAGAAGGTATACGCTAGTCTACTCTGGTATATCGATGCCCCTTCTCGATATACACACGACTAGGGACCTTGAAGGATGTACTTATGGACTACCATGTCCCCACTAGTATGATCCGCATCACAGTCCAGGTAGTCAAGTATACATCCTAAGGTCTTTACCAACATGTAACAGAGAGACAATTAGTGTACACGTTAAGGTAAAGAGTAACCAGATAGCATACTATCATGTCGAGCAAGAAAGTCCTCCCTATATATGTCCAAGCATCCACTACAATATACAACACATGTATAGTAATGGCCTCTAGGGAATACATATAACTAACATTATGGACTTTGTCTCTTCTGAAGGAATAGACATTATCCATCTTCTCTTTCAGTGGAGATTCTCCTCCCTTTCCGAACACTGGCTTTCGAGGCTGGTTGGCATTAGGCCTGCTCATCCCTCGCTTTTTTCGGTTAGCCGAAGTGTTAAAAGATTCAGCATCGTCGGAATTTCCGCCTTTGCGATTATCATCATTTCAGTTTCTCCAGGACCTACTGTTATTTTGGGAATCAGAGGAGGACTCCTGCTTTGAGCGCTCTAACATCTGAACTTTCCTGGTCAGCTCTTGGAATGTTTTGAGACCCGCGGTGTATAGAAATGGGACCATCCAATTGTGGAGATTTCCGACGAGGAGACTGACAGATTGGTCCTGCTCTATCTGCGGTTCGCATTTGACGAAAAGATTGCGCCAGTGGGTTATAAAATCCGTGCTGCTTCTGTTCTTTGGCTTGGTCCTTACGAGGTCGGCAATGGTGATCTTATCGCTGACACTCATGAACTTTTGTCGGAACAAAGATTCTATTTGGACGAAAGTAGTAACGGAGCCATCTGGTATGCTCGCATACCAGTCGAAAGCGACATTGGTTAAGCTATTAAAGAACTGTCGGAGGAGAAGCGTGTCATTGCCCCCAGTATTCCCGCACGAGGCTTTAAAGTGGGCGATGTGCTGATTCATATTTCCCGTCCCATCAAATCTTCCGAATTTGATGATGACATAGCCGCCAGGAAACTCTACCAGATTATACCGAGCAGGATACGGTCTCCCACTACTACTGATATCTTTTTGCACTTCAGCTTTGGCTACCAATGTTTTGACGTTGTTGGCAACCAAATCCATGATTTGATCTTGAGTTGGCATGTTACTGTCATCGGTAGCCAACACATTTCCCGAGATGGGATGTGGCCGACTTTCATGCAGCTCGCCCACCTTTGAATTTGAGGGAATAGGCATCGGCTGCCTTGGGACACCATTTCCCGGTTCATGAGCAGAGCCCTGCGCTTGATTGGGCGGCTGAGAGGCAAGTCGGGCCATGAGTTGTAAGACGACGTTCGTCAAGTCGTCAATTTTTGTGTAGAGCTTGGCCATCTCTTTGTCTTTGTTTCTGAGCTGCTTATGGAGCTCTTGGAGAAGTTGCTGCTCTGCAGTCTTGAGACTGAAGATTGGCTCCTCTTCTCTTTCCGAGCCCGACTCCTCATGAACCTAGGGATCTCTCTGCTTACCAGCCTCACTGGAAGGGTTTTCATTACTTTCCAGAGGAGGCTGGTCTTGGAAAGTGGCAGCCACATTCACACCAGATTGGATTTGAGATGTGGTGGCCCCATCCTTGCTCCTGCTGCGAAGGTTGTCGCTAGGACGCATGCCCGCCATATAGACAGTGTGGACTATATATCCAGCCATCTCTTTATCTTTGGCGGCTGACTTTTCGAACCATCGTCGTGGCCCTTCCTCTTCTGGAAAGGATAGGCGACTGAAGACGGTTGGCCTGACTGGGTCCTTGGGTGGCGTTGTCCGGCTCACAGTTTTCTTGACTCTTGCAGTCACGGCATTCTTCTGGACCAATTTTAGTGGTTCAAAAGAGTTAGCGTGCTTTACAGCCGATTCAGCTGTTGTTGCGGGGTAACCCTGTTCTTGGAACCTCATGAAGTTCAGCCTAGCAGAAGCCCTAGCCTTTTTGTTAGCTCTGTGACTAAGCCTTTTCTGTCTTAGCTTCTTGATTTTGAGAGCTTGACGGGCATCCGTCATCCAGGAAGCCATCGTGAGTCGATTGGCGGGGAGCTTAGAGAAGATACCCGATTGAGCAGTTGTCAGGAGGGTCACTGGAGCTTTCCCGAGATGCCTTGTTGCTTTGTTGGTGTTGATGGCCTTGCCCCCAGCTGAGCCCAAAGAAAGTCGTTCAAACACGGACTTGCGTTTGGGTAGTGGTGCCCTCTAGATCACCACATTTAGCCTCCTGCCTTTCGAGGCCGGTCTGTCTGTTACTGGAGCTTGAGAAGCTGGGATGGCACTAGCTGGCACGAACCGAATAGAGCTAAATGGTAGCACTGGCTTCTCCCACTATCACCTGAGACTGGCCAGGAGGAATGTCCTGACGTCCATCTTCATCGTACAGGAGATGGGAACCGTGTTGAGAGCCGAGCTTGTCCTTGGAGACATTTTTGCTGCGTCCGAAGATTGCAATTGGAAACTGTTAACCTGCACAAAGAAGCATGATTTCAGTACAGGCAATCGATATGTTTATTGATTGAGCTCGCATGAACGTTTAACCCGGAAAATGGGAGGAGAGAAAAGGTCCCACAGGACGTACCAGAATCAGTAAGGTGTTTTTCGTCACCCTATTGAGATGGTAGTACGCATCGCTTTTCAGGCGTACTACAAATTCCTGTTGCCTAGGGTAGGCGGGGGTTTATTGATTGTGGGGATCCGAATCTCCGGCAGCCGCGGACTAAGCTGCCGTTAATTATCCATCGTCTTTGGAGCGAGAGAACCTCCGATTGACGGGTCAAACTGATAATGCGAACTCAATGTGCAGTGTGCGTATGCGTGTCTTGAGGGGTTTTGGATATATCAGGGGCCTCGCAGAGTTTACTGGGGAAGTGTTGTGGAGTGTGTGTATATATATATATAAAGGAAAAATAGCGTCCAAAGGACGCGTGAGTACCAGTGCCTCACATGCCTAGCACACAGATGCTAAGCGCTTGGGCACTGGCGCTGGGCGCTCGGGCGCTGACGCCTCATGTGCCTGACACGTGGGCGTTGAGCGCTTGGGCGCCGGCGGAAAAAAGGGGCTTTTAGCCCCGGTAAAAGGAGTTAAACTCCAAAAGAGGATTTTTTATTTATGGAGTTAGAACTCCGAAAGATGTTGAATGGAGTTAAACTCCTATATAAAAAAGGTATGGTTTATGGAGTTAAACTCCAACAGATCTTGAATGGAGTTAAACTCCTAGAAATCTTTGGAAATGATCAAAGGGGGCCCCTTTCTTCTCTCTTTTAGCCCTGGATCTTCTTTTAGGCCTTAGATCATCCCAAGATGGGATTTTTGGAAATGGGTCTCCTTCTTCTTCCTCTCAATCGGCCGGATCTTGGAGAAAAAAAGAGGGTGTGACATTTAAAAATCTCTCATTTTTAAGATCTGATGGAAGATCTGAGTTCCCCTTCATGGGTTTGATGGTTAAAAACTGTTTATTTTTGGAAAAGGAAGAGTTAAACTCTTAATTTAATTCAAAAGGGGGAGAAGGATTTTGAACCTTGAGGAAGGGGAAGGAGGCACAGAAACCCTAAATTTTAAGGGTAATGGGTTCTTTTTTTATTTCATTATCATGTTGCCTTATATAGGCTTACAAATTTACATATAGCCCCTTGGGCTTTACAAAATGGAATTTTGCCCATCTCATACCTCATGTGCTCATTTCTTTTGCACATGAGCCATGGGCTTTACAAAAATTTGGCTTTATGCCCATTTTTCTGACATTCATGCAAAAAAAATTACATCAAAATTATTTATTACATGATTTCATTTTGGCATGGGGGAGGCCAACCGCGGGGCTCGACTTGGGCATGGGCCTATTTGATCTGGGCTTGGGTCCGCTTATTTGGGGTTGACTTTGACTTTGAATTGGTCAACCGGGGTGTAATTTTTGACCCCAACAGCAGTTGTTTGTAGCTTGGTACAGAATATGCCAGTGTATACGAGAGGAATCCAGCTTACCCCGTGGACTATGGTATAAGGAGTACAAGGCCCCGTAAAAACCCATGGGACAACGGCAACGGATATTCAGGTTAGGTGTATTAAAATAACCGTCCCATGCTACTTTAAACACATTCAGTACCAATCTACCCTTTAAACCCCGTAATGTATTATTGTATTGTTTTGCAGTGATTTGTAAATATAAGACTTGTCGAAACCATGATATCAATTGTTCATGTAAACGGATAAGGATATAAACAGATGGTCATGTAGACAAGTCAAATGTATATCCATGGATCGGTCAAATCAAGTCATGTTGATATAGATTGTATTCTGGTATAAAAAGATTCATGTTGTATTGGAGTTATATTGAATTGTATACATAGATAGATTGATTTCATATTAGACTGAGATTCCGACTGATTCAGACACTTAAACAGAATTGAAATCCTGAATTAGTTTTGGAGTTATCGGTAACTGCTGCACATAGACGATAGGATTTGTGACTTTTTTCAAGCCAATTACCATTGATAATCCCATTTTAGTGGTCTACCTTAAATAGGCAAGCACCCACATTCTCCGGCTCCCTGAGGCTCAATAGAATTGGTCCCACTTAAACCTATATTTACTAGGGTCCTTATTGTAAATTAATATAACTTAAGTGGGTTTTATGAAAAATGGTTTTGATATATTTTCAAAATAAATATCAAGTATTTAATTATTGTCTTTAGGGTTTTCATAGATGTAATTTTAAAAGTGATGAGATATTCTAGTGGATATAAACCTAAAATGAATAGTATATGGTATTTTCATGTAATTTGACTTGTATTAATTTCGAGGGTATTTTCATGAACTTTTGTGATTCTTTTCTTTTGATTTAGAAAACTTGCAATTATTAAACATATTTAAAATAGATATTTTGATATTATATATATATATATTAAAAATAGAATTTATTTATTAAATAAAAATCACGTTTTCTTAAAAATTGTAATATAAATTCCATCGAGATCGTATGCTCCGTGAAGAGGTCTGCATCTCGCCCTACTAGTCTGATGGATGTGCGATAACCCGCACTAACCAAATCGGATTCCCTAAAATGGTTGTAAGGACATAATTGTATGGAATTTAATTAAAACAATCTTAAAGAATACGGTTTTTAATAGTTTAGGGTATTTTGTCGTAAAATTGTATTAGTCCCAAAAATATTATAAAGAGGCAATCGTGCTATGTCATGATGAGTGTTGTGATAAGATAGGTCATTACCTCATGAGTTTTATAAAGGTAATATGAATAATATGAAAAACTAATATCGAATAGAAGTTTGTGGTATTTAACCGTAAAAGTGCAATAAAAGTATTTTTATATGGAGTTTTAAATTGAAATTTGTTTCTAATTATAGTTTAATGTTTAAAAAACTAAGTACAATGATTTAGATAAATATTTCTTAAGAAAAATTGTTAGTTTAAGAAGTTTTAGAGATGGATGTCGGTATAACTCCACTTACCAACATTATTGAAAAGAAAAAGTTTTGAGAGGTGAAAAGAAGAGAGTAGAGGGGACTTACTAGATTAGGGTAAAGAGAAGAGATGGAGGAAGATTTTGAAAGCATCGTGGAGTCACGGTGTCGCCGGATTTGTCCTGAAACGTCACCGGAACTTGACCTTGGGCTAACTCCACTTGTACAACTTTTTGGATTTAGAAAATTTTGAGAGTTTTGATGCTAGATTTCATAATGAGGAGGACTAGGGTGTAGGGTGGTATTTATAGGTTAGAATTAGGGTTTAGGGTATTAAACATGAGAATTAAAATTTGATTTTAAAGCTCATTTTAATTCTATGTTAATGTGCAGGAAAATCAAACAGAATAGGGTTAGTAGGGGGATTCCAAGGGATGCCAGGGCAAAATTTAAGGGCATTTAGGACGGCGGGCCCGGCGGCGCCGTCCCAGAGCCCAATCTCACCGGCTATCTTGGTGAGATGGGGTGTGGGATTGCTGCCACATGTCGGGGTCTGTTTAATTAACAATTTCCACATGTTTGATTTCTGAGACTTTTCATTTTTACGTGTGTTGCACGTGTATACTTTTGGGCTTTCAAAAAGTTTAAAAGAAAAATTAGCAAAAAAAAATATGTGGCTGAGGGGATTTGAACACAGGGGCCACGTCACAGCAGTGCAAGGCTTTACCAATGAGCTACAAGTGTTTCTTATTGTTTTTAAACAACTTAAATTTATAACTTGTGCTCAGGATTTACAAATACTCCATTTGTACATTAACTTTAAAAAATTTCTGTACATTAAAATAGAGTCATTACATTATACCCTCCTTTCAAAAATTTCATCCTCGAAATTTACAATTATTAAGGACTAATTTACAAACAAGTGAGGGTATCTTGCATGCATGTCGTCTTCTCTTTCCCACATTGATTCTCATGGCGAGTCTTTTCTCCACATCACTCGAACCAAGTTTACTTCCTTGTTCCGAAGTGACTTCACCTTTCTGTCCAGGATTTCAACGAGTTGGTTCTCACAAGATAGGTCTGTCTATACCGTGAGCTCGGAGTGATCAAGAATGTGACTGGGGTCACTCACATACCTTATAAGTTAGGATATGTGGAACACATTGTGCACTTCTTCCAATGAGGGTGGAAGTGCCAAGCGGTATGCCACTTCTCCGACTCGTTCGAGTATGTCGAACGGTTTAATGTATCTCGGACTTAACTTATCCCGCTTTTCGAAGCGAATCAATCCACGGTTTGGAGAAATCTTCAGAAAGACATAATCTCCCGGTTGGAACTCTAAGTGTCGGCGCTTTGCATTAACCCGGTGCTTCTGTCTATCTTGGGCTATGCGCATTCGTTTCCTGATAGTGCAAACTATATCTACAGTCGCCACTATCATCTCAGGTCTAAGGAGTTCTCTATCTCTGATGTCGTCCCAACTTAATGGTGAACGACACTTCCTTCCTTACAGAGCTGCAAAGGGTGTCTTTCCAATACTTGCTTGGTAGCTGTTGTTGTATGAAAACTCTATAAGATGTAGGTGATCTTCCTACGATCCTCCGAAATCTAGCATATAAGCTCTTAGCATATCTTCAAGTATCTAAATCGTTCGCTCAGACCGACCATCTGTTTGTTGATGATAAGCTGTGCTAAAGTTCAGACTCGTTCCCAAGCTAGCTTGCAGACTCTATCAAAATTGTGATCGGAATCTGGTGTCACGATCGGAGACAATACAAACCGGTACTCCATGTATTCTTATGATCTCCTGCATAATTTCATGGGTATCATAAATAGTACACATTGAAGAGTTAAATCTTACTTAGGTTTAAACTTACCTCCATGTACTTCTTTGCTAGTGTCTCAGTAGATTGGCTAACTCGAAAGAGAATAAAATGAGCCGACTTTGTGAGTCGATCCACAATAACCCGTACAGTATCGTTACCTTTCGTGCTGCGAGAAAGTGCGGTCACGAACTCCATGGTAATGTGTTGCCACTTCCAATCTGGGATAGGTAACGGTTGAAGTAAACCGGCAGTCCTGTGATGTTCAACTTTCACTTGCTGACACACCAAACATTTAGCAACGCTTCTGGAAACTCCACGCTTCATTCCATACCACCAGTAATGTTGACATGGATCTTTGTACATATTTGTACCACCAGGGTGTACTGAGTATGAAGAGCTGTGAGCTTCATTCATCAACTCTTCCCGAACAGGATCTTGTGGTACACACAATCTACTGCCGTATCTCAAAGATCTATCTGCGTGAATAATGAAGTCTGTTCAAAGTCCACTTTCTACTTGTTCGCTAATCTTTTGCAACTTGGCATCACTTGCTTGAGTTGCTTTGATCTGATTGACAATTGTAGACTGAATTTGTAAGTTCATCAACTTGAAGCATTACCTGGCATGATCACTTCTATCTCCATCTGATGCAAATCTTGTTGTAGCTTCCACTGTGCGGTGAGATTCATTGATAGTGGTTGACGACTAAGTGCATCAGGTTCTACATTCACTTTTCCTGGATGATATTGTAGATTTATATCAAAGCCCGCCATGAGTTTTAACTATCTTCTCTGCCGCATATTCAACTCTTTCTGAGTAAACACATACTTCATACTTTTGTGGTCTGTGTATATATCTACCCGTTCTCCAAGAAGATAATGACGCCAAATCTTGAGTGCAAAGATAACGGTTGCCAACTCCAGATCATGAGTCGAATAGTTGCGCTCATGAACCTTCAGCTGTCTTGATGCATAAGCCACAACTTTACCGACTGATGTAGAACACATCCTAATCCCTTACCGGATGCATCGCAATGCACTACGACACCTCCAGATTGGTCCGGTATTACAAGAATAGGTGTCGATGTCAATCTTGACTTGAGTTCTACGAAAGCTTGTTCGCATGTTTCTGACCACACGAATTATTCATCTTTCCGTGTAAGCTTGGTCATGGGTGTTGCAATCTTTGAAAATCCTTCAATAAATCTTCGGCAGTATCCCGCTAATCCCAAGAAATTTCGAATGTCCTTCACTATCTTTGGTGTTGTCCATTCTCTCACTGCTGCTACTTTAGCTGGATTTACAGAGATTCCTTCACCTGAAACGATATGTCCGAGAAATCCGACTTGTTCTAGCCAAAACTAGCACTTGCTGTACTTGGCATAGAGTTGATGCTGTCTCAAATTCTCCAGGACAATTCGTAGATGTTCAGCGTGCTCTTTCTGATTCTTTAAATATACTAGGATGTCGTCGATGAATATGACAACGAACCTGTCTAGGTACTCTCGGAAAACTTGATTCATCAGATTCATGAATATAACTAGTGCATTGGTCACTCCAAATGGCATCACGAGAAACTCATAATGACCATAGCGAGTCCTGAATGCCGTCTTCAGAATATCAGACTCTTTGACATTCACCTAATGATAACCCGAACGAAGATCAAACTTTGAGAAAACGCAAGATCCAGTTAGCTGATCGAACAGATCGTCGATTCGCGGTAGTGGATACTTGTTATTTATCGTGACTTCATTCAAAACTCTATAATCAATGCACATTCTGTATGAACCTTCCTTCTTCTTCACAAGCAAAACAGGAGATCCCCAACTTAAAGTACTGGGATGAATCCATCCTTTCTGCAGAAGTTCGTCCAGCTGAGTACGGACCTCCTTCAAACCTTCAGAGCTTAACCGATACGGTGCTTTGATCACCGATTGTGCACCAGGTATTAAATCAATTCCGAATTCAAGAGCTCGATCGGGAGGCAAACCTGATATGTCTTCAGGAAATATATCTTCGAACTCTCGAACTATCTCTGGCTTGTCTTCTCCTGCCTGTAGAGTTGCAAGCACTGCCTTCTTCGGTTTTTCTTTGTATGTGCTAGGCTCCAAGGTACGGTATCCACTTTTGAAATAAAAGACCGGATGCTCTGGAATTTTGAACACCACCCTCCTTTGACGACAGTCGATGGTAGCGTAGAAAGTTCCTAGCCAATCCATACCAAAAACTATATCGAAGTTCGGTATGTCTAGCACCTTGAAGTCGGCATAGAATTCTCTGCTGCAGACGACCACTGGACACAGGTCGTATCCCATTGTTACCTTTAGAACGCCGTTCCCTGAACTGACATTCCAGTTGGATACGAGTGGTTTAACTCGAAAGTTCGGACGAACCGTTGCGACATAAAGCAATGAGATGCTCCAGTATCGAAAAGTGCTAGTGCAGGAAGTAAAGCTACTAAGATCACACCTAAGTTATGTGGGATATGTTTTAGGTTTAGGAAAAGATAAATAGATATAAACAAGTATTGAATAGATTTGAAAGATGGAAGGTTACCAGTGATGACTTGGCCAGTGGCTTCATCTTCTTCCACAGTCATTATGAAAGCATGTCGCCTCGGTACATTCCTCCTTGCTGGAGGAGCATTCCTCTTTCCGTTCCTATGTCGTTGAGGTAGGTTCCTTTGTGCTTGATAGAATTGATGGGGAGGAGGTGCAGTTGGTCCACAAGGAGGTGGAGCTGGGAGAGCAAGACGTGGTGTAGGTGCCTGAATAGCTGGCCGCTGCGGATAGGTGATTTCTGGTCTGGGTGCCTGATACTTATTGAGTCTTTGAGGATAAGACCCAATATCATGTGTGGATGAGCCACAGAGTAAGCATAGGCGATTAGCATGCCTACAATCCTTCGCTAGGTGTCCATTCCTTTTGCAATAAAAGCAGAAATCTAGACTGGGCCAGTTATTTGGTACTCCCGGTCTCCTGGGCACAAAAGGTGGCCTTGAAGAGGCTCCTCCTACCATCTAAGTGGCAGGGCTCTTCACACCGGCAGAGCGAGGTCTTCCCTTTTTATTCACTACTGCCTCGTATCAACAGGCAGCTTTCAGAGCTAGGTCGTGGGTTGGGAAATCCCCTGTAGCTAGAGCAGCTTGGATCTCCGGGTCCAACCCTTGCTGAAATCGTCGAGCCCTAATCTCAGCAGTCGGTATGAGATGGGCCGCAAACCTATTACGGTCTTGGGTTAGCTGTGTAGTATGTGATATTAGATAATCGAATATTAAGACATATCTTACCTGCCCAACATGGTGAACTCTGCATCATACTCATCTACTGATTTGCTCCACACAGAGCCTTATTGTAAGTGGATGAATTGCTGCTCCATATCGAATCGGGCAGTCTCTGGAAAATACTTCGCGTCGAACATGTCACGAAAAGTATTCCATTCGATCGGCTGGGCAAGACGGCTTTCTTCAGCCTTTCACCCTATTCGGGCGTTATCTGTAAGTTGCAGCTTCGCAACCCTTACCCAAGCAATGTCTGGAACTTGTGTTGCTGCCAGATCGTCCTCAATTTATTGAGCCCATTCTTCAGCTTCCAAAGGGCTCTATTTTCCAGAAAATTGCTTTGGATGCAATGCCCGGAATTACTTCACTCCAGGTGCTTCCGCTTCTTGGCGGTTCATTAGTATGGCAGTTTGTTGCTGTTGTCCTTCCAGGAGGCTCTTAATTGCCTCGAGCAGTACCGTCTGCTCATTGATCGGAGCTACAACGGTAGGTGTAAGTGGAAGAGGTGGTGGTGTGGTGTTGCCGATCACGTTGGTGCTAGTATTGTTCAAGGAATCCATAACCATGAAAGAAAAATAGGATTAGGATAGATTCAAGGAAAATATAAAGAATGTTTAGTTGCTGAGTCTTATAATTCTTGTGTTATATTGCTTAGGTTTCCATGTAGAACTGACATGCATGGTGCGGTTCCATGCAGAACTGACCTGCATGGGTCGTTAACAAAACCTGTCACGCCCCGCTTCCCAGAGTACGGTAAGGAGACGTGATGGGTCGCGCGACGTATTTACTCAGAAGTAAACACGCTAAGCATATATAAGCAATATAATGTAAATGTACACAAGAAAGACATGAGATGTAAATGAACAGCAAATTTTTATTTATTAAACATTCTTTACAATACAATGCTGGAAAGTAAATACAAGACTGGAAAGCAATACCTAAATAATGGCATGAAACTGAAAATAAAAGTATATACAAGGGTCTCTGAGGCTCAAGAGAATTGGTCCCGCTTAAACCTATATTTACTAGGGTCCTTATTGTAAATTAATATAACTTGAGGGGGTTTTATGAAAAATAGTTTTGATATATTTTCAAAATAAACCTCAAGTATTTAATTATCGTCTTTAGGGTTTTCATAGATATAATTTTAAAAGTGATAAGATATTCTAGTGGATATAAATCTAAATTGAATAATATATGGTATTTTCATGTAATTTGACCTATATTGATTTCGAGTGTATTTTTATGAAATTTTGTGATTCTTTTCTTTTTGATTTAGAAAACATGGAATTATTAAACATATTTAAAATAGATATTTTGATATTATATATATATATATTAAAAATAAAATTTATTTATTAAATAGAAATCACGTTTTCTTAAAAATTGTAATATAAATTCCATCGAGATCGTATGCTCTGTAAGGAGGTCTGCATCTCGTCCTACTAGTCCGATAGATTGCGATAACCCACACCAACCAAATCGGATTTCCCAAAATGGGATGTAAGGAAATAATTTTACGAAATTTAATTAAAACAATCTTAAAGAATACGGGTTTTAATAGTTTAGGGTATTTTATCGTAAAATTGTATTAGTCCCAAAAATATTGTAAAGAGGCAATCGTGCTATGTCATGATGAGTGTTGTGATAAGGTAGGTCATTACCTCGTGAGTTTTCTAAAGGTAATATGAGTAATATGAAGAAGTAATGTCGAATAGAAGTTTGTGGTATTTAACCGTAAAAGTGCAATAAAAGTGTTTTTATATGGAGTTTTGAATTGAAATTTATTTCTAATTATATTTTAATTTTTATCAAACTAAGTACAATGATTTAGATAAATAGTTCTTAAGAAAAATTGTTAGTTTAAGAAGTTTTAGAGATGGATGTCGGTATAACTTCACTTACCGACATCATTGAAAAGAAGAAGTTTTGAGAGGTGAAAAGAAGAGAGTATAGAGGACTTACTGGATTAGGGTAAAGAGAAGAGATGGAGGAAAATTTTGAAAGCGTCATGGAGTCGCGGTGTCGCTGGATTAGTCCCGAAACGTCGCCGGAACTTGACCTTGGACTAACTCCACTTGTACAACTTTTTGGACTTAGAAAATTTTGAAAGTTTTGATACTAGATTTCAGAATGAGGAGGACTAAGGTGTAAGGTGGTATTTATATGGTAGAATTCGGGTTTAGGGTATTAAACATGAGAATTAAAATGCATTAAAATTTGATTTTAAAGCTCATTTTAATTCTCTGTTAATGTGCAGGAAAATCAAACAGACTAGGGTTAGTGGGGGAGTCCAAGGGGTGCTAAGACAAAAATTGAGGGCATTTGGGACGAGGGGGCCCGATGGCGTCGGCCCAGAGCTCAATCTCGTCGGCCATCTTGGTGAGATGGGGTGTGGGATTGCTGCCTCGTGCCGGTGTCTGTTTAATTAACAATTTTCTCATGTTTGATTTTTGAGACTTTTCATTTTTACGTGTGTTGCACGTGTAAATTTTTGGGCTTCCAAAAATTTTAAAGAAAAATCAGCAAAAAAAATAATATGTGGCTGGGGGATTTGAACGCAGGGGCTACGTCACAGCAGTGCAAGACTTTACCAATGTGCAACAAGTGTTTCTTGTTGTTTCTAAACAACTTAAATTAATAACTTGTGCTCAGGATTTACAAATACTCCATTTGTACACTAACTTTAAAAAATTTATGTACATTAAAATAGAGTCGTTACAGATGCACATGCAAGCATGCAAGTTATCAAGTAATTTCTATGGTGTACGTGACATAGCAATTACCAATGGAGTATGTGTACATAAAGAATAGTGCACGTGTGGCATGAACCATTGGTAATGGTGCAGGTGTCCTAGGGTAGAAATATTAGTGCTCATGATGATGCGTATGCAAATGGTTATGGTATAAGCATATGAATACAAGAATTATAACTGGATTCTAACTATTGGGCGATTTACACCATCCAGACGATTCCCCCATAGATGTTTAGATCTACTCACCGGAATGCCTCGGCTACTCGAATCCGACCACCTCATTTCCTTTCCTAGCTGCGTCCTACGTCTCCGCAACCGATCCTAAAATCGCACAAAACTTAGCAAAAGAGGCTAGAATCCGATATGACACGAAATTAAATATTATACGAATGAACTAACTCTTACGATTCAATATGCGTGAACTTGGTACGTTAAACATGTGTAACCTTCTTTAAGACTACCCCTAAGGGCTGTTATCCAAAGGAATCGCCAAAATCAAGAATCGGAATATCGTAGCGCACGTTAACAAAACGCCTAATTTAAGACAAAATGGTCCCAGATTTTCCTATACAAACAATTAGAGAAAGTTGCATATACCATAAGCCTAATTGGAGTTCTAGAGAGCATTCTACAAAGACTCACACCCAAAGCCTAGAACCATCTTTCATGTTTAAATAAAAAGATCATGTTAACATAAATAGTTTTAAGTTGCCATGATTACAAAAACTTATATCAACCTATACTAACCTATGATTAACACTAGATTAGTGTGTATGTGCATATTAAAATAATTTTTAATAATTTATAAATAAGGAAATAATTAAATAAACAAGTAATTAAATAAGTAACTAATTAAATACCTAATAAATAAGTAATTACATAAGTGAACTAGTATATTTATACATATGTGGAAAAATAATTATTAACTAGGTTTTATGGAAAAAAAACACATGTTATACTACTAATTAATATATAATTATCCTAAACGATTTTTTTAAAACGTTACATGAATAGAGATCAATGGAGGGCCAAGGGTTATTAGCGGGAAACCCTAATTCTCTCCAAAAACCCTAATCCACATTCATCGCTATCTCTCTAGTTTTAAACTATTAAAAGATAAAAAGAGTCATTTTTAAATATTTATCCATTAACTACCAAGTCCTATGAACCATACAAGCGTTTTTATTATAAATTTTATATCCGTCTCAAAATAGAATAACAACAATCACCCATCTCTTTTATTAACTCGTCTAAAGCAAGAAAAGAATTCATGTTTCCCTGCGGACGACCCGTACTCATCACGGCTAGCTACTTGCGATATCGTTTTGATTGCGGTTATTTACAAACACTTTTCGCACAATCAATCATCGCACATCTTCGTCCCTCGTCCGCCGTTGCACTACTACAATAATGGGTTGCCCCTACGGATATATCCGTAGGGACATAAAATTCCTCCGTAGGTCCAAAGGCCGCAGGTGCAAGTTTTCGCCCTGAACATGCCTCTACGGAGTAATAATTGCCCATACGCCTTACTCCGTAGGGACATTTATCCCTACAGATTACTCTGTAAAGACATAATTTTTATTTAATTTATTGGTTTATAAAATAAAATACTTGCCTCTACGGATTTATCCGTAGGGCCTGATAAATGCCCCAACGGATTTATCCGTAGGTCCAGATAAATGCTCCTACAAATTAATTCGTATGGACAAGTTTTACCCCTGTCACTGAGTCCATAAGGATAAATTATCAGATATTCTGATATTTTGTCCCTACGGCGAAATGTGTAGGAGCAAACCTTGCACCTACTGATTAATCCATAGGTGCAACATCTGCCCCTACGGATTAATCCGTAGGGACAAAATATCAGGGTTTTTTTTAAAAAGGGGCTTCCCGTTTTTTCCCCGCCCTGTGCACAATAATATATACATCATATAACCAAATACAGAAATATTCATATTCAACATCTCACGCATAATACATAAAAGAAATAAACAAACAGAATATGATATCAATCTAAATCATCGTGAACAAGCAAACAACCACCAATATCGCCCAAAATATATATAATATGTATCAAATAAGTACATACATCCTCAAAAATATAAATAAAGCTATCTTAGCTCGGTCCAGCTCCTCCACCTCTGATAATCACCGTAATCTGACGTATCTGCTCCTCGGTGCAACCCTGAGTCGTCAAAAACTCAACTAATGAAAGAGCAGACTGTGCAAGAGTCTGAATGGGCTATGGAGCTGTAGGAATGGTCTGCGCAACCGCAGCTGAGGTAGCATCTTACGAAGCCGCAGCCGAAGGAGATGCATGTAGAGCCGCAGCCGCAGTAGCCTGCCAAATCTGTTAAATTTTGTGTGTAATAAACAAATAGGAACGGTGTATTAGATTTTAGTCAAATTCGTATCATTATCAGATTATTGCGAAACCCCAATCTAAGAATATCTAGGGACTAAGGCCTAGTTTGGGTATTTAGTTTGGAAAACCGTAGTTTATTTTAATTAGATAGTTTATGTAAGTACGATTAATCAAAGTTAAATCTATAACCAAATAAGCTCAGGCTACTAATATTGCATATATTACTATCTATAATGTGATATAATATTTTACTATTAAGTAATATACGTACCAATATCTCCTTCAACTCCTCGACGGTGGTCTTCAAGACGGCAACATCATGCTCCAGACGTCGCTCACAGGGGGTAGGGGAAGTAACTGCCGAAGTGGAGACCAACCTCATATGGGCCCTGCTAGGATCCAATCCCCGGCTTCTCTCCCAACCTCCGTGGTACCCTCCGTGTGCAGCGTCTAGCACTGGGGTCAGTAACATCGGATCGGTCTGTCCACTAAAATCGATCCCCAATGCCTCCGCCTGCTCCACCACCCGCTCCTACACCCACATTAATCATTAAAATATAAGTATATCATTTAAATTTGAACTTATCAAAATAAAAAATTTATTCGAATTAGAATAAATATTAATACTTACGCAATACTCCTGGGTAGCGGTGTCGGGGAATCGAAGCTCGCCCGTAGCGGAATCTGTCGAGATGCCATGGACGACAAGATACGCGGTCAACACACTCGGTGTACCACCGTGCGCTAGGGTCTGAGCTCTCTGCAATTCGCCAAAAATTGACATATATTATAAAATAACTCTTAATATTGCATTATATCAAAATAGATCTATTGTAATTTATCGATGCCTCCATGGCACGAGTAATGTTACTTGAGCCACCTGTATAAGTGGGGCAGCTCCTCCTCACCAACTTCCTATTCTCTTTATTTTGATTGGCATGTTTCTCCACAACACAATCAGATTTAGTTTTCTAATTAAGCAACATAAAAAAATAAATTATATACTAAACAATAAATTACATTTAAATTACAAACTTGTTTGCACTGAGAGTTAAAATATTGGCACAAGAGATGTCATATATCTACGTCGACTCTGGCAAAGGCCGGAGTATATAAGAGAGCCGCTCTCTCTGCTTGGGGGGTCGCCAGCAATACTAAATAGCAATCGATCTTTAGCTTTTTCCTATTGTATCGGACCTTAAATTGCATGTTCTTCATGAGGCCCAGGTACAGAGCATGAAGATCGAGTACTCTGTCAGGGTGATCAGGGTCGGATACTGGCTGAAAATCGTAATCCAACTGCAAATACAAAAAAATAATGTATTTAAATTACAAGTGTTAAATAATAATAAATTTATTGGATAAGTTAAATGAAAATATATATGAATACCCCAGCCTGATCCCAGAAGAGGGCAAATGAGCGCCGATACTAATCGCCCCACTCAACGTGAAGTGGATACTTCTTTTGGGTGCGGCTCTCATACCCCATATACCGGCCGAACCGCTCGGCATAATCGCCAATATTGCGATAATCAGTGGTAAAGAAGAGGGGGAATGATGTCTCCCCCTAGCTCTATCGGGCCTCAGCCTGTGGGACTGATTCGTCCCTCGAGTCCTCCTCTCGGGATGGGGCTGTCCAGTATCTACAAGAAATATCAAGACAAGCAATATTAAGACAAAACGGTATTAAGAAATCAAGGATTAACGAAAATTGAGCAGCGATATATACCTCTGGTGACAGCAGCACGAGCCTGGGCGTAGACAGCAGTACGAGCGAGACGATAGTTCCTTCGGTGAGGAACAACCGGTGACCCGGACGTGGACACATCCCCTCCAACTAGAAAATAAACATTGACGATAAAATTACATGAAATTAATGTTTATTCTTAGAGGATATGTAATATGACTAAATATTTTATATTTATTCATACTAACCAGCAGATTGAGCGGAGGGTACGGAAATGGCGGGAGTGACCTATGCGCCAAATGTGGATGCACCACCTATAATTAGACAATTAAAAATAGATTATATAAGTAATTTCAAAAAGAATGTGTATATCTATAATATAACATTCTAAATCAATATGCATACAATATAGGATATATAAACATACCCGCAGGTGCGGGGGTGGCCTCTGCCCGAGATGTGGAGGCACCACCTACAGCTAGACAATCAAAAAATGATTATCTAAGTAAGAGCAAAAAGAATGTGTGTATATTTATGATATAACATTTTAAATCAATATGCATGCACTATAGGATATATAAATATACATGAAGGTGCGGTAGTGGCCTCTGCCTCTTATGTGGACACACCACCAACAGCTAGACAATTAAATATTGACTATATAAGTAATTTTGAAATAAATATGCGTGTATATCTATAATATTACATTCAAAATGAATATGCGTGTAATATACCTAGAGGTATGGTAAAGTCTACACGGAAGGAATCATCCAAAGGGGATACCGATCGGGGTGCAAGACCAGCCCTCTGGAGCTCCCTATGCAGCTCCCCGGGCGGCGGAACCGCTCTGCCTCTTCCTCTTCCGCGGCTGGTGCTCCTGCAGCACCGCGCTGCTCCGGACGTCGTCATCAGACCTAGATAAGAGTACAATCATTACATATGCATGCAATATATGTATAGATCGTAGAAATGTGAAGTAATAATATAACATTACTGATAACGTTTTTCGTTTCGTAGATGCATTAGACATATCTACTTGGATTTCATCATCGATATCATTTCTAACCCACGTAACTTCACGATCAGCCGATTATAACCCGTCTTTTGAAACAGACGGTCGGAGCACTCTAAATCTTCTCTCTTCTTCATCCTCATCGCTGTCCTCCATACAATCCTCGAATTCTGGGACATCGTAAACATCCATGGGTTTCTAACGGCATAAAACACTCCATCCCGGATGTTTCAAATACTGTGAGTAGTATACTTGAAACGCTTGGTTTGGAAAGATAAATAGATCATCCTGACCGTAAAATCGAAGTGTGTTCACACTAGTCAATCCATATTCATCTTTCCAAATTCCAAGATTGTTTCTCCACTTATCCGTATTGGTTCGTGTATCTTACCAAATACACTGAAATATATAAAATGGTTCTGATTATCCGGGATATTGGATGCCAAGTATGCAATTCTGTAACGACTCAAAATTTACTGTACGAAATTTTTCAGATTAATGTACAGAAAGGGGTTTACAAGCCTGTGTACAAGTTATAAGTAAATTTTGTTTAGGAACAGCAAGAAACAAGTTGTAGCTCACTGGTAAAGCCTTTGCACTGCTGTGACGTAGCCCCTATGTTCGAATCCCATCAGACACATTATTTTTTGATTTTATTTTTAAACTTTTTGGAAGCCCAAAAGTTTACACGTGCAATACACATAAAAAATAAAAAGTCAGAAGAAATCAAACATGTGCAAAAGAGTATTAACACTAAGAGGAACACGTGACAAGAATCCACCGGCCCCACCTCCCAATTCAACCGATGGATCTTCTCCCTAGGCCGGTACCGATGGTCGACCCGATCCCAATGAAGCCCGGGCTTCCCAATTTATCACCTTTTTAATGTATTTTAATTCACCTTTTTAATTCCAAAACCCTAATTCTACACTATAAAAACTACCTCATGCCCTAACCCTTCATCATTCTGAAATTCCTAGCCAAAACTCTCAAAAAATTTCTAAGTACAAGTGAAGTTAGAAAACGGTAAACTTCCGGCGAAGAATCGAATCTTTTCCAATGATCCCACGATGCCACGAAGTTCAGCCCTCTCTCTTCTACCCTTTCATAGGCTAACTAGCTTATAATTCCCTCTCAATCCCTCTTCTTCTTCCTTGAAAATCTTATGTCAAACATATGTCGGTAAGTGGAGTTAATACCGACATCTTCTTCTAAACTCTAGAAATTCCACTTTTTCTTAAATATTGCTCATCTATATTCTTACACCATGCTTTTTATCATAAAACCAATATTTAGAACCAACTTTTAATCAAAAATATCATGTAAAATTACTTTAACTTAACTTTTACATTAAAATACCATGAACTTTGTATATCATCTTTTAATGTTTTGCTTAAACATACCTTTAGAAAAATTCACGAGGTAACGATCTACCTCTCACGTATATGCTTGGCTTCCATAGCATGATACTCTTGAACATGTTTTTGTTACGAGTACAACTTTACAAGAAAATACCATTTACTATAAAAACCGGTTTTCTTTTAAATTGTATTTTAAATTCTTTTGCAAATATGCCTCTACAATCTTCTTTAGGGGGCCCGCTATTGGATGGTGCGGATTATCGTACATCCTTGGGCTAATAGAGCGAGATGCATACCTCCTCACGGAGCATTCGGTCTCGAAAGATTTAAATACGGTTTTTTAAGAAAAACGCATTTTTCTACTTAATTAAAAATTTAATTTTTAATAATTATATAAATATTACAAATCCATATATTTTCAAAATATAATAAACTTGTATTTTTTAAATGAATGAATTATAAGTTTCACCAAAACACCATCAAGATACCAACAAAAGACAAGTTTTACAATAAAATACCATGAACTTTCCAAACTATGTTATTATCACTAAATACCTCAAATCCTTAAAATTTACATCCATGAAAACCCTAAAAAAAATAAATAACTTCTTGAGGTTTATTTTGAAATTTATAAAAAATATTTTTCAAAAAACCCCCTCGAGTTATATAAAACAATATTTAAGGATTTTTGTAAATATTGGTTTAAGCGGGATCAATTCTCTTGAGCCCCAGGAAGCCGGAGAAAGTGAAAGCTTGCCTATTTAAGGTAGAAAACATAACAAAGTTATCAATGGTAATTGTCTTGGAAAAAGACACAAATCCTGCCGTCCATGTGCAGCAGTTACCGATGACTCCCGAACCTAATTCAGGATCTAAATCAGTTTCAAGTGTCTGACTTGGTCTGAGTCTAAATAAAACTTAAATCCAAACTCAAATCAGAGTCCAATTCAATTATGAATCCAAACTCTAACATGTATACTTGATCATAAATTTGAATACCTAAATTCAAACTTTAATATCAAACCTGAATATATGACTTGACTTGACCGAACCATGGCTATAACTTGACATGACTACAAGATTACATCCTGAACCTGACTACTTGAACAACTTGTATCTATGGTTTCGGCAAAACTTATAACTATAATCAATACAACACAATACGCGAGGATAACATGGTAGATTGGTACGGAACGTATTAACGTGGCACGAGATGGTCACTAAAAGACACATACATGAACTCTCGTACCGTTGTCTCGTGGGTTTTGATGGGGCCTTATACTACATGTTACGATAGTCCATGGGGTAAGATGGACTCCTCTCATATACACAAATAGCTTCTGTACCAAACTACAAACAAATACGTTAGAATAACAAGCTTAAACCTGTACAACTTACCAGTTTCAATTCTCATTACTTGTTCTATTCCATTCTATCTTTTGGGACTTACCAAGCGCTAGTTCGCTGATGACATTCCTGTCTTTTCTTTCTTTGGAATGTTCGTCAGGAGGACCGGACTCTCAGGAGATCGAGCCGAGCCAGGAGGACTTGGACCAGTTCATTAACCAAACGGACTTCTAGCTCATCTTGTACTTATTTCAGTTTGTATGCCACTGTTTAGGCATTGCTTTATATCATTGTATCCTTCCTTTTCAAAACAGTTGTATTGTAAAGATAAATGTTAATAAAAGTTGTTGTTTATTTTATATCTCTTGTCATTCTTGTGCATTTTATATATATTACTTAATTACGCTTAATGTATTTATTTCTTAGTAAATACGTTGCGGCCCGCCACATAACCGATTCCGTACACTGAGAAGCGGGGCGTGAAAAATTTAAGTATCTATAATAAATCACACCATCTGATCTTACCGTCGTAATACTACTATTCTGAGTGGTTCAAGATATTTCTATGTTCTTAATTTCAAATTTGTATCCAAGGACACCAAATTCTTTATAATATGCAACCTCCATTCTAGAAAACTGAGCTAAACATCTTGAATCTGTCTCTAATTATGCAAACAAGTTCGGATCATGGATCTAACAAAATTTTTTTTACTGCAAATATATAACGATATAAGTTTAGATTAAGACTGGTAGCAATAATATGTTATTCGAACAACTTACATGATCTGCAACCCAATCGCAAAAATTATCTTGATGATATTTTTCCAATTGTTCATCATTCCAATCAGGATGCCCCTCACACACCTCATTAATATGAATTCTGTTCTCAACAATAAATTATGACATTAATATTATATCATTTCATACACACACAAATATAATAATTAATCCAAAAAACTTACTCTCTAATTTTTTCAAGACATACACTATTAGGGAGGATAAACCGATATATTTTGTTAATAAACATAGTGTCTACTCTCTTATAATCAGCTTTACCATATGGCCCATCCTGAATTCTCCGAGGCCGATTAAGTTTCGTCTCAATGTTCTCGTCCAGATAGAGAGAACAAAATGTGGTTACTTCATCTAGAAGATAATCTTGCATGATAGAACCCTTTGGTCGATTTCTATTGCGTATATACTTTTTTAGAGTATAAAGGTACCAAAAAATATGTTAAATAAATAAATATGGGCATATATGACAACAATAATTTTACAAATTGCTTGAAACGAAATATTCCACGTACCTTTCGACGGGATACATCTATCGATATTGTACCGGTCCGGCAAACTTAACCTCGGTTGCAAGATGAACCGTCAAGTGTATTATGATATCGAAGAATGAAGGTGGGAAAATATGCTCAAGCTTGCAAAGTATCAATGAAATTGAATTTTCTAGATTCTCCAGCGTCACAACATCCAAGGTTTTAGCGCACAATTCTCTAAGAAAGCAACAAAGGTCATTGTTTACCGCCGAAAATAGAGACGAACTGGGATAGATCGTCTTGCCTGAATTTGGGGGCAGATGCTATTTAGATTTATCCGTCCACCTCTCCGAAGATACCAAGTTGATTTATGGCACCATATATCAGAGGTTTGGATAGACGTGACCGTTGTAGCAGACTTTATCAGATTCCCCATCATTTTATGAGGGGTTTTTTATTGTGGGGATGCTCTTCCCTGCAAGTGCAAGCCCCTGCAGTTAATTACGTTACCGCATTGCGATAACCACTTTTTCCTGCTCCGGAAGTTCACTTCGTGTCGTGTGTTTTTTTTTGTTTTGGTTGTCCGTGGATTGTATACGGAGACTAATTTATGTCATCGCCCGTAGGTTGCGGATTAATCCAAATCCATATATTTGAGATTTGGGTTTATGTCAAGAATTTTGCTTGACGGAGCCTACATTGGTAGCTTGGTTTGCCAACGCGAATGAACTTAAGACGTAAATCTCACATTTGTGAGGTCCATTGGTTCAGAGGATATTTGTGTTTGATTTAAGGATCATTAGCCATATTTGAGACTAAGATCAATTTATGAGCAGTAAGCATATGGGCTCAACTGATCATTAGATCATATATGAATAACCCATGGATAGTATATGGTAGTCATTATGGAGACGGTCCGCAGGGCAAAACATATTAGTTTAAGGATGTCGCGGTCCAACATTCCCTGTTTGGGACGAATGTTAGTTTAAGGACATTTCAGTCTGATGTTCTTTGTTTGGGATGAAGATTAGTTTAAGAACATTTCGGTCCATTATTGCTGTGTTTAGCGGCGAATATTAGTTTAAGGACATTTCGGTCCAACATTCGCATTTTGGGGATGAATGTTAGTTTAAGGACATTTCGGTCCATTATTCACTTGCGCGCACGAGTATTTGTTACGTGACGAACGATAGTGGTATGGAATGCGCCCAATTTGGAGTGCGGTCCGATTTGAGGTGTGCACGTCAATTTGGAAGTGTATCAACGTGGGATATATCATTCCCTGTCTTGATGAAGTTTTACAACAAGTTGGGACGAGAAAAGAGTCGTTGGTTGTCGGGACCCGCCACCTTTCTGAAAACGTTGAGGAATTACAACGACATATATCAGAGGTGTGGAGAGATATACCCTTGAACCAAATCCCGTATTTGAGGGAAAAGATAATAGCGGATCATCTAAGAATCATTAGGCTTATTTGAGACTAACATTATCTTAGGAGATATGGGATGAATATCATTTTGAATATCATCAATGAGAGATCATTAGTCTTGTTTGAGACTAAGATCGGTTTGGATATCATGAATATAACTTAGCCAATTTGAGCTAAGATTGGGTTTCTGTAACACCCAGCAGTGCTAAGCACTCGGCTGCATATAGCACATGTGTATATCACGTGAGGCGCTCCAATGGTGCTAAGCACTAACTTTTGTGGCGCTCACGTGTATTTCACGTGAGGCGCTCCAATAGTGCTAAGCACTAACTTTTCCCTGCGCTCACGTATGTTTCACGTGAGACGCTATATTACTTGGCCTTGAGCGCTCACGTGCTTTTCACGTGAGGCGCTGAGTTCTTTTGGAGATTTAATCTCTGTTGATATTTTTAGAGTACTTAAATCTCTGTTAATGGTATTTTGATCATTAACGATCACCAAGATCATTATTTTGAGAATCTGGGATCATGTTCTTTAAGAACTAAGTTCTTAATTTGAAGGAATTAAATTTCTGGAGTATTATGAACTCCATATTTTCCATGTTCATGTTTTCAGAGAGGCTAAATCTCTTTTAATGGTGTTTTGACTATTAAGGATCACTAAGATCTCTATTTTGAGGATCTTGGATCGAGTTCTTTAAATAACTAAGTTCTTGATTTGAAGGAACTAAGTTCCTGGAGTATTATGGACTCCATTTCTCCACGTTCTTGTATCCATATTCCCCTCTGAATCTTTGATTCTTAAGAACAAGATCTTCCCGATGAGAATTAAATTCTCAACTTATGGGAGACTTGTCTTGTGGATCTCAGATCCTGAGAAAGAACTAAATTCTTTTAAAATGGTTAAACCCTTAGATATGGTATGTTAGGTAAAAGATATATTTTGATCACTTCTTTTTTCTTTACCTAGGATTTTTAGGAGGGATATCTTCTTCTTTAAGAGAATTAAATTCTCTGTTGTTTTTTTGAGCCTTCAGTATTTTTACAGAAGCTTATGGGGGGTCTTCTCTCCTTTTTTCCTCTCCCCTCTTCTTTTTGATTAATCTCTTTGCTTCTATTTATAGGAAAAAAGAAAAATCAATTTGTTGAGAAAATCTCTCATTGAGAGACCATGATTGATTTCATGATCAATCAAAATGATGTTTTAGATCGATCGGTGAATTTTATTCACCGTTGGATTTTTAATCCAAAAGCTCTCTTTTTAACAGAGAATATTTCTTATTTGTTTTACAAGGTTAGAAATATTTTTCTAAGATAGAATTTTATTCTATCATATAAATACTTTGTTAGTTAAATAAGATTAGAATTTTATTTTATCATATGAATATTTTTTTAGTTGAACCATATTAGAATTTTACTTTATCATATTAATATCTTTTTATTTTAACAAGATTAGAATTTTATTCTATCATATTAATATCTTAGTATTTTTACAAGATTAGGAAGATATTTTCCTAACATAGAATTTTATTTTATCATATGAATATCTTGTTAGAATTTTATTTTATCATATGAATATCTTATTAGTTTAACAAGATTAGATATTTATTCTATCATATGAATATCTTGTTAGTTTAACAAGATTAGGAATATATTTTTCTAAGTTAGAATTTTATTCTATCAAATGATCGATGGGTGATTTTATAATCACCGTTGGATTTTTGATCCAAGGGTCCTCTGTTTAACAGAGAAGATCTTTCTAGTTTGTGAAAGATCAGGGAAATATTTCCTACATAGAATTTAATTCTATCAAATGGTTTAATGGGTGATATTTTATTACAATTGGATTTTAAATCCAAAATTATCTGTTAGAGAAAGATTGTTCCATATTAGAAAGATCAGGGAAAAATATTTCCCAAATAGAATTTAATTTTATCACATAGAATTTAATTCTATCAGATGATAGCATTTTAAATTGGGGTGCCCACATGCTTTACATGTGAGTGCTGCCAAAGAATACGGTAAGAGAACACACGTGTTTAACACGTGACCCCTAGTGTGGGTTTTAGCTTGTTCACATGTGTTTAACACATGAGGCCTATTTGCCCTTTGGTTATTTATGTTCAGTGCTCATATGCTTTGCATATGAGCACTCACGTGAACACGTGAGGCAAGTTTGGCCTTTAGGTTTATTTATTCAGCGCTCATATACTTTGCATATGAGCACTCACGTGTTTAACATGTGAGGCCGATTTGTCCCTTAGTTATTTGCTTTCAGCGATTATATGCTTTGCATATAAGCGCTCACGTGTTTAACACGTGATACCAAAATATAAGGATTCTTTCCTTCTTTCTTTTCTCCCCTTTTTATAAGGGAACAAATAGCTCTTTGCCAAAAAATTTGGCGGGAACAAATGCCCCCCATTACTTTACCCACGTAAGTTTGTACATAGGTGAAGTAGTGCAAAGTTATGTCTGGCCATAGAATTGATGGCTTAGGAGTCAAGTTTATGGTCCTTGTAGCCGAAGGCTTTTTTCATCTTCATGAGCCGTTAAGGTCTCAAGAAGGTTTTTTCTCCCTATGAGTCATGAGGAACTCCTAGGTGCATATTCTCCCTAGAAATCATAAGGATTCCTAAGTGTTCATCACCTCCATGAGTCGTAAGAATCTCACTCGGGTATTTTTTCCTTACGGGTCGTAAGGACCCGTAAGTAGCTTTTTCATTTCATTGACATGTAATTTTGGCGAATGTGGCCCATGGATAGTATACAACAGTCCTCTTGACCTCCTTGTAGGGCAACGATGGCTTAGCAAACAGGTTTAGATCTGTCGCCTAAGGCTTTTCAACTTTATGAGCCGTGAGGGTCTCATAAAGATTTTTCTCCCTATGAGTCTAGAGAATCTCGTAAGTGTGTTTTCTCTTTAGGAGTCATGAGGGCTCATAAGTGTGTTTTTTCTTAAGAGTCGTAAGGATCTCACAAGAGAATTTTCTCCTTATGAGTCGAGAGGACTCGCAAGTGGTTTTTCCTCCACATCGGTATGCAACTTTGGAGAATGTGGCCCGTGAATAATATACAAGAGTCGTTTTGGACCTACTTGTAGGGCAGAGAAAATTTTATTTTATTTTATTTTTTATTGCCGCAATACTCCATCTTTTCAGCTTTTCATATCGCGAAAGCCGCAGTTGCCCAATCATTTCGGCTTTTTATCAGCGGTACCCAATCATTTCGACTATTTTTTATATTTTTACTCGCTGCTTTTTATTGCGAGTTGCCCAAACATTTCGGCTGTTTTTATATGCATATTTTTTGCTCGTTGATTTTTATTGCGAGTTGCGCCATCATTTCGGCTATTTCATATGCATTTTTTTGCTACTCACTAATGTTTTTATTGCGAGTTTAGAATCTGATACCAACCTTGGCATCAGCATCGTTATAAATGGGATATTTCCAGGAGTGAATCATCGTTTTCCGTTAGAGGACTTGAAGTTTGATACCTGTTTAGGCATCAAGATCGCTACAACTGGAATATTGCCAGGAACGACTCATTATTTCCTTTTTTGATTTGAACAAAGGTGGCTTAGCAAATAGGGTTAGGATACCATCGACTAAGGCTTTTTGAGTTTATGAGTCGTAAAGGTCTCATAAAAGTATCTCTCCCTACGAGTTGTGAAGATCTCGTAGGTGTATTTTCTTCTTAAGAATCATGGGGATTTCTAAGTGTATGGATCCTTTGTGAGTCGTAAGGATCTCACGTAGGTTTTCTTTCCCTCACAAGGTCGAGAGGACCTTGCAAGTGCACATGAAATTTTTTTTATTTTATGAGTTTGAGCCATTTTCGGGTTTTCACAAATTCACCGGCAGTCCTGCTGTTTTTACTCATGGTGCCTTTTCGGGTTTTCATCCGTGCCCATTTTGCTTGTAGACATACCATTTTCCTTTTTTCTCTTTTTGTTATTTTTTTAAATGAGATTGCACCTTTTCAGGCTTTCACAAGCTCGCCGGTAGTCCTGCTGTTTTTACTCACAGCGTCCTCTCGGGTTTTCATCCGTGCCCATTTTGCGTGTGGACATACCTTTAATGCGGTGAAACTTTTTAAAGTACCTTCTTCACAGGTTACCCATCTATTTGCTGGTGGGACTTAGGGGTGGTTTCACCACTGGAGTGGCTGTGTAGCCGGTAGGACTTGAGTTGCAACCTTCGCCAATAGGACTTCGATTGCAATATAGAACTCAAGAGAGCATATCACCGTATTTGGGGCGACACGCGAGTTTAGGGACGTTCCGGTCCATTATCGCCATATTTGAGGTGGCGCGCTAGTTTAGGGACGTTTCGGTCAATTATCGTCGTGTTTGAGACGACGCGTCGTGTTTGGGACGACCCACTAGTTTAGGGACGTTTCGGTCCATTATCGCCATGTTTGAGGCGACGCAGTAGTTTAAGGACGTTTCGGTCCAGCATTCCCATGTTCGGGACGAAATGCTAGTTTAGGGACATCGCGGTCCAGCATTGCCGTGTTTGGGGCGACGCACTAGTTTAGAGACTGTTCCCTCATAAAATTTCGGGAAAGAAACCACAATGGGGCATTACGTGCTCACACGTGACCAAGGGTCACGTGCTGACACGTGATGGTTTCCTGAGGACTCTGTTATAATAGAATTGAATTCTAATCAACAGGAGTCGCGTGCCCACACGTGATGGGCCTTTAAACCCACTGAAAGGGATTAAAAGATAAAATAAAACTAAGGAAAAACCCCAATGGTGCATCACGTGCTCACACGTGACCAAGGGTCATGTGCTCACACGTGATGATTCCTTAGTTCTTTAAAAACAGCAGAATTAAATTCTGGTTAAAATGTTAATCAAGGGGGGTCACGTGTCAACACGTGGTGGGTTCCTAAACTCTTTAATTAATAGAATTAAATTCTATTTAAATGATCAAACAGTGGGATCACGTGCCAACACGTGATAGGCTTTTAAGCCTTCTGAAGTAATAGAATTAAATCTTAATTAAGAGGGAATCAAGAACCCTAACTGGAAAAATATTTCCTTCGATCTTTCCAAACAAAAATGATTGTGCTCTGTAAAGTGGAGCACCGTTGGATTAAAAATCTAATGGTGATTAAAAATCACCAATTTATAGAAAGATTCTATACAAGGAAAGATTACCCTGAAATTCACCAAGAATAACAAACAAAATATCTTTTGGATTAAAAATCCAATGGTGAGTAAAATTCACTGAGTGATCTAAAAGATCATGTTGGTTACAAAATCAATTAAAGTCTTTCAATGAAAGATTGACTAAAAAAACTGATTCTTTTCTTTCTCCTATAAATAGGAGCCAAGAAGAGAAGAGAAGGATGGTTGGAAATTTTTTTAGAGATATACAACAACAGAGAGAAAAAAGAGAGGAGAATTTAATTCTCATTAGAGAAAAAAAGATTTCTTCAGAAGAAAAAAGAAACCCTAGGTGAGAAAAGGGGAAAGATATCTAAACTCCATAAAACAAAAGAGAATTTAATTCTCAAATTAAGAGTTTAACTCTTCTGAATAAGAACTTAGTTCTTCCTTTGGTTGAAGATCTGCAGAAGCAGATCTCCCAACAAGTTGAGAATTTAATTCTCATCGGGAAGATTCTGCCATGCAGACCCAAAACTTAGAGGGAGAATTTAAGTTTAAGGAATTTAATTCCCCCAAATTCATAGGAATTTAATTCCTCCCAATGAAACTAGGGTTTAACCCTACATAAGAATTTAATCCTTCCAGATTCACAGGAATTTAATTCCTCGAAATGAAACTAGGGTTTAACCCTACATAAGAATTTAATTCTTTCAAAACACATGCGAATTTAATTCCTCTAAAATGAAATTAGGGTTTAACCCGATAAAAGAATTTAATTCTTAAACAAGGGATTTAAAAATCTCCATGCACGAAAAGAGATCAGTACCCAACTTGGTCACGTGTTAGGTAACACATGACCCTCGTCCTCAATGAGTAAAAAAGAACGAACAAGACTTGGTCACGTGGTCCCATGTGACCCTTAACAGACTCCTCAAAATGAGAAAGAACACGTCTGGAGGCAATACCTCACGTGCTCCCATATGACCCTCAAAATAAAGGGAACAAAGCCAAAGGCAGTACTGATTCTGGGCGCCCTCACGTGTCCTCACGTGACCCCTAATAAACACTTTAATAATCAATGCATGGGTACCCATCACGTGCCCACACGTGATGGACATTAAGATTAAGTGTTTAACACTTCTGTGAATATTCTGAGAACAAATAACAGAGGCAAGGCCCAATCATCAGGCACCTCACGTGACCCCGCGTGAGCGTGTCAGTCTTAGTATTTAACACTACTTTAAGTGTTTTGTCTCTAGTGTTTAACACTATATTCAAACTGGTCTTGGCCTAAATTGGCTGAGTCTTCCAGAGGCAAGACTCCCTTCCAACTGAGCCTCAAAATTGACCAGTTCATATGATATGCAAAGTAAAGTCCAGAACCATGATGAATGGTCAGTGCCCAGCAAAAGACAAAATGTTGTCAGAGCCCTAAACCCCTGTTTAGCATTGCTAAATAATGGGGGGATGAACCCAGACAAATTTTCAAAAATCCAAATAAAGGTCCAATATTTCAAACCTAATTGGACTTAGCCCAAGTTGGCCATAAGTCCTCAATTCAGATTTAACTGAGCCCATGTGCTCATAATCTAATTAATTGATCTTAGTCCTAAATTGGACTACAGATTTCCCAATCATTTTTTGTTCAATGGTACATCTCTTCACTCCTTTGATATTTGTCGTTGTAATCCTTCAACGTCTTCAGAGAGGTGACGGGTCCCGATAACCAATCATTCCATGGACTGTGGGGTCCTTAAACTCATGGACTATGATGTCCTTAACCTTGGACTGTGGGGTCCTTAAACTCATGGACTATGATATCCTTAACCTCGGACTGTGGGGTCCCTTTAAACCAACGGACTATGTTGTCCTTAATCTCGGACTATAGTGTCCTTAAGCCCATGGACTGAGATGTCCTTAAACTAACATTGGACCGAGATGTCCTTAAACTAACAATGGACCACCATGTCCTTAAACTGGTAATCGACCGCAATGTCTCTAAACTAAACAACAGAGACCAAACACTCTCTTGTTGGATCTAAACGATCCCGTTAAGTTGATCTTAGTCTAAAACTAGACTAACGTATCATTAACAAACGTTTAAGTTGATCTTAGTCTCAAATGAGACTAACGTATCCTTAAACCCAACCCAAACCCAAATCTAAGAAAATACGGATTTGGACTAATCCACGCCCTACGGGAGACAACATAAATTAGTCTCTGTATACAATCCACGGACAACCAAAAACAAAACAAACACACACGACACGAAGTGACCATTTGGAGCAGGAGAAAGTTGTTGCCGTGAAGCGGTAGCGTAATTAACTGCAGGGGCTTGCGCCTGTAGGTAAAAGCGTCCCCACAATCAAAAACCCCTCAAACGAGGAGGAATCTGACGAAGTTTGCTACAACGGTCGCATCCGTCTAAGCCTCCGATACATGGTGCCATAAATCAACTTGGCATCTTCGGAGAGGTGGACGGATAAAACCAAATAGCATCTGCCCCCAAATTCAGGCAAGACGTTTGTCTTCCCGGTCTTTTGGCGGAGAACAGATTCTGGCACGCCCGGTGGGACCTCTTTCTCTTTCCACTCCACACTTCGTGTGTCATGTTCGCGAACGAATCCCGGTTTAATATGGTTGCCCTTGGGTTCGAGGTACTAAGATTTGGTTTTGTTTTCGTGCAAAAAAAAGAAATAGCCTCTAACTGCTCCAGCTGCAACTGCAACTCCCGTTCCACCTCATCTGGAGGTGTAACCTACGGGCCCCAGGCGGCCTTCCTGTTCAAGATGCCAGTGGAGTAAGTAACTCAGGCCACCACTGGACTGTTCTTTGGGACCATGATCCCACCAATGAGCTTCAATGCCCCGCTGCTGTCGCAAGAAGCCCCAAAGAAGTCGGTCTTTGATCGACTTACTACTGCCGCGGCCCTTCTCAACGGGTCACCCAACTCCACTGCCTTAGTTTTCAATAGACTGGGACAGAACGCCAACAAGCCCGCGATACGTGAAGCAGCCATCCCTAAGCGGATAGCCATCCTGGCCCAAGCGGACGAAATTATCAGAGAGGCTTCTTCTGCCAAGAAGTTGGTCTTCACAAGACTGACTGTTTCAGCTCCTGTTCCAGGCGAAATCGTCAAGGCTGTTTCCCTTGCTCGGAAGTCTGCCTTCGATAGGCTGGTTATCCCCACTCAGCGGACATCAGTATTCAATAGGCTGACAACGACAACTTCTGACCAACACAGGGGGCATGAGGAAGTCACCCCTACAGCCGAGACAATCCCAACGACTCGGCACGCTCGACGTCGCCACTGGCGCCGAGTAAGGAAGGCTGGGGGCAACTCTCCTTCCGGATTGACTCCGCCGGCTCCAACGGTGGAAATCGATGCTGCTGTTCCAATTAGGAACAGTTCCAATTAGGAACAGCTTTGAACCGCTAAGGAGGGTGCGCAAAAACTCTCCGACTGCCGTGCTGAAGAGATCTCCTCCACCTGTAGAGAATGCCCTAAAGGTGAAGCCAGAGCAGCCCCCTCAGCGGTTGTCCTCTAAAATTTACAAAGTTTGGCGACGGGTTCAGGAATCAGTGATTGATCAAGATTACTCTCGCCGACAGAAAAAGGTGAAAGTTCAGCGAGAAGAGAACCATTCTGTTAAGCCACAAAAGACAACAGCTGCTTGGGTACCCACTACAATGGCCCTCTCGACGTCAACCGCTCACAAGAGAAGGAGGCCGGAGAAAGCCCCTGTGACCATAGTGAACCGCAAGGACGCTGAACCTAAACGCCCCAAGTCTGGGGGGATGGTAACACATACCGTTTATATGGCTTCTGGAAAAGAGGAAAGCCGTGCTTCTATGGGTCATCGACCGCTTACCCGATCGATAACAAAGGCACATGAGCAACAGCAGTAAAAACTTCAGGAGATGCCGCACTCACTAGGCCGAAAGAGAATCCAAAGACCTCAGAGCAGCGTTAGGAACAAGAAACTGATGCTGAATTCCTCCAAAGAATACTCGAGAGGAAAGAAAAGGAGGCTGTGGAGCAAGCAGCCAACATAAAATGAATGGCTCTTTTGTTCCAAGACATGGCCGGGATGATGTTACAGCCGGAACCTCCAGCTGAAGACCACCCGATTATCATTGAAGACGACAGAGGGGAGACATCGAACCCTCCTCCAGCTCTTTCAGTAGCCAAGGAGGAGACCATCTCCAAGGCCGCTCTGGATGATTACATTGCTCAGTAAATACGAGTTCACCAGGCAAATGAAGCGGCCGGGCAGATCGTTAAGACTGGACGACCCTATCCGGGATGGTATGACCAAATAAGGTACCCGCCGAGATATACAATCCCCAAATTCCACGTATATAAGGGGACGGGAAATCCGCATCAGCACGTCGCTCAATTTAGAGCCTTGTGCGGCAACACTGGAGGCGATGATAAACTTCTGCTCCACCAGTTTGTTGGCAGCTTGTCGGAGACGGCGCTCGAGTGATATTCTGAACTTCCAAATGACTCTATCAAGACATTTGCGGAGATGGAGCTGCTGTTTACACAAATATTTGCAAGCGCTAGCGAGCGCACCCCGATCACGGCATTAATCAATGCCAGGGTGAAGCCAGGAAAAACTTGGGTCCAGTACGCAATACGGTAGTGGAATTTATGGTCAAAATGCAAGCAGCGCATCGAAGAAGCACCTGCGGTGGGCATGTTCGTGGGTACTCTCGACCCTCAAGCGACCATCTCCCAATTTATGATGTTTTTCAAGCCAACCACTTTCCAGTCCTTGATTGATAAGCTGGCATAAATGGACCATATGGGTCACAGACCTTCTTCTTCAAAGCCAGAGCCGCGGAATGAAAAAGGGAAAGGAAAAGCGACCTTCATCGGCAATGCTCAACAGCAGCCCAATGGTCCAAAATTAACTGATCGCCTGGACGAGAGACGGCAATTCTATAATGAGAAAATAAAGCGCCCTTATTCGTTTCCCCGGGACAAAACGAGGAGATTGTTCGAGCTGGCAATGCGCAACAGGCTCATCAATTTGCCAAATCCAAAATGCCCATTGCAACCCGGTGAGGCTAATAATCCCAATTATTGCCCCTATCACCAAGCAATAGGCCATCCGATTGAAGATTGTTTCGTCTTTAAAGGCTAGATTGAAGATCAATACCAACTGGGCAAATTCGCCCTGTCCGAGAAGTGGAAAGTAAGCCCGCCTCAACCACATGCTCTTAAAAGGGGGGACACACCGGGGGCATCGTGCTCTTTTGTCGAAGAAGTTCCATGGAAGGTCGCTCTTTCAGCCAAAACGAAAAGGATGCTGAAGGATCTCCAGACATGCCCGGCAATCAGATGGAAAAATCCATTGGAACCCGAGATCATCGAGGGAATGCTGAAACCTCGCCCAACTCCAAAAATTGGTGGTGATAGTCAAAGCGCCCACACCCAGCCGTCAAAATCTTCGAAGAAGAAGAAGAAGAAGAAGACCAAAAGGCCCGTGAAGCATGGTGACAAGCGCACGGACCTGAAAAAGCAAATTGATGCGCTGGAAGAGTATAACCAGAAGGCGCGAACTCCGCTCACAATCCAAGAATTTCTCAGCCACGTCCTTGAGGACAAAGATGACGACAATGGAGAAGACTCGTCTGATGAATCCGAGGATTATGTGGCAAGCTTCCATGTGATCTCTCACTCGTTGATAAACGATGGAGAAGCTTTGGATGCAAAAAAACCGGGGGCAGATCCTGAGCCGGAATTTCTAGGTCCATCAGACGAAATGATCGATGCATTCCTAAACGAAGCTCTTCTAAAAAGTAAGGCTAACCGGGAGCGCGAGATGGTCGTATTTGAAAATGCCAAACGCCGGCGACTGGACGAAAAGGTCGAGACATTCCCGCCAGAGCAAAGTACATCCGCCGCAAATAAAAGCAGATTCAAGACGAGGAAAAGGTTCGCTAAAGCCATATCGATGGGAATGAAGCTGCCACCATCCGAAGGAAACACTCCTGATGAAGCGGATATACATCCTAACTACTGTCTATATCATCGAAGGATTGCGCACCCTACTGAAGAGTACATAGCCTTTAAAAACTGGTGGCAGGGATATGTCGCTCACAGGAAACACCTCAAAAGGATGAAGCATGAAGCTCGTCGACAGCGGAAAAACGCGACAAATGAGCACAAAAGAACTTCCAGCAACTGCCATATGGTTGACTTTGGGGGATCGCAAGTCCTCACTTTCGGGAGCGACTCTGACGAAGAAATGACTTCCGGCCCTCTCTTCAAAGAATCCACCTCAGGAAAAGAGGAAGAACTGAAGACCTGTGAAAATATTCAGCTGCGCAATCATACGCTGCCCAAAAAGAATCTCGGGCCCGCGAACAGTGGGTCGAATAGAAAAGATAAGGGAAAAGAAAAGGTCCCTGAGGATATCGCCCTAGATGACCAAGTCGTCAAAGAGCTGACAGCCAAGGACCCGCCAAAGAAAAACAAGGTTGATTACAACGTTCTGGCATACTTGAGGAAGCTACCTTCGCAGCTAAGCATTCTCGAAGCCATCTTGTTATCAAAAGAAGCAAGAGATCTTTGATCAAGGCACTGCAAGAGCCCGAGCAATTCCAAGCTTTCCTCGCCGAAGAAAAGATGAAGGACGAGCTGGAAGAAGTGCACACAGCCGATATCACCTTCGGCGATGAAGATCCCCTCCTCGGGACGTGCGAGCATAACCGTCCCCTTTATGTCTTCAGATACTGTCATGATATCAAGATAGGCAAAATCCTGGTTGACAATGGGCCTCCGTTAACCTCCTCAATGTAAGAGTGTTGAAAGAAATCGGCATGAGCGTTCAACACCTCGCTCGGGATAAGATCACTATCTCCGGGTTTGACTCCCAGTCATCACGGACGCTCGGGTCTGTAATATTGATACTAAACTTTGGGTTGCTTGTCACGGATATCAAGTTTCATGTCATTGACGCCAAGACTTGCTACAACGCTTTGCTCGGCATGCCTTGGTTACACGAGTACAACATCATCCCTTCTACACAACATCAGTGTATGAAGTATTTCAAGGATGGTCTCGAGTATACTGTGACAGGGGAGTTGAACCCATTCTCCGTGAATGAAGTTCGAAAATATGAAAATGCAAAATACTTCTTACCAGATTTCGAAGACACGGAAAGATGTCACAAACCGAATAACAAAGCTATCACCATTATTTCGGTCTTCAGGAGTGATACCGAGGAGGAAGAAGAAATAGTTTATTCAGAGCCGCCCCAATGCAACAAGCTGGGACTGTCCACCCCTATGTTGATCTTCGGCAGTGACTCGGAAGATGAGGTCAATGCCGTATTTTCCGTTCGGCCATCAATACAAGCCTTTGCTGGCAATGATCAGAGTTTGCAAATTGCTATGGTTCCGCAAGAGCATTACAAAGAGCTCGACGCACTTGATACCTATAATGTGCAGGAACTGCAGACATTCTACGTCCCTCCCAGGCAAAGAGATGAAAAGGCGATCCTTTTTTATCAATCCACGGAAACCAAAGTGGAGAAAGAAGTTTGGCATGGTGCCGATTCTGCACTTGACAGACTCCAGCCCATTCGTCTGTCCAGATACTATACAGAAGGATTAAAAAGGTTGTTGAGGCGCCAAGGCGTACCCTTCAAACAGACTGCTCGACAATCTCAGTTCTACAACAGGATCTGGAGCGTCCCTGGAACTCAGCGAAAATTGCCCAACGGGAGAATAGAAACGATCGGGCTTGGATATGTTCAATCCAAGAAACGGGAACGATTCTATGGCTGCTACGTCATACATGACTTTGACGAAGAAGGAGATGTTCTATTAAAAGACGCTGAGCCTGAACCAAAACGAGGTCCCGCCATCAAAATGCCAAGTTCGTCGTTTGAAGAACAAATGGACAAGCTAATAAGAAAAGCGAGTCAAAAGGTACGGGACAACCATAGCCGCGAAATGGCCATTTACGAGAAAGCCAGGACGCAGCGCCTCCTTCAGCAGGCCGCGGAGAATGACAATGCTCTTCGTCGCCAACCTGTCATACAAAAGACCCGGCGCAAAGGCAAAAATAAACCAAAGAACGAAAAAAAACGTTCGACAGCGGCCAAACGGGTCTAAGAAGCCACGCAATCAAGAATCGAGCAGTCGGGATCCATCTCTTATAAAGAAGATGGGTCGAGCATATTCTTTTCCCCAAGACAAGATAAAGAAGATATTCGATCTTGTCATGAAATATCAGATGATGACACTCCCGGAGTCTAAGCACCCCGAGCAAGCAGACAAGATCTCTCACCCAGACTATTGCTCCTATCACCGAGCAATAGGACATCCTCTCGAATACTGCTTCACCTTCAAGAACTTGGTTGAAGACCAGTATCAACTCAGTAGATTCGCTCTATCCAGCAGCTGGAGGGTAACCCCGCCACAGAAGCATGAACCGAAAGACACGTATGTAGCGAGAGTAGAACCAGATCAATATCGTTCTTGGAAGCGATCTCGTACCTGTCACGTGATAACGCTATCAGAAGAAGAACCCGAGAATATGGATGACCTTTCTTGGTGCTTTGAAAACGATGAAGATGAGTTGATCTCAGAATTTCCACCGGCGCCAAAAGAGCTGGAAGATGGGATACATACTACTGCAGATGACCTCAGAAAAATCGACTTGGGAACGGCAAACGACCCACGACCAACATTCGTCAGTGAACTGTTGTCTGAAGAAAATGAGGCCACGCTAAAAGACATGCTCATACAGTATAAAGATTGCTTCGCATAGAACTATTTCGAGATGCCGGGACTAGATCCAGAAATAGTCGTCCACAAATTGGCGATTTCTCCGGACATCAAGCCGATCAAACAAGCACCGAGAAGAATGAGGCTCGAACTTGAGATAAGCATCAATGCCGAGGTTAAAAAGCTAATCGACTCCGTCTTCATCCAAGAGGTTCAATATCTGAACTGGATCGCCAATATCGTCCCGGTGATGAAGAAAAATGGGACGATGCGCATATGTGTGGACTTTCGGGATCTCAACAAAGCTTGCCTAAAGGACGACTTTCCAGTATCGGTCACTGGGCTGATGATAGATAATACGTCCACTCACGAAGTTTTCTCCTTCATGGATAGCTCGTCAGGATACAATCAGATAAAGATGCATCATGAGGACCAGAAGCATACCGCTTTCCGGACCCCTTTGGGCATATTCTACTACAAGGTGATGCCTTTCGGTCTAAAGAACGCTGGTGTCACCTATCAAAGGGCCATGATGAAGATTTTCAATGACCTCATACATGAAATCGTCGAATGCTATATCGACGACCTCGTAGTAAAAAGCAAATCATACGAGGAACATTTAGAGCATCTGAAGATCGTGTTCCAACGCCTTCGGAAATACAACTTGAAGATGAACCTTCTCAAATGCGCGTTCGGAGTTTCCTCGGGCAAGTTCCTAGGATTCGTCGTCCGACACCGAGGCGTCGAGATTGATGTAAGTCCATGCTACCCTTCCCCGGTACTTACGGGGTTGCGGAATTGGTGAAAAACGATTTTCAAGAGGGTGGTAACATGGACTACCAATACGGATCTTTGTTAAACTACTAGCTAACAACCTAACAAGAGTTTACCTACTCGGTTAGGGGGCTATACCTTTCTTGAACTCCTTCGTCTTCGACTCCTCCCGGTGTACGGATTGGCCTCACCTCTTCGTCTCCTTGCGCCGAAGATGGATCCACCCGAAAGCTTCTACCTTTGGCTTCTTCTTCGAACTTTGAAGAAACTAGATCACTTGGCTTGCTAGGCCTTGTGAACTAGAATGAGTAGAGGAATGTTTTGGTTTCTTTTTATCTCTAAGGCAATGAGTCTCAAGACATGAGAATGGTTTGCCTTGAGGTAGAGAGAGCAAGAGGAAGAGGGAGAGCTTGAGAATGAGAGAGCTCAAGAGAGAGAAAGCAAATGATAGAATGAACCATATTCTTCTCATTCTCACCTCTCATAATCCAAAAGCCATCATCACAAAAATAGTAATCAAGTATTGTGTAAATGGTTTAAGTCAAAATGGCTATCTCATTTCATGCACTCATTTTGCATAAATAAACAAGCAAGAAAAAGTCTTTGCCATGGAATGATAGCCATTGTCATGATGATGGTCAACTAGTCCAACCTAGTCAACCGGTTAACAAATTCAACAAGTCAACAATGTCAACCCCTCAACAACCATGTCACTATAATACTTAATTAATATTAATGTTAATCATATATCTTATTCTCATTAGGGTTAAGCAAAAGTCAATAGTCAACAGTCAACAGTCAACAACCCCAATGAGAATACTCTGCCTCTGTCTCTCTGTCAACTGTGCATACACATCCGCATCCTCGTTCCGAGGAACACGAATACATACGAGATAAAACCAACCCCAAAACGTACACTAGGATCTGGCTTAAACCAAAACCCGCTAGTGTTAACTGTCCGGGCACTGTACGTGCACAAGTGCACGGATGTGACCGAACCCTGTCGCAAAACCATGCGACCTGTCGCAAAACCATGCGACCTCTACTCTTTTGCCTAAAGGCGAATAGCTTTCTGTGTGGGACTCTAAAGACTCGACACTACGCTGGCAGTAGGTCTAACCACAGACCGCAAGCGGCACTAGCTGTGCGTAACGGTCCCCGGGTAGATGCCGACAAGAAGACTGACGAGGTGAAACCCATCTGAACTCCTACTGAGTCTGACTGTAACAATCTCCATACAGTCCGGTCTGTTCGTCTGATACATCGCATGGCGGGCCCGGGGGGCGGTAAACGTCAGTCCCCCAATAGCGGTACAAGTCGTGTCGGAGTGAAGCCCAGAACACCCTGAGATAACACTGGAAACCTACCAGTATATCTCGCTTGCCCTAGCCAGGGACTACTCGTGTAATGGCTCTCCTAGACACAGCGCGATGTCAACCCCCAATACCGGGAGAGACGAATCCTGTCTAACCGTCACTGCCTACAAGTGCTTCGGGACTGCACCCAACTACTACCTGTTTGCACGACTCCTTTGAGCCGTGGTAGGGTAGTAATCTAAGTACAGTGGGAACACACTCGAGGCGAAGTGACAGTGTCAAGTCAGCGGTCTAAGCTGTACTCATGTCACCTGGGAACTGATAACTGACGATAGGTATAGTACCAACCAACAGTTCCCGACGAGTCCTGTCCAGTGTACTCGTAACCCAACGAGCACCCGCATACTATCTCCAGTACGACGTACTGATGGCTGTGGGACAGACCATCTCTCACACTGGGATGAGAAGCGCATACGCTAGTCTACTCCGGAGTATCGATGCCCTGTCTCGATAGTCCTGCGACTAGGGACCTGCATAAGGATGTGCTTATAGATTACCCAGCCCCCACTAGTGTGACTGCCATCACAACGCTGGTAATCAAGCAAAGATCCTAAGGGATCCACTAATGTGTATAGGTGATATACTAAAATAAACACACGTACACATTGAAGTAGAAACAAACCAAGTAGCATACTACTATATTGAGCAAGATTGTTTATACAACTGTGAATATCCCAAGCTTCCATTAAGTAATATACAAACTAGTATGATACAGTAATGGCCTCTAGGGCATATACACTAACAATCTCCCACTTGCACTAAGGCCATGTACTGGCGTATCGAAGACCTATCATCTCGATCAGCCGCTCGAACTGAGTCTGGGGCAAGGCCTTTGTGAGTGGATCAGCAGTGTTGTCTTCTGTAGAAACTCTCCGAACCTCGATCTCCTGGCGACCCACGATCTCCCTGATCTGGTGATACCGCCTTAAGATGTGTCTGGATTTCTGATGGGACCTTGGTTCCTTTGCTAAAGCTATAGCCCCGTTGTTGTCGCAATACAGAGGTATTGGATCAACAATGGACGGAACCACCTGAAGTTCAATTAAGAACTTCCTTACCCAGACAGCTTCTTTTGCGGCATCTACAGCAGCGATATATTCCGCTTCCATCGTCGAGTCAGCAACGGTTTCCTGTTTGGAACTCTTCCAACACACCGCCCCTCCATTGAGGGTAAAGACATAACCCGACATGGACTTGGAATCATCCTTGTCACTCTGGAAGCTGGAGTCAGCAAATGCCTCGATCTGGAGGTCTTTTCCGCCATACACCAAGAACATCTCCTTAGTCCTTCTCAGGTACTTGAGAATGTTCTTTACAGCTATCCAATGTTTCTCCCCAGGGTTTGACTGATACCGGCTTACCACACTCAGTGCATAAGCTACATCTGGTCTGGTACACAACATCGCATACATTATAGAGCCTACCGCAGAAGCGTAGGGTAAAATAGACATGCGATCTCTTTCCAAATCAGTCTTGGGAGACATCTCTTTGGAGAGGGTGATCCCGTGACAAGCCGGTAGATTACCGCGCTTGGAATCTTCCATACTGAATCTTTTCAGTATGGTGTCGATGTACCTGGACTGTGAGAGTCCCAGTATCCTCTTGGATCTGTCACGATAGATCCGGATCCCCAGAATGTATGAGGCATCACCCAGGTCTTTCATGGAGAACCTGTGTGACAAGAACCCTTTGACAGATTGTAGCATAGGAATGTCATTTCCTATTAAGAGAATGTCATCCACGTATAAAACGAGGAATACTACAGTTCTCGCTACAAATCTATTATAGATGCATGGTTCATCTGGATTTTTGATAAAGCCAAATTTCTTGACCGTCTCATCAAAACAAATGTTCCAACTCCGCGATGCCTGCTTTAGTCCATAGATGGACTTAAGCAACTTGCACACCTTTCCGCTGCTCCCACTCTGAATGAAACCCTCTGGCTGGTCCATATAAACACACTCTTCTAAATTTCCATTTAGAAAAGCGGTCTTTACGTCCATCTGCCAAATCTCATAATCGTGGAAGGCAGCAATGGCAAGAAGGATCCGAATGGATTTCAGCATAGCTACTGGAGAAAAGGTCTCGTCATAGTCCAAACCAGGTCTTTGACGAAAACCCTTTGCAACCAGTCTAGCTTTATAGGTCTCAACCTGTCCATCTACACCAATCTTCCTTTTGAAGATCCACTTGCATCCTACGGGTTCTATCCCGTCTGGAGCAACGTCCAACGTCCATACTTTGTTGTGTACATGGACTCCATTTCGGTCCGCATTGCATCCAGCCATTTTACCGAGTCAACGCTCTGAATGGCTTGCTGGAAGCTAGTCGGCTCATCATAATCTATGATGCAATCATCTCTATCCCCGTCTACGAGAAAACCGTAGTATCTCTCGAGCGGATGAGACTGCCTACTACTCCTGCGGAGCCGCGTAGGAATGTCATTTTCTTTTGAACCCTCTGGTTCTACTAAGCTTTCAGTAATAGCTCGTGGTTCTGGAATTTCTTCCAGTTCTATTGCGTTCCCACTTATCTGATTTTCCAAAAATTCAGTTTCCAAGAAGTGGGCATGACGAGAAACATAAATCTTTTGTTCCTCTTCGCAATAGAAGAAATATCCCTTGGAGTTCTTTGGATATCCCACAAACTTGCACTGTACTGAGCGTGCCTCGAGCTTGTCCGCATGCTGCTTTTTGACAAAAGCTGGACATCCCCATGTCTTAATGTGATTAAGATAGGGTCTCTTCCCACACCACATCTCATATGGTGTAGTAGGCACAGTCTTAGTTGGAACTCGGTTCAAAAGGTATGCAGCTGATTCTAGTGCATATCCCCAGAATGATCGCGGTAACTCAGCGTTACTCATCATGGACCGTACCATATCCAATAGGGTTCGGTTCCGTCTCTTCGATACACCGTTATGTTGCGGAGTGTATGGAGGAGTAAGCTGAGAGAGAATTCCGTTCTCTTTTAAATAGTCCAAGAACTCGGCATTTAAGTATTCACCACCTCGATCCGATCTTAGAATCTTGATACTTTGGCCGGTTTGTTTTTCTACTTCATTCTTATATTCCTGGAATTTTCCAAACGTTTCGGACTTATGTTTCATTAAGAAGACATAACCGTACCTTGAAAAATCATCCGTAAAAGTAATGAAATAAGAATAACTGCTTCGCGCATGTGTAGACATTGGACCGCACACGTCGCTGTGTACGAGTCCCAAGAGCTCGCTCGCTCTTACTCCGTGTCCAGTGAACGGAGTCTTTGTCATCTTTCCTTTGAGACAGGATTGACAAGTGGCATACGTTTGACATTCGAACGGATTCAAATATCCTTCTGTATGTAACTTCGTCAACCTTCTCTCATTGATGTGACCCAGTCTACAATGCCATAAGAAAGTCTAATTTATTTCCGGAGACTTTCTTTTGTGTGTATTCTGGACATTGAAAATCTATGGTTGGTTTAATACGTATATACCATTGCTTAATGTACCTGACCCAATCAAAACTTGATTAAGGTGAATGTTTACAACATTACTTACAAACGCAAATTCATAACCTTCTTTAGAAATCAAAGATACAGAAATGATATTACAAGTTGCGTTCGGTACAAAATAGTAATTACGCAAAACCAAAACATGTCCATCTGACATTCCCAGGTGATAGTCCCCCACGGCCTTAGCATCCATGCTAGCTCCGTTTGCAACTTTGAGGGTCATGTCACCTGCCTTCAAAACCCTATGGTTTCTCAACGCCTAGAAAGAATTACAGATATGAGATCCTGATCCGGTATCCAATACCCAGGAAGCAGAGTTTATTGATAGACAGTTTTCAATAACATACACACCTGAAGCTGAGCAACTTGCTTCAGTTCCTGTGTCCTGGCTTTCCAAGCCCTGCAATCTTTCTTCCAGTGACCACTCTTATGACAGAAAAAGCACTCTTCCTTCCCTATAAGCTTCCCCGCTGTCTTTGTTGCTTTTGCTTTTCCCTTCGTATCCATTTTACTAACACCGCCCCTTGGTTTGGCGGAGGCTTTCTTCTTCTTTCCCTTGGCTTTCGCCTTGGACCTAGAAAATGAAGATCCTCCTACAAACAAAGTGGATGTTTCCCTACCTTTCTGTAGGGTGCCCTCTGCACTCCTCAGCATATTGAGGAGTTCTGAAAGTTCAACTTCTTTTTCTTGTAAGTTGAAGTTCAGGATAAACTGGGCGTAAGTGGAAGGAAGGGACTGGAGAATCAAGTCCGTATAGAGCTCGTTCTCCAACGTGGTCCCAAGTTCCGCGAGCTCCTCAATGAAGCCAATCATCTTAAGCACGTGTTCCGCTACCGATGATCCGATGGCCAACCTTGCCGAAAATAACTTCTTCGACACTTCGTATCTTGCGATACGAGATTGCTCTCCATACAGTTCTTTTGTATGGAGAAATATGGATTCGAGGTCCATATTCTCGTGCCTCCGCTGATGTTCGTTGTCCATAGAGGCAAGTACGAGGCACTTGGCCTTCGCGCTATCAATCTCCCAAGTCTTACGGATTTCCTTTATCCGCGACGCTGGAGGTGGGACTTGGGACAGGGGGAGCTTTGGTGGTAAGGAGATACCCCAACTTGTCATAAGTGATTGCCATTTTGACATTCCTGAGCCAATCTTTGTAGTTTGGCCATGTCAGTATATTTTTATCTAGAAGTAACTTAAGTCCAGTCATGTCGATTGGTCGCTGCAATTAGGAGAGAGAGAAGAAACACTCAGCATGATGCTCTTGCAAGTTTAGAGTGGTTTTTTTTTAATTTTTCTAAACATGATGGCTCCCACTGTCTCTCGAATCCCTCCTCAAACCAAAAAGGAAGAATTAGTCAGGATCAATCTCACCGTACAATACTTGCTTAACCGTTCGGCCAGGCTGGTGTTGGTACTTCAAGGGAGGTTTTCCAACGCTTTCGCGAAGTTCCTTAATTTAAGAACCTCTTTTCCCTGGGGGCGTAGCCCCGCTAACACCTTTCTAGACACCTACTTGGTTTATAGCATTGATCGTTAAGTGAGAAATTTCCCGAGGAGTAGCATATACTCACAGCAGGATCGGGATCCAAATATCATCGCGTGACGAAACTGAAGGAATCCTACCAGAATCATCACACTCCAAATGGTATGCAACACTAGCAAGTTTCAGTTCTTTTGAAACTCCCGATGTGGATTTTTGCCCCATGCTCTTATGACCTTGACTTTGGCCAACAAATCATAAGTCAAATGTCAAGTTCTACCCGTCATTCTCCAGGTTAATTTGAGCCCACCCGCACATACCCTTGACTTTGGCCAACAAGGTAGAACGACTGTCCCAAACCAACACATCTATCTATGCTGCACATGAATACCCAATAGCTACCAATCACTATGCCTTGACTTTGGCCAACAAACATAGCTTGAATACTATTGACCATCCATGTGAAACGACGGAGGGCTACGAATGGTTTTGGCGAAACCGTGAACGTAGTGAACTTGATATAATCGATAGAACGGGATAGCTTTCAAAAGGAGTGGTTCATGCTCCGCATTTAAAAGTTTGGTTTTGAAAAGAACCGAGTGGTTTTTCAAAGTGTTCCAACGACTTTTACTTGGTTTATTTTTCTTGCATTAGTTCTTTTAATGCGTGTTTTTCTTGCATTAGTTCTTTTAATGCGTGTTTTTCTTGCATTAGTTCTTTTAATGCGTCCCATCATTTAATCCTACCATTGCAGAAAACAACCAAAATATGATGTACGCTTATGCCATTCGCATTCGCCACGGGGCCCCGTCATTACCCGTTAGGTTACTTAACTAACGACAGAGCGGGGGCTGGGCTAGCGCGGCTGCAAAACATAAGCAACGCCTAAATAATATCATATATAGATATATTGCAATGATAGCCATTTCAGATCACAGATGAACACATTGGATATACTAGGAATCCGCAATTCGTACGAGCCTGTAACGAAAAGCAGATTACACGGTCGCGGTGAATAGCCAATACCCCACCCAAGACCCCTACGGGTGCGGCAAACTACCCGCCAAGTACCCGAAGCGAAGCAACCTCCCTCAACTCCATGAGTAGGCCACTCGGCACTTCAGGATACCCGGTAGTTTGTGCACCCCCTCCATGGGTCTATCCTAGGAGCAAAAACAGTAAAAAGAAATTATACAATGACGGCTACAACCCCGACCCGGTTGTGCGGCCATACAAATAATTATTACATCAATTTACAAATTTACATGAATTGAAAGAAAAGAAAACTCTCGTCTCACAACCCCCGGCTATTCACCCGCGACAATCCAATGAATTCATATACACATTCCAATGCCATTACAGATCACAGATTTGTATAACCCCCACTAATCGACATATAGCGATTAGCAGACGTTCAATACAAATATCACATCACAGAAATGAACCCGTCAGCTTAAGTCTTAAGAAACTCGATCAAAATACGGTTTTTAAAGCCCCAAAAACAAATTTTTCTTTCTGGAAAATCTGGGCTGAAAAAACATATACCAAAATTCCCAAAATACCCCACTGAACAAACTGCAATGAAGAAAATCCATAGAAGAGTTAAAGTGGCCGCGGAACCGCGGCAATAGCAAGCTATTGCCGCGTTTCCGCGGCGCTTTGATGAGATCACTTGATCGTTTTTCTTCAGTGCAATATAAAAACCCTAAGTCGATTTTTGAAGCATGATTTATTACTTTTACAGCACTTTGAAAATCGACAGCAAGTTTAAAATCCGGGTGTATTTCGCAACTTTTTCTCCGATCGAATTTCTAGTTACTATGCTAACATGTTAGGTAGTGTTTAACTAGGCTCTAATACCACTGTAAGTCCATGCTACCCTTCCCCGGTACTTACGGGGTTGCGGAATTGGTGAAAAACGATTTTCAAGAGGGTGGTAACATGGACTACCAATACGGATCTTTGTTAAACTACTAGCTAACAACCTAACAAGAGTTTACCTACTCGGTTAGGGGGCTATACCTTTCTTGAACTCCTTCGTCTTCGACTCCTCCCGGTGTACGGATTGGCCTCACCTCGTCGTCTCCTTGCGCCGAAAATGGATCCACCCGAAAGCTTCTACCTTTGGCTTCTTCTTCGAACTTTGAAGAAACTAGATCACTTGGCTTGCTAGGCCTTGTGAACTAGAATGAGTAGAGGAATGTTTTGGTGTCTTTTTATCTCTAAGGCAATGAGTCTCAACACATGAGAATGGTTTGCCTTGAGGTAGAGAGAGCAAGAGAAAGAGGGAGAGCTTGAGAATGAGAGAGCTCAAGAGAGAGAAAGCAAATGATAGAATGAACCATATTCTTCTCATTCTCACCTCTCATAATCCAAAAGCCATCATCACAAAAATAGTAATCAAGTATTGTGTAAATGGTTTAAGTCAAAATGGCTATCTCATTTCATGCACTCATTTTGCATAAATAAACAAGCAAGCAAAAGTCTTTGCCATGGAATGATAGCCATTGTCATGATGATGGTCAACTAGTCCAACCTAATCAACCGGTCAACAAAGTCAACAAGTCAACAATGTCAACCCCTCAACAACCATGTCACTATAATACTTAATTAATATTAATGTTAATCATATATCTTATTCTCATTAGGGTTAAGCAAAAGTCAATGGTCAACAGTCAACTGTCAACAGTCAACAGTCAACAACCCCAATGAGAATACTCTGCCTCTGTCTCTCTGTCAACTGTGCATACACACCCGCATCCGCGTTCCGAGAAACACGAATACATACGAGATAAAACCAACCCCAAAACGTACACTAGGATCTGGCTTAAACCAAAGCCCGCTAGTGTTAACTGTCCGGGCACTGTACGTGCACAAGTGCACGGATGTGACCAAACCCTATAGCAAAACCATGCGACCTGTCGCAAAACCATGCGACCTCTACTCTTTTGCCTAAAGGCGAATAGCTTTCTGTGTGGGACTCTAAAGACTCGACACTACGCTGGCAGTGGGTCTAACCACAGACCGCAAGCGGCACTAGCTGTGCGTAACGGTCCCCAGGTAGATGCCGACAAGAAGACTGACGAGGTGAAACCCATTTGAACTCCTACTGAGTCTGACTGTGACAATCTCCATACAGTCTGGTCTGTTCGTCTGATACATCGCATGGCGGGCCTAGGGGAAGGTAAACGTCAGTCCCCCAATAGCGGTACAAGTCGTGTCGGAGTGAAGCCCAGAACACCCTGAGATAACACTGGAAACCTACCAGTATATCTCGCTTGCCCTGGCCAAGGACTACTCGTGTAATGGCTCTCCTAGACACAGTGCGATGTCAACCCCCAATACCGGGAGAAACGAATCCTGTCTAACCGTCACTGCCTCCAAGTGCTTCGGGACTGCACCCAACTACTACCTGTTTGCACGACTCCTTTGAGCCGTGGTAGGGTAGTAATCTAAGTACAGTGGGAACACACTCGAGGCGAAGTGACAGTGTCAAGTCAGCGGTCTAAGCTGTACTCATGTCACCTGGGAACTGATAACTGACGATAGGTATAGTACCAACCAACAGTTCCCGACGAGTCCTGTCCAGTGTACCCGTAACCCAACAAACACCCGCATACTATCTCCAGTACGACGTACTGATGGCTGTGGGACAGACCATCTCCCACACTGGGATGAGAAGCGCATATGCTAGTCTACTCCGGAGTATCGATGCCCTGTCTCGATAGTCCTGCGACTAGGGACCTGCATAAGGATGTGCTTATAGATTACCCAGCCCCCACTAGTGTGACTGCCATCACAACGCTGGTAATCAAGCAAAGATCCTAAGGGCTCCACTAATGTGTATAGGTGATATACTAAAATAAACACACGTACACATTGAAGTAAAAACAAACCAAGTAGCATACTACTATATTGAGCAAGATTGTTTATACAACTGTGAATATCCCAACCTTCCATTAAGTAATATACAAACTAGTATGATACAGTAATGGCCTCTAGGGCATATACACTAACAATTGACCCGTCGAAGATCAAGGCGATTATAGAAATGCCTCCGCCAAGAACTCTCAAGCAGCTGCGGTCTCTTCAAAGAAAGCTCGCATATATCCGGCGGTTCATAGCTAACCTCTCTGGCAAGTGGCGCCCCTACAGTCACCTAATGAAGAAGGGACCCCGTTCGTCTGGGATCGCAAATGCCAAAGCGCACTGGACGAAATCAAGCAATACCTATAGAATTCTCCAGTATTGGCCGCTCCCATTAAATGAAAACCTCTCGTCATGTATACAACAGCCCTCGAAGGTTCCTTAGACACGCTATGGGCACAAGAGAACGACCAAGAGAAAAAGAGAGCCCTTTACTATTTGAGTCGAGTTCTCTTGGGGGAAGAAAATAATTACTCCCCTATTGAAAAACACTGCCTGGCGTTGATCTTCGCGATAACGAAGCTCAGACACTACGCGCTGGCACATGAGGTCCATCTCATATCAAAGGTGGATCCTCTCAAATATTTGATGTCAAAAGCCATACTAACATGACGACTCGCTAAATGGGCCCTGCTCTTGATGGAATTCTCGATAACTTATCGTCCCCTCAAGGCAGTGAAAGGCCAGGCCATCGATGACTTCCTCGTTGAGCATCCGATACCTGCCGATTCTCCTTTGAACTGCGAATTGCCCGACGAGCATGTGTTTGACACGATCGATGGGGAGAGAAGAGAAAATGATACCCAGTGGGAACTTTACTTTGATGGAGCATCTTCCATGAAGAAGCGCAAACAAAGTACCCCCATAATCAAATCAGGGGTAGGGCTCATCTTTGTGACTCCACAAGGAGGGATAATGCGTTTTTCCTTCTCCTTGACAGAGCTGAGAACAAACAACGAAGCCGACTATGAAGCTTTGATAGCAGGTCTCTAGATCGCCATCGACATGGAAATTGAGAACCTCCTCATATACGGAGACTCCCAGATGATCATTAGTCAAGTAAATGGCGACTATCAAACGTGCAAGCCTGAGTTGGTGAAGTATGGCGAAAGAGTACAGCAACTGCTGACTCGAATCCCTTCCTACACCCTGGAAAGCATACCGCGTGTAGAAAATAGCAAGGCGGATGCACTAGCCAAGATCTCTAAAGAACTGGCCGACGAGAACCTCGATGACGTGAAGATCGTGGTACAAATCCGTCGGGTTCTCGCACCAGCAGAAATATCCCCGGAATCTTCCGAAGAAAAGGGAGCGACCGAACAAATGGACCTACAAATAAAAGACCAGGAAAAAGCTAAGGATTGGAGAGAAGTCTTTATAGATTACTTCAAATCCCGTCGAATACCTGAAGATGCATCCTCGAGACATCAGCTCATGAAACGAGCTCTTTCTTTTGCATTCATTAATGATACTTTGTATAAGAGATCGTTTGACTCTTTATGGATGAGATGCCTGGGACCCGAAAAGGCAAGGAGAGTCGTCCAAGAAACTCACGACGGACTCTGCGGTTCTCACTAAGCCGTGCCGAAGATGAAACTAAAGATCAAAAGGATGGGCTACTATTAGCCCACGATGATCCAAGACTGGCTCGAATACGCGAAGCAGTGCCACTCATGCCAGATTCACGGGGAGTTTATCCACCAACATCCAAATCCACTATATCCAACGGTGGCTAGCTGGCCATTCGAAATATGGGGAGCTGACATAATCGGGCCCATCGAACCAGCATCGTCCGGAGGACACCGGTTCATATTGGTAACGACCGATTACTTCTCTAAGTGGGCAGAAGCAGTACCACTAAGAGAAGTGAAGACGGAGAATATCCTCTATTTCTTCAAGACACACGTCATTTATCGGTTTGGAACTCTGCGACGGATCATCTCCGATAACGGGCCGGCCTACAGAAGCCACAAGATCAGCCGCTTCGCACAACAGCATAACATAGACTGGAGATACTCTTCAGTCTATAATCCTTGAGCTAACGGTCTCGCTGAGTCTTTCAACAAGACCTTGACGAAGATCGTGAAAAAGACGGTGTCTCAAAATAAGAGGGACCGGCACGAGAGACTGCATGAAGCTCTCTGGGCATATCGAACTACGTTCAAAACTGCCACGAACACAACGCCGTACGCATTGGTATTCGGCACAGAAGCGGTACTCCCTCTCGAGATAGAGTTACCCTCTTTACGAATGGCAGTTCACTAAGAGCTAACAGACGAAAAAAATGCTCACCTTCGGCTTGAGGAGCTCGATGCCCTTGATGAAGCCCGGCTCATGGCGCAACAAAATCTGGAGGCTTATAATGCAAAGATGACGCGCTCATATGAATGATTGACTAAGCCGAGAACATTCCTCCAAGACGAACTCGTGCTAGTGGTCAAAAGACCTATGATCCCCAATCGTGCCAAGCGGGGGAAATTCGAGCCGAACTATGAAGGCCCATATATCATAGACAAAGTTTACCAGGGTGGAGCCTATCTACTCATGGACATGCATGGTGAAAGACCTTTCAGACCAATAAACGGTCGCTTCCTAAAAAAATACTACGCCTGACGAGTCACGGCCTAGGTCAACGATAGATGACGACGCCTATGTCCGCTCGCTATCTTCCTAAGCCAAAAATTTATAAGTAGTAGCCGGCTTACGGACCGAAATGTCCTAAAACTAACAACGGACCGAAACATCCTTAAACTAACGATGGACCACTATGTCCTAAAACTGGCGACGGACCGAAACGTCCTTAAACTAACAATGGACCGCTATGTCCTAAAACTGGCTGTTGACCTAGACGTCGATAAAATACTACGGACCGCAGCATCCCAAGGCTAACACAAAAAAAATCAATAAAAAAAAAAAAAAACAGTATGTCCATAAGCAAAATGGGCACGGATGAAAACCCGAAAGGGCTCCGTGAGTAAAAACAGCAGGGCTACCGGCGAGTTTTGTAAAAACCCGAAAGGGCGTAATCTCGTTAAAAGACACTTGCAAGGTCCTCTCGACCTTGTGAGGAGAAACCACCTGCGTGAGATCCTTACGACTCACAAGGGAGCAACACACTTAAGGATCCCCATAATTCCTAAGGAGAAATTACACTTGCGAGATCCTCACGAGTCGTAAAGAGAACCCTCTTATGAGACCCTCACGGCTCCTAAGATTCAAAAGTCTTAAGCTACAGGGATCTGAACCTGTTCTTAAACCATCACAACCTCCAATTCTGCCCTACAAGTGTCTCGACCCTTGTATACAATCCACGGGCACGAATAAACATTTTCCTAACAAAGTCCCACCGGAGACTGGGTATATGCTCGCACAGCAAACAACACTTGTAAGTCCTCTCGACTTATAAGGAGAAAATACTCTTGTATGATCCTTACGACTTATAAGAGAACATACACTTAAGACTCCTCACGATTTTTAAGGAGAAAATGCACTTACGAGATCCTCATGACTCGTAGGGTGAAATACCTTTATGAGACCCTTACGGCTCGAAAACTTAAAAGCCTTAGTCAACAGGATCCTAACCTTGTTTACTAAGCCACCTTTGTTCGATATCGACAAAGGCAAATGATGATTCACTTCTGGAAATATCCTAGTTATAGCGATGCTGATGCCTAAATCGGTATCAAATCCCAAACCCGCAACGAAAAGTCAGCGAGCCACAAATGCATATGAAATAGCCGAAATGATAGGGCAACTTGCAAATCAGCAAGTAAAAATGTATGCATGCAAAATAACCAAAATGATTGGGCAACTCGCAATAAAAAGCAGCGAGTAAATAAAAAAAATAGCCGAAATAATTGGGTACCGCGAAAAATAGCCGAAATGATTGGGCAATCACGACTTTCGCTATATAAAAGCTGAAATGATAGAGCATCACGGAAAGAAAAATATATAAAATGAAATCATTTTCCCTTACATGTGAGATCACATTGATCCCTGTATACAATCCAGGGGCACAAACAATAGGGGAACCATACCTTCCCACCAGGCTCTATCAGAAAAAAGAAGCCAAACCTCGACGATTCACAGACAGCCTGAAGATCATCTCAACGTTTGCCTCATTACAACAGACGCAACATCAACAAAGCAAAACCGCGGCAATTCCCGGTTCCATGACTCGGCGGTGCACAAGCAACTGAGAGTCAACCCCCGACTCAGTGAAATATGGATAAAGTCAACTCTCCTGGTCCTTGCGGAACACGGCTTATGTCAATCCTGACCCTGTGGGAAGAATCCAGAGCAAATCCTGGTTTCGTGGAACATGGCCTATGTCAATCCTGACCCCATGGAAAACGTCAAGAGCGGATCCTGGTCCTTTCGGAACACGGCTTATGTCAATCCTGACCCCGTGGGAAGCATCCAGAGCAAATCCTGGTTTCGTGGAACACGGCCTATGTCAATCCTGACCCTGTGGAAAACGTCCAGAGCGGATCCTGGTCCTTGCGGAACACGGCATATGTCAATCCTGACCCCGTGGGAAGCATCCAGAGCAAATCCTGGTTTCGTGGAACACGGCCTATGTCAATCCTGACCCCGTGGAAAATGTCCAGAGCGGATCCTGGTCCTTGCGGAACACGGCTTATGTCAATCCTGACCCCGTGGAAAGCATCCAGAACAAATCCTGGTTTCGTGGAACACGGCCTATGTCAATCCTGACCCCGTGGAAAACGTCCAGAGCAGATCCCGGTCCTTGCGGAACACGACTTATGTCAATCCTGACCCCGTGGGAAGCATCCAGAGCAAATCCTGGTTTCATGGAACACGGCCTATGTCAATCTTGACCCCGTGGAAAACGTCCAGAGCGGATCCCGGTCCTTGCAAAACACGGCTTATGTCAATCCTGACCCCGTGGGAAGCATCCAGAGCAAATCCTGGTTTCATGGAACACGGCCTATGTCAATCCTGACCCGTGGAAAACGTCCAGAGCGGATCCTGGCCCTTGCGGAACACGGCTTATGTCAATCCTGACCCCGTGGGAAGCATCCAGAGCAAATCCTGGTTTCGTGGAACACAGCCTATGTCAATCCTAACCCCGTGGAAAACATCCAGAGCGGATCCTGGTTCTTGCGGAACACGGCTTATGTCAATCCTGGCCCCGTGGGAAGTATCCAGAGCAAATCCTGGTTTCGTGGAACACGGCCTATGTATATCCTGACCCCGTGGAAAACGTCCAGAGCGGATCCTGGTCCTTGCGGAACACGGCTTATGTCAATCCTGACCCCGTGGGAAGCATCCAGAGAAAATCCTGGTTTCGTGGAACACGGCCAATGTCAATCCCGGCCCCGTGGAAAACGTCCAGAGCGGATCCCGGTCCTTACAGAACACGGCTTATGTCAATCCTGACCCTGTGGGAAGCATCCAGAGCAAATCCTGGTTTTGTGGAACACGGCCAATGTCAATCCTGACCCCATGGAAAACGTCCAGAGCGGATCCTGGTCCTTGCGGAACATGGCTTATGTCAATCCTAACCCCGTGGGAAGCATCCAGAGCAAATCCTGGTTTTGTGGAACACGGCCTATGTCAATCATGACCCCGTGGAAAACTTCTAGAGCAGATCCTGGTCCTTACGGAACACGGCTTATGTCAATCCTGACCCCGTGGGAAGCATCCAAAGCAAATCCTGGTTTCGTGGAACACGGCCTATGTTAATCCTGACCCCGTGGAAAACGTCCAGAGCAAATCCTGGTTTCGTGGAACACGGCCTATGTCAATCCTGACCCCGTGGAAAACGTCCAGAGCGGATCCTGGTCCTTGCGGAACACGGCTTATGTTAATCCTGACCCCGTGGGAAGCATCCAAAGCAAATCCTGGTTTCGTGGAACACGGCTTATATCAATCCTGACCCCGTGGGAAGCATCCAGAGCGGATCCTAGTCCTTGCAGAACATGGCTATGTCAATTCTGACCCCGTGGGAAGCACCCAGAGAAAATCCTGATTTCTTGGAACACGGCTTATGTCAATCCTGACCCCGTAGGAAGAGTCCAGAGCGGATCCTGGTCCTTGCGGAACACGGCTAATGTCAATCCTGACCCCGTGGGAAGCATCCAGAGAAAATCCTGGTCCCATAGAACACGGCTAAAGTCGATCTTAGCTCCGTGGGAAATGGCCAGAACAACCTCTGACTCCGTGAAATGCGGATAAGGTCAACCTCATTCATCACTTACGGGTCCTCATGACTCGTAAGGGAGAAAACTCTTTTGTGAGATCCTTACGACTCTCCAGAGAAAACGCACTTAGGAATCCTCACGATTTTTATGGAAAAATTACACTTACGAGATCCTCACGACTCGTAAGAAGAAATACCTTTATGGGACCCTCGCGGCTCATAAAGTTGGGAAGCCTTAGGAGGCAGATCTGAACCTGACTCCTAAGCCATCGCTGTCCTACAAGAAAATTGAAACAGATTATCCACAGAATGCATTTACTAAAAGGGACACACCATCATGAAACAAAATATATCTTTTATTCATGAATCAAAATGAATACAAAAGTACAATTTATGAAAGAATCAAAAAATACTCTCATTCATGAGTATGTACAAAAGAAGAATAAAAAGAAAAGTATACAATTCTTCAAGCTGGCGGACGATTCAATAGATTTGCCAATTCATCCTTTTTCCGCTGGGCCTCAGCCTCATGATTCATTATCGCTAAGAGACGAGCCTCCGCTTGAGATTGCTGAGCCTGATAGGAGGCAAGCCGACTTTCAAGCTCTTTTTCGGTAACTTTATGAGCTTCGACCATATCTTGAGTGAAAATGACGGCTTTATCAATGGCTACCACCTCTCTGATAGCTTCTTGAAGTACCCGCCAAAGTTCATACGCCCGAGTGGTCTTGGCTGTAAGATTAGCTTGAAGTTCCCCCAGCGCAGTTGAAGCCAGCTTCCTCTCCGAAAATTTTCGGCTGAGCCTCTTCTCGCATGACAGCATATTCGCAGCGCACCGCTCAATCAGTTCCCGTAAGCTCTCCTTTTCAGCCACAACCTCTGAAGGAAGGCGTGTACATTCAAGACTATGCAAGCAAGCCTCCACCTGACGACAGAACTCAACCCAGACTTGCACCAATGTTTCACTATGGTAAGTAGCAAGAAAGGGAAGAAAACCATTGGCTTCAGCGGCAAATGCTTCAGTTGTGATCAGACTACCAGCACGAAGGTCTTCAATCACAGCTGACAAGGAGTGAAGGCTTAGCTTTTCCATCCGTTCCGAGGCATGTAGAGCGTAGAGGCCGGGCGGCATCACGATGCGAGATTCCAGCGTGGTAAGAACTGGCAAAGCTGTTAAGAATCATAGAAAACAATCAGCGATACTCGCAAATAAAGAGCGGGTGGAACAACATTGAAACTCTACTTACCCACGGTCATGCAAGAAGGGTCTGAAGGCTCCCCAGGCCCATCAAGAATCTCAACTTCGTCATCAGCTTCCAGAACAATAGAAGACACCAGTGTTATTATATGAAATAATAATAATGCCGTGAGGAGAAGCAAATAACGCTAACTTGCCCGAAAGAAAGGACGATGCATTGAGGAGATATCGCCTGTGGAGCGGCCATCTCTAACAGACGCTGGAAAGACTTTCTGGGGGACAAGTCCACGATGGACGCCGCCAATCCGCGCAATTTTGGAAAGACAGGAAGGTTCAGATAATGGAGAGATTATTAATATAAAATATAGAAGGCTACATTCGATGCTCCTCCCGCTCTGAACAGGAGGGATAGCAGCTTCGGCGGCCTCCTCCATGCCTCCAGGCACATCATCGGGGACGTGAGCCGGTATAACAACTTCCTGCTGAGGAGCGGCGGCCACCACTGCAGGCTCCAATGAAAGGACGGTGGCCCCGACTACCTGTCCCTTAGCCTCCGAGCCGTCCCTAGAAAGATCCATTGAATCCACAGCCGATGAAGATGCCTCTTCCGGGGGAGCAAGCACCGGGGGAACGGAAATCACTGATGGGAGATCCGTGGTAGGAACAATAGTTGTATCAACCCCCTCCATACTTTCTAGTGTCTCATCAGGGATGTTTGCGGAGTCCATAGTCAAGGCGCGACTCGAACTCAGATCCTCCGCCATTGCCGAAGTCCCTGCAAATTTTTCACGAGGATAAGGATATATATATATATATATATAAGCAATGCAAAATACTACAAAAGGATATATAAGTATACCAATGCGCAAAGGAGCTTCTAGTATGGCTTATTCAAGCCGGCGTTCCTTCCTGAGGAGGTATGCTCGCCGGGGTTCGAGGGTAGACTCGTGGCCACCGGTCCAGAACGAAAGCGCCTCTTCGGTATCGGCCGAGATAGGCTGTTTAAGAGCTATCCCGCATCCCTCTTCCAAAAGACCTATACATATCCGCCTTATCGATGGAGGTTCTTCGTAAAAAATAACGGCAGGATAAGGCCTCTTCGGGATCCTTACATTCTCAGATTCATCTTGTGAACGTCTTATAACCTCAGCCAATTGTACGGCTTCCTTAGCAGATGAACCCGGGAAAAGCATACCACCATCCGACTCTTGTATAGCTACTGGCTCATCCTGAAGAATAGGCTCGGATTCCACTAAAAAGTCGAGCAGATTGGTGGCCGTCTTCCTTCGCCTTTTGGACCCAGAACTAACACTAGAAGACGATCGCTTCCTTCCCCTTGGTGCCTTGGCGCGGCGTTGACCCACTTCGCCTTCGATATCCTCACTCGGCGGTGCTACCGATGACGACACCGCCATTACTGACGCTGCAGTTGATGATACTGCTACTGGCGCCTTATTGGCCCTTGATTGAGCTCTAGTGCGCAGCGGCATACCAGCTGTGGGAGTTAGATCCACTTCCGCCACCTCAGGAAAAAGCACGACACCAGTATCTCTCAAGGGAAGGCGAACCACTGCCCGCGGTCGCAGCGGGACTCCCGTAGGCTGGATCGGAGTAGGAGCCCTATATCCGAGGAGCATCCTCCTCTCCTCAGCAATAATAGGACTGGCTCGATGGAGGTACCAGCCCGTGAAAACCCCCACACATCGAGGAATATAGTCAGCTTCAGGAATCACGAAGCGAGAACCGGTGTTCAGCCGCATGAAGTGATGAGCGGCGTCACGAACAACTTCTGACGATGAGCTGGGCTCCACTGTAAATGCCTCAAAGGGGACACCATGGTCATATCCCAGCTGTCGAGCAAAGCGGTGTGGGTTGTACAGCATAAAAGGGCCGCACCGTTTTGACGAAATACCAGATAACCCGGTCTGATCGAATATAAGTGCATGGCTTCCTTAGGCTTCAAGGAAGGTACTCCCTCTTTCGACGAGTCACAAAGCTGTTGAATCGGTCCAGAAGGAGCAGAGAGGACTCGATCGTTGAATACCATCCCACCCGTATTGGCATAGGGATTAATCAGCACACGAATAGCGCCGGACTGAGTCGGATCAGGAGCAGAGGCGTCCACCAACCTCATAAGCCGCGGAAAAGTGTATGCATCATAAAAGCTGGGCCTCTGATGCGCGGCAAATTCCCCTAACACATGCATCTCAATCCATGATGTAAAGTAATGAAGAGAGAAACTCACTACGTTCACGCCTGGTGTTGAGGTATTGGCTGCAGCGTTTAGCCCATGATACATATGCGCTAGCCCCGTAATACCCATAGCTAGTCGCGTCCCTCCAGCGATGCGATGAGCATGGTAAATGACCGAAGCTCTCATGAATCGACGGTGCGTTGGAATGACGAACCAGCTGAGCCAGACGCTGATAAAACCCACGAAGAAAGTCTCTTCATCTATGCCAGGAGCTGCGATCGACTCAAAAGGTACAGCCGACAGGATTGGAATGTAGAACTGTGGCAAATCCTCTTCTTTAGCCGGCAGCTTATTTAAACCGAACCCGAAATACTCGCAAACTTCGGAGCCATCTTTGATAGAACGTCTTCGCGAAGGAAGCAGGCGATAAAGCTTTTGAAAGTGATGCCCTGCTCCTCTGACTGTGTGAATAGCTTCTCAAAAATGCCCAGAGTCTTGATTAGATTTGGGTGCTTGTGGCGGACGGTATTTTCAGTCGACAGGCCGTCAAGAATAGCAGGCTCAGTTTCGAAGACATACTCATCAGGAGGCACCAGTTCTTCAAAGAGCGTCCCCCTGATCGGTAGCCCCAAGATCTCGCGAAACTCTTCCAGGGAAATTGAAACTTCACAGTCCCCTAGCAAGAAGGTGTTGGTGGGAAGATTTCATTGATTTAAGAAAGCCTTAACCCACCAGACATAGGGGGACTGATAGTGGAAGAGAGACACGTACACCGCCTGATAGAGCTCGACCCTCTGCAGTCGCCCACGATGTACAGACAGGATATAATGAGCCCAGAGAAGGTAACCCGTGGGTTGTCGAGGAGTAAGCCCTATTTTGTAAACTTGTCCCCATGGCTGGGCTTCACCTTAGCAGATACGACGCCCCAAGATGTCTATAGCCGGCACAGGGTGGTTTGGAATCCCAGTTGTCGACGGCTCAAGCCATCCCGCAGGAGTCCAGTTCAACATCTCCATAGCAAAGGCGGTCCGTGGATGCTCCATTGGCAAAAATGGGTAAGTAGGCTCTGTTGGTATCTCACAATGAAAGTTGCGGCGACCCCGAATGATGTGCCCATACCAGGTCCCCCATAAAAGTAAGTTGGTGCGATTAGGGTCATAAGCTCTAATCATCACCATCACCTCCTCATCAGACGGTGATTGAGGAAAGGCAGCCTCCGTGCAGGTGAAAGGGAAGTACGGAAGAGAAGCCATTGTTCCTGAAACAGATGAAAGGAAACCGTTAATGAAACCCACACGTGTATATATATTTGTAAACATATATATATATAAGGGACAGTGGAAGAAAACGATAAACAACTTATTTTATGGGACCATTGGTTACAAAACACAAAGGCCCCACAAAATCAAAATGGCAGCTCACTAATGATGAGGCAGGGTAATCATTATGGGAATAAAAGGAAGATTTTCAATAAATGAACAGTGGATTTCAAACAACTCTACACATTCCCCAAAAAAGAAAACCAACTACAGAACTCTATGCAAAATCAAAAAGGATCTATCTGAAAAAAATTTGTTTTGCAAAGAACATCTCAAGAAGTTCTCTGTGAAGAACTAAGTTTTTTAAAGGAATTAAATTCCCAGAAAATTGGCAGAGCTAAGCTCTTGGAAATGGAATTAAATTCCAGAGAGAAGACAAGTATCACCATCGATCCCTGAGATCAGAAAAGCCCTAACAAAAGGAGTTTATTATCTAAATATTGGACATTATTTTAACTTGGAAAGATGGGTTCTTGTTAAAGGGAAAAACCCTTGGTGTGGATTTAAAATCCAAATTCCTACAAGAAGTTCTTCAGCAGTTCAAGATCATTATCTGAAAAAGGGAATGTTTTGTTAACAGAGTTAAACTCTGGAAATTTTTGAAACAGAAAACTAAGATCTGAGAGAGAGAATTAAATTCTCAAAAGAAAATGAGCAAGGAAGAAGATGAAAAAAGTGGAGGCGCTTCTGAAGGGACCCCTACATTTATAGAATGTGATGGGAAACGGTTCATCTACCCCCTTCCCTAGAAAAATCCAACGGCCACAAAAGATGACAGCGTTGCACTCACGTGCAAACACGTGAGAACAATGTTGTGGGGACATTTGTTCCCTCATAAAATTTTGGGAAAGAAACCCCAATGGGGTATCACGTGCTCACAAATGACCAAGGGTCACGTACTGACACGTGATGGTTTCCTGGGGACTCTGTTATAATAGAATTGAATTCTAATCAACAGGAGTCACGTGCCTACACGTGATTGGCCTTTAAACCCACTAAAAGGGATTAAAAGATATAATAAAACTAAGGAAAAACCTCAATGGGGCATCACGTGCTCACACGTGACCAAGGGTCACGTGCTGACACGTGCTGACACGTGATGATTCCTTAGTTCTTTAAAAATAGCAAAATTAAATTCTGGTTAAAATGTTAATCAAGGAGGGTCACATGTCAACACGTGATGGGTTCCTAAGCTCTTTAATTAATAGAATTAAATTCTATTTAAATGATCAAACAGTGGGATCACGTGCCAACACGTGATAGGCTTTTAAGCCTTCTGAACTAATAGAATTAAATCCTAATTAAGAGGGAATCAAGAACCCTAACTGGAAAAATATTTCCTTAGATCTTTCCAAACAAAAAAGATTGTGCTCTGTAAAATGGAGCACCGTTGGATTAAAAATCTAATGGTGATTAAAAATCACCAATTTATAGAAAGATTCTATACAAGGAAAGATTTCTCTGAAATTCACCAAGAATAACAAACAGAATATCTTTTGGATTAAAAATCCAATGGTGAGTAAAATTCACTGAGTGATCTAAAAGATCATGTTGGTTACAAAATCAATTAAAATCTTTCAATGAAAGATTGACTAAAAAAACTGATTATTTTCTTTCTCCTATAAATAGGAGCCAAGAATAGACGAGAAGGATGGTTGGAATTTTTTTTAGAGATATACAACAACAGAGAGAAAAAAGAGAGGAGAATTTAATTCTCAAGAAAGAAAAGAAGATTTCTTCAGAAGAGAAAAGAAACCCTAGGTGTGAAAAGGGGAAAGATATCTAAGCTCCATAAAACAAAAGAGAATTTAATTCTCAAATTAAGAGTTTAACTCTTTGAATAAGAACTTAGTTCTTCCTTTGGTTGAAGATCTGCAGAAGCAAATCTCCCCACAAGTTGAGAATTTAATTCTCATCGGGGAGATTCTGCCATGCAGATCCAAAACTTAGAGGAAGAATTTAAGTTTAAGAAATTTAATTCCCCCAAATTTATAGGAACTTAATTCCTCCCAATGAAACTAGTGTTTAACCCTACATAAGAATTTAATCCTTTCATATTCACAGGAATTTAATTCCTCGAAATGAAACTAGTGTTTAACCATACATAAGAATTTAATTCTTTCAAAACACATGGGAATTTAATTCCTCTAAAATGAAATTAGGGTTTAACCTTATAAAAGAATTTAATTTTTAAACAAGAGATTTAAAAATCTCCATGCACGAAAAGATATCAGTACCCAACTTGGTCACGTGGTAACACGTGACCCTCGTCCTCAATGAGTAAAAAAGAACGAACAAGACTTGGTCACGTTCTCCCATGTGACCCGTAAACAGACTCCTTAAAATGAGAAAGAACAAGTCTGGAAGCAATACCTCACGTGCTCCCACGTGGCCCTCAAAATAAAGGGAACAAAGCCAAAGGCGGTACTGATTCTGGGTGCCCTCACATGTCCTCACGTGACCCCTAACAAACACTTTAATAATCAATGCATGGGTACCCATCACGTGCCCACACATGATGGCCATTAAGATTAAGTGTTTAACACTTCTGTGAATATTCTGAGAACAAATAACAGAGGCAAGGCCTAATCATCAGGCGCCTCACGTGACCCCACGTGAGCGTGTCAGTCTTGGTATTTAACACTACTTTAAGTGTTTTGTCTCTAGTGTTTAACACTATATTCAAACTGTTCTTAGCCTAAATTGGCTGAGTCTTCCAGAGTCAAGACTCCCTTCCAACTGAGCCTCAAAATTGACCAGTTCATATGATATGCAAAGTAAAGTCCATAACCATGATGAATGGTTAGTGCCCAGTAAAAGACAAAATGTTGTCAAAGCCCTAAACCCCTATTTAGCATTGCTAAATAATGGGGGATGAACCCAGACAAATGTTCAACAATCCAAACAAAGGTCCAATATTTCAAACCTAATTGGACTTAACCCAAGTTGGCCATAAGTCCTCAATTCAGATTTAACTGAGCCCATGTGCTCATAATCTAATTAATTGATCTTAGTCCTAAATTGGACTACAGATTTCCCAATCAACTTTGGTTCAAGGGTACATCTCTTCACTTCTTTGATATTTGTCGTTGTAATCCTTCAACGTCTTCAGAGAGGTGACGGGTCCCGATAACCAATCATTCCATGGACTGTGGGGTCCTTAAACTCATGGACTATGATGTCCTTAACCTTGGATTGTGGGGTCCTTAAACTCATGGACTATGATGTCCTTAACCTCGGACTGTGGGGTCCCTTTAAACCCACGGACTATGATGTCCTTAACCTCGGACTGTGGGGTCCTTAAGCCTATGGACCGAGATGTCCTTAAACTAACATTGGACCGAGATGTCCTTAAACTAACAATGGACCACCATGTCCTTAAACTGTTAATCGACCGCAATGTCCCTAAACTAAACAACAAAGGCCAAACAATCTCTTGTTGGATCTAAACGATCTCGTTAAGTTGATCTTAGTCTAAAACTAGACTAACGTATCCTTAACAAACGTTTAAGTTGATCTTAGTCTCAAATGAGACTAACGTATTCTTAAACCCAATCCAAACCCAAATCTAAGAAAATACGGATTTGGACTAATCCACGCCCTACGGGCGACAACATAAATTAGTCTCCGTATACAATCCACGAAACCAAAAACAAAACAAACACACATGACACGAAGTGACCATCTGGAGAAGGAGAAAGTTGTTGCCGCGATGCGGTAGCGTAATTAACTGCAGGGGCTTGCGCTTGCAGGGAAGAGCGTCCCCACAATCAAAAACCCCTCAAACGAAGGGGAATCTGACGAAGTTTACTACAACGGTCGCATCCGTCTAAGCCTCCGATACATGGTGCCATAAATCAACGTGGTATCTTCAGAGAGGTGGACGGATAAAACCAAATAGCATCTGCCCCCAAATTTAGGCAAGACGTTTGTCTTCCTGGTCTTTCGGCGGAGAACAGAGACTTCTCAGTCCATTATTGCAGTTTGGTCGGGGAGTTACATAACTCATTCCTTCCAACACTTGCTTGCCGAGGCGTTGCTGCATGTCTTTTGTATGCATGGACACTTCACGCCTTAGGTTGTCTTCACCTTCTTGGACTGCTTATTTTACCATCGCAACAATCGGGTTGTTTTGTGGGAAATACCGGGTATTTTAAACGGCACCTGCCCCTTTCTCATCAATGTCACTTTTCGATATTGATGGAGCATCTTCTTCATATATGAAGGAACGAGATATCACGTCATTCCTTCTGCCGAGTCTTCCTCTTCCTTGGAAAAATGGACTTGACTTGTGGATTTTTCCCCTCATCGTCTGATTTGAAGTGGGACATGGATTTTGCATCTCTCCCATGTTTTTTTGATTCAAGTGGGATATTCCACTTGATTACAGGACCTTCTTGTAGGTCTCTTGATATCCTTTATGTTCTTTGAGAAGAAAAGACCATCCCACGTAGAGATTCTTCCACCAGTGAGAAATATGCCCCCTATGTATATCTCGGGAGAGAGCGAGTACTTACGCCGTCGCTATTTTGGCAACAGGTCGCTTCATAGCCGCTCATTTTTTGTTGAGCGTTGGCGACAAACACCACCTTGCCTCCGCTTTTCATTCATCTTCATCGAATGATGAAGGGTCTTGACACATCTGATCCAATCGAGACATTTTATCCATGAGCTCTTGGGAGGTCATGGCTTGAAGAGGGTCATAAATGGGAACACCTTTGAATTTGGGTCAAGGGTGGCTATGAACATTCCCATGGCTGCAGCCTCGTCGATACGTTGCTCGCATTTTGACCATAGATTTCTCCATCGGGTAATATATTGAACCCAGGTTTCATTCAGTCTAATCCTTTCGTTGACTGACGCCGCCACGGTAGTGTGTTCATTCTCACTATCGAATCTCTGACAGAAGATCATATCCATCTCATCGAAGGTCTTCACGGAATCATTTGGGAGTTCCGCATACCATTCGAAGGCTGTGCCCGCCAGACTACTGACGAACTGTCGAAGGAGCGGTATAACATTTCCTCCAGTATTGCCGCACATGGATTTAAATCGTGCGATGTACTGGTGAGGGTTCCCTGTTCCTTGGTATATGTGAAACATTGGATGTGTGTACTCTGATGGGTACTATATTTGATCGTACCAGGCCGGATATGGTCGGCCAGACTTGATTGACCTATTTGCAGCTTCACTGACATAGTGAGATTTGATTTGCTAAGCGATATATTCGTCTAGCTTTGCTTTTGGAATCATTTCCTCTTTGGCCATTGATGAGACTTGTAGAGGATTTAAAATGTCACCCTTGTCTTTAAGAGCGACTACCAGCGGTTCATCTGCCAGTGGTTCCGATTGAACCATCATTCCAGCCATATTCTGGATCAGAAGGGCCATCTGGTTCATTTTAACGGACATTTCTGCCTCTTCTTCGTCTCTCTTTTTGAGAGAGCGCTTTAGGAAGTCAATATCCGACTCCTGCTCTGTTCTTTCTACATGTGCGTCTTCGGGATTTTCTTTAGACGATAGATTAGTGAGTGCTACCGCCTGAGCAAGCATCTTTTGCAACTTTTCACATTGCAGTTGAGCCTTTGTCGGAGACCGAGTATGCAGTCTGTGACTAGTAGAAGTAGTACTTTCCTCTTTGGAGTTCACCGTGTGGACTGTATGAACTACCATGCTCCCAGGCTTAGGGCATCTAGAATCTTGACCCTTGGAGTTTGCCTCGGGCATTTGGATTTTATTAGGCCTCTATTTTTTATGAGAAGCCGCTTTAGGAGGAACCATAATATCAGGAACTGACTTGGGATGAGTCCCCTTGTATTTGGAAGGGGATTTGTCAGAGTTTAGCCGACGCTCAGGGGAAGGACCGCGGATAACGACTGAGTCCTTCATTTGCTTCCACACCTTATATATAAATGAAGAAAGTTCTTTTGGGGAGCAAATTGGCCTCTGCTCTTCTTGGATCTCCGTGGTTTGCGAAGACTTCTTCAATATCGTGATGGGGGAATTTTTCCTGACCCTTCGCAGCAGTTCAAAGTTATTCCCGGTTGGAACAGCAACATCCGCCGTTAGAGTTAGAATCAGCCCGGACGGAGAACTGCCCCCAGCTCGTCTTATTTGATGCTTATTTCGACGTCGATGATGTCTTGCGGCCATAGATTTATCGGTCTCAAGAGTTTGCTGAGCTTGCCCCATGCTTTCTTTGAGATCATGAGTATTATGCCCCCTGCGTCGACCTTGGTCTTTGGCAGGTGCCAGTTGTTTGAGGACTAATTCCGTCGGCAAAGCTGCAGCTTGGGAACCCAGCCTGTGGAAGACAGACTTCTTCTGGGCTTCCTCCGTCGGAGTTGAGCATGGGAGGTGGGAGTATCGACCCAAACAGAAGCCCGTTGATTGCTTGAAGAGCCGGATTGCAGAGATTTGAAACTGTAAGTGGCCCATACTTGACTCCGCCAGATGTGACAGACCCTGAGTTGCGGTGAGTGGAAGCAAACGACATTCTGCATAGAGATGAAATCCCGGCTTCAGTATCCTATCACCCAAGGGCAACTACAAACATCTATACCGTGATTATTTGATCGTGGAAAAATACGACACATGAAGTATGGAGTGGAAAGAGGAAGAGGTCCCACTAAGCATGCCAGAATCTGTTTAATACCGAAAACAGAGACGAACTGGGATAGATTGTCTTGCCTGAATTTAGGGGCAGATACTATTTGGATTTATCCGTCCACCTATCCGAAGATACCAAGTTGATTTATGGCACCATATATCGGAGGTTTGGACAGACGCGACCGTTGTAGCAGACTTTATCAGATTCCCCTTCATTTTATGAGGGGTTTTTGATTGTGGGGACGCTCTTCCCTGCAGGCGCAAGCCTCTGCAGTTAATCACATTACCGCATTGCGATAACCACTTTCTTTTGCTCCGGAAATTCACTTCGTGTTGTGTATGTTTTTGTTTGTTTTGGTTGCCCGTGGATTGTATACGGAGACTAATTTATGTCGTAGCCCGTAAGGCGTGGATTAGTCCAAATCCGTATATTTGAGATTTGGGTTTAGGTCAAGAATTTTGCTTGACGGGGCCTACGTTGATAGCTTGGTTTGCCAATGGGAATGAACTCAGGACGCAGATATCACATTTGTGAGGTCCATCGGTTCAGGGGATATTTGGGTTTGATTTAATGATCATTAGTCATATTTGAGACTAAGATCAATTTATGAGCAGTGAACATATGGGCTCAACTGATCATTAGATTATATATGAATAACTCATGGATAGTATACGGTAGTCATTATGGAGACGGTTCGCAGGGCAAAACCTATTAGTTTAAGGGCGTCGCGGTCCAATATTCCCTGTTTGGGACAAATATTAGTTTAAGGATATTTCAGTCCAATATTCCCTATTTGGGATGAAGATTAGTTTAAGGACATTTCGGTCCATTATCGCCGTATTTGGGGGCGAAAATTAGTTTAAGGACATGTCGGTCCAACATTCCCATTTTGGGGACGAATGTTAGTTTAAGAACATTTCGGTCCATTATTCAACTTGCGCACACGTGTATTTGTTACATGGTGAAGTGAACGATGGTGGTATGGAATGCACCCAATTTGGAGTGCGATCCGATGTGCACGTCAATTTGGAAGTGCGTCAACGTGGGATATATCATTCCCAGTCTTGATGAAGTTTTACATCAAGTTGGGACGAGAAAAGAGTTGTTGATTATCGGGACCCGCCACCTCTCTGAAAACGTTGAGGAATTACAACGACATATATCAGAGGTGTGGAGAGATGTACCCTTAAACCAAATCCCGTATTTGAGGGAAAAAGATCATGGTGGATCATCTAAGAATCATTAGCCTTATTTGAGACTAAGATTATCTTAGGAGATATGGGATGGATATCATTTTGAATATCATCAATGAGAGATCATTAGTCGTGTTTGAGACTAAGATCAGTTTGGATATCATGAATATAACTTAGCCAATTTGGGCTAAGATTGGGTTTCTGTAACACCCAGCAGTGCTAAGCACTCAGCTGCATATAGCGCTCACGTGTATATCACGTGAGGCGCTCCAATACTGCTAAGCACTAACTTTTGTGGCACTGACATGTATTTCACGTTAGGCGCTCCAATAGTGCTAAGTACTAACTTTTCCCGGCGCTCACGTGTGTTTTACGTGAGGCGCTATTTAACTTGGCCTTGAGCACTCACGTGCTTTTCACGTGAGGCGCTGAGTTCTTTTAGAAATTTAATCTCTTTTGATGTTTTTAGAGAACTTAAATCTCTGTTAATGGCATTTTGACCATTAACGATCACCAAGATCATTATTTTGAGGATCTAGGATCATGTTCTTTAAGAACTAAGTTCTTGATTTGAAGGAACTAAGTTCCTAGAGTATTATGAACTCCATACTTTTCATGTTCATGTTTTCAGATAGGCTAAATCTCTTTTAATGGTGTTTTGACCATTAAGGATCACCAAAATCGTTATTTTGAGGATCTTGAATCAGGTTTTTTAAAGAACTAAGTTCTTGATTTGTGAACTCCATTTTCTCCACGTTCTTGTATCCATGTTCCCCTCTGAATTTTTGATTCTCAAGAACAAGATCTTCCCGATGAGAATTAAATTCTCAACTTGTGGGAGACTTATCTTGTGGATCTCAGATCCAGAGAAAGAACTAAGTTCTTTTAAAAGGGTTAAACCCTTAGATATGGTATGTTAGGTAAAAAAGATATTTTGATCTCTTCTTTTTTCTTTACCTAGGGCTTTTAGGAGGGAGATCTTCTTCTTTAAGAGAATTAAATTCTCTGTTGTTTTTTTGAGCCTTCAGTAATTTTACAGAAGCTTATGGGGGTCTTCTCTCCCCTTTTCTTTTTGATTAATCTCTTTGCTCCTATTTATAGGAAAAAAGAAAAATCAATTTGTTGAGAAAATATCTCATTGAGAGATCATGATTGATTTCATGATCAATCAAAATGATCTTTTAGATCAATCGGTGAATTTTATTCACCGTTAGATTTTTAATCCAAAGGCTCTCGGTTTAATAGAGAAGATTTCTTGTTTGTTTTATAAGATTAGGAAATATTTTTCTAAGATAGAATTTTATTCTATCTTATAAATATCTTGTTAGTTTAACAAGATTAGAATTTTATTTTATCATATTAATATTTTGTTAGTTTAACCAGATTAGAATTTTATTTTATCATATTAATATCTTGTTATTTTAACAAGATTAGAATTTTATTTTATCATATTAATATCTTGTTATTTTTACAAGATTAGGAAGATATTTTCCTAACATAGAATTTTATTTTATCATATGAATATCTTGTTAGAATTATATTTTATCATATGAATATCATGTTAGTTTAACAAGATTAGAATTTTATTCTATCATATGAATATCTTGTTAGTTTAACAAGATTATGATATATTTTTCTAAGATAGAATTTTATTCTATCAAATGATCGATGAGTGATTTTATAATCACCGTTGGATCTTTGATCCAAGGGTCCTCGTTTAACAAAGAAGATCTTTCTAGTTTGATAAAGATCAGGGAAATATTTCCCACGTAGAATTTAATTCTATCAAATGGTTTAATTGGTGATCTTTTATCACAATTGGATTTTAAATCCAAAATTCTCTGTCAGTGAAAGATTTTTCCATATTAGAAAGATCAGGGAAAAATATTTCCCATATAGAATTTAATTCTATCACATAGAATTTAATTCTATCAGATGGTAGCACTTTAAATTGGGGCGCTCACATGCTTTGCATGTGAGTACTGCCAAAGAATACGGTAAGAGAACTCACGTGTTTAACATATGATCCTTAGTGTGGGTTTTAGCTTGTTCATTTTCAGCGCTCATATGCTTTACATATGAGCCCTCACGTGTTTAACACGTGAGGCCTATTTGCCCTTTGGTTATTTATGTTCAGCGCTCATATGCTTTGCATATGAGTGCTCACATGTTTAACACGTGAGGGCAGTTTGGCCTTTAGGTTTATTTATGTTCGGCGCTCATATACTTTGTATATGAGCGCTCACGTGTTTAACACGTGAGGCCAATTTGGCCTTTAGGTTTATTTATTCAGCGCTCATATACTTTGCATATGAGCGCTCACGTGCACGTGAGGCCAGTTTGGCCCTTAGTTATTTGCTTTCAGCGATTATATACTTTGCATATAAGCGCCCACGTGTTTAACACGTGATACCAAATTATGAGGATTCTTTTTCTCTTTCTTTTCTCCCTTTTTTTATAAAGGAACAAATAGCTCTTTGCCAAAAAATTTGGCGGGAGCAGTCATTGATTACTACACCAACCGATCCGGGAAGGGAAGTCCTCAGGGCTAATGCGAGAAGGTGCTCCATAATAATATGATGATCATGACTTTTCAGCCCATCGATCGTGCCTTTCACAATTTTTATCTTCTTGCTAAATGATCCTGAAAAATCTGTGGGAACTTTTAAATCATGCAACACCTGCAGGAACCTTTTCTTCTCCGGTTGTGACATATGATACGCGATATTGGGAAGTACAAACTTGCCTAGTTTACCTGCTATCGGTTTAGGATGCAATTCACTTATAATTTTCCAGTCCTGAAGATCCATCCGAACACGGAGGTTGTCTTTCAATTTTCCGTCTTTACAAAGAAGTAAGTTAAGTACGTGCTCGGATACTCCCTTCTCTATATGCATGACGTCTAGACAATGACGCACTAAATTTGTTGACCAGTACAAAAGCTCATAGAAAATGCTTAACTTGTTCCAATATAGTGGTTTGACTTGTTTTGCCGATCTATCTCGAAGGTCACATTATTATAGTCATCCACTGAGCAATCGCGTCCTCTCCGGACAATGAGGATGGAGGCCTAAGAAGCTTCTGATGACCATTAAAGTGAGTAGCGTCTAGCCTATAGGGATGGTCTAGTGGCAGGAAACGCCGATGACCGCAATAACAAACCTTCCTGCTAAAACTCAACCATTTCGATGTTGTATATTGATGGTAATAAGGGCATGCTTTGTGACCATGTATGGACCAACCTGATAGCATTCCATATGCAGGAAAGTCATTAATTATCCACATTAAAGTCGCACGCATTGTGAAAGTTGTATCTATGTTTGCATCGTAAGTCTCTACACCATCAATGAATAAAGATTTTAACTCATCGATCAGAGGTCGGAGATAGATATCGATATTGTTTCCCGGTGAGTTTGGTCCATAAAGTAGGATTGATCCATAACCAATCAAGACGACAGATTATAAACTATCATTACAACGGGCCATATGCTGTGGCTTCCAGCCATATAGTTGAATGGGCAGAAGCCGTCACTAGCGAGTCCAAGCCTGATATTGCGAGGATCACTACTGAATATTTCGTGCCGTCTATCGAAATCCTTCCATACCGGTGAATCTTTTGGATGACTCATTTTTCCATCTTCACTTAAAGCAGTACGGTGATGCCAAATCATTGCATCGGCTATTTTCTTGCACCTGAATAGCCTCTGCAGCCTCTGTGTTATGAGAAAATATCGTGCTATCTTGACAGGTATATCGGGCTTCTTATCAGATTCTTTCGGTTTATACATGCTATCTCCGCATGTTGGACACTCTTTCAAATCTAAATTCTCTTTCCGGTATAACACGCAATGTTTGGGACATGCATGAATCTTCTTACACTTCAGATACAAATCAGACATCATCTTCTGGGCTTCGTACCAGCTGTCGGGCACGTTATTTCCCGAAGGCATAGAATCTTTCAGGAATTTTATAAGCATCGTGAATAACTTGTTGCTCCATCCATTTAGGCACTTAATCTGGAAAAGTTGGACGAACCATGATAGGGTGGAATACTTTGCATTCTCATAAATTGGTCTTCTAGCATCATTCATGAACTTTTCATAGTTATCCGCACGCGATCCTTGACCGGAAGGAATGTCATCTTCGGTAGGAATACTATCACCTAGGGCATTCTCTACCATATCCTCCATTTCTTCTCCTGGAAAGAAGTTATCTTCTTCCTCTTCTGCCGCATTACCGTCTTCTCCTTCTTCTTCTGCCGCATTACCGTCTTCTTCTTATCCTTCCCCGTGATATAGCCAAGTTGTATAAAATCTAGTAAAACCATGTTTAACGAGGTGAAGCTCTATGGTTTCTACCTTCTACCAGAACTTATTCCTACATCTATCGTACGGACAGAGAATCTTCTCTAACACGATCTTATTATGTGTGCGTGCAAATTCAATGAAAGCAACAACTCCTGCGACAAATTTAGATTACATGTGTTGTTGTCAATCCACGTGCATCCAGTCCTTAACTCTAATGTCTCATGGGCCATGTTAGACTGTATAACATATAAATTGTAGGTTATGGTGACTATATTGAGAAATCTAAAAACGAGATGGTTACTAACAAAGAAAAAAATCCGTAGAGGCAAGTTTTTCGTTGAAAAGAATAAATTATCGATTAACAAAGTTAGATTTGAAAATACCCAAGTATGAGTTGTATTCTGTGTATGTGTATTTCAATTTATGATTTCGCTTAAGTGTAGGGTTGTTAGTGTGTATGTGCTTTGTGTGTGCGTTTGTTGTGTATTCGTGTTATATGTGTGTGTTTCGGCTGTCAGGGGTAAGGCTTCTATCTCATTAAGAATGTATAGAGCGGACACCCATTCGCTTGTGCTTTCATCTGTTTCGAGTAAATTTTGGCAGCACCTTCCTGCTGTTCTCCGAGTACACTGTAATAGAATAGATAATCATTTCAATGCTGTGAAACAACTTTGAAATGAACATCAAATCTATTTTTTTACACAGAGAACCAGCGGAAAAGTACCGACGAAATAACTCGAAACGAATGAAAACACAAATGAAAGCAGGTGTTTGGTTTATACATTCCTAACTAGTCCACACTGGAAAAATCTATCGGTTATCATACGATTGAATTTTCTTGTCATATAGACTACATGACGGTTGTTAGCACCAAATTATATCGTCCGATATTTAACAACCTTCGTATAGTTCTATGTCACGACGAACATCGAACGTATGTTAACCGATAGACGAGAACTAAGTCGCGCTTTGATTTTCACATATGAATATCGATGAGAATATGAAAGTTTCATATTATCATCGAGTATCATATATTGGTTTTAACTTGAATAGGTTTTACATTTATGTTTCATTTTTAAGGGTTTGAAATTTTTAGTTTAGGGTAAGGTTTTCTTACGTTTACGTTATCATTGAGTATCTTGCTGAAAGAACTAGTGCATCCTAAACCCTAACCCAAATTAACCCTAATCATCACCCTAACTCAAATTATCCGTAATTAACCCAAAATTAAGCTAATTAAATCAAATTAACTCTAATCAACACCCTAACCCAAATTAACCATATTTTACCTAATTAACCCAAATTAACCCTAACTTTAACCCTAATCATCACCCAACCCCAAATTAACCCTATTTTATCTAATTAACCCAAATTACCCCAACCCTAACCCTAATCATCACCCAAACCCTAACCCAAATTAACCCTAACCCAAACCAAAATTAACCATAATTAATCTAATTAACCCTAACCCCAATCATCACCAACCCTATTTTACCTAATTAACCCAAATTAACCCTAACCCTAACCCTATTATACCAAATTACCCTAATCCTAACCCTAGTTGTAACAACCCTAATTTTCCTATACCCTTTTTCTATACAAATTTTTAAATTAAATTTTTTCAAAATCCACAAAAGGGTATTTTAGCCTGAGCACAAGATATAGGTAATTATTTTGTTTTTAATTACAAGCTACAAGAATGTAATAACTCCATTTTTAGTGTACAAGAAATTACTTTAAATTTAATGTATACTAAGAGTATTTATTCTTGTTGCTATCATTTTAAGTAATTAAATACCACAATAATTACAAGAAGGAGATTGTAGCTCATTGGTAATACCTTGCACTGCTGAACCAAGCCACCAGAGTTCAAATCCCCTGCCCAACATTATTTTTATATTATTTTTGTTTTAAATTTCTTGGAAACCCAATAGTCCACAGGCCATAACTCCTAAAAGTTGAACTGAACCCTAAAAAGTAAAAATACCAGGAGCTACGTCTAAAGACCCCCCACCCAACGACCACCGGACTCGGCCGGGATCGACCGAGTCGGCCGGCGGAACGGCCGACTCGTGCCGGCGCCGCCGGCCGGACTCGGCCGGACGGCCGAGTCCCCAAAACAAAAAATGTGGATTTTTGTATTCCCTAACCCCCTGCACACACCATTTATTTGGATCGGTTCCCAAATCTTAAATACACCCTATTTATTACAAATTTTAATGTTTTTCTTTAATCTTTTACATTTTTTTAAAATAAAAACCTTTCACCTACCCTATCCTAGCCTACCCTATAAAGACACCCCCCTACCCTCTACCCTCTCATCCCAAAACACTAGTTTTACTCTCTCAAAATTTTTACAAGAAGGGTGTACCTTGAAATCGAGTTCACGGCGAAGTTCTGACGGAATTCCGGCGACGTTTTTTTGAAACAACCGGCGACGAAGCAACGTCTCGGCAACTCCCTTAGTTCCCCTATACTCTTTAGTATAGATCGAAACCCGTAAGTCCCATTCTATCTCCCTTTCTATTTCTCAAAAATACGAAATTACGAAACCCGACGGAATCGGAACAAATCCGATTTCCGATTCGGTTTTCTATAAAATTTCACTTCTAATCAATTCAATCATACTTAAACATCTTTATCTTGACTATTAAACTTGTAAAAATCAATTTGAACAAGTTTTCTCACATGAAATGATAACCTTTTCAATTTACCGTATTTTTTCACTTTAATACCATCATGTTTCAATTTCACATTTAACCCCTTAACTTGCTATACATTTAAAGTAGAGCACGAGGTAACGACCTACCTCCACACACACGCAAATACAACCCTAAAATGATATCATTAAAACTTAGAATACGATAAAACGAAACTTTCATTAAAATACCATATTCTTAATAAAACCTTTCTTAAAAGTTTTAGATTGTTACACTTTTAAATAAATACTTCTTATTAGGAAAATACGATAAGTTGTGGATATCGATCATTTATCTGAACCTGACTTTGTGGTGTTTAGGCTAGGCAAGTGAGCTTAGGTAACTTTAAAAGGCCCGCCTCACGATTCGTGAGCGGATCCGTCCTTCCTCACTTGTACTTACCTAGCCACAATTGGCGGTGAAGAGGCGATTTGAGGCTTCTAACGACTTGTCGTTTAGATCATTTAGAAATATGCTAGTTGGCTTAGGAAACCCTAGAAGCTAGAATACGGAAAATTTACACCTTTGCAAATAAATACCTTTTACTTTATAAAACCGTTTTCTAAAGGATTAGTATTTTTATAATCTTTGCAAAGCGCCGCTACAACCCACCTTTGGGGAACCCGTTAGGGATAGTACGGTTTATCGTGCACCCTCGGGCTTAGTAGTGCGAGATTCAGACCTCCGCAAGGAGCATTCGGTCTCGAAAGGTTTAAAATACGACATCTTAAGAAAATGAGATTTTTGGAATATAAAATATTTATTAAAATTATTTTTGTATAAACATATGTATATTTATCATTTAAATACCTATTTTATTATAATATGAATTTTCCACTTTTTTCTAAAAATCACAAGAATAAATTTTACACTAAAATACCATGAACTTCAGATAAATACCCTTATTTATAAAACTAGAATATTTTCACTAGAAATGTCACAACATAAAATCCACTCTCATTACAACTCTAAAGACGAACAATAAATACTTGAGGTGTATTTTGAAAAGTATATAAAAATATTTTTACATAAAACCCCCTCAAGTTTTATAAATTACCCTAAGGACCCTAGCAGTTATAAGACTTCGATTCACATATCTGATTGTCTGACTCGGGTTTGAGTCTGATTAATCTGACTTGAATATGATTAATCCATAATCTACAAGTTTCCAATTCAATATGAACACATGAATTCATGAATACAATTATCAGTTTATACAATTTGGCGGAACCGAACCATGGATATATTCCTTTTACATGATTCTCAGTATTCCATTTACATGACTCTACGGTTATAACCGTTTCTTGATATCATGGTTTCGGTCGGTCGGTCAATCACTCATACAATCAATACAATTTTACAAGATAACAATACAAACAAGATATCGCGGGGTTTAAGGGGTAGACTGGTATGGAATATGTTAAAGGTGGCACGAGGTGGTCACTTAAGACGTAATTACATTCATGCCGTTGTTCCGTGGTATTATCGACGGAGCCTTGTATTACAGGTTACCAAGGTCCCCGGTGTAAGTGGGACTCCCCTCGTATATACTGGCATCTTCTGTATCAGGCTACAAACAACAGCGTTAATACAACCTTACAATATTATAATATAACATTAAAAGCTACTCTCTCTCTCTTTCTTACTCTCTGTCTATTTCTCCCTTACCTTTGGGACTTACCGAGCGACATGTTCGCTGACGACATTCTGTTTCTTTCTTCTTTGAATGTCGTCAGGTGATTTGGACCCGGCGGAGATCGAGCCATCTCAAGAAGACTTGGAGCAGTTTACCGAAGACCCTGCGCTTTAGTTTCATTGTACACTTTTCCTTTCTGTACTTTTCATTTCTGTTATGCCACTGTTTAGACATATTTTTATTTCAGTTGTATTTCCTTTCATGCATTGTACAAAGAATGTTAATAAATAAAAATTGCTGTTCTTTTTATTTCTTGTCTCTTGTGTATTTATTTTATATTGCTTAGATACGCTTAGCATTTGTATTTCTGAGTATATACGTAGCGGACTTCGTCGCATCCCCTTCGCCGTACACCGGGAAGCGGGGCGTGACAGGTTTTGTTGGTGGCCCATGCAGGTCAGAGCTGTATGAATCCCTATCATGCAGTTCTGTTCTGCGTGAACAACCTAAGCAATATAACACAAGAACCAGCAACTAAAACATTCTTTACAATTCATGTTCCTTGAATCTTACAATTTCATATTCCTTGAATCTTATCATTTCCTGTACTTGAATCTTTCCTAACCCAAATTTTTCTTCAGGGTTATGGATTCTCCGAACAACACCAACGTCAACAACACACCTCCAGCACTACCTCTCACACCAGCTATTCCTGTGCCACCTACCGAGCAAACAGTGCTACTTGAGGCGATCCGCAGCCTTCTCGAGGGACAGCAACAACTCCTGAGCCGTTCCGAGACTGAAGCACCTGGGGTGAAGCAATTCAGAGCTTTACATCCCAAACAGTTCTCAGGAAAGGGAAGCCCACTTGAAGCTGAGGAATAGGCTCAAAGTATTGAGGATGATTTGGCAGCAGCACAAGTGACAGAAATAGCTTGGGTCCGAATTGCAAAGCTGCAACTCACGGACAATGCACGGAACTGGTGGAAGGCGGAAGAAAGCCGTCTTGATCAGCCCATTGAATGGAAGACTTTTCGTAAGAAGTTCGACGCGAAGTACTTCCCTGTGACTGCCAGGTTTGCCATGGAACAGCAGTTCATTCATCTACAACAAGGTTCGATGTGGGACAAGTCAGTAGATGAGTATGACGCTGAATTCACCATGCTCAATCGATTTGCGGCACACCTGATACGGACGGATGAGATCAGAGCCCGTCGATTTCAACAAGGTTTGGACACGGAAATCCAGGCTGCACTAGCCACAGGGAAATTTCTGACTCACGAGGATGCTCTGGAAGCTGCCCGCCGTTATGAAGCAGTGATAAAGGCAAGGGGCAGACCTCAATCTGCAGGAGTGAAACGCCCTACCACTCAAATGGCAGGAGGGGCCTCTTCAAGGCCGGCTGTTGAACTCAGAAGATTGGAAGAAGTTAAGGATCGGTCAAGACCCGATTTTTGCTTTTATTGCAAGAGGGAAGGACACGTGTGGAAGGACTGTAGGCGCGCAAAAGGCCTATGCTTGGTTTGTGGCACGTCCAATCACGGAATTGGAAACTGTCCTTATAAACGCAACCCAGCACACACAACCGTCAACTACCCGCAGCAGCCAGCTATTCAGGCTCCTGTAACTCGTCCTGCACTCCCAGCACCACCTACTAACGTGGATTCCCTGCTCAGCCAAATCGCCAATTCCATCAGACACTGAGAAACATGCCTCGGGTACAGGGGAATATGCCTCCAGCTAGGAGGAACGTGCCGAGACGCCAGGCTTACAACTTGGCGGCCGTAGAAGCTGATACGGTTGGTCAGGATAACCCTGGTAATTCTCTTCAACCTTTTTCACACCCTTGCATCACCTTGTCATTCTCACCAAACCTTCCTTGAATCTGTTACACTTTCCTTTTACAAATTTCGAGGACGAAATTTTTATAAGGAGGGTAGAATGTAACAACCCTAATTTTCTTATACCCTTTTTCTATACAAATTTTTAAATTAAATTTTTTCAAAATCCACAAAAAGGTATTTTAGTCTGAGCACAAAATATAGGTAATTATTTTGTTTTTAATTACAAGCTACAAGAATGTAATAACTACATTTTTAGTGTACAAGAAATTACTTTAAATTTAATGTATACTAAGAATATTTATTCTTGCTGCTATCATTTTAAGTAATTAAATACCACAATAATTACAAGAAGAAGCTTGTAGCTCATTGGTAATACCTTGCACTGCTGAACCAAGCCACCAGAGTTCAAATCCCCTGCCCCCACATTATTTTTATATTATTTTTGTTTTAAATTTCTTGGAAGCCCAACAGTCCACAGGCCATAACTCCCAAAAGTTGAACTGAACCCTAAAAAGTAAAAATACCAGGAGCTACGTCTGAAGACCCCCCAACCAACGACCACCGGACTCGGCCGGGATCGGCCGACTCGGGCCGGCGCCACCGGCCGGACTCGGCCGGATGGCCGAGTCCCCAAAACAAAAAATGTGGCTTTTTGTATTCCCTAACCCCCTGCACACACCATTTATTTGGATCGGTTCCCGAATCTTAAATACACCCTATTTACTATAAATTTTAATGTTTTTCTTTAATTTTTTATAATTTTTTTTAAATAAAAACCTTTCACCTACCCTACCCTAGCCTACCCTATAAATACAACCACCTACCCTCTACCCTCTCATCCCAAAACACTAGGTTTACTCTCTCAAAATTTTTACAAGAAGGGTGTACCTTGAAATCGAGTTCACGGCGAAGCTCTGACGGAATTCCGGCGACGTTTTTTTGAAACAACCGGCAACGAAGCAACGTCTCGGAAACTCCCTTAGTTCCCCTATACTCTTTAGTATAGATCGAAACCCGTAAGTCCCATTCTATCTCCCTTTCTATTTCTCAAAAATACGAAATTACGAAACCCGACGGAATCGGAACAAATCCGATTTCCGATTCGGTTTTCTATAAAATTTCACTTCTAATCAATTCAATCATACTTAAACATCTTTATCTTGACTATTAAACTTGTAAAAATCAATTTGAACAAGTTTTCTCACATGAAATGATAACCTTTTCAATTTACCTTTTTTCACTTTAATACCATCATGTTTCAATTTCACATTTAACCCCTTAACTTGCTATACATTTAAAGTAGAGCACGAGGTAACGACCTACCTCCACACACACGCAAATACAACCCTAAAACGATATCATCAAAACTTACAATACGATAAAACGAAACTTTCATTAAAATACCATATTCTTAATAAAACCTTTCTTAAAAGTTTTAGATTGTTACACTTTTAAATAAATACTTCTTATTAGGAAAATACGATAAGTTGTGGACATCGATCGTTTATCTGAACCTGACTTTGTGGTGTCTAGGCTAGGCAAGTGAGCTTAGGTAACTTTAAAAGGCCCGCCTCACGATTCGTGAGCGGATCCGTCCTTCCTCACTTGTACTTACCTGGCCACAATTGGCGGTGAAGAGGCGATTTGAGACTTCTAACAACTTGTCGTTTAGACCATTTAGAAATATTCTAGTTGGCTTAGGAAACCCTAGAAACTAAAATACGGAAAATTTACATCTTTGCAAATAAATACCTTTTACTTTATAAAACCGTTTTCTAAAGGATTAGTATTTTTACAATCTTTGTAAAGTGCCGCTACAACCCACCTTTGGAGAACCCGTTAGGGATAGTACAGTTTATCGTGCACCCTCGGGCTTAGTAGTGCGAGATTCAGACCTCCGCAAGGAGCATTCGGTCTCGAAAGGTTTAAAATACGACATCTTAAGAAAATGAGATTTTTGGAATATAAAATATTTATTAAAATTATTTTTGTATAAACATATGTATATTTATCATTTAAATACATATTTTATTATAATATGAATTTTCCACTTTTTTCTAAAAATCACAAGAATAAATTTTACACTAAAATACCATGAACTTCAGATAAATACCCTTATTTATAAAACTAGAATATTTTCACTAGAAATGTCACAACATAAAATCCACCCTCATTACAACTCTAAAGACGAACAATAAATACTTGAGGTGTATTTTGAAAAGTATATAAAAGTATTTTTACATAAAACCCTCTCAAGTTTTATAAATTACCCTAAGGACCCTAGCAGTTATAAGAATTCGATTCACATTTCTGATTGTCTGACTCGGGTTTGAGTCTGATTAATCTGACTTGAATATGATTAAGTCAATCCATAATCTACAAGTTTCCAATTCAATATGAACACATGAATCCATGAATACAATTATCAGTTTATACCATGGATATATTCCTTTTACATGATTCTCAGTATTCCATTTACATGACTCTACGGTTATAACCGTTTCTTGATATCATGGTTTCGGTCGGTCGGTCAATCACTCATACAATCAATACAATTTTACAAGATAACAATACAAACAAGACATCACGGGGTTTAAGGGGTAGACTGGTATGGAATATGTTAAAGGTGGCACGAGGTGGTCACTTAAGACGTAATTACATCCATGCCGTTGTTCCGTGGTATTATCGACGGAGCCTTGTACTACAGGTTACCAAGGTCCCCGGTGTAAGTGGGACTCTCTTCGTATACACTGGCATCTTCTGTACCAGGCTACAAACAACAGCGTTAATACAACCTTACAATATTATAATACAACATTAAAAGCTACTCTCTCTCTCTTTCTTACTCTCTGTCTATTTCTCCCTTACCTTTGGGACTTACCGAGCGACCTGTTCGCTGACGACATTCTGTTTCTTTCTTCTTTGAATGTCGTCAGGTAATTTGGACCCGGCGGAGATCGAGCCATCTCAAGAAGACTTGGAGCAGTTTACCGAAAACCCTGCGCTTTAGTTTCATTGTACATTTTTCCTTTCCGTATTTTTCATTTCTGTTATGCCACTGTTTAGACATCTTTTTATTTTAGTTGTATTTCCTTTCATGCATTGTACAGAGAATGTTAATAAATAAAAGTTGATGTTCTTTTTATTTCTTGTCTCTTGTGTATTTATTTTATATTACTTAGATACGCTTAGCGTATGTACTTCTGAGTATATACGTAGCGGACCTCGTCGCGTCCCCTTCGCCGTACACTGGGAAGCGGGGCGTGACACTAGTCATCACCCAAAGCCTAAGCCTAACCCAAATTAACCCCCAATTAATCCGGCCCTATAACCCTAACCCTAACCCTAATCATCACCCAAAGCCTAAGCATAACCCAAATTAACCCCCAATTAACCCGGCCCTATAACCCTAACCCTAAAATCAACAACAATAACACCAATTAAAAACAACAAAATTATAAATTAAAATCCAAATTAACTCACCTATGCCAAATATCGGCCGACAACTAAAGTTCCTCGAGGAGGTGAAAATCAAGGCTTTACGAGGTGGAGAAGGCCGGAAAGATGGAGCTCGAAGTGGTGGAGGCGGCGACGAGGACGATTGGCGGCAACGAGGTCGATTGGCGGCGATGAGGAACTCCACAACGAGCTCGATCGATGGCGATGGAGGAGGAACTCGGGGACGAGGAAGTCGGCGATGAGGAAGTCGACGACAAGAGTGGGGCGGCAACAAGAGGCGAGGAATTTTGACCTGGCACAGGTTGATGGGAAATTTTAGAAGACGGTGGGAAATTCTTAGCTTTAATTTTTTAAATAACCAATTTTTGCCCCTACGGATTAATCCGTAGGGCTCTCTTTTGCAGCACCGTAGGGTCAAATAAAGACATTGTATTTTAATATTTTTTAATTTATTTATGACCCTATATAGTAAACCGTAGGGGGAATAAAAAGTTGCCCCTACGAATTCCTCTATCCGTAGGGGCAACCCCTTATTGTAGTAGTGTTGATCCCTATGTTCATTCTCAAGAATGATTAAATGGTACCAAGCACAACAATTCTCCATATTCCTAGCAGTAAAATGTCTGTCTGGTGCGAAAATTTAGAAATGTATGGATTTCTAGTAATCATACATTCCAGGTATCAAGTAAAGGTACTCTCAGTCCTCATTTTATTTCCTATTTCTACTGTTATAGCTAGATCCCAGATGATTTGCATGTTTTTTCTTCTAGAAATAGAAAACATCTCCACTCTCTCAAGTGCTCTACATCTGTCACGCCCCGTTTCCCAAAATACAAAAATTTGGGAACGTAAAAAAACCAACAATGTTATCTACGGTAAGGAATATCCTCCCATAGTTACATTACGGCTGTCAATCAGTAATCAAGAACAATAATATATCTATTTATCTCTAAACATGTCCAATAGTAATAAGAATGATAACGGAAAACGATAGCGGAAGCAATAAATATCCAAGAAAGAACAAGAATACCTATACCACGATAAGAACTATATTAGTGGAATGCTCATCGCTGATCCGCAATCCTGTCAAGGTACTCACGGTCCTCCTGTGCTAAAGTCAAAGAATCTGGGGTATGCAAAATCTAGACGTCAGTGCGTCATAAATATCATAATAATACCAATATAAACAATAGGTGATATAGTATGTCATTTGCAAGAGTGAGATATCAATAATATAAAACAACAGCAATCACAGATGGTATAACAAGTAAGCTATAAGTAGTCAAACATGTCATGTATATCATAAGGTCTGTGTTTCTCGGTTAACTATTTTACAGGTATTTGAAACCAATGAATGTACTCCTCCATGTAACTGAAAAGAATATATCCTATTACCCCTGGGACCACGGACCAAGATATATCCCGTTACACTCCGGGATCACGGATCAAGATATATGAATCAAGAATGATTCTGTTCCGTTACCCCCGGAAACACGGAAATATGTAATATCCTTTTAAGTTACACTTCAGTTACACTTTTGATTTTCCCATTTCCTCAGGTTTCGTTTTTCAAGTCAGGTATGAATATAATATCTACCTAATGCCAACACAGGAACAGCCAGGTATAGGTTATGTCTATCAAGACAACATGTCACGTCCATCAAGACAACAAGTCAGGATTGTTGGAATCAGTAAGTATTACAGTCCATTAGATACTAGCATGATAGCAATAACGATAAAAAGATAGTGGTTTACAAGCATATCAGGGATGGTGTGATTAAGCCGTTAAGTTGTATATACTACAGTTAGGAATATATATATATATATATATATATATATATATATATATATATATATATCACAGTCAAGCCATTGGGATAGAACATGCAATTTAGTTATAACAGTATATCGGTAAAAGTGAATTGATATAGATTAACAGGCGTTTAAATCAATTGGGTAACAAATATGTTAACCAGATTATGTATATTTTCTAGTAATAGGATTAACATATGAAATATTGTTTTCAAGTGGTTTTATATAAACCTATTTAGATACAATACATGAAATAACGATAATGATCAAACAATACTACAGGTTTAATATATCATTTTGACCGTATTAAAATAATCTTTTATCATAACTAGGAAATATTGTAAATCGATTGTATTTACTTAATATTATGAATTAAACTTATATTGATTAAATTTAATTAACAGCATGAATGATAAAATATATTAGTGTTACGGTGAAGTGCAAATATTAGCCGTAACTATAGCATGTGGTAAGTAAAGAACTTACCTCAGATACGAACACATGAACGGAACGATAATGCGGACATGAAGCAAGCAAGATCTCGGCTAGGTGCTTGGTCTGGATCGAAAGCAGAGGAGCCTGGATCGATCAGTGAGAGGAAGAAGATGAAGTCAACGATTGCGATAGGATGCTTTGGGTTGATGTCAATGGTGCTCGGGTATTGGGTCTCGGTTTTTGGACTGCAAGCGAGGGGAGAAAAGATAGGCGACGATGATGGCGGCACTTGAAGCGATGGCGACGATTTCGAGCCTTGGATTCTTGCAACCGAGAGCAACAAGACGAAGACGACACTGGCGATAGCGTTCATTTGAGTCAGCGGCACTGTAGAGTTTGGGTCGACGGTGCGATGCTGTCGAGTTGGGGTTTTGAGTTCAGTGAAGGGTTTGAGTTGCGGTAGGGTTCTCGGTTGGATATTGGTGTAGGCGAGATGAAGGGACCTCAATAAAGGTTTAGGTTTTCAGGCGAGGCGACAAAGTTAGGTTTCTTGGGAGGAGGATGTTGATGGTTGGAGTTGAGAAGATGACGGCGATGTCAAGGGTGAAGGAAATGGATTGTAAGCGATGGAGTCTCGGTTGTTACGAGATGGAGAGGAGGAGACGATGACGGTAGGGGTAGGTGGTGCTGCGGTGATAGAGATCGAAGACGATGACGATGGCAAGGTGCTTGGGTTGAAGGTGACTGGAGGGTGATCTGTGTTGGTGGTAGTGGATGGAGATGATAGAGGAGGTCTTGGCGATGACGACGAGGGCTGAGACGAGGAGATCATGGAGATGGTGAAATTCAGCGAAGAAGAAGAAGAAGAAGACATGGAAGATGAAGTCGCCATGGATGGGTTCTTGGGTTGAAGAAGAAGATGGCCTGAGAAGAAAAAGATGTAGTTGCTGGCATGGGTTTTGGGAATCGGTGAGGGTTTGCTGTGATAATGGAGATGGTGGCGATGAAGATGAGATAGGATTGAGGAAGGTGATGATCGGAAGTGATAGTGGCTGCGGGGTTAGGAGCCGATGAAGGGCTGCTGGGTGCTCGGCGATGAGGGGCGAGGTCGATGATGGTCTGGGCTTCGATGGAGATGGGGCTCGGGTGTTTGAGGTAGAGGAAGGAGGATGGCGACAAGGTGAGCATGGGTCGGGGACGAGAGGAAAAGAGACGAGGGAGGGAGGGAGAGAGAGTTTTTATATATAATTTTATTTTATAATTTAATAGGTTTAATTATATAATATATATATATTTATGTAACTAAATAATATTTTATAAAGATATTACAAATCTCCGATCCATCTCTACTAAATTTCAAAGAAAATATATTGGAAAATATCTATATATACGTAACCTCCTTAACCATAAATCTAAGAGTTAAAAGAAAATATTCTTCTCTGATATATATATATATATATATATATATATATATATATATATATATATATATATATATATATATATATATATATATATATATATATATAATGTGTAAGATTTACCTGCAGTAGATAATTGTCAATATAACACAGTGAGATGGTTAAATAACATGCTGACAATTAATATATGAAAAATATCCCTAACGTATGACTACCAGAAAATATATACATATAATTTAAATATTATATATCTCTTATTTAAGATTCATGTATATTTAGTTTACGGATAAATATCAATAAAAATACTCTAGCACCATAACGGGTTTCACACAAGGGGGTTGGGTCCGATAACACACATGCTATCCAAACCAATCATAACCGAAATAATAAATAAAAACAAAATTCAAAATACTAATTATATCATTAAATAACGTACGGTCATGCTAAAGTTTTACAACATCACTGAAAAGTTTGTCCTGCCTCTCTCTCAAGAAAAAACCATGATACGACCCACACTTTTAAGTGGGGGCTAAGGCTCCCAAAAACCTATATATATTACCTTTTTTAGGTTTCGATATTTCCAAAAATTATTATCAGTAAATATGTTAATCTTATTAACACAAGTTTTATCTAGTCCGTTGGTTGGTAGAGATATGGGGTTGTCAAATTAGAGGGAAGTTCAAGCCTTGATGAAGAATGCGCATATTTCTAAGCCTTTTTTCTTTTTCTTTTTTAAGGCCATATGTTTGGTGCTTTAATAAGAAAAGCTATTATTGAATACTTTTAAAATGTTATCAATTAGTATGAAGTATATATTCAATCGTATATATTTGATTATGATAAATATTTTTTTTCTTCTTCTTAATTTTAACTATGGATACTACAAAAAAATCAACAAAGAAAATAATATGCACACAACAATTCACTAAGAATAATATATCAACTCAAGTAACTTTATAATGTAAACACCATTAATTTACTTATTATTCTAGCATAATTTACTTTAAATATTATAGATTAAAAATTACATATCTACGAAGTCTTATAGTTGAATCAATATTGTAAAAATTGAAAAAATGAATGCATTAATCTAAAAAAGGGTTTAAAAATAATTTGGAAATATTTTTTCCCATATGGATATGTTTTTATGCTAAAGAATATGTCTTATCCCCCTCCCCTCCCCTCCTGAATGAAAATTTACTAGCTCCGCCCCTGCTTTTAAGGCCCTATTTGGGAATGGAATTAAGTCATCTAAACCGAAGTTTCATAAAGTTGGAAAAAGTCTAAAATGATAACTTTTCATGTTTGGCATTCATTTTTAAGTTGGAGATAATTGTAGATATCTAAATTCTAATATGATTGTTGGGGTCAAAAATTACACCCCTTTTTACTAAAATCGACAAGTCAAAAGTCAAAAGTCAAAGTTAAGTGAGCTCGAGCTGGGACCCAAGTCAAGTGAGCCCGAGTCCGAACCCGAGTCCGAACCCAAGCCGAGTCCAAGCTCAAGCATGAGGGCCGGTCCCATGTCAAAAAAGAAGAATAATGTAATAAATAGATTTAAATGGAGAATTGGACAAAAAACCAATTTTGTAAAGTTCAAGGGCTAAGGTGCAAAAGCATGCACGTTTGTAAAGAAATAGGCAAAAATCCAATTTTATAAAGCCCAAAAACTCAAGTGCAAACATGTAAGGTGTATTTAAACCCCGCCCAAAATACAAATGAGAACAATTTCCATTCACTCATACTTTTCTAGGGATTTAAGCCTCCATCAAGAAAGCCAAGTCTCTTTATTTTTCATCTTCTTCCTCAAAATGAGAGAGAAAGAGGGCTCCAAAAAAAAAAAAAAAAGAATTCATTTTGCGTCTCTCCCATCTCCTTCATCTCTTTCTTACTCAATACAACCCATCAAAAGAGAATCCATGTCTTTTAAAAAACTCAATCTTAAAAACTCAAGATCCAAAATCAAAATCAAGTAAAGGAGTATCCTTTCTTTATCAAATTTGAAGAACAAGTATTCTCGGGTAACGTCGATGAAAGCTCTAGGCTTTCATCACTTGAACTCGTATCTCTTATAAGATCCATAGAAACATGGGTTATAACCCAAGTTCCCCCTCAAATCTTGAACACGGGACACACCCGTGTTCATTCTCGAGATCCACCTTCTGGGGCCCCAGCTGTCGGAACCCCCCAAAGGGGGAGGTTCCTACTGTCAGGACCCTTCCTAGGGTCCCCGCTTTCAAAACCCCCCACAAAAGGGAGGTTCCCGCTGTCAGGGCCTCTCCTAGGGTCCCAACCTTCGGGACCTCTCCTGGGGTCCCCCCATAAGAAAAGTTCCCGCTTTCGGGACCCTTCCCGGCCCCCACTCTTTCTGAGGGGTCCCCAGCTTCGAGATTCCTTCTTAAACGGTGTTCCTGTTTTGGGGGGGCTCCCGACCCCCTTCAAGAGAGGATCTCGACCCTGATGGAGGCCACCCGAGCTTGGATCCCCGCCCGCTGACCGGACAGTGGGACCTTCATGTGATGGCCCCCGTTATGTTCAAAGAGCTCTAAAATTGTTTTCAAACACAACGTACATATCACAGAATGAGTTTGCATGATACGCATGACCCGTCAATCGGAGATTCTCTCGAGTCAAAAACGAGAAGTAATTAACTGCAGGTTTGTCCGTGTCTGCCGGAGATTAGAATCCCAACAATCAATAAATCCTTTGCCTGCCATGTGTAGGGGGAATCTGTATACGTCTGAAACACGAGCGCATCCATCTTTATGGGGTCTCCATGGGATGACGAAAAACACTCTACAATGTTCTTAGTTTTCTAAACTCCATTCTCACAAACACATCCCTTATAACATGACCATGGTTTATTTTTAAGTGCAGTTAGGCGCTTACCAACATCCCTCAACCTTCACCCAAAAATAAACTCCAACAAGCCAATTCCATACCCAAATATGCCCTAAACGTTTTAAATATACATCTGTTTTCTTTACAAAACGTATCAAAAATCCTATCATGAATAAGGTGACTAATCCAAACAAATTCGGTTACTACTCTTTCATGGGCTATCAATGATAGCTATATGAGAATATTCATAGAATATTTTCTAATCTAGCTTGAACATAAAGCTAAGTTGCTACAAAATTGTCTTAGCCCTTTAATTTTTCAAAAATTACAAATTGCATCTTGCTATCCAAATGTTTCCTCGTCGAAAATTCGCAGTTGGGGAATTATTCGGCGAGGTCGAAAATTCGGATTCGGAGAACTATTCGGAAAAAATCGGCAGGTATTCGGGAAATAGTCAGAAAGTATTCGGGAAGGATTTCGAGTAAGAAATTAATATATGAGGCGTTGGATTTTGATATTACGAATTATTAGCTGTTTTTGGGAATTATTCGTGAATAATTCGAAACGTTCGCGAATAATTCGAAACGTTCGCCGGTGGCGTTTAAATCGGAGAATTAATCGGCCGATCAAAAATTCGCGAATTCGCCGAATTATTCACGAATTATGTGACTATGCAAATAGCATGCAAAATATTAAGAAAAAGGAGAAAACGGAAAACTATGAGATTGATGAAAATTTTGCGATTTCCTTTGTTACAGCAAGATGTTGAAAACTGAAAAAATAGAAAATTTCTGAGATTTTTGAAAATTTCATGATTTTCATATAATATATATATAAACCAGGAAATTCTTAGATATTAAAAAATTTCGCAATTGAGCTACATGTAAAATGTTGAAAAACGGGATTTTTGAAAATTTAACAAGTGTTATATAACAAATAAAATATTGAAAACAGAAGGAAAAACAAAAGGAAAATTTTGGGACTTTTAGATTCCTTGATATTAGTGTGCAATAAACAACAAAAAATTAAAAATGGATGAAAATATAATATTTTGAGATTTTTGAAAATTTCGTGATGTTCGTTAGCATGCAAAATATTAAAAAACTGAAAAACGGTAGATTTTTGAGAATTTGACAATTTTTGTTTCCTATATAGCAAGGAAAATATCGAATAACCAAAAAAAACAAAAATTTTGAAATTCTCACAACTTTTGTGTGCTATATAACATTCAAACTGAGAATTTTGAAGAAACTATCATAATTTTTCATGTGCAAGCAAACCAAAAATAGAAAAACCAATGAAAACGGAAATTTATAGAATTTTGAAAATTAATCGTATTTTCATGTGCTCGAAAGCAATATATTGAAAAATCGGAAAAAAACAAAATTTGGCATTTTGGAAAACCCGGCAAAAAAAAAGATATCACCTTTACAACAATTTCAATGCTACTCAAAGATTCGCTTTTAATTTCTCCATATGTTTATAATTGTTTAATATTTCACCTTGCAGCTAAACAAAAATAATAGTATACCAATGAATAAGTAACAAACTTATTCTAATTGATATTTTTAGGGTTGAAAAGTATCAGAACATGACTTCTTACAATAATTGTTGTTACATCTATCTATACATACGTATTTAGCTATATAAGAGAATATTTTTTAAAATATTTCCATATCGAGTTTAGACTTCATTGGAAAAATTGCCATCTAACCCTTATTTAATTTTCTTATTACATTTGGATCGTAGAATTTTTTTTTTTGACTTCATACTCGATATATATCGTTCTTTTATCTCATAAACCTAAGGTATATGCTGGAAAATTTTTGATCAGGCCCTTTCTTTAAAATCACTTTCTTCTTTTCTCTTATTACTTAGGCTTTACTAGATTGAAAAATTTCTCGATTTTTATAAAGAATGCAAAATATTGAAAAATTAAAAAATTAAGAGTTATAAATTTCGCTATTTTTCGTTTGGTATTGCAAAAAATATTGAAAAGCCAAAAAAAAAGAAAAATTTTGACATTTTTTAAAAAATCACTATCTTCGTGTGTTAAGCATGTAAAAAAAATTAAATTGAATTAAATTGAAAATTTCACCAGTTGTGCTATATGCATAATATTAAAAAAACAAGACTTTTGAGAATTTTTTTAAAAATTTGCTATTTCCTTGTGGTATAACATATAAAATAAGGAAAACATTAGAAAAAAATTCGGACTTTTGAAAATTTCATAATTTTCATGTGCTGTAACAAGCAAGATTTTCAAATATCACAAACAAGAAATATTAAAAAAAACAAAAAAAAAACAAAAATTCTTGAGATTTAAAAAGATTTTGCGATTTTTATGCTATAACAAGCAATATATTGAAAAACTAAAGAAAGCAGAAAAATATGAACTTTTTGAAAATTTCATGATTTTCGTATGTCGCCAAGAGTTCACAATCACCCCAAATGTTAGTCACTCAGACCAAATTACTTTATTCTGTTAGGTTCTTACTGGCAGTCGACGGCCTTTTCTTCTTTTACTTCATATATCTTTCTGACTTTTATTATTCCAAAATTCTCCAAAAGTATAAACAAATAAAATATTGAAAAATCGAAGAAAATTAAAAAGTTTGAGATTTTTGAAATTTCATTATTTTCGTGTGTTATAGCATATAAACTAAAAACAAAGAAAAAGATTTTCATTTTCCCGATCTATTAAATTTTTGTAAATTTTATGTGCTACATCATTTAAAATATTAAAAATGTGAAGAAAACTGGAAAAAAATTTAGATTTCTGAAAATTTTATGATTTTTCTTTGTTTTAGCAAATAAGATGTGGAAAGCCCGAAAAGAAAATTTCAACTTTTTTTTTTAAATACTGTAATTTTTATACTCTACATACCAAGAAAAATAATAAAAACAAAAGAAAATAGAAAATTTTAAGATATTTGACGGTTCACGATTTTCGTGCAGCATAAAAAATTGTAAAACTGAAGAAAACAAAAATTATAAAACTTTTTAAAATTTAGTGATCTCCGTGTTTTATAAGAAGCAAAGTAATTCGAAAGAAACAGAAAATTTCGATATTTTCGAAAAGTTCGCAATATATGTGCGCTAACAAAAAGTGAATAGAACAAAAAATATTGAGATTTTTGAAAATTTCATTACTTCAGTGTACAGCATGCAAAATATTGAGTTAGAAAAAATATAGAAAATTTTGAGATTTTTGTATATTAGAATGTAAAATATTGAAAAATTGAAGAAAACTTAAAAATTTTAAGATTTTCAAAATTTTGTGGTTTTCATATTCTGCGGCAAGCAAAATATTAAAAACCTGAAAGAAAACATAAAAGTTTAAGATTTTTTTAAATTACACAATTTCGTGTGGTGGCATGCAAAAAATTGTAAATTTGAAGAAAATAAATAATTTTGATATTTTTGTAAATTTTGTCATTGTCATGTGTTATAGCATGCAAAATATAAAAACTAAGAAGTGAACATAAAAAATTTGAAAATTTTGAAAAGAGCTTACCGGGCCTACACAACTCCCTTAAGCAATTTCCTACACAACAGAGAGAATGGATGAGTTGGCTACGCAACAGATAGAAAGGGTGTGGACCATGCAAGGAATGGGCTCGTCACTTTCTAGTCACGTTGTGTGGTAAGTTGTTTAGGAACTTTCCTCTTTGAATATTTCATAATTTTCATGTGCTATAGTATGTATAATATTGGGAGGGAAAAAACAGAAAATTTTATGATTTTCTTGTGATGTATCATGTAAAATATTAAAAAACCGAAAAAACATAAGAATTTTTAAAAAAAATTCATGAATTCTTGTGTTATATATAGCAAGCAAAATATTGGAAAATCGAAAAAAAAAATAAGTTTTATTTTTTTTTAAATTTCGCCGTATTAACATGCCGGTGCAACATGTAGAGAAAATGAAAACAAAAAAAATTGCAATTGTTGTACATTTCATGATTCTCATGTGCTATAATAAGCAAAATATGAAAAACCAAATATTTTTGATTTTTAGATTTTTAAAAATTTCATGATTTTCCTATATATACTTCACACAGTTGCAAGAAAATTATTGAAAACCTGAAGGAAAAAACAAAATATTTACAAGTTAATCCTTCACATATTACGTATAAAGTTCATAAATATAAGATAGTAACTTAAGAAATATATAACAAACTTTAAAATCTATATTATTTTTCTTATCTTCAGACTCGGGGCGCTTCCTAGTTATTTACTCAACCTGTACTTCATTATGTTATAATAACTTATTTGTCCATATTTTAATTTAATTATAATAATAATTAAATTTATAAATCCTTGTGCATGCTACAAGGTTGCCGCACTGCATGATACAACCATTCTTGCATATACGCAGTAATGTGCAGTGCTACAATATTTGGCTAACTTTACACCCGAATGCTTTATTCAGCACAAGTTTGATACTATAATTCATACACATGAGTTAACAAAAGATAAAGACTATCATAATAAACTGGTATCAGTTTAATAATAGGCAAGAGCCAGAGAAGGGAAGTTCAGTTCAAAATGTTACAATGTCTTCGTATGAATGATTTGAATGTTTCGACATCCCCATTTTGAATGGAGAAAGAAGAGGAGAGCTGAGATTAATAGCAGTTTAATTTATGAAGTTACAATACAGAAAACTAGAACACAGAATTCGCCGCAGATGGGGTTCTTCCAGTTATCTGCTTTAAAAATGGGTGCTCCTGCCTTCTGAAACCTGCAGCATTCCAAAACAACAATAGTCAATGCTTGAAGGGGTATTTTGATGACAAAATGATAAATTTTTTATTTATGTAATATCATAAAAGTATGTAGTCCTACAGCGGGGGCCGGGGGCAGGTTTTACTATATATAGTATGCAGATAAATTTCTTGATAATCGTCATGCTAACAAGTGACAAATGAAAAAGATAAATTAAATAAGACGGTAAGAAGATTTGACACAGTATGAGAAATATGGTATTTAAACATGCATTTCAAGTCTATATCAATTAAAGTATGATAAAAAACAAGTCATGATTGTATAAATAGTCTTCAGACTTGTAGTAGTTAGGACCCGAAAAGTCGAATTTTGGTTGCATTTCTTTCATATTTCAGGGCTTTGCTTGGATGGTTCCTCCCCTCCCCTTTTCCTTTTTATTTTACTTTCCTTTTTCTGCCTGTCCTTCAGTAGAGATTTTCAAGGATGTTGTTGGATTTTCTTTTTTTGATGCAATCTTTTGATTTACAATTTTTTATATATGAAAATTGCATGAGATGCGTACTTTGGTCCCAGCTCTTTCATCCAAAATAAAAAAATAAAAATGATTGTATAAATATTTAACTACTTCTCCAATTCTTTTTTCTCCGTCTTCTTATTCTTTTCTTTTCTTTTTTTTGTTTGAGGTGAATGGCTTTTGAATCTCTAAATTAAGTAAATTAACTTCTTAAAAAAAATTTCAAACATAAACAATTGTAAGTAAACTTGACAGGGAAAACACATTTATATATTGTTAGCAAAGATGTTAAAGGTTTCTTTTCTAAGAGAAAAGAAGACAGAAGCTATATGTTTTTAATTAGATATTAGAAAGAAGTATGTGGTATATATTGATATAAATATATATTGATATATCTTTTGCTTGATTTTGGATTAGGTAGTGGGAGTCTGAGATATAATAAATCATCATAAATAAAATATATTAGTTATTACTACTAAATTTATTACTTTCTAGCAAACAAATATAATGACAGTAGCACAGTAATGGGCCCTGTGATAGTTGGCTCTCTTGGGCTATGTACTGGTGCGATAATTGTGGTTAGAAGATTATGGCGTGCGCCTACTATGGAAAGAACTTTAGGGGTCTATAATTTTTCGAAGATAGGGGGCAGCCACCTCAGCAGGCCCCCCTAAGCGAAAAATTATTCCCTATACCGGGTGTAATACACCGGGACAGGGGGAGAGAGTTTCGAGCACCCTTAGGCAGCGTGCACACTTCTATTTCTTCTCTCTTTTGCTCGGGTGTATACGGCCGGCATAGGAAATAATTTCTCCCCCTAGGCCTCCGTCTCTGACTAGAAACATTATTTATTGAAGGTATAAGAAGAGTTGAAGAGTATCAATATGTTAGATATAGATTCATGAAAGAAATAATGAGAGTAAACGTTTTTCTTTTTCTTTTTTTCAAAGAGAACAAACAAATATATTTGGAAATATAAGGAGCTTGAGATCTCCTAGTAATATCCAATATAGTGTGAGTCGAAGAATTGTTCTTTTTCATACTCCGAAATGACTTGGGCAGAAACTTTTACAGAGTTATCTATGCAGAAAACCCTTTTATTACTTATGAAGCATGAACATGATAATTAATTCCATTACTCTTATGGATCTTCATACACCATAGATGTTGAAGAAGATGAATGTAACTTACAACTAGTTGAGTAGGAAATATCAACTTTCAGTATCGATGTCCTGCTTTGAAGCATAAAACATTTTGGTTATTGTTGCAGTGCCTTCTACACAAAACTGGCCTAGTAATTACATCAAATCTTCATAATCGGCATCCTTCCATGTCCCACAACTATCGTCTTAATAGCTTTATAAGCAACAATTTTGAAACGTCAACATGATTCTTACTGCAGACATATCTTAGATGGCATACATGATGTGTTATTTCATTGCGAACCTAGTCAATAATTTATTTTGTTAAATAAAATGTACAATTGCATAATATTTTATTCAACAAACTACATGATTACAAATTTTATGTATTCTTCTAGAAAAAACATAAAATGGGTGCACCTAGTGTCCAGAATGCCTTTCTTGTCCCAAATAACAACTTTTCCCAACTCTTTTTAAGTATTTACCAAGAAGGTAAAGCTGTGTCACAAAGATTCACATCAAACACAAGGGACAGGAGAAGCTGAAAGCATAAGCTAATTTAAAGTTATTTTCTTAATATATCAAGATGATGAGGATATCTTTGACATAGGACAAAAAGAATCGAAGGAAGAGCGGATTAATACGAAGCTCTTCCAACGAAAGGACAATTCCTTTAGATAAACTGCCGAAAAATTCAGGGGCCATGTTCATGTATTTAGAAAGATACTTGTCTCACTTGCTCCAAGAGTTAAGGTCGAATTCAAAGAGTTAAGGTCGAACAACTTCTTGTTTCGCTGTAAATTCAAATGCAGAGATTGATCCTAAAAGAGAGAACCAATTAGAAAGGGCAGATAAGTGAAGCTACCCAGGGACGGAGTCATGCTTTGACATGAGGGGGCATATGCCCCTACCAACCTTGAACAAAGATACCCTTAGTACTGCACCTCAGCCAATTCTTACACCAGTCAATACTTACTTCGCCCCAAATACAAATACAGCATCATATTTTTTTTACTTCTGCCCACCTAAACCTAGCCGGCACCAACCCATACTTCAAGGTTTCAATTACTTAATAATAACTCAATTACAAAATAAATCTTTGTCCAAATCTCAACTTGCCTCTTTCTACTTCTCTCTTCTCGCAAGCCTCAGCTGCCTGGTGTCACCGTCATGGAGTTGCCGACGCAATTCCTAAACCATTTCAACTCTTGCGGCTTCAACGAATCAACAGTTTCAATTTTTGGCCTTTTCATGTTTCATATTATTTTCTAATAGTTGAAATTTTAGGTGTTTGTTCCAATCATATTTGTTATATCAAAGATTGTGGAATTGAAGTGAATATTGGTTTTGCAACACGTTAGAAAGGGATCCTTGAATTTAAAAAGAAAATCATAATTGTTAGGAATAGATTATTGGCAAATTAGCGTTATAATTCGTAGTTTTTTGTATACCTCATCCTAATGTCGAACCTAAAGAGATCATAACCTTAAAATTCAAGATACATTAAACATAAGATTTGATTCATCTCCCATGAATCTTAGCCGGAATGCTCCAATCTGGAGATAAAATCAATGCCATCATGATTCTAAATTACAATATAGTTTGCAAAATTAACAAGAACATATTCCTCTAAACACAACAAAATCCAACAATCTATACCTAAATCATAATAAATTTTAGGAACAAAGTGAAAAAAATTCATAATTTTGAGTCATTTTGAGAACAAATATAAGAGATGTGTTAGCTTAAAGTTATGCATTAACTAGGGTCTACAATTCCAAAACCTTGCCAAGATACAATTTTAAGATTTTATCCTGCGATAAATTGACATCCAGTTTGAATGGGTGATATCAATGTATATTCATGTATCAATTTTCTCCTACTGATGTAGAAACTATGTGCGTTGAAAGAATGACCAGTATAAAACATTCTAGTTTGAAAGACTCACAAAAATTAGGGGAGAAGAAGAAAAAAGAATATAAAAAGGGAAGAAGAAAACAAGACAAGACTAAAGATAATGAAAAAGAAATATACATGATGAAAACCGTTGCACATGGCCTACAGCTAGAAACCCAATAATTGCCAACGACAATATTCTGGATGTCGGATGTCGGCATCATGCCGGCATGAAAATTTTCAAGCTGAATGGCAGATGTCAGGATATACCAATGACATTTTCTAAATGTCAAACTATAAATGTATATGTTTTAAGTTGGATCTCAACAGGGTTGATATTCATTAAATATTATAAATACCGTAAAAATAACAAGCATAAATGAACAAATTCGAAATAAGTCTAAGAAAAATATCATAAATTTACTTGATTTGCCAAAGAAATTACAAAAACCCCAAGCTAATCTAATCTTTTGCTTCGTCGGAGAGAGAAGAGTTCGCAAAAGTTCGAAGGACTTATGGAAGATGTTCGTATCTAGCATTTTGACGATGATCTGTAGAGGATAAGAGGAGAGACGCTCGGATCTAGGGTTTTGTCGAGGGTTTCCCGGCGAAAGATTCAGAATAAAGAACCAGATTTGCTGCTTTGAGGGATTCTTAACTATCGGATTTGGTAAATTGATAATCAGGAAACCCGCCGTAGAAAACTTAATATAATTTAATTACCTTTCAAAGTACTTTTAAAGTTAGGATCTCTTCCTCGGTCTGGTGGAAGTGGTCCTAGTTCACCTAAACTGGAACTTTATTTATCGGCTCTTTCCACAAGGCGTGAATGCAAATAAAGAATATCTCCCGGCTAAAGCTTCACTAGTTGAGCTTTATTTCCTAACTTTTGGTGCATAATCATTCCTTAAAAATAAAGTCTGCGCTAAAAAGGGAAGAAAATGACAGCTGCTGATGGTATAATGTAGGTTAGATTAATAATAAAAAACGAAGCTTGGTCGAAGAGGCTAGTTTGAACGGACAGAAGCACTATGTTTCTTTAGGTTGTTAGAATGATGTACTATGTTATTACCATTGATTACAAGTGATTGGAAATTACTAGCCATGCATCTATCTATATGCATTGAGTTGTAAGGACGCAGGCAGTCATGTTATGTTGGTCTGGATTTTTAATGGCAGTCACTACCAGTAGTTGTGGGTGAGAAAGTAGGTCGGTGCCAGTAGTCGAGGGTGAGAAAGTCCATTCTGCTATTGGTAAATGAAACCAATTACATGTCTTCCAATCTTGAATTCTATCTTTGATGTCAGTTTATGAAACTTACAAGCTAAATAGCATGGACTGAATTAACTGATTCACCAAAGGTCTATTATATTATTCATTGTGATATGCTATTTTATTGTTTAAGAACATAAACATACTTTTTATAAAATAAATATTAGTTAGCAAATATAAACAGAAAATACAAATAATTTCACTAGTTTAAGAATGCTAATTCTAGATTGTTTTTCCATCTAGACTTGCCCTCAGTTTAGTACAGTAAAACCTCTATACAGTAATATCCTTGGGACCGGGGAAAAATATTACTATAGGGGGGTTATTCTTAAGTAGAGTTTTATATATAAAAATTAGATTTTTTTTTGAAAAAATAGTAGTCAAAATTCTTAGACCTTCAAAATTCATATAGACCTTCAAACTTATTAACAAGTCAAAATTCTTAGACCTTCAAAATTCAGCCATATGCATCTTGGAAAATTAAAATTTATGGATGTGCATTTCATCAATACATTCATATAAATATAAGCTAGTTTTATCATGAATTTAACTATTATTTCATATCATAATTTTCTTCTTCAATCCAAACATGGCACCTAAAATCAAACGAACTCAAATTAGTGAAAGTATACGTCATGAGTTGCGAAAAATGAAACAAGACAACCCCGATTGGAAGCAAAAAGATCTTGCGATATGGTTAGAAAATACCCATCAACTTAAGTTGTCACAGTCAGCAATATCTAAGATAATGAAAAATTCAACCGACCATGAAGGAGAAGTGCTTTCGAACCCGAATGCAAAACGTCAAAAACAAGTAAAGTATCCTCTAATGGAGTATGCACTTTACGAATGGTTTTTGTGCAATCAAGAGTTTGTAAATATTTCTGGTGATTTATTAAAAGAAAAAGGAATCATATTCTTAAAGGGATTGTATCCAGAAGCTGCTCCTTTTGAATTTTCAAATGGGTGGTTGGATAAGTTCAAGCAGCGACATGCAATCCGATCCTTTCGTCGTTTCGGGGAGAGTGGCTCTGTTGATATGGAGAAAATTGAAGCAAGTTTGCCGGCAATAAGAGAAGAACTTGACAAATGGGAATGGAAGGACATTTACAACATGGATGAAACCGGTCTATTTTATCGAATGCAAGCAGATAACTCTCTTGCAACGAAACAGTTAGAGGGACGTAAGCAAAATAAAGAAAGAATTACAATTGTTATTTGTTGCAATGGTGATGGCTCTGACAAGCTTCCTCTTTGGATGATTGGTAAGTTTCTTAATCCCAGATGCTTCAAAAATGTCAACCGTGATAATTTTAATTGTACTTATCGAGCAAATTCAAATGCATGGATGACGTCTTTACTCTTCGTGGAATGGCTAAAGTGGTTTGATAGCCGATTGAACAGAAATGTTTTGCTTATTTTGGACAATTGTACAGCACATGGAAAAAATGATAATCTGCCACCTCTTAGCCACACAACTGTTTTGTTCTTACCACCAAACAGCACTTCCAAAATTCAGCCTTGTGATGCAGGCATCATTAGGAATTTTAAAGGTTATTATCGTCGTCGATTTAATCGTTTACTCTTGAAACGAATTGAAGATCGTGTTTTAGAACCATCAAAGGTATCTCTATTAGATGGAATTGTAAATGCAGTTGCTTCATGGTCAATAGATGTGAAGCCACAGACAATCAAAAATTGCTTTAAGCATTGCAAAATTAGAACCGATGGTGCCGATGACCAAGAAGTTACAAAAGAATTGGATGAGGAGGATCGAGAAATAGTTTCAGATTTGACAAATCAAATTAAAGAACTTCACTATAATAATCAAATGGATATGGATGTTTTTCTCAATCATCCAAATGAGCAACAAGTAGTGTATGCCTTAACTGAAGAAGAAATCATGGCGGCAATAAGGCAAGAAGCGCAAGGTGATAATCCGGAAGACGATAGTGTGGAAATAGAAAAGGTGTCATGTCGAGAAGCTTCAAACATGTTGGATAAGTTAGAAATGTTTTGGATTCAACAAGAAGGTGATTGTGGTGACGAGTTACTACGAACTCGCAAGTTAAAGGATATGGTAGTAACTCAAAAAATTAAGTCATTGTCCCAAACAACTTTGAATAAGTACTTTATGTCATCTTAAGTTCAATTGTGTAGTTAAGTAATTTATGTCATCTTAAGTTCAATTGTAATAGCCAAGTAATTTTATGTATTTTTTATATATATAAAAAATTATTTAAAATTTAATGCCAATTTATTACTATATAGAGGTAAATTAGTACAGGCGGGACTTGGAAAAAGTATGGAATATCACACTGTGGAGGTTATTCTTATTTATAACTGGTCCCGAGTCGGGACCGGGACTTTTTATCACTATAGGGAGGTTATTCCTATATAGAGTATTCCTATACGGAGGTTTTACTGTATTCTATTTATGCAGAACAATAGTTATCGGAAGAATAATTGTCTTCTATATTTTCTATTTGGTCAATTTATAAAATGCATATATGGATCAATTTAACTTGTGAAACGTTTGACGCATACATAGTTAATGTTTCAGTCAAATGATGCATGTTTAACACATCTAGAATACAATATAAATTTTAGAATGTGTAAAATTATCCTCATAATGAATCGGAGATGAATCTGATACGGATACAAATCAGATAAATAAGTCTCCTCGCCAATGAATCCGTGCAACATAGCCTACAAGCTTGAAATTTGAATTCTATCTTCCGCCATCTGGAATAGATGACTGACTATCCAGGCTACCCAAGCCCTAGGGAGAACAGAACAGTAAAAGTCTTGCATATGATGATGACAGGGAAAATGAACAGTAAAAGTCTCGCATATGATGATGACATGTTGGTTGGATATGCTAAGCTTGGTAAAGCTTAACGGATCGCATCATATAGATAATAAAAGGTGATTCACCATGACAAGCCAATATAGTTAACTATATTAGGAAATCTAGTCTAGAATTTAAATCATTAGCAAAAATAAAACCTACTACTACATGGCACATGCGCTACTAAAGAATTAACAAATAAAAAAGATTAATTATGTAACTGAATTCAGGCCAAAGTTAAAAGAGTTTATACCTCCTCGAATTTGCCTTCTAGACATGAGAAACCTCATATAAAATTTCAATGTCGCCATTTTGAAGATATGATAATGAACAACCAGAATAAATTAAACAGCTCGCACCCCTATCCTCCGACCTCTCCCACCTTAAAACTTTTATGCTGAAATATTGTAGGACAAATGAGATTGCATTAAGAAATTGGGGGGGGGGGGGGCAATGATGTTTCAGAACGGCTTAATCTCCAAACACACCCAATTGACCAAAAACACCTTGGGCAATTTACCGGTGAGAATTAACAAAAACTGAATTACAAAGGGCCGGCTGGTACCTTACTCTTCTTGTGCTTATGAATGTCCATGTGGTCTTCATTACCATCATGCTTCCTCTTCTGAAATACAGAACATTATAAAGTGAATGAAGTAAAAATAGTGACAACTGCCAACAGCTTTTTCTTTTCTTTTCTTGAAAGAAAACTTTATTTAATATCGTCTAACCATTTACATCCGAATAGAAGGAATTCCCCACCTATCTAAATTAAAAATGCCTCTCAGCTAAATATAAATATAAATATATGAAATGTTGAAAGGAATAGGTGCGAACGAGTACCTTGTCATGATGCTTCTTTGAATGATCACCATCCTTCTTCTTCTCCTTATCTTTATCTTTATTCCGATCTTTGTGACGGTGTTTGTGCTTCTTATGCTCCTTGTCCTTGTCCTTGTCCTTATCTCTATCCTTGTGCTTTTTATGTTTCTTCTCTTTGTCTTTAGACTCGATTTTCGGTTTTGCACCAATGGTAGGGAGTCCTTTTTCTGCCTGCGAACACCATAAAAATAGGCAAAGCCTTGTTAAAGACTAGTACGTGAAGGCACATAAAAATCTAATGCGATGCCAGATTTTATACAGAGGGCAAATCCATGGGAGCTGTTTCTCGCAGCTGAAAAGCTTGCCCGAGAGAGTCCAAATCAAAAGGCTGTATGTGAGCTGTCGTTTCCCTCAAGTAAGGAGCGGTCTGAAACAGTTGGTCCAGCTCCATCCCTTCCCCTTTTCGAATTTCTGTATCTCCCACAACATTATGAAGGTAGTGCGTATCCGAAACTGACAATGGCAAAGCTCTTTTGCAGAAAAAATCATGGTGACCCAACAATTTGTAGTGACTTATAAGATCAACTGCACCGGTAAGCTCCCTAGGTCCTAAAAGTTAAATAAAAGAGCCACGTGTTAAAACCTTTGCTGATTACACGTTCCAGTGTCTGATCCTTCCGAGAGATATAATTTGTCATTGTGAGCATTGAAAGACGACATATTTCATCAAGACCAAAACTCATATTTTAGATCTTAAAAAACTTCATCCTGTCTGTTCCAAGAAGATAATACATCAGCAAGATTAGAAATCAAGTGGCAATTGCCTCTTAGTAGAACACGTGCAGGCTCACAGAATCAACACTAAACATACAAATATACTTGATTAAAATTAGCGAAATCAAGGAACGCTACAAAGTTAGACTTATGCATAAAACTCCATTGGGTAGCTAGCACCCCCTTAAAGTGAACTACACGATTGTTGCGTTGGACAGAAGCCCCATTTGTATCTGCAACCGAATAAGAGTTTAGAATTTAAGAAACTCAAATAAGGTATGGTACGGTGACTAATAAATAACAAATCTTAAACCTACTACCAATTAATATTCATTGTCAATCCTGTCTTGACCTCTAAAATATTTCACAATCCATCCATTTAACTAAAATCTACTTTGAGCATTTTTATCCTTTATTTAACAACTTATGTTTTTAAAAACCACCACCTCTCCTCTGTTTCCATTCATCTTATGCTTGTTTTCTAAGGAAAACGCTCTCCCCGTTTCAACCGCCTCTACCAAACAGGCCTCTGTTATGAATGTAAAAAGAACAATACTCTTTGAGCAAGAGATCTAAGTGATGTGCCATCTGTTTCAAGACTGCAATGCTCTCAAGGGGTTTTGGGATGCCATTAAGATGAGGATGAAACTGGGAAACATCCCACTGACGTTAATTTAGATCCGCTACTCATTTAGAAGGAAAAAGGAGGGAGTGGGGGAGCTTAGGTATGTTCGAACGGTAGTCGTACACACTTTATGGCAATGGTGGAAGGGAAGAAATAAAGTGAGGCTCGATCCGAACTTCGTTTGGGATTTGAAAGCGCAGTTTCTCCAAACGGCGTTGTAAATTGACGAGCGTTTAATTGTAAACTGAGTTAACTCTCAATAGCAAGAAGAAGCAAAAAAGAGATCTAAGTGACAAAAGAATACAGAAATTCCTTGACAATTCACTCACCATTTCAAGTAAAATGCTTCTTAATACAAGCAATCAATTTTTCTGAACTGAAAAACAACCAGCAATTTCAAACATATCGAATCAGTTCATTTGTGTAGAGAAAAAACCAATCTACTACAAGAATTTGTGAACTCTGTTAGTTACCTGAAATATGCATTGCGGTTGGCTTCCTAGTGATTGAGTTAGCTCTTTGCATCTGCACTAGCAATCTCTTTTTCAACATATTAATGCATAAAACTCACCAGTAATCAAAACAAGAACATTCTCCGTTCTGAAAAGAATGGAATCGGTTCGCATCTCTCACGATTATTTTCCTCCCCGTAACATTAGAAATGAGTTTTAATGCAATGTGGCAATCATTGCAGACGCGCAAATTCTTCATAATACGGATAACAGCTCCCTCAGGAGTACTAATAAGCCCAAAAGCTATTGCTAACTTCTCACTATGATAGCTCAGATACTCTTCCTTCTGTTCGTCCCCAACGTCATGTAACACACTAGAAATATCAGGTATGTACCCAATTAACTTGATTCGGGCTATTAACTCCGCTAATTTCTCACGTATCTGACCCATTGACGGATGTTTGTTGTCCTCCGAAGCGAAAACATGGGTCTCGTTCCTCACTTGAATCCAACTAACCCCAGGCTCTTTTTTAATGCTCCGCCCTCTCATTAGCTTTCGCACCTCAACAACTCCATCCCAACGAGTTTCTTTTGCATAAATATTTGATAAAAGAATATAGGTTCCCACATCATCGGGGTCTAACTCAAGAATGCGGCGAGCAATTTTCTTTCCAAGCGCAAAATTTTTATGTACTCGACAGCCACTCAGTAAAGATCTCCATGCCACGACATCCCATTCTATATTGGTAAGTCTCATATGTTTCTCTGCTTCATTCAGTAATCCAGCTCGACAAAAAATCCCAATGATGCAAGTATGATGCTCTAAACCTGGGGCTATTCCTAGTTCTCTCATAAAATTCAAATAATTGAGCCCTTCTTCTACTAAACCGAGATGGCTACAGGCCGAAAGCACACCTATAAACGTCACATAATTTGGAGCAATTCCTTCGTTTAACATAATGCAAAAATTGTCAAGAGCTTTGCTACCAAGGCCATGATGTGAATAACCTGTTATTATAGAATTCCAAGAAATAATGTCCTTATCATACATATTTACGAATACTTCCTCTGCTTCTTTAATACTACCGCATCTTGAATACATGTTGATGAGAGCATTACCTATGTTTAAATATTCCTTATGTCCCGATTTTATCACAAGAGCATTGATCGCTTCGCCGTTTCTCATTGAAGACAAGCAAGCACATGAATTTAATACAACAGCGTAGGTGAAATCATTAGGTCTCACTCCATCTGATATCATCTCTAACAATAATTTCAAAGTTTCTTCGGAAAAATTGTTTTGAGTGCAAACGGCCATTACTGAAGTCCAAGAAACCACATTCCTATTTCGAAGCCCATCAAAAGCACGTCGAGCACTTAATACGTCGTTACATTTTCCATACATATCAACTATAGCACTCCCACCAAAAATACCATTTTCAAAACCCCTCTTCATAATTTGGCAATGAAGCTGGCAACCCAAGTTCAAATCTTTCAAATTAGCAGAAAGACCAAGAATGGCAACGTGTGTCATCTGATCCCACTTGCAAATCATACCCATTACGGCTTTTATACCATCTACAGCGTCTTTCAAGTGTCCGTGCTCCAGAAAGGCGTTAATCATGGAATTGAATGAGATACAATCGAAATCTTGTAGAGTCTCATAGATTTTTAAAGCATCATCGACACCCGAGCATATAGTGTACATATGAAGAAGAGCGTTTCTGACGTAAGAATGAGAGCTTAACCCAGATTTGAGTATATAAGAATGGCATTGACGTCCTTTACATAGGGCTTCTAAATTCGAACAAGAAGACAGCACCGTTGTGAAAATGTACTCGTTCGGGAAAAATTGATCAAAGGCCATCGATTTGAACATAGAAAGAACCTCCCGAGAATACCCATTATGAAAATAACCAGCCATAAGTGTACTAACAGAGACAACGTTTTTCTCGGGCATCATATTGAAAACATGCCGCGCGATTTGAAGTTGATCGCATTTTACATAAAGATTGATCAAATAGTTGTACAGGATAACGTCATATTGCTGGGTATGGATTAGCAGGGCATGAACAGCTTTTCCGATCTTTAGATTCTTTGTTTCGGTAATTGTTTTCAAAAGGTTGAGATTGATTTCGTGAGAAGTGGAGGTCTTCATAGGATTACATGTTGGAAATTCAACGTTTTTGATGAGAAAAGGAAACCCTTTTATTGAAGTCGGCCCTTTGAATTTAAACATTCTCAATCCTCTCTATTCGAAGTTTCAGCTCCAAGAACAATAAACATCAAAGAAAAATCTCGGTATTGCATTCACAAAGTACCTTGATCACCTGTAGCAATGGCTTAACCATTAGATTTGACATCAAAACTATTTAAAAAACACATTATTTTAACATTTCCTTAAGCTTACGTCACACAAAAATTTGTAGCACAATGCATGGAGTCGGGTAGAATGTGATATTGAAAGACAACCGCTCTTGATCATTCTGCGGCCCATAAGAAATTAATTGTGAACCATCTTTTTAGAGTTAAATTTGATAATCCATTTCTATGGTTAACAAACTACTATTGTGTCGTTCCGATATGTACAATGCAATCTCACCAACAAACTTTATGTGAATAAATAAGTATTATAACACTCAAATAACTAAAGATATGCTTGATATGATACTGGCGGAAGCGGACGATCTTTTCATAAAAAAAAACAAGAAATCTGGGTCTCTCCGTTCTCTAGTTCTTTGTTGTGCTATGATATCATGCAAATTATTTAGAAAAGCATAAAGTAAACATAACCGTCTTAATGTTCAAAATATGCATAACGCAAGCTATGCGCGCAATACCAACATTGTTTAGCTTAGTTCTGTTCCAGTAAAAGATAATATAACAATCGGATAAATGTCAAGAACAAAATAGATAAACATAATGCGCTTCGACGACGGGAAATCATTCTGGTCATTTGAGTAAGGCATTTCGACAAACAGGTAATGTGCATGACACAATTTTCCAATGCCCAAATTTTACCAAGCAAAACTAAGATCAAATATTTCATATATTTTCCGGGTAAAGTATGATAGAACCAAATAAAGCAAATTGATCGATTTCTTACCTCTTTCTTGATGATGGGGAAAATTTTTGCCCAAGCATCAACATTCATTACTCATTAGCGTCTTTGATGGATCTTGTTCTTACTCTAAAGTGGTGGGATTTTTCTGTAATGGGCTTGAAGGTTGTCATAAATTAAGGAAAAAGAAATTAGGCTGAGCTGGCCCATTGAAATTATACTTGTCAGATTCTTCACAAATATGTCATCTGTCCTAAGTTATTATTTTTTGGATAAATTGTCAAAAATCGCCCGGCCTGATTCAAACTCGTGTAAAAACTCCATGACTTAATGTATTTTGTGGCTTGTTATCAATTTATAATTTTTTTAAGATACAATTTGTAATTCAATTTCAAGACCAATAAAGTATACTTCACCATGTACTTTTATTAACATATTATCAGTTGCTTGTAACTTCTAAGCAGTTGTATTTCCCTAATATGTAAGAAAATTTGCTTTTAATATCTACTAAGTTGCTTGTAATATCTACATGGATGCAAGTAATAATATGTTAACAAAAATTTGTAAGAACTTGTCTGTAACTTCTAAAAAAAATTGGATGTAACTTCTAAGAAGTTTTCTGTAACTTCTAAACAGTTGCATGTAACCTGTAAAAACTTGCATGTAATTTCTAAGCAGCTTCTAAGCACTTGAATGTAACTTGTAAGAACTTGCCTCTAACTTGTAAACAGTTGCATGTAACTTCTAACCAGTTGCCTGTAACTACTAAAAAAGCTGCATGTAACTTCTAAACAGTTGCCCGGAACTTCTAAATAGGTGTATTTCCCTAATATCTAAGAAAATTTACATTTAATATTTAATAAATTGCTTGTAATATCTATATAGATGCAAGTAATAACATGTCAACAAAAGTGTTTTTTTATGTAATAGTCAACACGCATCGTCTTCCGCTCCAGCAATTGCGCATAATTGAATACATGAGTTGAAGACAAGTTTGCCACCGGTGAAGCAAGATGATCAAATAATGAGGAACAATATCCCGATTGCGTGGTATGACGCAATTCAGGACACATATCAAATATTCAAGGGTTCTTACGAAATTAGGTTGGCTCTTTACCAATTTGATATTGCGAAACAATTCAACTTCAACTACATTAAGAACGATGGCTTGAGGGTAGCAGTGGCTTGTTCCCACAAAGATAAAGGATGCCAATGGAGATTACATGCATCGTCTTATACTCGAAAGTATAGAGTTAACACATATGTTAGTATGAAACGGGCCGGACGCTTTTTGACAATTTACCCAAAAAAGAATAACTTAGGACAGCTGACATATTTGTGAAGAATCTGACGAGTATAATCTCAATGAGTCAGGCCAGCACAGCCCAGCCCAATTTCTTTTTCCTTAATGTATAGCAACCTTCAAGCCCATTACAGAAAAACCACATCACTTTAGAGTAAGAACAAGAGCAATCCAAGACGCTGATGAGTAATGGATGCTGACGCTTGTGCAAAAAAAATTCCCCGTCATCAAGAAAGAGGTAAGAAATCGATCAATTTACTTTATTTGCTTATATCATACGTTACCCGGAAAATATATGAAATATTTGATGTTACTATTACTTTGTAAAACTTGGACATTAGAAAGTTGTGTCATGCGCATTACCTGTTTGTCGAATTGCCTTACTCATATGACCAGAATGATTTCCCGTCGTCAAAACGCATTATTTTTTTATTTTGTTCTTGACATTTATCCGATTGTTATATTATCTTATACTGGTACAAAACTAAGCTAAACAATGTTGGTATTATGCGCATAGCTCGTGCTATGCATGTTTTTAACATTAAGACGGTTATATATATTATATACTCTTCTAAATAATTTGCATGATATCATAACACAACAAGGAACTAAAGAACAGAGAGACCCAGATTTCTTACTTTTCTAATGAAACGATCGTTCGCCTCTGCCAGTATTATATCAAGCATATCTTTAATTATTTGAGTGTTATAATACTTATTTATTCACCTAAAGTTTGTTGGTGAGATTGCATTGTACATATCGGAACGTTACAATAGTAATTTGTTAACCATAGAAATGGATTATCAAATTTAACTTTAAAAAGATGGTTCGCAGTTAATTTCTTATAGTCTGCAGAATGATTAAGAATGGTTGTCTCTCAATATCAAATTCTATTCGACTGCTCGCATTGTGCTTTATATTTTTGTGTGATGTGAGATTGCCCAAGGAAATGTTAAAATGATGTGTTTTTTAATAGTTTTGATATCGAATCTAATGGTTAAGCCATTGCTAAGGGTGATCGAGGCACTTATATGAATGCAATACCGCATCTTTTGTGGAGAGCGGTAGATTTATGTTTTTGATGTTTATTGTTCTTGGAGCTGAAACTTCAAATAGAGTGGATTGAGAATGTTTAGATTCAGAGGAGTGACTTCAGTAAAAGGGTTTTCTTTTCTCATCAAGAAGGTCAATTCTCCAGCATGCAATCCCATGAAAACCTCCACTTCCCACAAAATCAATTTCAACGTTTTGGAAACAATTACTAAAACAAATAATCGGAAAATCGGAAAAGTTGTTCATGCCCTGATAATCTATATCCAGCAATATGACGTTATCCTGTCCGACTATTTGATCAATATTTATGTAAAATGCGTCAACTTCAAATCGCACAGTATGTTTTCAATATGATGCCCGAGAAAAATGTTGTCTCTATTAGTACACTTATGGCTAGCTATTTTCATAATGAGTATTCACCGAAGGTCCTTTTTATGTTCAAATTGATGGTCTTCGATCATTTTTTCCCGAACGAGTACATTTTCACAACGGTGCTTGCTTCTTGTTCGAATTTAGAAGCCCTATGTAAAGGACGGCAATACCATTCTTATATACTCAAATCTGAGCTAAGCTCTCATTCTTACGTCAGAAACACTTGTCTTCATTTGTACACTATATGCTCGGGTGTCCATGCTTTAAAAATCTACAAGACTACAAGATTTCGATTGTATCTCATTCAATTCCATGATTAATGCCTTTCTGGAGCACGGGCACTAGAAAGACATTGTAGATAATATAAAAGCCGTAATGGGTAAGATTTGCAAGTGAGATCAGATGACGCACGTTGTCATTCTTGGTCTTCGTGCTAATTTGAAGGATTTAAACTTGGGTTGCCAGCTTCATTGCCAAATTATGAGGAGAGATTTTGAAAATGGTATTTTTGGTGGGAGTGCCATAGTTAATATGTATGAAAAATACAACGACGTGTTAAGTGCTCGACGTGTTTTTGATGGGTTTCGAAATAGGAATATGGTTTCTTGGACTTCATTCTTGGACTTCAGTAATGGCCATTTGCACTCAACAAGTTTTCCGAAGAAGCTTTGAAATTATTCTTAGAAATGATATCAGATAGAGTGAGGCCTAATGTTTTCACCTGCGATATTGTATTAAACTCGTGTGCTTGCTTGTCTTCAATGAGAAATGGCGAAGCGATCAATGCTCTTATGATAAAACCGGGACATAAGTAATATTTAAATATAAGCAATGCTCTCAACATATATTCAAGATGTGGTAGTATCAAAGCAGCACGGGAAGTATTCGTAAATATGCATGACAAGGACATTATTTCTTGGAATTCTATAATAACAGGTTATTCACATCATGGCCTTGGTAGCAAAACTCCTGACAATTTTCACATTATGTTAAACGAAGAAGTTGCTCCAAATTATGTAACGTTTATAGGTGTATTTTCGACTTGTAGCCATCTCGGTTTAATATAAGAAAGGCTCGATTATTTGAATTTATGAGAGAACTAGGAATAACACTAAGCTTAGAGCATCATACTTGCATCATTGGGATTTTTTATGGAGCTGGATTACTGAATGATGCAGAGAAACATATGAGACTTACCAATATAGAATGGAACATCATGGCATGGAGATCTTTACTGAGTGGCTGTCAAGTACATAAAAATTTTGCGCTTGGAAAGAAAATTGCTCGTCGCATTCTTGAGTTAGACCCCGATGATGTGGGAACCTATATTCTTTTATCAAGTATTTATGCAGAAAAAAACTTATTGGGATCCACGTCATCTACATTGTTCCTCACCTCTCGAGCCTCTTAAGAGCTTTTCTCATTTAAATGGACGTGTATAATAAGACTTAGCAGGTCTCATTAGAGAAACAAAGGATGATGGGAGAAATAGGATGCACGTGAATGGTAGCTTTAATAACTTCTTTTTACCCTAATTAATACTATTTTGAATATAATAATGCTAATTGCTAGATCCATATTTAGTCAAACATTGAATTGGAATTCAATTCTAAATGTTCTACCTGATTGTAATTCGATAACTTTTTGTAAGGAAATAGTTGAAGAATAATAAGAAAAATATTTTTTTATATTGTAAATTTATTCTAATCTCTTTTCAGATTTATTTTCTTTTTTCATGTGGAACAAATATAACATAGACGTATTAATGATATGCAACGAACTATTTTTAATTGTGTTTGCTCTTCATGTCATTAACTTCGACTTCCATATAATATTTGGGATCTAATCCGGTATCATTTAAATCTTGGCATTGTTTTGAATTTTCGGTATAAACCAAGATTTAAAATCTTGATATATGTATTCAAATTGGGCGATTACTTTTAGGATCGAAATCGACTATCGACTATGTCAACCGACTAGGATGGAAAATATCGGATATTATATTGGATGGCAAATTTTTAAATATTTTTGAAGTTCGTTAAATAAATAGTACCAGCAACTATAAACAATTTGACAAATTATTACAATTGACTATAGGCACAATAGTTGTTTTAATGCTTGGTAAAAATAATTTTAATATATTAATTTTAAAGAAAATAATAACTATATTCTATTTGAATGCTTCAAAGCGGATTTAAGAGGAATATTCAAGCACATAAAATAAGCTAAAGCAGGAGCATCAAACCATTAACGTAACATAAAAGTGCTTTATGGAAAAGCGAAGTGCTTTGTGGCCGCTTTAAGCTATGGCGGAGCTTTTAAAGGCTTTTTACAACGGTGCCCGATGCTAATCAAATGGTAAATCTAATATCATTTCATATTGAACGGTAGCGATATCACAACTCTGACAGACACTTTTTGGATAAAAATCAACCATCTTAGATTGAGATCGGTCGATATTCCAAACCATGACATAAACTTCGATGTTAGCTCGGCATCAGCTCTGTTTAGTTCAAATATTTGATACAAAATCCAATTTCATTTGATCTTCAACATCAATACATGTATGGTTTGAACCTCCTATCCATGCGGTCCAAATTATTAATATTAACACTAGTATGTTATGCGTGCGATGCACGTACATATATTTTCAACATATATACATCTCAATGTAAACGTGTACTATTTTACCCCGGATATTACATGAAAATTTCTGAAGATACCAATAATTTTTCTAAATTTAAATTAAATGAATGCAGATAGTGGTAATATTAGAATTGAAAATTTTATGAGTTATACAAAATAACAAAGTTATAGGGGCTTATGTATAATTTATAAGGTATATCTATTTTGGGCTTTGGAGCATGAGAGAGAACGTGTAATGAATGAGAGAACATGGTATTGTTGGCTTTTCATTTTTCTTATTGTCTTTTGCAGTGGATGAGATAAACATCTTGATTTCTTAACTTCAATTATTAGGATTTTGTCATTTTTCTATTTATTTGTTAATTAATGGCATCATCCAAGAGATTTCTAGTTATAATAATAAAGATATCAATGCTTTTCCTAAGACAAAAATTCAAAAATCTGATTTTAATAACAAAATTTATTGGTTATTCTTCATCAAATCTAAATTGCATACTCAATTAGTATATGACATCAACCCATGGAATCAAGTGAAAGAAAGTTATACCAAAAAAAGCTTTTGCCTTAAACAGCATAGGTTGAAAAAAAACTCGTGCAATTTTATATATATTAAAGAATCATGCAAAAAAAATGAATTCATCAAAACCCGCTCAAAAAATCAAACCCATTGTTTCACCAGTGCAAAATGCAGCACTCAACCATAGGAAATTTTGACCAATGGATATCCTTAAGGCAAAAATGTGCAAAGGAAAACTTTTCAACTCTTCATAATAGCACTTTCTGGCTATCTGCCTTTTATTTTATTTAAACAAACATGGGGAATTGCCACCCTTTCTTTGGCAATTGTCTTTACATCTATTGGTGGAGTGATTTATTGATGAGTTTATGTGCGTGCACTTTGGGAATAGAGGAAGTGCTTGTGAGAGACTTTTCAAACAAAGACCCAGAGGTATAATTGGAATAAAGACTTATGTGGTTGCTGTCTCTTTCGACACGTGGGTTTGATGCTTTCTCATGACTATTCTAGTTTTTTTCCCAGCCCCCTGAGAATTTCAGTTATATAATAGTAGATATCTGTGTCAATTCATTTGAGTCTTTAATCTCAGTGGTCTTATTTTAAGTTTTACTGAGTTTTTTTAATGCGACCATGAACTATGCAACATCTATTTGGATAGACTTTTAGATCAATTGATGATAACTTATTTCACAAAAAATGTCATTCTTGGGCTACCCCTTATAAAATTAGTCATCTAAAAACGCTACGGACCAAATATCATATAAAGTTATCTATTGCTTTTCCTTTACCTAAACCATTTAAATCAAATTTTATTTGTAAACCAATTATTAATTCCAAATTATTCTTATATGCGTGTATTTGCACCCTCAATCAATATAGATTTTATTTGAGAATTACTTATTTAATAAACATGTTTTGCTTATCAAGCTTCAATCAATATAGATTTTTTTTTTCTATTTTCATATAATGAGCATTGCATGTGCAAAAAAACTAGTTATAATAGTCTGCCTAAGCAAAATCTCAATGCCAAGATAAAGAAAGCATCGCGGCAGGATGAACCTCGAACCAAGAATATATTCTCCTATACAATACACCTATTCCCCAATGACTAGACAAACTGAAAATATCTGTAACTACAACCAGCATCTTCCTAGTTAATCGGTTGTTGATTGTAAATATCTATATGCATATGGTAACATTTATATTATAATAATAGCATTGTAGGAATGATGGTATGGCCAAATATTGCATGTTTATGGATCGGTTCTATTATGTAGGCAATTTTAAAGTATTATGATGAAATCCAATAGATAAATGAGGAGAATCAGTCAGAAGGTTGGATCCTTTGGACTAGTGCAAGGGTAACCGATAAGTGCATGACTTGTGAGGGGATAAAGTATATATCTTAGTTACATGAACAACATCTTCTAGGTTGTGTTCTAAATGAACTATAACTTCGTTGGTTAAAATGATATGACAGTTAACAGAAGAGAAACCCTTGATAGAGTCGAATAAGGATTGTTGCAGATGATTCCAAAGATATATGAAAAGGCCGTGAGAAATAAGAGATAGTTTTAACTAAAAATAAAATGATAATGGCTGTTGAAATGCTTGGACAAGTGAGATGGAAAGCAATAAGTACACCGATTAGAAGCAGAGGCAATATCGCATCTTAATAATGGAGCAATAACGATAGGAGAGGGTGAGGCCTATATGAACTTGGCTTGTCGTAATTAAAAATTATAAGATTGCTACTAATTTAATAAAGAAGATTGCACTTCACAGAGCAAAATGTAGAAAAGAATCCAATGATTTGGGAAAAGGCTTTAGCCATGGTATTATTGTTGTCGTATGGCTTATATGTTAATGTGCGAAAAAACTAGAATGTCGACTTCGAATTGCATCTCTTGGCCTGTTGACCAATCTTCATGTGTTTAATTCAATCGTTAAAGGACACTTGCTAGTGATAGGACTTGAGTTACACACAGAGAAACAATAGTTCACCGTATGAGCAATATTTCTCTATTTATATAGCACCATTAATTAAATGCAATAAAAGAACAAAAAAAAAATTGGTTTCAAGCTTACCTCTTCCAAACTTTTTGCCATCAGGATCCATCAAATCGAGCAAAATATTCTATAAGTTCGTCTCCAGCTGAAATTAAAAGATTATACATTAAACTTCAAATCAACTATTGCACTATTAAAATGAGTGAACAAAAAAAAGAGTTCTTGCTGTGATAAAGATTATAAAATCAATGGACAGATTTACTGAAGCCAAGATGCAATGACGTTCACTATCAGCAACAGAGGTATCAGAAGAAAGAAACACATACCACAAATTCTCTGTTTTTGTATTCGAATTCGCAGTGGGGGATTGAATTGGGCTTCGGATCTGGAAAGATAAAAAAGGGAATTTTCGCTGCTGAGGAGGAGATTTGACTAGGGTTTAAGAGTATGATTTAAAGAGGAGGAACAAATTTTAGGATTTAGATTCGAACTTGAATTGGGATTTTGAGGGGATAGGGTTTGGGTTTGGGTTTGGGTTTGAATTTGGGGGAAAAAGATATCTTTGGTTTGTTTCTTATTTGATGTAGGCATTGATCGAGAGATTTATGCGTGCGGGGGTTGTTTCGTCTTAACTCCCTGAAATAAATTTTATTGTATTTAACACCTTGCCCGTGTTGGCTTTATGCATTTATACACCTGTATAATTTAGATAGCTTACAGTTCTTCCGCAAACAAGAGAGTTATTATTTGGGATTTAAAGGACTGTTAAAATCCAAATATTGAAACTATGGATCGGTAGGCAACAAAAATAAAGTTTCCAAACCGGTGAGTTCAAAAATTTTGAGATCTCCGATCCCTTTTCTCTCGAGCTTTGAAAAGTTTTGTACCGTATCTTTCTGTGCTTTCGTTCTTTCACTTAAAAATAAGCTAAGTGAAAAAAGCTTTGGTTTCATAAGCTATATTACCAAATAACTCTAGATTTTATGAAACCTCGGTTAAGTTAAACGAAACCGCAACTTGCACATGCACAAACCATGGTTTCGCTTAGCTTAATTGAAACCACGGTTTCATAAACATTGTTACCAAACTAGAAGGCACCTCCAGCAAAGCTGAGCGAGAATATTAAAAATCGACAACCCCTTGTTCGTAAGACGGGATCTTAGAAGCGATTTTTAGTTTCTGACGCAATAGCCACAGGTGACGAAGCACCATTTACATCAGAAATTTTTGCTAGAAAATAAATCTCTAAGCTTGTACACGGTGGTTTTTATCAAATCTTTGCTCGGTGCTTTTCATCGAATTGATGAGGCTTTATTCATGGCTTCATAAGCTATTAGTAGAGGAGGTAGTGGGCATATAGGCCCAACACGCCTTTTAGTACAGGTGTAAATAGAGGTATACTTTTTCTTCCGGTGTGGTGCGGTGAAAATCATATAGGTTACAAGGATTTTCATCGGATATTAGGTGAAACATAAGATACAAGTATCTAGATAGTGGATAATATGGCTCAGCTTGTATCTAATGGGAATCCATATAGTCTGCATGGATTCCACCGCATTGATAGGAAAAGCATTACTCGTGTAAATATATCGCTTATGGGCCAAGTATTGACTACAAGTGATTCTTCCATCTCCTCGTTTATTCACCGAGCTAAATATATCGCCGATGAACTTGCAGCTCCGCCAATCAATCCTTGTTAATGACCGAGCCCGTCCAATCAAAGCCCCTTTAATACCATAATTTGCAATGATTATGAGATGGTGTCCGCCCACTCTAAACATGTCGACCTCATCTCTTATGCGGAGCTTCAAAGTCTGCACATGTCATGAGTCTGGAAAAAATCAGCCGAGCAACCAAAATGCAACATTTTCTCTGCTTCCATCGGCCAACTTCATGCAAGCTTCTTCAGAAGATAAAAAATCATATGCTTCAATCAAGCAAAAATACCTTAAGAGTGCTTCAATCAAGCAAATACGCGGTTGCGGAGGAGGATATCATTATTACTCAACCGCACACCGTGACCCATGTCCAGTGTGTGACGTGCATATCATGGTTCTAGTTCTCCACAAGCTTTTTCTGCAGCTCAACAATACGTGCCATCATTTTGTGTTATAACAGATTGGTTTCTTAACACCGGAGCCTTCAAAAATCTCCGCACTTCAATTTCTTTTTCCAATCAACCATCAAATCTTTCCATCTTAATAAATAAAAAACCTCTCTTATTTAACTCAAAATCTTCTAGAACAAAATTTTCTAAATCTTTTTGATATACGAATATGCAAAACAGTTTTCAAGAAATTTGTTTAGGAAAAAGTTTGGTAACGAAAAATGAAAATTTACATTTAACCCAAAAGCACGCATATAGAGCCAAACAATACACTGAACATTCACATTTGCAGTAACAAGCTAACTCAAATTTTTAATCATGTCATATAGCGCAAATCCTATTGAAGAAAAATATTGCACAAATAAAAGATACTGCACAACACACATCCAACATATAAACGAGCAAAATGGTGCATGACTTAGCCATCCACGAGCATTCAACACCAGAGACGAAGCAAACGAAATCTCTAAAATCAAAAATAAAAATTATAACCTAAAATAATAGTTCACGTCCAACGAGATAGGAAAAGGCTTTAAAAAAAATTCGAAAAAGAATAACTAGGTTTCATAAGTTAAAAATCAAATCTTCATAAATAAAAGAATTTGTTGTTAACGAGGCATGTCTACAGATCAGATACAAGATGAGAGAGGAACTTGCGCCAGAAACGCCAGAAATGATAGCTTTCTGTTTCAAAATTAAGATTTATGTTAGGAGAACAATATATTCGCATTTCAACTTTGAATCTATAGCCACCGACCAGTTATCGTTTGATTGCAGAGGCCGGCGACATAACATAATTTCCGTTCAGCTGTTTTATTCATTTATGTTGTTTAGAATAAAATCTAATTTATATGCGACTTCACCATGAACTTAATGTATTGGTGTATACCTCTTAGACTACTCCCGTCTTTATCAGCTCAATGGAGTCACTTGACTTAATCAACCGGATTATGCATCATATAGTATGAAAGCATAGGTCACAGTAATGGTCGGCTCATACGTGTACCTCGCTTGTCGGTCAAGATTTATATTTCCATTTGATGAAATAATTGGCAGTTTAAGTTGTCTTTATTTTGAAAACTATCTCCAATTGTTTTCAAGTTTTTTAAAAATTTGGACTCCATTCATCTCTCATTTCCTGATCATCAATAAACATAATCATCGATTGCTTGTTGTCTTTACCATTTTCTGTGATCGTTAAAAATAATTCTTTGAATTTTGTTACAACCAGTGATGCCAATAATAGGAGCAAAAGGTACACGTAATCATGAACAATGCGAAGTTGAACATTCAACCATGAGACCTTCATTCGAAACAAACAAAGGAGTATCATTAAAAGGCATATATGCAAATATAAACTATAATCAATAGAAACAAATATGTAAATGAAAAATATGAACAATAAAGTAATTTAAAACATATGGTAGGCAAAAACTGCTTTACTGCTTACCTATGAAGATGCTTGATGTAACAACTCCAATTTCAGTGTACAAAAATTATTTAAAAATTAATGTATATTTGGAGTATTTGCATTTCCTGTGAGTACTATAACTAATTGTTTTGCTTTTTAATAGCAAGAAGAAGCTTGTAAAAATCCCACGTCACATATAAAACAAACTGTCCCAGGGGGTAAACCAAACGACGACGGACCTTTGACGGCGAGCCCTGGCCTGAATCGGACCTTCGTAATAAAATATTACAATTTTTATCGTATTTTTTCACTAAAATACCATGTAGTTTAGTTTCGATTTTAAACCATCATAATTCTTGCTATATCTTTAGATAGATCATGAGGTAATAATGACATACCTCCCCACAACACTCATATGCAATATAGCATGATACCTTTTGGGAAACATAGATTCGGGAAAATACCGTTTTACATAAAACTATCTCTAACTTATAAAAACCATTTTCACAAGATTATGTATTTTAAACAAGTTTTTATAAAGCGCCGCTACAACCCATTTTGGGGAACCCGTCTGGGATGGTGCGGATTATCGTACATTCCTGGGCTTAGTAGTGTGAGATTCAGACCTCCGCAAGGAGCATTCGGTCTCGAAAGATTTAAAAATACAAATATCTTAAGAAAATGATATTTCTAGAAAAAAAAATTAAAATTATTTTATATAAATATATATATATATATATATATATATATATATATATATATATATATCATCAAAATATCTATTTTTGATATAATATAAGTATTCCAACTTTTCTATATCAAAAGAATCACTTTACATGCAAATACCATGCAATTCTATACAAGTTCAATACTTTACAATTAAATACCATATATAATGAAATTAGGTTTTATTCACTAGAAATGTTATATATATAAAATCTATATCTATGAAAACTTTAAAGACGATAATAAAATACTTGAGGTGTATTTTGAAAATTATACGAAATTATTTTTACATAAAACCCCCTCAAGTTTTATAAATTACAATAAGGACCTAGTAAATATAGGTTTAAGCGGGACCAGTCTCTTGAGCCTCAAGGAGCCGGAGATATGGGTGCTTGCCTATTTAAGATAGACAACTTAACAAACGGTATTATCAACACGGTAATCTTCTTTGAAAATGACACAAATCCTGCCGCCCATGTGCAGCGGTTACCGATAACACCAAAACCTAATTCAGGATTTCAATTTCTTTTCTAATTGTCTGACTCAGACTGAGTCTCATTATAATAATCTGACTTGAATATGATTCAAGTACAATTTACAATACTACAATTCAATATGAATCCATATAATTAATCTGTTTAAGCTGTATTGACTGAACCGAACCATGGATATACTTCCATTTACATGATTCTCCAGTTACATCCATTTACTAATATCATGGTTTCGGCAAGTCATACATCTGTACAGTCTATAATACAAAACAATACAATACAATACAAATAATACAAATTAGACATCACGGGGTTTAAGGGGTAGATTGGTACGGAAGGTGTTAGAAGTGGTACGAGACTGCAAGATTTAAGACACCTTACCTTCTATTGCTGTTGTACCGTGGCATAACGGTTCCTTGTACATTCCGTTCACCTTAGTCTCTGGTCTACTGAGACTCCTCTCGTATACACTGGCATCCTTCTGTACCAAGCTACAAACAACAGCGTTAACCATATAATACACCTTTAAAAGTTGCATTCTCTCTCAAGTCCTACTTCTCCCTTTTCTTTGGGACTTACCGAGAGATTGTTTGCTGACGACATTCCTTCTCTTTCTTCTTTGGAATGTTGTCAGGTGATTTGGACCTTCCAGAGATCGAGCCCAGCGCCGAAGACTTGGACCAGTTTACTGAAGATCCCGAGCTGTAGTTTCACTTGTACTTTTTCTTTTACATTCTATATTTTCCTTTTATGTTATGCCACTGTTTTGGCATTGCTTTCATTCAGATGTATTTACTTTTCCACGCATTATACAAAGAATGTTAATAAATAAAGTTGTTGTTCAGTTATACCTACTGTCTTTGTCTCTTGTGCATTTCTATTTATATTGCTTAGATACGCTTAGCGTACTTACTTCAGAGTAAATACGTAGCGGCCTCGTCGCGCCCTCTGCCCGTATACTGGAAAGTGGGGCGTGACAGGTTTTGTTGGTGGCCCATGCAGGTCAGAGCTGTATGGAACCCTACCATGCAGTTCAGCTCTACGTTAACAACCTAAACAATATAACACAAGAACCAGCAACTGAAAACATTCTTTATAATTCATGTTACTTGAATCTTATCATTTACTTTGAATCTGTGCTAATCCAAATTTTCTTTCAAGGTTATGGATTCCCCAAACAACACCAGCACCAGCTTCAACAACACTCCACCACTACCAATCACACCTGCCGTAGCTGCTCCAATCAACGAGCAGACGGTTCTGCTTGAGGCAATCCGCAACCTCCTAGAAGGACAGCAACAGCAGACTGCTCTTTTAATGAACCGTCCCGAGGCAGAAGCACCTGGGGTGAAGCAATTCAGGGCTTTTTACCCCAAACAGTTCTCAGGAAAAGAGAGCCCGCTAGAAACTGAGGAATGGGCTCAGAGCATCGAAAATGATCTGGCAGTGGCACAAGTGCCAGAAATAGTTTGGGTTCGTGTTGCAAAATTACAGCTCACGGATAATGCATGGTTTTGGTGGAAGGCGGAAGAAAGCCGTCTTGAACAACCCATCGTGGAAGACTTTCCGAGACATGTTCGACGCTAAGTACTTCCCTGAGACTGCCAGGTTTGACACGGAACAGAGGTTCATCCATCTGCAACAAGGTTCAATGTAGACCAAGTCAGTAGATGAATATGATGCTGAGTTCACCATGCTCAGTCGGTAAGATATGTCTCAATAATTCGATTTTTTTTCAATATATCACATATTACACAGCTAACACAATACTTTAACAGATTTGTGGCACACCTGATACCGACGGATGAGATTAGAGCCCGTCGATTTCAACAAGGTTTGGATTCAGATATCTAGGCTGCACTATCAACAGGAGATTTTTCGACTCATGAATCGGCTCTGAAAGCTGCCCGCCGTTATGAGGCAGTGGTAAAGATGAGGGGCAGACCTCAATCTGCTGGAGATAAGCGCTCTGCCAACCAAATGGCAGAAGGAGCCTCATTAAGGCCACCTTTTGTGCCAAGCAGACCGGGAGTACCGAACAACAGGCCCAGGCCAGCCTTTTGTACCTACTGCAAGAGAGTTGGATATATGATGAAAGATTGCCGGAGAGCCAACCGTCTTTGCTTAGTCTGTGGCTCAGCTACTCATGACATTGGGTCTTGTCCCCAAAGACAAAACCCAATTGCTGCATCCAGGCCAGCAATCAACTATCAGCAGCGACCAGCCCTTCAGGCACCTGTTCCAAGACTCGCTCTCCCTGCTCCACCACTTAGAGGACCACTGACTGCACCTCCTCCTCGCCAGTTCCATCAAGCTCAACGGAACGTTCCGAGGAATGCTCCTCAGGCCAGGAGGAATGTACCACGGCGACAGGCTTTCACGATGACCGTGGAAGAAGCTGAGGCCACTGGCCAAGTTATCACTGGTAACCGTTTCTTTTCAAGCTTTCCTTTAAGTCTTAATATCTATCCACATATTTTTTCCTATACCTAAAACATATCCCACATACCTTAGGTACAATCTTAGTAGCCTCACTTCCTGCACTAGCACTCTTCGATACTGGAGCATCTCATTGCTTTATGTCACAACGGTTCGTCCGAACTCATGCGATTCCAGTCACACCGCTTGTATCCAGCTGGAATGTCAGTTTAGGAAATGGCGTTCTAAAGGCAACAATGGGATACAACTTGTATCCAGTAGTCATCTGCAGTAGATAATTCTATGCTGACTTCAAGGTGCTGTACATACCGAACTTATCGATTAAGTCCGGAAGGTCTGAAGGAAGTCCGAACTTAGTTGGACGAATTATTGGCGAAAGGATGGATTTGTCCCAGCACTTCAAGTTGGGGATCACCAGTATTACTTGTGAAGAAGAAGGAAGGTTCATACAGAATGTGCATCGATTATAGAGCTTTGAACGAAGTAACTATAAAGAACAAGTATCTGCTACCGCGTATCGACGATTTATTCGATCAGCTAAGTGGATCTTGTGTTTTCTCCAAATTAGATCTTCGTTCAGGTTATCATCAAGTGAAGGTCAAGGAAGCTGATATTCATAAAACGGCTTTCAGAACTCGTTATGGACATTACGAATTTCTTGTGATGCCATTTGGAGTGACCAACACACCAGCAATATTCATGAACCTGATGAATCAAGTTTTCCGGGAGTACTTAGACAGGTTCGTTGTCATCTTCATCGACGACATCCTGGTGTATTCCAAGAGTCGGAACGAACATGCCGAACACCTTTGAATTGTACTGGAAACTCTACAACAACATCAATTATATGCTAAGTACAGCAAGTGCGAGTTTTGGCTAGATCAAGTTGGTTTTCTTGGACATATCGTATCAGGCGAAGGAATCTCTATTGATCCAGCGAAAGTTTCAGCAGTAACTGAATGGCCGACAACAAAGTCAATGAAGGATATTCGAAATTTCTTGGGTTTAGCTGGATATTACAGAAGGTTCATTGAAGGATTTTCAAAGATAACAACATCCCTGACTAAGCTCACACGTAAAGATGAAGAATTTGTGTGGTCAGAAGCATGAGAACAAGCTTTCGTAGAACTCAAGTCAAGATTAACATCAGCGCCTATTCTCGTTATACCGGACCAATCTGGAAGTTTCGAAGTGCATTGCGATGCATCCGGTAAGGGATTAGGATGTGTTCTACATCAGCACGGTAAGGTTGTAGCTTATGCTTCAAGACAGCTGAAAACTCATGAGCGCAATTATCCGGTACATGATTTGGAGTTGGCAGCCGTAATCTTTGCTCTTAAGATCTGGCGCCATTATTTTCTTGGTGAGCGAGTGAACATATACACAGATCACAAGAGTCTGAAATATGTGTTAACTCAGAAGGAACTTAATATGCGGCAGAGACGATGGTTAGAACTCATGGCGGACTTTGACATCAACCTGCAATATCACCCAGGGAAGGTGAATGTGGTACCTGATGCCCTTAGTCGCCAACCATTAGCAATGCATCTCACCGCTCAGTGGAAGCTACAACAGGACTTGCATCAGATGGAGATTGAAGTAGTCATGCCAGGTAACGCTTCAAGTTTGATGAATTTATAAGTTCAATATTCCATTGTCAATCAGATTAAAGCAGCTCAAGCAAGTGATACTAAGTTGCAAAAGATCAGAGAACAAGTAGAGAATGGACTCAGAACAGACTTCATCATCCATGAAGACGGATCTTTGAGATACGGCAGCAGATTGTGTGTACCAAAAGGTCCTGTTCAGGAAGAGTTAATGAAAAAAGCCCACAGCTCTCCCTACTCAGTACATCCTGGAGGTACAAAGTTGTACAAAGATCTACGTCAAAATAACTGGTGGCATGGAATGAAGCGTGAAGTATCCAGAAGTGTCGCAAAATGCTTGGTGTGTCAGCAAGTAAAGGCTGAACATCACAGAACAGCTAGATTACTTCAACCGTTAGCTATCCCAGAATGGAAGTGGCAACACATCACAATGGATTTTGTGACTGCTCTTCCTCACAGCACAAAGGGTAACGATGCGGTATGGGTCATTGTGGATCGACTCACGAAGTCAGCTCACTTCATCCCATTTCGAGTTGGCCAATCAACTGAGACACTAGCAAAGAAGTACATGGAGGTAAGAATTTACTTAAGATTTACACTCTTCAAATATGTACTATCTCTGATACCCATGAACTCATACAGGAAATTGTGAGATTTCATGGAGTACCGGTCTACATTGTCTCCGATGGTGACACCAGGTTCCGATCGCAATTTTGGCAGAGTCTGCAAGCAAGTTTGGGAACAAGTCTGAACTTCAGCACGGCTTATCATCCACAAAATGATAGTCAGTCGGAGTGAACTATTCAAATCTTGGAAAATATGCTCAGAGCATGTATGTTGGACTTCGGAGGATCGTGGGAAGATCACCTACATCTTGTGGAGTTTTCATACAACAACAGCTACCAAGAAAGCATATGAATGACACCTTTTGTAGCGATATATGGAAGGAAGTGTCGATCGCCATTAAGTTGGGACGACATCGGAGATAGAGAACTCCTTGGACCTGAGATGATAGTAGAAACTGTTGATGTGGTTCGTACTATCAGGGAAAGAATACGCATAGCCCAAGATCGACAGAAGCACTGGGCTGATGCAAAGCGACGTCACTTGGAGTTCCAGCCGGGAGATCATGTATTCTTAAAGATATCTCCGAACCGCGGAGTGATCCGATTTAGAAGATGGGGTAAGCTAAGTCCGAGATATATTGGACAGTTCGACATACTCGAACGAGTCGGTGAAGTGGAATACCGCTTGGCAATTCCACCTTCATTGGAAGGAGTGCATAACGTGTTCCACATATCCCAACTCAAAAGGTATGTGAGTGACCCCAGCCACATACTCGATCATTCTGAGCTCATTGTTCAACCTGACTTATCTTGTGAGCAACAACCTGTTGAGATCCTGGACAGAAAAATGAAGTCACTTCGGAACAAGAAAGTCAATTTGGTTCGAGTGATATGGAGAAAAGACACTCCAGAAGAATCAATATGGGAAAGGGAAGATGAGATACGTGAAAGATATCCTCACCATTTTGTAAACTAGTCCTTAAAATAAAATTTGTAAATTTCGAGGACGAAATTTTTGTAAGGAGGGTATACTGTAAAAACTCCAATTTTAGTGTACAAAAATTGTTTAAAATTTAATGTATACTTAGGGTATTTGGATTTCCTATGAGTACTATAAATAATTGTTTTGCTTTTTAATAGCAAGAAAGAGCTTGTGGCTCATTGGTAAGACCTTGCACTACTGAACCAAAGCACCAGAGTTCAAATCCCATCAGCCACATTATTTTTAATATTGTTTTATTTTAAATTTTTAGAAGTCCAAGGGTCTACACGTGCATAACTTGTAGAAACCACACGTCACATATAAAACAAACTGTCTCGGGGGGTAAACCAAACGACGGGGGACCTTTGACGGCGAGCCCTGGCCTGACTCGGCCGGCGACTCAGCCGACTCGGCCGCCGCCGCCGGCCGAACTCGGTCGGATCCGAGTTGGTCCAACATGAAAGATGTGTCTTTTGGCCTTCTTAACACCCCTGTCATGTTTAAATTACCTGCACATTAACAGAGCCTAATAAAGTCCAATTAAACCAATTTTTAATACAATTTTCATACCATTTTTCAATACAATCTTTCACCTACCCTAACCCTAATCTTTCCCTATAAACACCACCCCTAAACACACACCCCTCACTCACAAACTCTATCCAAAACTCTCAAGAAAACTCTCTAGAATTTTTGTATACAATTGGAGTTAGCGAAGCGCGAAACTCCGGCGAAATTCCGACGACGACCCTAGAAGCTCTCGGCGACGAAACGACGTACCGGAAACTACTACCAATCCCTCTCCCTCTCCTCTAATCTGAAATCCCGTAAGTCCCACCTCCCTCTTCTCTATTCTATTCTAAAACTTTGTAATACTAAAACCCGACAGAAGCGGAGTTAATCCGACTTCCGATTCGGTTTTTCTTAAAAACTCTATCTTTTCTTAAATACAACATATCAAACTCTTACATCTTGACTATTAATCATTAACAAAACATGTTGAGAAAGTTTCATAGCAAAATATTTCATATTACAATTTTTATCGTACTTTTTCACTTAAATACCATGTAGTTTAGTTTCGACTTTAAACCATCATAATTCTTGCTATACCTTTAGATAGATCACGAGATAATGACATACCTTCTCACAACACTCATATGCAACATAGCACGATACCTTTTGGGAAATATAGATTCGGGAAAATACTGTTTTACACAAAACTACCTCTAACTTATAAAAACCATTTTCACAAGATTATGTATTTTAAACAAGTCTTTGCAAAGCGCCGCTACAACCCATTTTGGGAAACCCGTCTGGGATAGTGCGGATTATTGCACATCTCTGGGCTTAGTAGTGTGAGATTCAGATCTCCGCAAGAAGCATTCAGTCTCGGAAGATTTAAAAATACAAATATCTTAAGAAAATGAGATTTCTAGAAAAAAAAATAAATTAAAATTATTTTATATAAATAAATATATATATGTATCATCAAAATATCTATTTTTGATATAATATAAATATTCCAACTTTTCTATATCAAAAGAATCACTTTACATGAAAATACCATGCAATTCTATACAAGTTCAATACTTTACAATTAAATATCATGTATTATGAAATTAGGTTTTATTCACTAGAAATATCATATATATAAAATTAGGTTTTATTCCCGTGCATGCTCCTGGCTCCCCTCGCGGCTGTCTTTTGGGGCTCGGGACGCAGCGGAAGGCCTGCTCGACAGAGTTGTCCTCGGGGCCGAACTCGAACCATGTTGGGACGAACTTCCACCCCCGTTTTTCTTCTGGGCCATCGCGGCCATGGAAGCTAAAAATTTGGATCGGTCCAATCGCTCTGCAAAAAGGAGAATACATAAAAGAGAGTTAGTTATTCTAAAAAGGGCAAAAGAAAATTTATCAAAGTCTAAATAGATCGCCTGCTGCCCTAGCTTATCCAGAAAGCGCGCGGGGCTGTGCCCAGCCCAGCTCAGAGCCTGCTCAGAAAGCAGGACGTCGGCCCGCTGGATCGGTTCCCACATAGTCACCACCCTCGCCTCGGGTGAGGATGACGGTTTTGCCCTCGGGCAGTCAGCCCTGCGCCACCGTGTAGGCACGGGCCAATCCTTTCCCTCGGGTGGCTCGACGAATACGAACTTCTCCTTCCATTCATGAATGGAAGAAGGGACGACTACCACACCCGACCCGGCTACCTTGCCCTTACATTTTTTGAAGGAAAAATACACCCAGCTCGGCCCATCCTTGCTGGTGCCAAGGTGATTCTTATAACAGAGGAAGGAAATGAGGAGGGTCAAACTGAAGGGGATGTTTTCAAGTTTCAACCAGACCAGAAACCCGATGAGGATTCTCCACGAGTTCGGCGCTAACTGGTCCCGGGCAAGATGGAAGCAACGAAGCACCCCACATACCTCGGTTGAGAAGGGCGGACGCATTCCGGTCCGGAATGCTTCCAAATATAGGGCAATCTTCTTGCCCTGCACCTAGTCCGCTCGCTCATCCTCTCTATCTAAACGAAGCGAATAGTTAGAGGGAATATGGAATCGAGCCCGAATCTCGGTAAGCTCATCTATATTCCTCAAGACGGAGGGTGCATCTGTTAGTTATATATATGCCCTAGAGGCCATTGTTGTACATATGATATATATTATAGTGGATGCTTGGATATATATAGAGAGGACTTTCTTGCTCGACATGATAATATGCTATTTGATTTCACTTTGTCTTAATATGTTGACTTGTATTAGTTTACTGTCTTGCTCTCACATGTTGATAAAGCCCTTAGGATATATACTCGACTAATGGAACTATGATGAGATCATACTAGTGGGGCCAGGGTAGTCAACGAGTACATCCTATAACTGTTCTTAGTCGAGGGTGTATCGAGACAGGGCATCGACACACCAGAGTAGACTAACGTATACGCATCTTGACCCATATGATGGGCGATGGATGATCCCATATCCACCGGTGTTTGACATCAAAGATGGTATACGGGTGCTCAGTGGAGATCGAATACATTGAACGGACTCGCCGAGAACTCCTGGATGGTATTATACCTATCGTCAGATAGCAGTTCTCCGGTGACACTGGTACAGGTTAGTCTGTAGACTCGAAATCGTCATAGAGTCTTGTGTGATTCCCACTATGCTTTGATTTCCACCTTACCATGTCCAAGAGGCCGTGCAAAACGGTGGCTTTTGGGTACAGTCCCGAGTCACATGGAGGCAATGAGCGATAGGAGGGGTTTCGTCTCTCTCGGTATAGGGAGTTGATGTTGTGCTGTGTTCGATTGGCTATAACTGGAAGTCCCTGGCCAGGGCTGATATGGAGACTTACTGGTAAGAGTTATCAGTAGTTTCTCAACCCGTTATGAGCCTTACGACACGACTTATCGGTTACTGGGGTCTGACGTTTACCACCCCTAGACTAGATATGCAACATATCAGACGAAGAGACCGGACTGTACGGTAGTGTTATGATTGGATTCACAGGAGAATGTACAGGCTTGCTTGTTGATCATTTGATCGCTCAATACCTGGGTGGCTGTTACGTTTAAATGACCGCTTGCAGCTTGTGGGTGTTTGATATGATCATCACCCACTGCCGGCGTATTGACGATTCTTTAGAGTCCTACACAGAGGTTTCCTGGCTCAGGCAAAACGGAGTAGGAGCACATATGTGATATGTGCGGGACCGAGAATAATACGATATGAGATACCGTATTCTATTCTCGCGATATATGATATCGGCCGGGTATATGTGATATAGCCGGGTCATCGGATCAAGTGTTGATTCGATGAATCGGTATATGTTATATTAGTCGGTTATATGCTATATAACCGGATTGTCGGATCAAGTGTTGATTCGATAATTTAATGTATAATTATATATGTGATATATTACATTACGTTAACTAATATAAGCTCGCTTTATTGATTCATTTTCTCACCGAATAATACATTGATATATATATGCGATATATGTTAATTGTATTATTTTCTTTTGTTGCAAAATATATTATATATGTGATATATAATATTGTAACAAGTTAGGGTTACAAATACAACATTTTTTGTGGAGATTAAACAAGTTAGGGTTTGATTTGGGTTAGCTTTTTCATGAAGCTTTCTTTTGTTTTTTGCTAAGATATTTTGTATAGATATTTCTTAACCCAACCCAAACCCTTTACCTTAGGTTTATTCTCTACATGAGTTAAGCCCTTCATTATTAACCCATGGTTGGATTTGTAACCACAACAATAATTCATTATTCATCACAAAAGCTTTCTTTTTCTTCCTCCTTGAAAAAGCTTGCTAGCTTTTTACATGTGATGATTTTGTGTGAGAAATTGAAAACAAAAGAGAGCATAATTCCTACTTCATCATCCTCATCTATTCTAGCCACTTAGATTAGGGTGTTCACTTCTCTAATACTTGATTAGAGAAGTGAGAGCTTGAGTTTGAGATTCTTCATGGTAGATCTTCTTCGAAAAGGAAGACTTCAAGCAAACATGGATCATTCGACTTGTGGAGCCTCTCTTGAGTCCGGGAGATCATGGATCACGGCGAAGGGACTTCTACTCGGAGCTTATGAAGCGAAGGAACGGACTACAAAGGTTGTAATCCCTCTCTCTTAGATGTAAAGTTGTTTACATGCTAGTTAAACCTAATTCTCTAGTTAAGATCTTGGTTAGGGTTTGTTTAGCACCCCAAAAATTTTAAAGTAGCATGATTGATGCTTGCCAAAACCTTCATAAGGTGATATGCTAACCCTACAGTGGTATCAGAGACAAGCTAGAGCATTAGGTGACGTGTATACGAAGTTAAAAGTCCGATCGAACCCCGAAATATGATTTTGGACCCCCTCTCTGGAAATTTTTCAAAAATTTATTTTTTTCCGTATTAAAAATACTCAGAAAAATAAGCAGGTGATTCTATGGATATCTGTGAAGTACGATTCCCTAAATCCATCAAGCCACCACGGAACCGCGGCCAAACCAAGTCATTGGCGGCGGTTCCGCGGCCGAACAAGAGGATTCAGGGATCGTACTTCAAGAGGTGATCCGTAGGTATTACATTATGCTTCTGGGAATTTTTAATATTACTCAAGTGTTGAGTTTTCTGGAGATCTTAAGAATTTGATTATTCGATCGGAAAGTTTAACATTGTCTATTTATCTGCAATGTGATACAATATGTGGAATTCATATAGTTAGGCATGAAATGCGAAGTATGTGATATTTCGGATTTAAGATGTCTAAAGTGATTGTGGATTCCAAATGTTGTAGTTTTACACTTTTTCTGTGACAGTAAGCGTAGTATGTGGGGTATTGCCGGCTTCGTTGCTATACATCAACGACAATCGGGATACGCATACTTGCTTACGTTGATGATATGAGATATTATGTGTTGTTGTGATATGTTATATTGGATCGTCGTGTTCCGAATAGCCGGGGGTTTTATGTGAGATGAGGGTTTCTTTTTCATTCATATAAAATTCATTGTATGTAATATTCTTTTATTGGGGCACTTCCGGGTTGAGGATGATGTCACCATTGTATATTATTTACTTTTCCGCGTTAGGATAGACTCGAGGAGGGGAGCACAAGTAACCGGGTTCTAGGGTCCAGTGGGAGGCCATCTCGAGGAGTCGAGACCAGGTCTCCTAACCCTAGAATTGGCAGTGTTGCTTGCCGCTCTCGTAGGGGTCTAGGGATGTGGGTTTGGCTATTCATCGCTACCGTGGAATCCGTATTTTATACAGGCTCGAAATAAAACACGGACGTCCTAGTATATCCAATATTTCATATGTTATCTTCTTCTGCAATGTTCTGTGATGAGATCATATTACTGCCCGAGACGAATGCTTATACTATATATATATATATGATGATATATAAATATTACTGCTTTCGTTTCTTCTGTGATTCTTAGGAAGCATAACTGATGGGATTTATTAATGAGATTAATAAAAGAAAAGAAACCTAAAAGATATTGTATAATCAAATTTTCAAAAAGGGTAGCAACAGTTTTTTGCTTTGCATAGCGGTATATATGATATACCATGCACCTTATTCGATGAGGAAAGAGCCGAGATCCCTTCACTGGGAGTGACCTCTTTAGCAAAACTGGCAGATGCTACAAACTCGCGGTTTAGTTTTTGATTGCTTCTATAGTTTTGCTTTGCACAGCGGTATTTGTGAAATATCATGCACCTTATTCGATAAGGAAAGAGCCGAGATCCCTTCATCGAGAGTGACCTCTTTAGCGAAACTAGAAAAGCCTCAAAAACACTCATTTTCAAAATCACTTGTTTCTATAACGATATCAAGTTCATTACGCTCATGGTTTTCTGAAAAACCTGTGTAGCCCTCCGTCATTTCAGATAAGTAATATTTAGTATTCGTGCTACGGTAGTTTGGCATGCGTCAAGGCGTAGTGTACGGTAGCTGATTACTACTTATCTGTAGCATGAGATGCGATTGGATTAGGGTATTCGTACGGCGTTGTTTGGCATGCGTCAAGGGTTGTACGGGTGGGTTTAATTCAATCACGAAATGTACGGGTTGAACTTGATTAGCGGGCTATGGGTTGTTTGGCATGCGTCAAGGTCATAGCACGCTAAGGGTAAAAGAATTATTGGGAATTTCAAGTGTTGAAATTTGCAATGAGATTGCATACCTCCTATGAGATAGTTGGATCCCGATACCCACTGCGAGTAAGAGTTACTCCTGGGAGAATTTTACACAGGACAATTAGCCGATCAAGCAGGTGTCTAGAAAGGTGTTAACGGGGTTATGCCTCTGGGAAAATGAGGTTTATTTTAATTAGGTCCGTGCGAAAGCACGGGGAACCTCCCTCAAAGTACCAACACTTGCCTGGCTGAAAGATTGGCGAACTTGTAAGGTGTAATTAATCCCGGCTAATCTTACCTTTTAGGGTTTTAAGGAAGATTTGATAAAAAGCAGTGGGAGCCATCCTGATCAGATAAGATAATAACCAAATCTAATCTTGCAAGACCATACGCTAAAGTGTTATCTTCTCTCTCTCTCCAGGTAGCGACCATGTTAGGCCTTAATCAAGATAATAAAATGGATGTATTAACCGAACCCGCTTGTTATACTGAGCAGGAGAACGTTGGTCCCGTTCTTTCTTATAATTGTTATAAGACTGAACAAGAAATAGGGGAATACCAGAATTCACACGCCGCCCAAACAAAGAATAAACATGTTGATGTATCTTCTTCGGATGTGTTAGTTACCGAGAACTGTTTCTCAGTTCACCCTACGTCCTAGGCATTAGATACCGGATCAGGATCCCACATATGCAATATATTGCATAGGCTAAAGAAATGTAGAGAACTGGGAATAGGTGATCATTCCGTAAGAGTAGGGAATGGTGCAAATGTTGCGGCCAAAGCAGTTGGCGAATATCACCTTGTATTACCAAGTGGTAATATATTGATTCTGAACGAATGCTATTATATACCGAACATGATATGCAACATTATATCAGTTTCTTTATTAAGTAAAGAAGGATATAATTTTGTAATACAGGATAATATTATGAACATCTTCCTAAATCAAAAGTTGATTGGATCAGGCTCGTTAAATAGTGGCATATACGTTCTAAATCAAAACACAGTTCTTAATATACAGAACACACACAAGAGGAAAAGTTCAGAAATGAACGAATCCTTCTTGTGGCATTGTAGACTTGGTCATATCAATGCGACACGACTTGCTAAGTTACATAAAGATGGTTATTTAAATATGTTCGAATTATCATCTTATGAAACTTGTCATTCATGTCTCAAAGGCAAAATGACCAAAACTCCGTTTAGTGGACACGGAGAAAGAGTTACAGAACTCTTTGGACTGATACATAGTGATGTATGTGGTCCCATGTCTACACATGCCAGGAACGGTTCTTCCTACTTCATTACATTCACTGACGATATCTTAAGATACGGACATGTGTTCTTGATGAAACACAAGTCTGAAGCTTTTGAGAAATTCAGAGAATATAAGCACGAAGTGGAGAACCAAACGGGTAAAAGTATTAAGATCATTCGATCTGATCGAGGAGGAGAATACTTGAGCAATGAGTTCCTGAACCATCTAAAAGAGAATGGGATTCTCTCTCAGCTTACTCTTCCTTATACACCACAGCACAACGGTGTATCGGAGCGGAGGAATCGTACCCTATTAAATATGGTGCGCTCTATGATGAGTAATGCTGAGTTGCCTGTTTCCTTCTAGAGGTATGCGCTTGAGACAGCCATAGACCTATTGAATAGGGTTCCCACCAAATCTGTGCCAACCACTCCACATGAGATATGGAAAGGAAAGAGACCACATCTTAATTACATTAAGATATGGGGTTGTCCGGCATATGTGAAAACACAAAATCCGGACAAGCTCGAGGCAAGGTCAGTTCTGTGCAAGTTTATTGGACATCCCAAGCATTTGCAAGGGTATATCTTCTACCACTCCGAGCAACAAAAATTGTTTGTTTCTCGACATGCCACCTTCTTAGAAAAGGGTTTTCTTATGAAACAAGATAGTGGCAATGAGGTAGAACTGGAAGAAGTTCCAGCGACACAAACTGCAACTGAAGATTTAGTGGAACCAGAGGATTCAGTAGTTCCCAATGAACCCCAGCCTCTCCGCCGATCTAGTAGGGTTTCTCATCCACCTGAGAGATACTACGGTTTTCTCATTGATGGTGGGAGCGAGGATTGCATCATGGAAGATGATGACCCAACTAGCTTCGAGCAGGCCATCACGAGTGGGGACTCTGTGAAGTGGCTAGATGCAATGCGATCTGAGATGGAATCCATGTACACCAACAAAGTATGGACTTTGGAAGTTGCTCCTGAAGGGGTAAAACCCATTGGGAGCAAATGGATCTTTAAGAAGAAACTTGGTATAGATGGAAAAGTTGAGACTTTCAAAGCTAGACTTGTTGCAAAGGGTTTTCGTCAACGACCAGGTGTGGATTATGACGAAACCTTTTCTCCAGTGGCTATGCTTAAATCCATCCGGATCCTACTTGCCATTGCTGCATATCATGACTACGAAATCTGGCAGATGGATGTTAAGACCGCCTTTCTAAATGGTGATTTAGAAGAGTGCGTGTACACGACTCAGCCAGAGGGCTTCGTAGACAGTGGGAGCAGCGGAAAGGTGTACAAGCTGCTTAAATCTATTTACGGGTTAAAGCAGGTATCGCAGAGTTGGAACATCTGCTTTGATGTTGTAGTCAAAGAGTTTGACTTCATCAAAAGCGTAGATGAACCTTCTATATACAAGAAGGTTGCAGAGAGTAAGGTTGTCTTCCTCGTATTGTACGTGGATGACATACTCTTGATAGGAAATGATGTTCCTATGCTACACTCGGTCAAGCTCTTCTTATCAAAAAGATTCTCAATGAAAGATCTAGGTGATGCCTCGTGCATACTGGGAATTAAGATCTATAAAGATAGATCTAAACGGATACAGGGACTGTCCCAATCCAGGTACATTGACACCATACTAAAGAGGTTTAGTATGGAAGAATCCAAGCGTAGGAACCAACCCACGATCTCTGGACTCACTCTCTCCAAAGAGATGTCTCCCAAGACTGATTTGGAGAGAGCTCGCATGCAAGGGATACCCTATGCTTCGGCAGTAGGCTCTATCATGTACACGATGCTTTATACCAGACCCGATGTAGCATACTCACTAAGTGTAGTGAGTAGGTATCAAGCAGATCCTGGAGAGAGTCACTGGATAGCTGTGAAGAACATTCTCAAGTACTTGAGAAGAACTAAGGAGATGTTCTTGGTGTATGGTAACGGAGAACTCCAAGTGGAGTCCTTTACCGATTCGAGCTTCCAAAGTGATAAGGACGACTCTAAGTCACACTCGGGATTTGTCTTTACCTTCAATGGAGGGGCGGTGTGTTGGAAGAGTTCCAAACAGGAAACCGTTGCAGACTCGACGATGAAGGCTGAATACATCGCTGCCAACGATGCTGCCAAAGAGGCTGTCTGGATGAAGAAGTTCATCACTGAACTTGGTGTGGTTCCGTCCATTGAGCATCCAATACCTTTGTATTGTGATAACAATGGAGCTGTGGCTTTGGCCAAGGAACCCAGGTCCCATCAGAAGTCCAGACATATTCTGAGGCGGTATCACCTGATCCGGGAGATAGTTGATCGCCGGGAGATCGAGGTCAGGAGAGTTGATACGAAGGACTGTTCCCCTCCGAATGGCGGCCAAGACATCGCGTCTGGCCTGAGATTCGGGGCAGATGTTGTTTGGTTTTATCCGTCTAACTCTCCGAAGATGCCAAGTTGATTTATGACACCGTGTATCGGAGGTTTAGACGGATGCGGCCGATGTAGCAGACTTCGTCAGATTCCCCCTCGCTTGAGGGGGTTTTTATTGTGGGGACGCTCTTCCCTGCAGGCGCAAGCCCCTGCAATTAATTACGCTACCGCATAGCGGTAACAACTTTCTCCTTCTCCAGAATTTCACTTCGCGTCGTGTGTATTTGTTTTGTTTGTAGTTGCCCGTGGATTGTATACGGAGACTGAGTAATGCCGTTGCCCGTAGGACGTGGATTAGTCCAAATCCGTATTTACTTAGATTTGGGTTTGGTGTTTTTAGTTTAAGGATGCATTAGTCGCGTTGCGGCTAAGATCAACTTAAACGTTCGTTAAGGATACGTTAGTCCTGTTTTAGACTAAGATCAACTTAACGTAGTGATTAATATATGGCCGTCAGGACTCGTCACCTCTCTGACGTCGTTGAAGGATTACAACGACAAGTGTCAGAGGAGTTCAGAGATGTACCCTTGAACCAAAGTTGATTTGGAGTTTTATCATTCATTTAAATGTCTAAGGATACGTTAGCCGTATTTGGGGCTAAGATCAACTTAAACGGGACCGTTTAGATCCGGCAAAAGAAGCATTTGGAGGCTCTATTGTTCCAGTTTAGGGACGTGGTGGTCCATTTTCCAGTTTAGGGACGTAGTGGTCCATTTTCCAGTTTAGGGACGTGGTGGTCCATCGCCAGTTTAGGGACGTGGTGGTCCGATATTAGTTTAGGGACGTCTCGGTCCGATATTCGTTTAAGGACGTTTCGGTCCAATATTGTTTAGGGACGTCTCGGTCCGAATATTAGTTTAAGGACGTTTCGGTCCAATATTAGTTTAAGGACGTTTCGGTCCACGAGTTTAAGGACCCCGCAGTCCATATTCATGTGTGGTCGTTGGGACCCGTCGCCTCTCTGACGTCGTTGAAGGATTACAACGATAGATGTCAGAGGAGTTCGGAGATGTACCCTCGAACCGGTAGTAAATTGATTTAAGAGAGCAATCTTGCTCAGTCAATTTAATTTAAGGACTTACGGCCAAAATTGGGTTAAGTCCAGTTGAGAATATTCAACATTTTTCTTGATCTTCGGCCTATTAGGCCTGTGCTAGGGCTTTGCCCATATTTAATAATGCACTGCATTCTATTCTGGCCTGCTAGGCTTTTGATTTGGGCGCTGTCCCTTTATTTATGATGCAGAGCATCTATTTTAGTTTGGGCTCTGCCCCATTTTTTAAAAAAAAATGCATTGCATTTTATTAGACCTGTTAGGCCTTTTTGACTTGGGCCTTGTTCCCCTCCGAAAGACGGCGCACAGGACTGCGATGGTCTTGGCGCTGAGGTTCGGGGCAGATGCTAATTGGTGCTATCCGTCCACCTCTCCGAAGATGCCAAGTAGATCTATGGCACCTGTGTATCGAAGGTTTAGACGGATGCGTCCGATGTAGCAGACTTCGTCAGATTCCCCCTCGTTTGAGGGGTTTTTGATTGTGGGGACGCTCTTCCCTGCAGGCGCAAGCCCCTGCAGTTAATTACGCTACCGCGTTGCGGTAACAACTTTCTCCTTCTCCAGATGGTCACTTCGTGTCGTGGGTGTTTGTTTTGTTTTTTATTGCCCGTGGATTGTTTACGGAGACTGAGTTATGTCGTCGCCCGTAGGGCATGGACTAGTCCAAATCCGCATTATCTTAAATTTGGGTTTGGGGGTTTGGTTTGAGGATACGTCAGCCATACTTGAGGCTAAGATCAACTCAAACGTTTGTTAAGGATACGTTAGTCTAACTTTGTGACTAAGATCAACTTAACGGGATCGTTTAGATCCGACAAAAGAGTGTTTGGACTCTAATGTTCCAGTTTAGGGACGTAGTGGTCCATCGTATGTATGGCCATCGGGACCCATCACCTCTCTGACGACGTTGAAGGATTACAACGACGGATGTCAGAGGAGTTCAGAGATGTACCCTCGGGCCGGAGTTAATTTGGGGGATTCGTAGTCCAGTCTGTTTGAGGGTTTAAGGACGCGTTAGCCATCTTTGAGGCTAAGATCAACTTAAACAGGACCGTTTAGATCCGACGAAAGAGCATATGGAGGCTCTATGGTTCTAGTTTAGGGACATCGCGGTCCATGGCTAGTTTAAGGACATCGCGGTCCGTGGGTAGTTTAAGGACATTGCGGTCCGTGGGTAGTTTAAGGACATTGCGGTCCATGGGTAGTTTAAGGACATTGCGGTCCGTGGGTAGTTTAAGGACATTGCGGTCCAGGTTAAGGACGTCATAGTCCATGGGTTTAAGGACTCCACAGTCCGTTGTTAGTTTTAAGACATCTCGGTCGAGGTTAAGGACGTCGTAGTCCATGGGTTTAAGGACTCCACAGTCCGGTATGTGCTCTGGATGCTTCACACGGGTTCACTGCCGTGCTTAGCGAGGACCAGGCTCCGCTCTGGGCGTTTTCCGCGGGGTCAAAGAGTGACGTTATCCACGTTCCACGTAACCAGGAAGTTTGCACTAGATGCTTCACACGGGTTCACTGCCGCGTTAGGCGAGGACTAGGCTCCGCTCTGGATGCTTCACATGGGTTCACTGCCATGCTCTGCGAGGACCAGGATCCGCTCTGGACGTTTTCTACGGGGTCAAAGAGTGACGTTATCCGCGTTCTACGTGACCAGGAATTTTGTATTAAACATGGGTTTAAGGACCCCACAGTCCATATCATGAATGGTCTTCGGGACCCGTCACCTCTTTGAAGACATTGAGGGATTACAATGCCAAGTATCAAAGGAGTGAAGAGATGTACCCTAGAACCGGGGTGGATTAAATAGTCCCTGGCCCAATTTGGGTCAAGACTGATCAATTATGTTATGAGCCTATCGGCCCAGTTAATCACAAATTGAGGACTTATGGCCAGCTTGGGCTAAGTCCAGTCGGGTTTGGAATATTGACTCTTTGTTGTTCCATTGAGGGAGAATGTTTGCCTCTATCCCTTTAGCCAATTGGGCCAAAGCCTGGTGTTAAATACTTCAGAGCAATCAGTGTTGAACACTAGGAATAAGGTTGATGAGTTAGTGTTCAACACTAAGAGATAATTGGTGTTAAACACCAGTAATAAGGCTTTTTCAAATTAGTGTTAAACACTAAAACAGATCAGTGTTGAACACTGCCAATAAGGCTTTTTAACCAGCATTGAATACTAAGGCCTGACAGTGTTTTAACACTGGGCTTGAGAGTTCCAATTTAGTGTTGAACACTAAGGCAAAAGGGGTCACGTGGCAGCACGTGAGAGCGCCCTCCCTTCAGTTGTTCTGCTGAAATTATCATTTCTTTCAAAGCATCACGTGCCATCACGTGATGGGCATTCAAATGCCTGTGTATTAGAGTTTCTGCCAAGGTCACGTGGATCACGTAGGGTGCTGCCTCAAAGGGACTTCTGTAGCTCTTTTGAGAGGGTCGCGTGGTGACACGTGACCCTACCTCCATGTATGTCGTTTAGAGAATCTGTTGATCTTTCTTTTCAGGAATTAAATTCCTCGGGCTTTAATTTTCAAAGGAATTAAATTCCTACTTCCTTTCGATCCCTGAACCTTCTAGGGTTTTTGCAGAAGATCCAAGTCTTTTCCAAGTATCAAAGCTTTTCTCCTTTTTTCTTTCTCTGCGCATATATGTCCCTCCTGTGTCTTTTGGCTCCTATTTATAGGAGAAGCAGCCGAATGAATTAGTTTTTTGATGAATCTTCACTGAGAGATTTGATTTGCATCCATCATTCGTTTCGGGCCTTTGGATTATTGGGTGAATTTTATTCACCGTTGGGTCTTAAATCCCGAGATTCTCCTTTGTTATTTTGGTTAGATTTAAGGGGGAAATCTTTCCAAACCCGAGATTTTCCATAGATAGATAACCTCTGAATCTTTAATTTGATTGGATGCATATAGTTGCGTTCCTTTGGAAAGATTTGCATTTCTCTCAGAATTTAATTCTGTTGACAAAAAGGGCTTTGAAAGCCAGTCACGTGTGCCCACGTGACCCATGGTCACGTGCGGACACGTGACCCCCCTTTTGGAATGAAGGATCCTCTTTCTTTCTGTGTTCTGCCTTCTTCTGCTGCTTAGCCGTCACGTGTCACCACGTGACCCCTGGTTACGTGTGAGCACGTGACCCCTGTCTGGCACTTCTTTCCTTGGTTCAATTGGAGAGCGAGTTTGCTGCTTTGAACGTCACGTGTCAACACGTGACCCTGGTCACGTGGGAGCACGTGACCTCTTCTGAAGCTCTTTTCCTTGACTTTGCTCAGCGATTCAATGTGCGCCTTTTCTACACTTTATAGGTCACGTGTCAACACGTGACTGCTGGTCACGTGTAAGCACGTGGCCCCTTTTTGAAGCTTTCCACAGAAACTTTTCTGATTTTAAATCAGGAAACAAATGCCCCCACAGCGTTGTTCTCACGTGTCAGCACGTGAGTGCAACGCTGTCACCTCTTGTGACCGTTGGATCTGCGTTGGGGAGTAGGGTAGACGAAACGTCTTTTCAGAAGCGTCTTCACTTTTTCATGTCCTTCCTTTCAGACCTTTCTTTTAAGAATTTGATTCTCGTTCTCAGAGCTTAGTTCTCTGTTGTGTCTGTGCAGTGCCGCCTCATTCGCCAATCAAAGGCTAGTGTTCATGTGTTGCGTATGCAGGGATCTGTTTGATGGGGACGTTTCATTTCCCTAACCTGATTCCAATGCGTCGTTGGATTTCATTTCCAACGCTCTCCCCTTTTTTCCGGGTTTTGAGAATCGTCCCACCATGCACAACATTTTTTGTGCATAGCATTAAATGCTCCCCTTTATAACCTGAACCCATTCCTTACTTCTTTTCTTCACAGAGGAATCCATTCATACCTTAAGGTGATCATCTTTGAGAACCCGATCAATCGCCATGGCTTGCAATCGTCCCCATGCTCGTCGGCAACCATGGGAGGTGCCCCTTGAGGAGATAATTCCTCGCTTCGCTGCGCGGCTGGCGGATCCCCTTCTCACCGACGCTCAATGTGACACGGTGATGTACGAGCTACTGACCCGTCGGGGCTCTCCTCTTCCCATGGGCTCCATTTGGCTCCGGATGATCCTCCTGTCTGTGCTTGCCGATATACCTCCTCATCCGGCGGAGATGACTTCGGCGATCCTTGACGCGGCGGAGGACAAGCTTGAGTGTTTTCATGAGGCTTGTCTAATCACTCAAGCTCTGAAGGATCACTCAGTTCATTTACTGAGTCAGATGAGAGCTCGTCGGGCCGTCATGTCTGCTTTCGCTGACGAGCACGGCTCCAACCGGTGGGGAGCGACTCCTCGCGAAAACCGCCGTTTTGACGTGTTGGAGAAGGCGGAGAGGGAGTTGGAGAATTTTGTGTTTTGCTTTGTTAATCCTTGTATTTCTGATCCCCTGTTTGGTGATCTTTTCCCACCAATGTAGTATGTTTGAATCAATGTACTCCTTTAATCATTGGTGGTTTGCATGCTTTCTGTTGAATTTTCGTGCTTGTCAGATAGTCGTACGTGTGTCTTGCTTGCGTAAATGAGCTGTCTGTTTTTCTTTAATTACGAGCACCATCGTTACGTTGCATGCACATCAGTGCCTCGGGCAACATTTCCTTTTTAAACATTCGTACAGTTGCAAATACGTTCCTGATAGGATACAGATCAGAAACTTGCCACGTTATCTCCCGTATCGGGTGGTTTGTGCTGGCTTTAGATCGAGTATTGTTGTCGAAGGGAGGTTTATAAATGAAGACATATTCTTCTCTTCAATGGTGAGTCCCCTCTCTATTGAATGTATTCTGCGGACAATTTATCTTGATCTCCTTGCAGGACAGCGATGGCTCAGGATTCAGGGTTAAGATTTGCTTCCTAAGACTTTTGCATTTTATGAGCCACGAGGGTCTCATAAAGAGCTTTTCTCCCTACAGGTCGAGAGGATTCCATAGGTGTAAGTTCTTCTTAAGAATCGTGAGGATTCTTAAGCGGGTTTTCCCTTGAGAGTCGTAAGGATCTCACAAGAGAGTTTTTTCTTCCTTACAGGTCGTGAGGACTTGTAAGTGCTGGATGTGGTCACCCTTGTCCGTGTTTCGCGGGGTCAGGGGTTTCTCCAGGTATTGTAGTTTTAAAGACGTCGCGGTCAAGGTTAAGGACCTCATAGTCCGTGGATTTAGGGACTCCACAGTCCGATGTTAGTTTTAAGACATCACGGTCAAGGTTAAGGACCTCATAGTCTGTGGATTTAGGGACTCCACAGTCCGATGTTAGTTTTAAGACATCACGGTCAAGGTTAAGGACCTCATAGTCCGTTGATTTAGGGACTCCACAGTCTGATGTTTGGTTGCAGGGACCCGTCACCTCTTTGAAAACGTTGAGGAATTACAACGCTAGGCATCAAAGGAGTGAAGAGATGTACCCTTAAACCGAGGCAAAAATCTGTAAGGAATAGGGCTGGTTGATCGTTAGTTTTAAGACATCGCGGTCGAGGTTAAGGACGTCATAGTCCGTGGATTTTAAAGACTCCACAGTCCGGTGTTTGCTCTGGATGCTTCACACGGGTTCACTGCCGTGTTTGGCGAGGACCAGGCTCCGCTCTGGGCGTTTTCCGCGGGGTCAAAGAGTGACGTTATCCACGTTCCACGTAACCAGGAATTTTGCACTAGATGCTTCACACGGGTTCACTGCCGTGTTCGGCGAGGACTAGGCTCCGCTCTGGATGCTTCACACGGGTTCACTGCCGTGCTCTGCGAGGACCAGGATCCGCTCTGGACGTTTTCCACTGGGTCAAAAAGTGACGTTATCCGCGTTCCACGTAACCAGGAAGTTTGCACTAGATGCTTCACACGGGTTCACTGCCGTGCTCTGCGAGGACTAGGCTCCGCTCTGGATGCTTCACATGGGTTCACTGCCATGCTCTGCGAGGACCAGGATCCGCTCTGGACGTTTTCCACGGGGTCAGAGAGTGACATTATCCGCTTTCCACGTAACCAGGAAGTTTGCACTAGGTGCTTCACACGGGTTCGTTGCCGTGCTCTGCGAGGACTAGGCTCCGCTCTGGATGCTTCACACGGGTTCACTGCCGTGTTCTGCGAGGACCAGGATCCGCTCTGGACGTTTTCCACGGGGTCAGAGAGTGACATTATCCGCTTTCCACGTAACCAGGAAGTTTGCACTAGGTGCTTCACACGGGTTCGTTGCCGTGCTCTGCGAGGACTAGGCTCTGCTCTGGATGCTTCACACGGGTTCACTGCCGTGTTCTGCGAGGACCAGGATCCGCTCTGGACGTTTTCCACGGGGTCAGAGAGTGACATTATCCGCTTTCCACGTAACCAGGAAGTTTGCACTAGATGCTTCACACGGGTTCGTTGCCGTACTCTGCGAGGACTAGGCTCCGCTCTGGATGCTTCACACGGGTTCACTGCCGTGTTCTGCGAGGACCAGGATCCGCTCTGGACGTTTTCCACGGGGTCAGAGAGTGACATTATCCGCTTTCCACGTAACCAGGAAGTTTGCACTAGATGCTTCACACGGGTTCGTTGCCGTGCTCTGCGAGGACTAGGCTCCGCTCTGGATGCTTCACACGGGTTCACTGCCGTGCTCTGCGAGGACCAGGATCCGCTCTGGACGTTTTCCACGGGGTCAAAGAGTGACATTATCCGCTTTCCACGTAACCAGGAAGTTTGCACTAGATGCTTCACACGGGTTCACTGCCGCGTTAGGCGAGGACTAGGCTCCGCTCTGGATGCTTCACACGGGTTCACAGCCGTGCTCTGCGAGGACCAGGATCCGCTCTGGACGTTTTCCACGGGGTCAAAGAGTGACATTATCTGCATTCCACGTAACCAGGAAGTTTGCACTAGATGCTTCACACGGGTTCACTGCCGCGTTAGGCGAGGACTAGGCTCCGCTCTGGACGCTTCGCACGGGTTCACTGCCGTGCTCTGCGAGGACCGGGATCCGCTCTGGACGTTTTCCACGGGGTCAGAGAGTGACATTATCCGCTTTCCACGTAACCAGGAAGTTTGTTGATTGTATCCGCATTTCACGGTATGGAGGTTTGACTCTTGGTGATATGTATCGCCGAGCCATGGAACTTGGGGTTGCCGCTGTTCCGTTTCGCTTGATGTTGTGTCTGCTGTGTCGAGACGAACGTCGAGGTGGTGGCTCGCTAGCTTTTTCGCGGCAAGCTCGGAATTTTTTTTTTTTTTTGATACCGGTTTCGGCATCAGCGCCGCTACAACTGGAATGTTGCCAGGAGCGAATCATCATTTGCCTCCGTCGACGTTTGAACAAAGGTGGCTTAGTAAACAGGGTTAAGGGTCCTGCCGACCAAGGCTTTTGACTTCATGAGCCGTAAGGGTCTCACAAAGGTGTTTCTCCCTACAAGTCGTGAGGATCTTGCAGGTGTGTTTTCCCCTTAAGGACCGTGAGGATTCTTAAGTGCATGTTCTCTTGTAAGTCGTAAGGATCTTACAAAGAGGATTTTCTCCTTATAAGTCGAGAGGACTTACAAGGGTTGTTCACCATATGGATATATCCCCAGTCACGGGTGGGACTTTGTTAGGGAAATGTTTATTCGCGCCCGTGGATTGTATACAAGGGTCAGTACGAGCCGCTTGTAGGGCAATATCGAAGGTTGTGGAGGATTTGCTTAAGAACAGGTTCAGGTTTCTGTAACTTAAGACTTTCAAGTCTTATGAGCCGTGAGGGTCTCATAAGAGAATTCTCCTTACGAGTCGTGAGGATCTCGTAAGTATATTTTCTCCTTAGGAATCATGGGGATCCCCAAGTGTGTTGCTCCTTTGTGAGTCGTAAGGATCTCACGCAGGTGATTTCTCCTTACAAGGTCGAGAGGACCCTATAAGTGTCTTTTAACGAGGTTGCGCCCTTTCGGGTTTTCACAAACACCCGCCGGTAGTCCTGCTGTTTTTACTCACGGAGCCCTTTCGGGTTTTCATCCGTGCCCATTTTGCTTTATGGACATACCATTTTTTTTTTCTTTTTTCTTTTTTTTTATATCTCGTCAGCCTAAGGATGCTGCGGTAGTAGTTTAGGGACGTTTCGGTCCATCGTTAGTTTAAGGACGTTTCGGTCCGTTGATAGTTTAAAGACGTTTCGGTCCGTTGTTAGTTTTAAGGACGTTTCGGTCCGTCGATAGTTTTAAGACGTTTCAGTCCGTCGATAGTTTTAAGACGTTTCGGTCCGTCGATAGTTTTAAGACGTTTCGGTCCGTCGATAGTTTTAAGACGTTTCGGTCCGTTGTTATAGGAAGGCCAGCTACTGCTTGTAAAGCTTGAGCCTAGGAAGATAGCGAGCGGACATAGTCGTCGTCATCTACCGTTGACCCAGGCTGTGGCTCACTAAGCATAGTATTTCTTCAAGAAGCGGCCGTTTATTGTCCTGAAAGGCCTTTCACCGTGCATGTCCACGAGTAGATAGGCTCCACCCTGGTAGACCTGGTCTATAATGTACGGGCCTTCGTAGTTTGGCTCGAATTTCCCTCGCTTGGCACGATTGGGGATCATAGGTCTTTTGACCACCAGCACGAGTTCGCCTTGGCGGAATGCCCTTGGCCTGGTCAATCTTTCGTACGAGCGCGTCATCTTTGCTTTGTAGGCTTCTAGATGTTGTTGCGCTATGAGTCGGGTTTCGTCGAGGGCATCAAGCTCCTCAAGTCGAAGGTGAGCATTTTCTCCGTCGGTCAGTTCGTGGTGGACTGCCACTCGTAGAGAGGGTAACTCTATCTCGAGGGGGAGTACTGCTTCCGTCCCAAATACCAACGCGTATGGCGTTGTGTTTGTGGCCGTCTTGAATGTAGTTCGATAAGCCCAAAGGGCTTCTTGCAGCCTCTCGTGCCAGTCTCTCTTATTCCGGGAAACGGTCTTTTTTATGATCTTCGTCAATGTCTTATTAAAGGCCTCGGCCAGACCGTTGGCTCGTGGGTTGTAAACTGAAGAATACCTCCAGTCTATATTGTGCTGCTGCGCGAAGCGGCTAATCTTATGGCTTCTGTAGGCTGGCCCGTTATCGGAGATAATCCGCCGTGGGGTTCCGAACCGATAGATGACGTGCGTCTTGAAGAAATGGAGGATATTCTCCGTCTTCACTTCCCTCAGCGGTACTGCTTCTGCCCATTTGGAGAAGTAATCAGTTGTCGCCAGGATAAAACGATGTCCCCGAGATGATGCTGGTTCAATGGGGCCGACTATGTCAGTCCCCCACATCTCGAATGGCCAGCTGGCCACCGTTGGGTGTAGCGGATTCGGATGTTGGTGGATGAAGTCTCCATGAATCTGGCATGAGTGGCATTGTTTTGCATACTCGAGGCAGTCCTGGATCATCGTGGGCCAGTAGTAGCCCATTCGTTTAATCTTTAACTTCATCTTCGGGCCTGCTTGATGAGAACCGCAAAGTCCGTCATGAACTTCCTGAACGACTTTTTCTGCTTCGTCAGGTCCTAAGCATCTCAGCCATAGAGAATCGAGCGATCTCTTGTATAGGGTATCGTTGACGATAGCGAAAGATAGAGCTCGTTTCATGAGCTGATGTCTTGAGGACGCTTCTTCGGGCATTCGGCGGGACTTAAAGTAGTCTATGAAGACTTCCCTCCAGTCTTCGGCCTTCTCTTGGTCTTTTATTTGTAGGGTCATCTGCTCGGTCGCTCCCTCTTTATGTAGTTCCGGAGATAGTTCTGCCGGGGTGAGCACTCGACGGCTTTGTACCACGATTCTGACATCATCGAGGTTCTCGTCAGCCAGTTCTTTAGCGAGTTTGGCCAACGCGTCTGCTTTGCTGTTTTCCGCGCGCGGTATATTTTCCAAAGTATAGGAGGGGATCTAGGTCAACAGTTGTTGCACCTTTTCGCCGTACTTCACCAGCTCTGGTTTGCACGTTTGGTAGTCACCATTTACTTGACTAACGACCAGCTGAGAATCCCCGTATATGAGGAGGTCTTCAATTCTCATGTCAATGGCAAGCTCGAGGCCTGCTATCAGGGCTTCATATTCAGCTTCATTGTTTGTCCTCGGCTCTGTTAAGGAGAAGGCGAAGCGCATTATCCCTCCTTGTGGAGTCGCAAAGATGAGGCCTATCCCTGACCTGATCATTGGGATACCTTGCTTTTGTTTCTTTACGGAGGATGCTCCATCGAAATAGAGTTCCCATCGGGTGCTTTCACCGCTAATCGCATCAAATGCATGCTCGTCCGGTAAGTCACAATTCAAAGGAGAATCGGCCGGTATCGGGTGCTCAGCGAGGAAATCAGCAATGGCCTGGCCTTTCACTGCCTTGAGAGGTTGATATGTTATCGAGAACTCCATCAAGAGCAGGGCCCATTTAGCGAGTCGTCACGTCAATATGGCTTTTGACATCAAGTATTTAAGAGGGTCCACCTTCGAGATGAGGCAGACTTCGTGTGCCAACGCATAGTGTCTGAGCTTTGTTATCGCGAAGATCAACGCCAAGCAATGTTTCTCAATGGGAGAGTAATTGCTTTCTGCCCCCAGTAGAACCCGACTTAAGTAGTAGAGTGCTCTCTCTTTCCCCTGATCGTTCTCTTGCGCCCATAGTGCGCCCAAGGAACCTTCGAGGGCGGTTGTATAAAGAATGAGGGGTTTTCCCTTGACCGGCGCAGCCAATACCGGCGGGTTCTGCAGGTACTGCTTGATCTCGTCTAGTGCACCTTGGCATTTTTGATCCCAGACGAAAGGGGTTCCCTTCTTCATCAGGTGACTGTATGGGCGGCATTTGCCAGAAAGGTTGGCGATAAATCGCCGGATGTATGCGAGCTTCCCCTGGAGAGACCGCAACTGTTTGAGAGTTCTTGGCGGAGGCATCTCCATGATCGCTTTGATCTTTGACGGATCGATTTCAATACCTCGGTGTCGAACAATGAATCCTAGGAATTTGCCCGAGGAGACTCCAAACGCGCATTTGAGGGGATTCATTTTCAAGTTATATTGCCGGAGGCGTTGAAACACAGTCTCCAGGTGGTTTAAATGCTCTTCGTATGACCTGCTCTTTACTACAAGGTCATCGATATAGCACTCGACGACGTCATGTATGAGGTCATCGAAGATCTTTGTCATGGCCCTTTGGTAGGTAGCGCCAGCGTTCTTGAGGCCAAAGGGCATAACCTTGTAACAAAATATACCCAAAGGGGTCCGGAAAGCGGTGTGCTTCTGGTCTTCGGGATGCATCTTTATCTGATTGTATCCTGACGAACCATCCATAAAGGAGAAAACCTCATGAGTTGACGTGTTATCTATCATTAGTTCGGTTACCGGTACTGGGAAATCATCCTTTGGACAGGCTTTATTGAGATCCCTGAAATCCACGCATATGCGTACCGTCCCATTCTTTTTCATTACCGGGACGATATTGGCAATCCAGTCGGGATATTGGACTTCCTGGATAAATCCGGAATCGATCAACTTCTTGACTTCGGCGTTGATGCTCATCTCAAGCTCGAGTCGCATCCTCCTTGGCGCCTGCTTGACTGGCTTAATATCTGGGGATATTGCTAATCTATGCACAGCAATGTCCGGGTCTAATCCTGGCATCTCGGAGTAGTTCCACGCGAAGCAGTCTTTATGCCGTAGAAGCACGTTCTTTAACGCGGCCACCCTCTCTTCGGATAACAATTCACTGACAAATGTCGGTCGCGGGTCGTCTGCCGATCCCAACTCAATCTTCTTGAGGTTATCTGCAATAGTATGTATACCATCTTCCAGTTCTTTCGGAGCTGGCGGGAATTCTGAGATCAACTCATCATCGCTGTTCTCAAAGCACCGGGAAAGGTCATCTACGCTTTCGGGCCCTCCTTCTAATATCGTAATCATATAACAAGTGCGAACCCGCTCTCTAGACTGAGGCGGGCCCGGTTCTGCTTTTGCGGCCTTGGGCTCATGCTTTTGCGGTGGCGTTATCTTCCAGCCGTCGGATAAAGCAAACCTACCCCGTCGGTACTGGTCCTCGACCCAGTTCTTGAAGGTGAAGCAGTCTTCGGTAGGATGTCCTATGGCCTGGTGATAAGAGCAATAACTCGGATGAGAGGCCTTGCTAGTTTGCTCAGGATGCCTAGACTCTGGAAGCGCGATCATTCGATGTTTTAGGGCGAGTCTGAGTAACCTTTCCGTCTTGTCTCGGGGGAAGGAGTACGCTCGACTCATCTTTTCTATGAAGGACGAATCCGAGCTGTGCAATACCCGATTACGTAACCCTCTAATCCTGCGTCGTTGTTGTCGGCTCTTCTTTCCGCTTTTCGACTTATTTCCGTCTCCGCATTGGGTCTTTCGTATGATGGGTTGACAAGGATGAACGTCTTTGTCTTTTGCAATCTGTTGAAATAGACGTTGCGTCCTGGCCTTCTCATAGATGGCCGTTTCGCGGCTGCGGTCTTCCCGAGCTTTCTGACCCACTTTCCTGATAGGCTTGCCCATTCGTTCTTCAAACGACGGACTTGGCGCTTCAATCGCGGGGTCTAGTTTTGATGAGGGATCGGCATCTCCTGACAGTGCGTCCTCTTCTTCATCAAAGGTATATATAGCGTAGCTGCTGTGGGCCCGCTCCCGTTTTCCGGTTCTCGCGTATCCAAGCCCAAGTGTTTCCATTTTCCCGTTGGGCAATTTGCGTTGGGTTCCAGGGACATCCCAAATCCTGTTGTAGAACCGAGCCTGTCGAACAGTTTGTTTTAAGGGTACTCCTTGGCGCTTCAATAGCTTCTTTAATCCGTTCGTATAGTATCTAGGCAGACGGATGGGTTGGAGTCTGTCGCATGTAGCATCTGCGCCATGCCAGATCTCTTTCTCTATTTTCGACTCTGAGGATCGGTAGAATAGGATCACCTTCTCACCCCTACGCCTGGGAGGGACGTAAAACGTTTGCAGGTCTTGCACGTTGTGAGTTTGAAGCGTGTCGAGATCTTTGTAGTGTTTTCGCGGTACCATGGTGATTTGCAAACTATGGCCATCACTGAGGGGTGCTTGCATTGAAAGCCGATTGGAGAATACGGCATTGACCTCATCTTCTGAATCACTTCCGAAGACCGGTATGGGGGCGGGCGTCCTCCGGTTGTTGCGTTGAGATGGCCCTGTATAAACTATCTCTTCCTCTTCTTCGGTATCGCTTTCGAAAACAGGGATGGTGGCGGCGGCTTTGTTCTCCGAGTTGCGACACCTTTCTGTATCTTCGAAGTCTGGCAAAAAGTATTTCGCATCTTCGTATTTGCGGACTTCGTTCACGGAAAATGGGTTCAACTCACCCGTTACAGTATACTCGAAACCATCTTTAAAGTACTTCATACACTGATGTTGTGTAGAAGGGACGATGTTGTACTCGTGTAACCAAGGACGGCCGAGCAAGGCATTGTAACAGGTCTTGGCGTCAATGACATGAAATTTGATGTCTGTGACGAGAAGTCCAAAGCGTAATGTTAGTATCACGGACCCGAGAGTCCGTGACGATTGTGAGTCGAAACCGGAGATAGTAATTTTGTCCCGAGCGAGATGCTGCACACTCATGCAGATTTCTTTCAACACCCGAACATTAAGGAGATTGACGGAGGATCCATTGTCCACCAGGATCTTGCCTATCTTGATGTCATGGCAGTATCCGGAGACATATAGGGGACGGTTATGGTCGCACGTCCCGAGGAGGAGGTCTTCATTACCGAAAGTGACGTCGGCCGTATGCACTTCCTCCAGTTCGTCCTTCATCTTTTCAGTGGCGAGAAAGGCTTGGAATTGCTCAGGTTCTTGCAATGCCTTAATTAGTGAGTCCCGTGCTTCTTTTGATAATAGGAGGGCGTCGAGAATGCTAAGCTGAGAAGGTAGCTTCCTTAGATGCGTGAGGATGTTATAGTCCACTTTACTCCTCCTAGGAGGGTCTTTAGCAGCCAGTTCTTTCGCGACCTGGTCATCCAAAGTGATATCTTCCGTGACCTTTTCCTTTCCCTTATCTTTTCTGCTCACGGGCCCGAGATTCTTTTCTGGGAGTGTGCGATTGCGCAGCTGAGTGTTTCCGCAGGCCTCTGATTCCTCATCTTTCCCTAGCGCGGATTCTTCAAAGAGAGGGCCCAGAGTCACTTCTTCATCAGAGTCGCTCCCAAAGGTGAGGACTTGCGACCCCTCGGCACGAGCCATATAACAGTTGCCAGTAATTCTGTTGGGCCCGTCGACAGTGCTTCTTTGCTCCCGACGGCTCTTGCGTTTCATGCGCTTGAAATGTTGCCGGCGAGCAACATATCCTTCCCACCATATCTTAAAGGCGTCGCACTCCTCTGTGGGATGTGAGATTTTCCGATGATATGCGCAGTAATCGGGGTGCTTCTCCGCCCCATTGTGTGTGTTTCCTTCCGAGGGTGGTAGCTTCATTCCCATCGACATGGCTTTGGCGAACCTTTTCCTCGTCTTGAATATTTTCTTGTCCATTTCGGATGCCTTTCGCTCTGGCAGGGATAACTCAACTCTTTCGTTCAGTCGCCCGCATTTGGTTCCTTCTGATGCTGCCATCTCACGCTCCTGATCCGCTTTACTTTTTAGACGAATCTCGTCTAGGAAGGCATTGATCATATCAGTTGTCAGCCTCGCACGCTCTGGTTCGGGCTCTGCCTTCAGCTTCTTAGTGCTAGGAGTTTTCTCATCATCGGTAAACGAGTGGGAGATCACGTTGCAACTTGCCGCATATCCCTCGGATTCATACGACGAGTTCTCTCCATCATCGTCCTCTTGAAAGACGTGGCTGAGGAACTCTTGCAGTGTGACAGGAGTTCGCGCCTTTTGATTGTATTCTTCCAGCGCGTCGATTTGCTTCTGCAAGTTTGTTCGCTCGTCTCCAAGCCTCGCGGGCTTCTTGGATTTCTTCTTCTTTTTCTTTGAAGATTTTGACGGTTGGGCGTGAGTATTCGGGCCCTTATCACGAGTCTTCGCGATTGTGCGGGGCTTCAACATCCCTTCGATAATTTGAGGTTCAAGAGGGTCCTTCCATTCGATCGCAGGGCATGCGTGGAGGTCTCTCAGCATTCTTTTGGTCTTTGTTGATAGCACGACCTCCCATGGAGCTTCCTCGATAAAGGAGCAAGTTGCCCCCGATGTGTCTGCCTTTTTAGGAGTATGTGGTTGTGGCGGGTTCACCTTCCACTTTTCAGGCAGTACAAACTTCCCCTGGAGGTATTGATCTTCGATCCATCCTTTGAAGACGAAGCAATCTTCAATCGGATGACTTACCGTCTGATGGTAAGGGCAGTAGTTGGGGTTATTCACCTCGCTGGGTTGTGGCGGTCGCCTTGGATTTGGGAGGTTAATAAGTCTGTTGCGTATTGCCAGCTCAAATAACCGTTTCGTCTTGTCTCGTGGGAACGAGTAGGGACGCTTCATCTTTTCGTTATAATATCGGCGTCTTTCTTCCAATTGATCTGCCGATTTCGGGGCGTCGGGTTGCTGTTGGGCGTTCGCGACAAAAGTTGCCCTTCCTTTACCCTTGTCATTCCGCGGTTCTGGCTTCGAGGCAGGTGGTCTATGACCCATCTGGTCCATCTGAGCCAACTTGTCGATTAAAGCCTGGAATGTGGTTGGCTTAAAGAACATCATAAACTGGGAGATAGTTGTGTGGGGGTCTAGGGTTCCCACGAACATGCCCACTGCGGGTGCTTCCTCAATGCGTTGCTCGCATCTTGACCACAAATTCCGCCAGCGTATAGCATACTGGACCCAGGTTTCGCCTGGTTTTACCTTGGCGTTGATCAAAGCAGTCATTGGAGTGCGTTCGCTGGCACTTGCAAATCGCTGAGTGAACAACAGCTCCATTTCAGCGAACGTTTTGATAGAATCGTTCGGGAGTTCCGAATACCATTCGAACGCTGTTTCTGATAAACTACCCACGAACTGTCGGAGCAGCAATTTATCATCACCGCCGGTGTTACCGCAAAGGGCCCGGAACTGGGCGACATGTTGATGGGGATTGCCGGTCCCCTTATACACGTGGAATTTCGGTATCGTATAGCCTTGCGGATATTTGATTTGATCGTACCAGCTTGGATACGGTCGCCCCGTTTTCATGACTTGACCAGCTGCCTCAGTCGCATGATGAACTCGGATTTGCTGGGCTATGTAGTCAGCCAAGTCAGCCTTAGAGATCGTCTCCTCCTTGGCCGTTGAGAGGGCTGGTGGTGGATTTGACGTCTCTCCTCGGTCGTCTTCAAGAACAATCGGAGGATCTTCGGCGGGTAAGTCTTGCTGGATCATCATTCCTATCACGTCTTGAAAGAGAAGGCCCATCCGTTGTATGTTGGCCGCTTGTTCAGCCGCCTCTTTGTCCCTTTTCTCCAGTGTCCGGCGAAGGAATTCAGCGTCGGTTTCTTCCTCCCGGCGTGCGTCTGAGAACGCTTCTGGGCTTTCCTTTGGCCCGGTGAGCGCGGCCATAGCATTCATCATTTCTTGGAGCTTTTGTTGCTGCTCCTGGGATTTCGTTACGGATCGGGTTAGTGGTCGGTGGCCTGTAGAAGTGCGGCTTTCCTCCTTTCCAGAGACCATGTAAACAGTGTGCACCACCGTGCCCCCAGACTTAGGGTGTCTGGGCTCATTGCTTTTAGCCGTCGTTGCATGTTGAGGGATCTTCTCTGGCTCCCTCCTTTTATGAGCCATGGAGGTTGAGGGGGCCGTCGAGGTGGGCGTCCAGACAGCCTTTTGGGGTTTAGCCTGGTGACCAGCCTTCGGTTGGATTTTCAGCTTCTTATACTGGCGGGAAAAGTTTGGATCGATGATTGAGTCTCGGGACTGCCGCCAAACCTTATAGATTTTGGAAGACAGCCGTTGAGGAGATCGGGGTTGGTCTGATTTTATTTCCACAACCTTCCCTGATGGGGGAGGAGACCTCTTTAGCACAGCAGTAGGGGAATTCCTTCGCACCTTATTTAACATTTCGAAGCTGTTCCCAGTTGGAACAGCAGCATTAACTTCTACCACCGGGGTTGGTGGAGTCAATCCAGAGGGGGAGTTGCCCCCAGTCTTCCTTATTCGGCGCCAATGACGACGTCGAGCGCGTCGAGCGGACGGCGCTGGCTCAGCGGTGAGAATGACTTCATCTTGCCCCCTGTGTAGGTGGGGGGTCATTGTTGGTGTCAGCCTGTCAAAGACCGATGTCCTTTGTGCAGCGGGAGCTGGAGTCGAAGCTGTTAATCTTGTGAAGATCGATTTCTTGACCGGGGAAACCGCCTTTGCGATTTCGGAGGCAGGAGCGGCCGCTTTCTTAGAAGCAGCCTTCTCTGAGATTGTAGGCCCCATGATGAGTTTGCAAGCTTTCTGGCCCAATCTCGAGAAGACCGAGGCGTTGACGTTGGGCGACTTGTTGAGAGGAGTCGCGGCAGGGGTAAGACGATCAAAGACTGACTTCTTGAGAGCTTCCTTTATCAGCACTGGCGCCGTGAAGCTGGATGGTGGGAGTATAGTCCCAAAGAACAATCCGGTAGTGGCTTGAGTCACCTGGTCCACCGGCATTGTGAACAACGAAGCAGCTTGGGGTCCATAGGCTATACCTCCTGGCGAGGCAGAGCGTTGGTCGCAATTGCAGTTTGAGCAGTTGAAGGACTTTGTGGAAGCAGCAGCCATCGATCCTTTGTTTTCTGCAATAGGCAAGACGCCAATTCTTAGTATCTTGAAACCCAAGGGCAATCATTGGCGAACCGCGATTGGTTCGCGAATCACGACACACGAAGTGTGGAGTGGAAAGAGGAAAAGGTCCCACCGGGCGTGCCAGAATCTGTTCCCCTCCGAAAGACGGCGCACAGGACTGCGATGGTCTTGGCGCTGAGGTTCGGGGCAGATGCTAATTGGTGCTATCCGTCCACCTCTTCGAAGATGCCAAGTCGATCTATGGCACCTGTGTATCGAAGGTTTAGACGGATGCGTCCGATGTAGCAGACTTCGTCAGATTCCCCCTCGTTTGAGGGGTTTTTGATTGTGGGGACGCTCTTCCCTGCAGGCGCAAGCCCCTGCAGTTAATTACGCTACCGCGTTGCGGTAACAACTTTCTCCTTCTCCAGATGGTCACTTCGTGTCGTGGGTGTTTGTTTTGTTTTTTATTGCCCGTGGATTGTTTACGGAGACTGAGTTATGTCGTCGCCCGTAGGGCATGGACTAGTCCAAATCCGCATTATCTTAAATTTGGGTTTGGGGGTTTGGTTTGAGGATACGTCAGCCATACTTGAGGCTAAGATCAACTCAAACGTTTGTTAAGGATACGTTAGTCTAACTTTGTGACTAAGATCAACTTAACGGGATCGTTTAGATCCGACAAAAGAGTGTTTGGACTCTAATGTTCCAGTTTAGGGACGTAGTGGTCCATCGTATGTATGGCCATCGGGACCCATCACCTCTCTGACGACGTTGAAGGATTACAACGACGGATGTCAGAGGAGTTCAGAGATGTACCCTCGGGCCGGAGTTAATTTGGGGGATTCGTAGTCCAGTCTGTTTGAGGGTTTAAGGACGCGTTAGCCATCTTTGAGGCTAAGATCAACTTAAACAGGACCGTTTAGATCCGACGAAAGAGCATATGGAGGCTCTATGGTTCTAGTTTAGGGACATCGCGGTCCATGGCTAGTTTAAGGACATCGCGGTCCGTGGGTAGTTTAAGGACATTGCGGTCCGTGGGTAGTTTAAGGACATTGCGGTCCATGGGTAGTTTAAGGACATTGCGGTCCGTGGGTAGTTTAAGGACATTGCGGTCCAGGTTAAGGACGTCATAGTCCATGGGTTTAAGGACTCCACAGTCCGTTGTTAGTTTTAAGACATCTCGGTCGAGGTTAAGGACGTCGTAGTCCATGGGTTTAAGGACTCCACAGTCCGGTATGTGCTCTGGATGCTTCACACGGGTTCACTGCCGTGCTTAGCGAGGACCAGGCTCCGCTCTGGGCGTTTTCCGCGGGGTCAAAGAGTGACGTTATCCACGTTCCACGTAACCAGGAAGTTTGCACTAGATGCTTCACACGGGTTCACTGCCGCGTTAGGCGAGGACTAGGCTCCGCTCTGGATGCTTCACATGGGTTCACTGCCATGCTCTGCGAGGACCAGGATCCGCTCTGGACGTTTTCTACGGGGTCAAAGAGTGACGTTATCCGCGTTCTACGTGACCAGGAATTTTGTATTAAACATGGGTTTAAGGACCCCACAGTCCATATCATGAATGGTCTTCGGGACCCGTCACCTCTTTGAAGACATTGAGGGATTACAATGCCAAGTATCAAAGGAGTGAAGAGATGTACCCTAGAACCGGGGTGGATTAAATAGTCCCTGGCCCAATTTAGGTCAAGACTGATCAATTATGTTATGAGCCTATCGGCCCAGTTAATCACAAATTGAGGACTTATGGCCAGCTTGGGCTAAGTCCAGTCGGGTTTGGAATATTGACTCTTTGTTGTTCCATTGAGGGAGAATGTTTGCCTCTATCCCTTTAGCCAATTGGGCCAAAGCCTAGTGTTAAATACTTCAGAGCAATCAGTGTTGAACACTAGGAATAAGGTTGATGAGTTAGTGTTCAACACTAAGAGATAATTGGTGTTAAACACCAGTAATAAGGCTTTTTCAAATTAGTGTTAAACACTAAAACAGATCAGTGTTGAACACTGCCAATAAGGCTTTTTAACCAGCATTGAATACTAAGGCCTGACAGTGTTTTAACACTGGGCTTGAGAGTTCCAATTTAGTGTTGAACACTAAGGCAAAAGGGGTCACGTGGCAGCACGTGAGAGCGCCCTCCCTTCAGTTGTTCTGCTGAAATTATCATTTCTTTCAAAGCATCACGTGCCATCACGTGATGGGCATTCAAATGCCTGTGTATTAGAGTTTCTGCCAAGGTCACGTGGATCACGTAGGGTGCTGCCTCAAAGGGACTTCTGTAGCTCTTTTGAGAGGGTCGCGTGGTGACACGTGACCCTACCTCCATGTATGTCGTTTAGAGAATCTGTTGATCTTTCTTTTCAGGAATTAAATTCCTCGGGCTTTAATTTTCAAAGGAATTAAATTCCTACTTCCTTTCGATCCCTGAACCTTCTAGGGTTTTTGCAGAAGATCCAAGTCTTTTCCAAGTATCAAAGCTTTTCTCCTTTTTTCTTTCTCTGCGCATATATGTCCCTCCTGTGTCTTTTGGCTCCTATTTATAGGAGAAGCAGCCGAATGAATTAGTTTTTTGATGAATCTTCACTGAGAGATTTGATTTGCATCCATCATTCGTTTCGGGCCTTTGGATTATTGGGTGAATTTTATTCACCGTTAGGTCTTAAATCCCGAGATTCTCCTTTGTTATTTTGGTTAGATTTAAGGGGGAAATCTTTCCAAACCCGAGATTTTCCATAGATAGATAACCTCTGAATCTTTAATTTGATTGGATGCATATAGTTGCGTTCCTTTGGAAAGATTTGCATTTCTCTCAGAATTTAATTCTGTTGACAAAAAGGGCTTTGAAAGCCAGTCACGTGTGCCCACGTGACCCATGGTCACGTGCGGACACGTGACCCCCCTTTTGGAATGAAGGATCCTCTTTCTTTCTGTGTTCTGCCTTCTTCTGCTGCTTAGCCGTCACGTGTCACCACGTGACCCCTGGTCACGTGTGAGCACGTGACCCCTGTCTGGCACTTCTTTCCTTGGTTCAATTGGAGAGCGAGTTTGCTGCTTTGAACGTCACGTGTCAACACGTGACCCTGGTCACGTGGGAGCACGTGACCTCTTCTGAAGCTCTTTTCCTTGACTTTGCTCAGCGATTCAATGTGCGCCTTTTCTACACTTTATAGGTCACGTGTCAACACGTGACTGCTGGTCACGTGTAAGCACGTGGCCCCTTTTTGAAGCTTTCCACAGAAACTTTCCTGATTTTAAATCAGAAAACAAATGCCCCCACAGCGTTGTTCTCACGTGTCAGCACGTGAGTGCAACGCTGTCACCTCTTGTGACCGTTGGATCTGCGTTGGGGAGTAGGGTAGACGAAACGTCTTTTCAGAAGCGTCTTCACTTTTTCATGTCCTTCCTTTCAGACCTTTCTTTTAAGAATTTGATTCTCGTTCTCAGAGCTTAGTTCTCTGTTGTGTCTGTGCAGTGCCGCCTCATTCGCCAATCAAAGGCTAGTGTTCATGTGTTGCGTATGCAGGCATCTGTTTGATGGGGACGTTTCATTTCCCTAACCTGATTCCAATGCGTCGTTGGATTTCATTTCCAACGCTCTCCCCTTTTTTCCGGGTTTTGAGAATCGTCCCACCATGCACAACATTTTTTGTGCATAGCATTAAATGCTCCCCTTTATAACCTGAACCCATTCCTTACTTCTTTTCTTCACAGAGGAATCCATTCATACCTTAAGGTGATCATCTTTGAGAACCCGATCAATCGCCATGGCTTGCAATCGTCCCCATGCTCGTCGGCAACCATGGGAGGTGCCCCTTGAGGAGATAATTCCTCGCTTCGCTGCGCGGCTGGCGGATCCCCTTCTCACCGACGCTCAATGTGACACGGTGATGTACGAGCTACTGACCCGTCGGGGCTCTCCTCTTCCCATGGGCTCCATTTGGCTCCGGATGATCCTCCTGTCTGTGCTTGCCGATATACCTCCTCATCCGGCGGAGATGACTTCGGCGATCCTTGACGCGGCGGAGGACAAGCTTGAGTGTTTTCATGAGGCTTGTCTAATCACTCAAGCTCTGAAGGATCACTCAGTTCATTTACTGAGTCAGATGAGAGCTCGTCGGGCCGTCATGTCTGCTTTCGCTGACGAGCACGGCTCCAACCGGTGGGGAGCGACTCCTCGCGAAAACCGCCGTTTTGACGTGTTGGAGAAGGCGGAGAGGGAGTTGGAGAATTTTGTGTTTTGCTTTGTTAACCCTTGTATTTCTGATCCCCTGTTTGGTGATCTTTTCCCACCAATGTAGTATGTTTGAATCAATGTACTCCTTTAATCATTGGTGGTTTGCATGCTTTCTGTTGAATTTTCGTGCTTGTCAGATAGTCGTACGTGTGTCTTGCTTGCGTAAATGAGCTGTCTGTTTTTCTTTAATTACGAGCACCATCGTTACGTTGCATGCACATCAGTGCCTCGGGCAACATTTCCTTTTTAAACATTCGTACAGTTGCAAATACGTTCCTGATAGGATACAGATCAGAAACTTGCCACGTTATCTCCCGTATCGGGTGGTTTGTGCTGGCTTTAGATCGAGTATTGTTGTCGAAGGGAGGTTTATAAATGAAGACATATTCTTCTCTTCAATGGTGAGTCCCCTCTCTATTGAATGTGTTCTGCGGACAATTTATCTTGATCTCCTTGCAGGACAGCGATGGCTCAGGATTCAGGGTTAAGATTTGCTTCCTAAGACTTTTGCATTTTATGAGCCACGAGGGTCTCATAAAGAGCTTTTCTCCCTACAGGTCGAGAGGATTCCATAGGTGTAAGTTCTTCTTAAGAATCGTGAGGATTCTTAAGCGGGTTTTCCCTTGAGAGTCGTAAGGATCTCACAAGAGAGTTTTTTCTTCCTTACAGGTCGTGAGGACTTGTAAGTGCTGGATGTGGTCACCCTTGTCCGTGTTTCGCGGGGTCAGGGGTTTCTCCAGGTATTGTAGTTTTAAAGACGTCGCGGTCAAGGTTAAGGACCTCATAGTCCGTGGATTTAGGGACTCCACAGTCCGATGTTAGTTTTAAGACATCACGGTCAAGGTTAAGGACCTCATAGTCTGTGGATTTAGGGACTCCACAGTCCGATGTTAGTTTTAAGACATCACGGTCAAGGTTAAGGACCTCATAGTCCGTGGATTTAGGGACTCCACAGTCTGATGTTTGGTTGCAGGGACCCGTCACCTCTTTGAAAACGTTGAGGAATTACAACGCCAGGCATCAAAGGAGTGAAGAGATGTACCCTTAAACCGAGGCAAAAATCTGTAAGGAATAGGGCTGGTTGATCGTTAGTTTTAAGACATCGCGGTCGAGGTTAAGGACGTCATAGTCCGTGGATTTTAAAGACTCCACAGTCCGGTGTTTGCTCTGGATGCTTCACACGGGTTCACTGCCGTGTTTGGCGAGGACCAGGCTCCGCTCTGGGCATTTTCCGCGGGGTCAAAGAGTGACGTTATCCACGTTCCACGTAACCAGGAATTTTGCACTAGATGCTTCACACGGGTTCACTGCCGTGTTCGGCGAGGACTAGGCTCCGCTCTGGATGCTTCACACGGGTTCACTGCCGTGCTCTGCGAGGACCAGGATCCGCTCTGGACGTTTTCCACGGGGTCAAAAAGTGACGTTATCCGCGTTCCACGTAACCAGGAAGTTTGCACTAGATGCTTCACACGGGTTCACTGCCGTGCTCTGCGAGGACTAGGCTCCGCTCTGGATGCTTCACATGGGTTCACTGCCATGCTCTGCGAGGACCAGGATCCGCTCTGGACGTTTTCCACGGGGTCAGAGAGTGACATTATCCGCTTTCCACGTAACCAGGAAGTTTGCACTAGGTGCTTCACACGGGTTCGTTGCCGTGCTCTGCGAGGACTAGGCGCCGCTCTGGATGCTTCACACGGGTTCACTGCCGTGTTCTGTGAGGACCAGGATCCGCTCTGGACGTTTTCCACGGGGTCAGAGAGTGACATTATCCGCTTTCCACGTAACCAGGAAGTTTGCACTAGGTGCTTCACACGGGTTCGTTGCCGTGCTCTGCGAGGACTAGGCTCCGCTCTGGATGCTTCACACGGGTTCACTGCCGTGTTCTGCGAGGACCAGGATCCGCTCTGGACGTTTTCCACGGGGTCAGAGAGTGACATTATCCGCTTTCCACGTAACCAGGAAGTTTGCACTAGATGCTTCACACGGGTTCGTTGCCGTACTCTGCGAGGACTAGGCTCCGCTCTGGATGCTTCACACGGGTTCACTGCCGTGTTCTGCGAGGACCAGGATCCGCTCTGGAAGTTTTCCACGGGGTCAGAGAGTGACATTATCCGCTTTCCACGTAACCAGGAAGTTTGCACTAGATGCTTCACACGGGTTCGTTGCCGTGCTCTGCGAGGACTAGGCTCCGCTCTGGATGCTTCACACGGGTTCACTGCCGTGATCTGCGAGGACCAGGATCCGCTCTGGACGTTTTCCACGGGGTCAAAGAGTGACATTATCCGCTTTCCACGTAACCAGGAAGTTTGCACTAGATGCTTCACACGGGTTCACTGCCGCGTTAGGCGAGGACTAGGCTCCGCTCTGGATGCTTCACACGGGTTCACTGCCGTGCTCTGCGAGGACCAGGATCCGCTCTGGACGTTTTCCACGGGGTCAAAGAGTGACATTATCCGCTTTCCACGTAACCAGGAAGTTTGCACTAGATGCTTCACACGGGTTCGTTGCCGTACTCTGCGAGGACTAGTCTCCGCTCTGGATGCTTCACACGGGTTCACTGCCGTGTTCTGCGAGGACCAGGATCCGCTCTGGACGTTTTCCACGGGGTCAGAGAGTGACATTATCCGCTTTCCACGTAACCAGGAAGTTTGCACTAGATGCTTCACACGGGTTCGTTGCCGTGCTCTGCGAGGACTAGGCTCCGCTCTGGATGCTTCACACGGGTTCACTGCCGTGCTCTGCGAGGACCAGGATCCGCTCTGGACGTTTTCCACGGGGTCAAAGAGTGACATTATCCGCTTTCCACGTAACCAGGAAGTTTGCACTAGATGCTTCACACGGGTTCACTGCCGCCTTAGGCGAGGACTAAGCTCCGCTCTGGATGCTTCATACGGGTTCACTGCCTTGCTCTGCGAGGACCAGGATCCGCTCTGGACGTTTTCCACGGGGTCAAAGAGTGACATTATCCGCTTTCCACGTAACCAGGAAGTTTGCACTAGATACTTCACACGGGTTCACTGCCGTGTTAGGCGAGGACTAGGCTCCGCTCTGGACGCTTCGCACGGGTTCACTGCCTGTGCTCTGCGAGGACCGGGATCCGCTCTGGACGTTTTCCACGGGGTCAGAGAGTGACATTATCCGCTTTCCACGTAACCAGGAAGTTTGTTGATTGTATCCGCATTTCACGGGATGGAGGTTTGACTCTTGGTGATATGTATCGCCGAGCCATGGAACTTGGGGTTGCCGCTGTTCCGTTTCGCTTGATGTTGTGTCTGCTGTGTCGAGACGAACGTCGAGGTGGTGGCTCGCTAGCTTTTTCGCGGCAAGCTCGGATTTTTTTTTTTTTTGATACCGGTTTCGGCATCATCGCCGCTACAACTGGAATGTTGCCAGGAGCGAATCATCATTTGCCTCCGTCGACGTTTGAACAAAGGTGGCTTAGTAAACAGGGTTAAGGGTCCTGCCGACCAAGGCTTTTGACTTCATGAGCCGTAAGGGTCTCACAAAGGTGTTTCTCCCTACAAGTCGTGAGGATCTTGCAGGTGTGTTTTCTCCTTAAGGACCGTGAGGATTCTTAAGTGCATGTTCTCTTGTAAGTCGTAAGGATCTTACAAAGAGGATTTTCTCCTTATAAGTCGAGAGGACTTACAAGGGTTGTTCACCATATGGATATATCCCCAGTCATGGGTGGGACTTTGTTAGGGAAATGTTTATTCGCGCCCGTGGATTGTATACAAAGGTCAGTACGAGCCGCTTGTAGGGCAATATCGAAGGTTGTGGAGGATTTGCTTAAGAACAGGTTCAGGTTTCTGTAACTTAAGACTTTCAAGTCTTATGAGCCGTGAGGGTCTCATAAGAGAATTCTCCTTACGAGTCGTGAGGATCTCGTAAGTGTATTTTCTCCTTAGGAATCTTGGGGATCCCCAAGTGTGTTGCTCCTTTGTGAGTCGTAAGGATCTCACGCAGGTGATTTCTCCTTACAAGGTCGAGAGGACCCTATAAGTGTCTTTTAACGAGGTTGCGCCCTTTCGGGTTTTCACAAACACCTGCCGGTAGTCCTGCTGTTTTTACTCACGGAGCCCTTTCGGGTTTTCATCCGTGCCCATTTTGCTTTATGGACATACCGTTTTTTTTTTCTTTTCTTTTTTTCTTTTTTTTATATCTCGTCAGCCTAAGGATGCTGCGGTAGTAGTTTAGGGACGTTTCGGTCCATCGTTAGTTTAAGGACGTTTCGGTCCGTTGATAGTTTAAAGACGTTTCGGTCCGTTGTTAGTTTTAAGGACGTTTCGGTCCGTCGATAGTTTTAAGACGTTTCGGTCCGTCGATAGTTTTAAGACGTTTCGGTCCATCGATAGTTTTAAGACGTTTCGGTCCGTCGATAGTTTTAAGACGTTTCGGTCCGTTGTTATGGGAAGGCCAGCTACTGCTTGTAAAGCTTGAGCCTAGGAAGATAGCGAGCGGACATAGTCGTCGTCATCTACCGTTGACCCAGGCTGTGGCTCACTAAGCATAGTATTTCTTCAAGAAGCGGCCGTTTATTGGCCTGAAAGGCCTTTCACCGTGCATGTCCACGAGTAGATAGGCTCCACCCTAGTAGACCTGGTCTATGATGTACGGGCCTTCGTAGTTTGGCTCGAATTTCCCTCGCTTGGCACGATTGGGGATCATAGGTCTTTTGACCACCAGCACGAGTTCGCCTTGGCGGAATGCCCTTGGCCTGGTCAATCTTTCGTACGAGCGCGTCATCTTTGCTTTGTAGGCTTCTAGATGTTGTTGCGCTATGAGTCGGGTTTCGTCGAGGGCATCAAGATCCTCAAGTCGAAGGTGAGCATTTTCTCCGTCGGTCAGTTCGTGGTGGACTGCCACTCGTAGAGAGGGTAACTCTATCTCGAGGGGGAGTACTGCTTCCGTCCCAAATACCAACGCGTATGGCGTTGTGTTTGTGGCCGTCTTGAATGTAGTTCGATAAGCCCAAAGGGCTTCTTGCAGCCTCTCGTGCCAGTCTCTCTTATTCCGGGAAACGGTCTTTTTTATGATCTTCGTCAAGGTCTTATTGAAGGCCTCGGCCAGACCGTTGGCTCGTGGGTTGTAAACTGAAGAATACCTCCAGTCTATATTGTGCTGCTGCGCGAAGCGGCTAATCTTATGGCTTCTGTAGGCTGGCCCGTTATCGGAGATAATCCGCCGTGGGGTTCCGAACCGATAGATGACGTGCGTCTTGAAGAAATGGAGGATATTCTCCGTCTTCACTTCCCTCAGTGGTACTGCTTCTGCCCATTTGGAGAAGTAATCAGTTGTCGCCAGGATAAAACGATGTCCCCGAGATGATGCTGGTTCAATGGGGCCGACTATGTCAGTCCCCCACATCTCGAATGGCCAGCTGGCCACCGTTGGGTGTAGCGGATTCGGATGTTGGTGGATGAAGTCTCCATGAATCTGGCATGAGTGGCATTGTTTTGCATACTCGAGGCAGTCCTGGATCATCGTGGGCCAGTAGTAGCCCATTCGTTTAATCTTTAACTTCATCTTCGGGCCTGCTTGATGAGAACCGCAAAGTCCGTCATGAACTTCCTGAACGACTTTTTCTGCTTCGTCAGGTCCTAAGCATCTCAGCCATAGAGAATCGAGCGATCTCTTGTATAGGGTATCGTTGACGAAAGCGAAAGATAGAGCTCGTTTCATGAGCTGATGTCTTGAGGACGCTTCTTCGGGCATTCGGCGGGACTTAAAGTAGTCTATGAAGACTTCCCTCTAGTCTTCGGCCTTCTCTTGGTCTTTTATTTGTAGGGTCATCTGCTCGGTCGCTCCCTCTTTATGTAGTTCCGGAGATAGTTCTGCCGGGGTGAGCACTCGACGGCTTTGTACCACGATTCTGACATCATCGAGGTTCTCGTCAGCCAGTTCTTTAGCGAGTTTGGCCAACGCGTCTGCTTTGCTGTTTTCCGCGCGCGGTATATTTTCCAAAGTATAGGAGGGGATCTAGGTCAACAGTTGTTGCACCTTTTCGCCGTACTTCGCCAGCTCTGGTTTGCACGTTTGGTAGTCACCATTTACTTGACTAACGACCAGCTGAGAATCCCCGTATATGAGGAGGTCTTCAATTCTCATGTCAATGGCAAGCTCGAGGCCTGCTATCAGGGCTTCATATTCAGCTTCATTGTTTGTCCTCGGCTCTGTTAAGGAGAAGGCGAAGCGCATTATCCCTCCTTGTGGAGTCGCAAAGATGAAGCCTATCCCTGACCTGATCATTGGGATACCTTACTTTTGTTTCTTTACGGAGGATGCTCCATCGAAATAGAGTTCCCATCGGGTGCTTTCACCGCTAATCGCATCAAATGCATGCTCGTCCGGTAAGTCACAATTCAAAGGAGAATCGGCCGGTATCGGGTGCTCAGCGAGGAAATCAGCAATGGCCTGGCCTTTCACTGCCTTGAGAGGTTGATATGTTATCGAGAACTCCATCAAGAGCAGGGCCCATTTAGCGAGTCGTCACGTCAATATGGCTTTTGACATCAAGTATTTAAGAGGGTCCACCTTCGAGATGAGGCAGACTTCGTGTGCCAACGCATAGTGTCTGAGCTTTGTTATCGCGAAGATCAACGCCAAGCAATGTTTCTCAATGGGAGAGTAATTGCTTTCTGCCCCCAGTAGAACCCGACTTAAGTAGTAGAGTGCTCTCTCTTTCCCCTGATCGTTCTCTTGCGCCCATAGTGCGCCCAAGGAACCTTCGAGGGCGGTTGTATAAAGAATGAGGGGTTTTCCCTTGACCGGCGCAGCCAATACCGGCGGGTTCTGCAGGTACTGCTTGATCTCGTCTAGTGCACCTTGGCATTTTTGATCCCAGACGAAAGGGGTTCCCTTCTTCATCAGGTGACTGTATGGGCGGCATTTGCCAGAAAGGTTGGCGATAAATCGCCGGATGTATGCGAGCTTCCCCTGGAGAGACCGCAACTGTTTGAGAGTTCTTGGCGGAGGCATCTCCATGATCGCTTTGATCTTTGACGGATCGATTTCAATACCTCGGTGTCGAACAATGAATCCTAGGAATTTGCCCGAGGAGACTCCAAACGCGCATTTGAGGGGATTCATTTTCAAGTTATATTGCCGGAGGCGTTGAAACACAGTCTCCAGGTGGTTTAAATGCTCTTCGTATGACCTGCTCTTTACTACAAGGTCATCGATATAGCACTCGACGACGTCATGTATGAGGTCATCGAAGATCTTTGTCATGGCCCTTTGGTAGGTAGCGCCAGCGTTCTTGAGGCCAAAGGGCATAACCTTGTAACAAAATATACCCAAAGGGGTCCGGAAAGCGGTGTGCTTCTGGTCTTCGGGATGCATCTTTATCTGATTGTATCCTGACGAACCATCCATAAAGGAGAAAACCTCATGAGTTGACGTGTTATCTATCATTAGTTCGGTTACCGGTACTGGGAAATCATCCTTTGGACAGGCTTTATTGAGATCCCTGAAATCCACGCATATGCGTACCGTCCCATTCTTTTTCATTACCGGGACGATATTGGCAATCCAGTCGGGATATTGGACTTCCTGGATAAATCCGGAATCGATCAACTTCTTGACTTCGGCGTTGATGCTCATCTCAAGCTCGAGTCGCATCCTCCTTGGCGCCTGCTTGACTGGCTTAATATCTGGGGATATTGCTAATCTATGCACAGCAATGTCCGGGTCTAATCCTGGCATCTCGGAGTAGTTCCACGCGAAGCAGTCTTTATGCCGTAGAAGCACGTTCTTTAACGCGGCCACCCTCTCTTCGGATAACAATTCACTGACAAATGTCGGTCGCGGGTCGTCTGCCGATCCCAACTCAATCTTCTTGAGGTTATCTGCAATAGTATGTATACCATCTTCCAGTTCTTTCGGAGCTGGCGGGAATTCTGAGATCAACTCATCATCGCTGTTCTCAAAGCACCGGGAAAGGTCATCTACGCTTTCGGGCCCTCCTTCTAATATCGTAATCATATAACAAGTGCGAACCCGCTCTCTAGACTGAGGCGGGCCCGGTTCTGCTTTTGCGGCCTTGGGCTCATGCTTTTGCGGTGGCGTTATCTTCCAGCCGTCGGATAAAGCAAACCTACCCCGTCGGTACTGGTCCTCGACCCAGTTCTTGAAGGTGAAGCAGTCTTCGGTAGGATGTCCTATGGCCTGGTGATAAGAGCAATAACTCGGATGAGAGGCCTTGCTAGTTTGCTCAGGATGCCTAGACTCTGGAAGCGCGATCATTCGATGTTTTAGGGCGAGTCTGAGTAACCTTTCCGTCTTGTCTCGGGGGAAGGAGTACGCTCGACTCATCTTTTCTATGAAGGACGAATCCGAGCTGTGCAATACCCGATTACGTAACCCTCTAATCCTGCGTCGTTGTTGTCGGCTCTTCTTTCCGCTTTTCGACTTATTTCCGTCTCCGCATTGGGTCTTTCGTATGATGGGTTGACAAGGATGAACGTCTTTGTCTTTTGCAATCTGTTGAAATAGACGTTGCGTCCTGGCCTTCTCATAGATGGCCGTTTCGCGGCTGCGGTCTTCCCGAGCTTTCTGACCCACTTTCCTGATAGGCTTGCCCATTCGTTCTTCAAACGACGGACTTGGCGCTTCAATCGCGGGGTCTAGTTTTGATGAGGGATCGGCATCTCCTGACAGTGCGTCCTCTTCTTCATCAAAGGTATATATAGCGTAGCTGCTGTGGGCCCGCTCCCGTTTTCCGGTTCTCGCGTATCCAAGCCCAAGTGTTTCCATTTTCCCGTTGGGCAATTTGCGTTGGGTTCCAGGGACATCCCAAATCCTGTTGTAGAACCGAGCCTGTCGAACAGTTTGTTTTAAGGGTACTCCTTGGCGCTTCAATAGCTTCTTTAATCCGTTCGTATAGTATCTAGGCAGACGGATGGGTTGGAGTCTGTCGCATGTAGCATCTGCGCCATGCCAGATCTCTTTCTCTATTTTCGACTCTGAGGATCGGTAGAATAGGATCACCTTCTCACCCCTACGCCTGGGAGGGACGTAAAACGTTTGCAGGTCTTGCACGTTGTGAGTTTGAAGCGTGTCGAGATCTTTGTAGTGTTTTCGCGGTACCATGGTGATTTGCAAACTATGGCCATCACTGAGGGGTGCTTGCATTGAAAGCCGATTGGAGAATACGGCATTGACCTCATCTTCTGAATCACTTCCGAAGACCGGTATGGGGGCGGGCGTCCTCCGGTTGTTGCGTTGAGATGGCCCTGTATAAACTATCTCTTCCTCTTCTTCGGTATCGCTTTCGAAAACAGGGATGGTGGCGGCGGCTTTGTTCTCCGAGTTGCGACACCTTTCTGTATCTTCGAAGTCTGGCAAAAAGTATTTCGCATCTTCGTATTTGCGGACTTCGTTCACGGAAAATGGGTTCAACTCACCCGTTACAGTATACTCGAAACCATCTTTAAAGTACTTCATACACTGATGTTGTGTAGAAGGGACGATGTTGTACTCGTGTAACCAAGGACGGCCGAGCAAGGCATTGTAACAGGTCTTGGCGTCAATGACATGAAATTTGATGTCTGTGACGAGAAGTCCAAAGCGTAATGTTAGTATCACGGACCCGAGAGTCCGTGACGATTGTGAGTCGAAACCGGAGATAGTAATTTTGTCCCGAGCGAGATGCTGCACACTCATGCAGATTTCTTTCAACACCCGAACATTAAGGAGATTGACGGAGGATCCATTGTCCACCAGGATCTTGCCTATCTTGATGTCATGGCAGTATCCGGAGACATATAGGGGACGGTTATGGTCGCACGTCCCGAGGAGGAGGTCTTCATTACCGAAAGTGACGTCGGCCGTATGCACTTCCTCCAGTTCGTCCTTCATCTTTTCAGTGGCGAGAAAGGCTTGGAATTGCTCAGGTTCTTGCAATGCCTTAATTAGTGAGTCCCGTGCTTCTTTTGATAATAGGAGGGCGTCGAGAATGCTAAGCTGAGAAGGTAGCTTCCTTAGATGCGCGAGGATGTTATAGTCCACTTTACTCCTCCTAGGAGGGTCTTTAGCAGCCAGTTCTTTCGCGACCTGGTCATCCAAAGTGATATCTTCCGTGACCTTTTCCTTTCCCTTATCTTTTCTGCTCACGGGCCCGAGATTCTTTTCTGGGAGTGTGCGATTGCGCAGCTGAGTGTTTCCGCAGGCCTCTGATTCCTCATCTTTCCCTAGCGCGGATTCTTCAAAGAGAGGGCCCAGAGTCACTTCTTCATCAGAGTCGCTCCCAAAGGTGAGGACTTGCGACCCCTCGGCACGAGCCATATAACAGTTGCCAGTAATTCTGTTGGGCCCGTCGACAGTGCTTCTTTGCTCCCGACGGCTCTTGCGTTTCATGCGCTTGAAATGTTGCCGGCGAGCAACATATCCTTCCCACCATATCTTAAAGGCGTCGCACTCCTCTGTGGGATGTGAGATTTTCCGATGATATGCGCAGTAATCGGGGTGCTTCTCCGCCCCATTGTGTGTGTTTCCTTCCGAGGGTGGTAGCTTCATTCCCATCGACATGGCTTTGGCGAACCTTTTCCTCGTCTTGAATATTTTCTTGTCCATTTCGGATGCCTTTCGCTCTGGCAGGGATAGCTCAACTCTTTCGTTCAGTCGCCCGCATTTGGTTCCTTCTGATGCTGCCATCTCACGCTCCTGATCCGCTTTACTTTTTAGACGAATCTCGTCTAGGAAGGCATTGATCATATCAGTTGTCAGCCTCGCACGCTCTGGTTCGGGCTCTGCCTTCAGCTTCTTAGTGCTAGGAGTTTTCTCATCATCGGTAAACGAGTGGGAGATCACGTTGCAACTTGCCGCATATCCCTCGGATTCATACGACGAGTTCTCTCCATCATCGTCCTCTTGAAAGACGTGGCTGAGGAACTCTTGCAGTGTGACAGGAGTTCGCGCCTTTTGATTGTATTCTTCCAGCGCGTCGATTTGCTTCTGCAAGTTTGTTCGCTCGTCTCCAAGCCTCGCGGGCTTCTTGGATTTCTTCTTCTTTTTCTTTGAAGATTTTGACGGTTGGGCGTGAGTATTCGGGCCCTTATCACGAGTCTTCGCGATTGTGCGGGGCTTCAACATCCCTTCGATAATTTGAGGTTCAAGAGGGTCCTTCCATTCGATCGCAGGGCATGCGTGGAGGTCTCTCAGCATTCTTTTGGTCTTTGTTGATAGCACGACCTCCCATGGAGCTTCCTCGATAAAGGAGCAAGTTGCCCCCGATGTGTCTGCCTTTTTAGGAGTATGTGGTTGTGGCGGGTTCACCTTCCACTTTTCAGGCAGTACAAACTTCCCCTGGAGGTATTGATCTTCGATCCATCCTTTGAAGACGAAGCAATCTTCAATCGGATGACTTACCGTCTGATGGTAAGGGCAGTAGTTGGGGTTATTCACCTCGCTGGGTTGTGGCGGTCGCCTTGGATTTGGGAGGTTAATAAGTCTGTTGCGTATTGCCAGCTCAAATAACCGTTTCGTCTTGTCTCGTGGGAACGAGTAGGGACGCTTCATCTTTTCGTTATAATATCGGCGTCTTTCTTCCAATTGATCTGCCGATTTCGGGGCGTCGGGTTGCTGTTGGGCGTTCGCGACAAAAGTTGCCCTTCCTTTACCCTTGTCATTCCGCGGTTCTGGCTTCGAGGCAGGTGGTCTATGACCCATCTGGTCCATCTGAGCCAACTTGTCGATTAAAGCCTGGAATGTGGTTGGCTTAAAGAACATCATAAACTGGGAGATAGTTGTGTGGGGGTCTAGGGTTCCCACGAACATGCCCACTGCGGGTGCTTCCTCGATGCGTTGCTCGCATCTTGACCACAAATTCCGCCAGCGTATAGCATACTGGACCCAGGTTTCGCCTGGTTTTACCCTGGCGTTGATCAAAGCAGTCATTGGAGTGCGTTCGCTGGCACTTGCAAATCGCTGAGTGAACAACAGCTCCATTTCAGCGAACGTTTTGATAGAATCGTTCGGGAGTTCCGAATACCATTCGAACGCTGTTTCTGATAAACTACCCACGAACTGTCGGAGCAGCAATTTATCATCACCGTCGGTGTTACCGCAAAGGGCCCGGAACTGGGCGACATCTTGATGGGGATTGCCGGTCCCCTTATACACGTGGAATTTCGGTATCGTATAGCCTTGCGGATATTTGATTTGATCGTACCAGCTTGGATACGGTCGCCCCGTTTTCATGACTTGACCAGCTGCCTCAGTCGCATGATGAACTCGGATTTGCTGGGCTATGTAGTCAGCCAAGTCAGCCTTAGAGATCGTCTCCTCCTTGGCCGTTGAGAGGGCTGGTGGTGGATTTGACGTCTCTCCTCGGTCGTCTTCAAGAACAATCGGAGGAACTTTGGCGGGTAAGTCTTGCTGGATCATCATTCCTATCACGTCTTGAAAGAGAAGGCCCATCCGTTGTATGTTGGCCGCTTGTTCAGCCGCCTCTTTGTCCCTTTTCTCCAGTGTCCGGCGAAGGAATTCAGCGTCGGTTTCTTCCTCCCGGCGTGCGTCTGAGGACGCTTCTGGGCTTTCCTTTGGCCCGGTGAGCGCGGCCATAGCATTCATCATTTCTTGGAGCTTTTGTTGCTGCTCCTGGGATTTCGTTACGGATCGGGTTAGTGGTCGGTGGCCTGTAGAAGTGCGGCTTTCCTCCTTTCCAGAGACCATGTAAACAGTGTGCACCACCGTGCCCCCAGACTTAGGGTGTCTGGGCTCATTGCTTTTAGCCGTCGTTGCATGTTGAGGGATCTTCTCTGGCTCCCTCCTTTTATGAGCCATGGAGGTTGAGGGGGCCGTCGAGGTGGGCGTCCAGACAGCCTTTTGGGGTTTAGCCTGGTGACCAGCCTTCGGTTGGATTTTCAGCTTCTTATACTGGCGGGAAAAGTTTGGATCGATGATTGAGTCTCGGGCCTGCCGCCAAACCTTATAGATTTTGGAAGACAGCCGTTGAGGAGATCGGGGTTGGTCTGATTTTATTTCCACAACCTTCCCTGATGGGGGAGGAGACCTCTTTAGCACAGCAGTAGGGGAATTCCTTCGCACCTTATTTAACATTTCGAAGCTGTTCCCAGTTGGAACAGCAGCATTAACTTCTACCACCGGGGCTGGTGGAGTCAATCCAGAGGGGGAGTTTCCCCCAGTCTTCCTTATTCGGCGCCAATGACGACGTCGAGCGCGTCGAGTGGACGGCGCTGGCTCAGCGGTGAGAATGACTTCATCTTGCCCCCTGTGTAGGTGGGGGGTCGTTGTTGGTGTCAGCCTGTCAAAGACCGATGTCCTTTGTTCAGCGGGAGCGGGAGTCGAAGCTGTTAATCTTGTGAAGATCGATTTCTTGACCGGGGAAACCGCCTTTGCGATTTCGGAGGCAGGAGCGGCCGCTTTCTTAGAAGCAGCCTTCTCTGAGATTGTAGGCCCCATGATGAGTTTGCAAGCTTTCTGGCCCAATCTCGAGAAGACCGAGGCGTTGACGTTGGGCGACTTGTTGAGAGGAGTCGCGGCAGGGGTAAGACGATCAAAGACCGACTTCTTGAGAGCTTCCTTTGTCAGCACTGGCGCCGTGAAGCTGGATGGTGGGAGTATAGTCCCAAAGAACAATCCGGTAGTGGCTTGAGTCACCTGGTCCACTGGCATTGTGAACAACGAAGCAGATTGGGGTCCATAGGCTATACCTCCTGGCGAGGCAGAGCGTTGGTCGCAATTGCAGTTTGAGCAGTTGAAGGACTTTGTGGAAGCAGCAGCCATCGATCCTTTGTTTTCTGCAATAGGCAAGACGCCAATTCTTAGTATCTTGAAACCCAAGGGCAATCATTGGCGAACCGCGATTGGTTCGCGAATCACGACACACGAAGTGTGGAGTGGAAAGAGGAAAAGGTCCCACCGAGCGTGCCAGAATCTGTTCCCCTCCGAAAGAAGGCGCACAGGACTGCGATGGTCTTGGCGCTGAGGTTCGGGGCAGATGCTAATTGGTGCTATCCGTCCACCTCTCCGAAGATGCCAAGTCGATCTATGGCACCTGTGTATCGAAGGTTTAGACGGATGCGTCCGATGTAGCAGACTTCGTCAGATTCCCCCTCGTTTGAGGGGTTTTTGATTGTGGGGACGCTCTTCCCTGCAGGCGCAAGCCCCTGCAGTTAATTACGCTACCGCATTGCGGTAACAACTTTCTCCTTCTCCAGATGGTCACTTCGTGTCGTGGGTGTTTGTTTTGTTTTTTATTGCCCGTGGATTGTTTACGGAGACTGAGTTATGTCGTCGCCCGTAGGGCATGGACTAGTCCAAATCCGCATTATCTTAAATTTGGGTTTGGGGGTTTGGTTTGAGGATACGTCAGCCATACTTGAGGCTAAGATCAACTCAAACGTTTGTTAAGGATACGTTAGTCTAACTTTGTGACTAAGATCAACTTAACGGGATCGTTTAGATCCGACAAAAGAGTGTTTGGACTCTAATGTTCCAGTTTAGGGACGTAGTGGTCCATCGTATGTATGGCCATCGGGACCCATCACCTCTCTGACGACGTTGAAGGATTACAACGACGGATGTCAGAGGAGTTCAGAGATGTACCCTCGGGCCGGAGTTAATTTGGGGGATTCGTAGTCCAGTCTGTTTGAGGGTTTAAGGACGCGTTAGCCATCTTTGAGGCTAAGATCAACTTAAACAGGACCGTTTAGATCCGACGAAAGAGCATATGGAGGCTCTATGGTTCTAGTTTAGGGACATCGCGGTCCATGGCTAGTTTAAGGACATCGCGGTCCATGGATAGTTTAAGGACATTGCGGTCCGTGGGTAGTTTAAGGACATTGCGGTCCGTGGGTAGTTTAAGGACATTGCGGTCCAGGTTAAGGACGTCATAGTCCATGGGTTTAAGGACTCCACAGTCCGTTGTTAGTTTTAAGACATCTCGGTCGAGGTTAAGGACGTCGTAGTCCATGGGTTTAAGGACTCCACAGTCCGGTATGTGCTCTGGATGCTTCACACGGGTTCACTGCCGTGCTTAGCGAGGACCAGGCTCCGCTCTGGGCGTTTTCCGTGGGGTCAAAGAGTGACGTTATCCACGTTCCACGTAACCAGGAAGTTTGCACTAGATGCTTCACACGGGTTCACTGCCGCGTTAGGCGAGGACTAGGCTCCGCTCTGGATGCTTCACATGGGTTCACTGCCATGCTCTGCGAGGACCAGGATCCGCTCTGGACGTTTTCTACGGGGTCAAAGAATGACGTTATCCGCGTTCTACGTGACCAGGAATTTTGTATTAAACATGGGTTTAAGGACCCCACAGTCCATATCATGAATGGTCTTCGGGACCCGTCACCTCTTTGAAGACATTGAGGGATTACAATGCCAAGTATCAAAGGAGTGAAGAGATGTACCCTAGAACCGGGGTGGATTAAATAGTCCCTGGCCCAATTTGGGTCAAGACTGATCAATTATGTTATGAGCCTATCGGCCCAGTTAATCACAAATTGAGGACTTATGGCCAGCTTGGGTTAAGTCCAGTCGGGTTTGGAATATTGACTCTTTGTTGTTCCATTGAGGGAGAATGTTTGCCTCTATCCCTTTAGCCAATTGGGCCAAAGCCTGGTGTTAAATACTTCAGAGCAATCAGTGTTGAACACTAGGAATAAGGTTGATGAGTTAGTGTTCAACACTAAGAGATAATTGGTGTTAAACACCAGTAATAAGGCTTTTTCAAATTAGTGTTAAACACTAAAACAGATCAGTGTTGAACACTGCCAATAAGGCTTTTTAACCAGCATTGAATGCTAAGGCCTGACAGTGTTTTAACACTGGGCTTGAGAGTTCCAATTTAGTGTTGAACACTAAGGCAAAAGGGGTCACGTGGCAGCACGTGAGAGCGCCCTCCCTTCAGTTGTTCTGCTGAAATTATCATTTCTTTCAAAGCATCACGTGCCATCACGTGATGGGCATTCAAATGCCTGTGTATTAGAGTTTCTGCCAAGGTCACGTGGATCACGTGGGGTGCTGCCTCAAAGGGACTTCTGTAGCTCTTTTGAGAGGGTCACGTTGTGACACGTGACCCTACCTCCATGTATGTCGTTTAGAGAATCTGTTGATCTTTCTTTTCAGGAATTAAATTCCTCGGGCTTTAATTTTCAAAGGAATTAAATTCCTACTTCCTTTCGATCCCTGAACCTTCTAGGGTTTTTGCAGAAGATCCAAGTCTTTTCCAAGTATCAAAGCTTTTCTCCTTTTTTCTTTCTCTGCGCATATATGTCCCTCATGTGTCTTTTGGCTCCTATTTATAGGAGAAGCAGCCGAATGAATTAGTTTTTTGATGAATCTTCACTGAGAGATTTGATTTGCATCCATCATTCGTTTCGGGCTTTTGGATTATTGGGTGAATTTTATTCACCGTTGGGTTTTAAATCCCGAGATTCTCCTTTGTTATTTTGGTTAGATTTAAGGGGGAAATCTTTCCAAACCCGAGATTTTCCATAGATAGATAACCTCTGAATCTTTAATTTGATTGGATGCATATAGTTGCGTTCCTTTGGAAAGATTTGCATTTCTCTCAGAATTTAATTCTGTTGACAAAAAGGGCTTTGAAAGCCAGTCACGTGTGCCCACGTGACCCATGGTCACGTGCGGACACGTGACCCCCCTTTTGGAATGAAGGATCCTCTTTCTTTCTGTGTTCTGCTTTCTTCTGCTGCTTAGCCGTCACGTGTCACCACGTGACCCCTGGTCACGTGTGAGCACGTGACCCCTGTCTGGCACTTCTTTCCTTGGTTCAATTGGAGAGCGAGTTTGCTGCTTTGAACGTCACGTGTCAACACGTGACCCTGGTCACGTGGGAGCACGTGACCTCTTCTGAAGCTCTTTTCCTTGACTTTGCTCAGCGATTCAATGTGCGCCTTTTCTGCACTTTATAGGTCACGTGTCAACACGTGACTGCTGGTCACGTGTAAGCACGTGGCCCCTTTTTGAAGCTTTCCACAGAAGCTTTCCTGATTTTAAATCAGGAAACAGGCCTGGCCCTTTAACTAATGCACTGCATTTGTGCAAAGCACTAAGAATCTTTTTAGATTCAAAATAGAAGTGCAAAGCACTTTTTGATCCCTTGATCTAAACAAGTTTTTCCTTGTTTCAGAGAACCAAAGGTTCATAACAAGTGCAAGGCACTATTTTATTTTTATTTTATTTGTTTATTTATTTATTGAAGATCCATGATCTTGTTCTTAGATCCCTAATCTGTTCATAAGAGAAATTTCTCTTCTTTCAAAGGTTTTTTACCTTTTTTATTTTTGAGGAGTTCTTCAGAGTCCTCTCTCCCTTTTTTTTTAAAAATCTTCCTTCCCTTGAAATGAGGTCTGGGGTCCTTTTTATAGTGCCCATAAATTAGTTAAATTTGTTAAAAGAATCTTTCTCTGAGTGATTTAGGGAATTTTCCCCACCGTTGGATCTTTGATCCAAAGGCCCCTGCTTTACAGAAGAAAATCTTCTTGTTTTAACAAGAACAGAAAAGATTTATTCTGTTTTGCGCAACTCCCCCAGCGCGTAACACGTGTCGCGCAGCGCAGCGCTTGCGCAGCTGTGCGTGCGCAGCTACGCAGACACGTGCCGCGCAGCGCAGCGCTTGCGCAACTGAAAGTTGTTTCTTTTACTTTTAGTTTTTAAAAGAGCCCTGCTCTGATTGGACGCACCACCTTGGGCGTTGCGCTGTCGTATCAACTTCTGACACATGGCGCGTTGCGTGCAGCGCACGGTATTTGAAGCGTTGCTTCAAAATTTGAATTTTTTTGAAATTTAAACAGAGCCTTGCTCTGATTGGGGAAACAAATGCCCCCCCACCGTTGCGCTCACGTGGCGCGCACGTGAGTGCAGCGGTGGCAAAACCTCAGCCCTTGGATCTACTGATAAGTTGAAGGGGCGCAGACGCCTATAAATAGGACCCTTGGTCCTTAGAAAATTCTTACAACTTTTAAGAATTTTGATTCTCAGAGCCTTGCTCTTGCCTAAGAATTTTCAGAGCCTTGCTCTTGTTCTTTCCCCAAGAACTTCAAAGTTCAGAACTTAGAATCACTCTAGGTAATTTAAATTAAATTAAATTAAATTTAATTAACAGAGCCTTGCTCTTATAGATGTTTGATCTAAAGAAAAACCCCTTTAGAGTTTTATCACCAGAGCCTTGCTCTCAAAAACTTACAGATCTACAGAGATCTTGTCCATGGGTTTTAACCCATGAACAGAGCCTTGCTCTTGGATCAAATGTAGATCTTTTTAGATCTGAAAAATGAAGAATTTTTTTATAAGTTTCCATGGATTTCTCAATATTCCAAAATTTTAATTCTTTTAAGTGTGTTAAAAAAATTTGATGGATCTTTCCATTATTACCAAAGAGCTATGCTCTTTTGAGGAATCTTGTTCCCTTGAGACCAGAGTTTGACAAATGTCACTCTGTGACAGAGCTTTGCTCTAAAAGAGGAGATTTTCTCCTTGTCTCTAGGGATTTCCCATCAATGAGGATATTCTTTTGTAGAACTTTTTCCATGAATTGACAGTCTCATGATGGGATTGTCTTATTAAATGATGCACCGTCATCCAGATTTTGTGGGTCCCCCTTTGGTCCCCTACCCACTGCATCACAGTGTGGAGTAAGATTTTAAAATGCCAAGCGTTAGAACACTAAACGGTTATTTTTTTCTTTCCACAGGAAACATGTCTGACGACTTGTCTTTCCCCTTTGTTCGCTCGGAAGGAGGGTTCCTCATTCGCCAGTGGACCGGGTGGCGCTCGCTCTTATTAAGGATCATGACCCCGAGTGCAAAAAACTCCAACTGTGGGGGAGGTGGTACAGCCAGATCATCCAGGGTCGCCACAGTTTCAGTTTTGCCATGCCGTCTGAACCCATAATTCCAATCCCCTATGCGGACGAACCCCCAGCGAAGTGTGCCGTGGAGGTTAAAAATTGGAATTCGGATGACCTCCTCCAACCCGCAATTGGTGCTATTCCCGTGCAGCCGCCGCCGGCAATAGATATTTTAGGAAGGCGAATCTGTCAGGGTGAAGCACGCCCTTGGGGACAGGCCTATAATATTGGATTGGTGCCGCGACCGCCCGCCGGATACTTGCAGTGGGCCCGATACATCTTATCAGCGAAAAGGACTCACCTAATGAAGATTGGGTTGTATTCGGCCATCTACGTCTCGCTCTTCGAGTATCCCTCTTCTCCAACGTGGTGGATCAAAGCCTTCATTGAACAATGGAATATCCCCTCCCACACTTTTTTGATGGCGGATAGGGAGGTCTCAATTTCCTTGGAGGAGTTTGCCGAGCTCTCGGGTTTACCGATGAGGGGGGAGCATTACGAGGAGTTGCTACCTCCTGACGAATACGTTTTTGTCACCAAGCCGCTGGTGTTCGACCTAACTCCGGAAAACGCCGTCCAGCAGGGCCTGGTGAAGATGTTGGAGATCTACGAAGGACTCCATCTGGAATTGGGTGACCGGGACATCAGTTTCGCAGATTTTATTGCTCGCTTCATTCGCCCGGAGCTCCTATCAGAGCGGAGTGAGAAGTTTGCCCAGCTCGACGACCCTTTCGGCTTCGGCTTAGACCGCCGACCTGTATCTGAGAATGATCAAAGGGATTTTTATCTCCCTGGCGCTGCCGTCGTCCCTTTCTCAGAAATTGCCGTCCCGGTCATGGATGAAGAGACCTTTTTTATTGGGTTCTTGGGTTTGTGGCTATGCAGCTTTGCGCTCCCCATGCACCCGCGTCACATGCGGCCCTCCGTCTTTTACCCAGCGTATCGGATGGTGGCTGGTTTACAGTTATCGGTAGGAATCGCCGGGCTGACCTACCTTTATAAAGGACTCAGCGTAGCGGCGGACGCTAGTGAGCCGGGGGTACAGCCTGCTAACTTCCCGACGCATTATTTCACCTCTTGGATAGAAATGCACGTGCAAGGGGTGTTCGGTGTCCATAAGATTCCTCCGTTCTTCGAGAAATGCAGACTCCCGAGAGTCATGCGGTTGGTCGGCTCTTCAATTGTGTTCGCACCCCCACGGGAGTCTAGGGGGCTGCTCCTTCGTTCACATCTGGTCAGGGCGAAGATTTCCTTTGTGGATAAGGTTATAACCATAGGCTCAGAGACTACTAAGTCAGTAGTGCCACTGCGCGATGATTTCAAGGACGGGGCTTCCGTATTGAAGGCTCGGGAAATCCTCCACCTCTACTCCATCCGGCCGGGCTATCTAGTGTTTAGGCAGAATGAGACCGCACTTTTCATGAGGTACAACCCGCACCGGTTTGCTCAGCAATCGAGCTACAACCAAGGGATCCCGATGGAAGCTTTCTTGGAAAAGCCCGTGGTCAGCCGAGAGGGGATGAAGAATGCAATGCATCATTTCACACGGCTTAACACGGGTTCCTATTTCTTCATTAGTGAACCCAGCTGTGTCCCTAAGATGCTTAACACGTACGTGGCTTGGTATGCGCATGCGGTGGGCCCAATTATCTTAACGGAGAAGCGTATACTGGTTGACCGTAGGGGTGCGCCTCCTGGCGGTGATCGCAAGGCCCCCTTGCAACCAAGGATCCCGGTCATTCCTCCGTTGAAAGATGCTGGAGTCGACCGACCACGCGTGTTGAGCTCCCCGCGTGGATTGCCGCTGTCTGCTACGGTGAATGCACCACAGGCACCCCGTGTTCCTACGAAGATGGTTAGTGTAATGTCGCCAGAGTCCGGCGTAGGAGCGGATATCGGGACTCGCCGCCCTAAGGTGACTGCCAAGCGCAAATCAATTCCAGGTGCATCTAGAGCTGGCGGGCAAAAGAAGAAGAAGTCGATCCTTTCTCTCGACGCGATCCTAAATTTAGAGCCTGAGGCCCCTCTTACCAAAGGAATAAATGAATATGGCAGCAATAAGGGCTTCTTGGTAGACCCTGCAGACACCAATTTAGCGGCCGCTATTGCAGCTTCTGAGCGATCAGCAAGGCTCGAAGCGATGTTAAGCAAACTCATGGAGTCAGGTGATTATTAGCCGCTTTCCTCATCATTTCATCGCATTTTTTTTATCATTATTCTTGACTAATACTTTTCCTATTTTCAACAGGTGTCTCTACCGAAGAAGCTATTGCTGTCTCTTTGAAAACCTTCCAAGAGGAGGAGGAGAAACGTGCTCTAGCAGGCGTTGGTACGTTCCACTCCCTTTTTTTTATAAGAAAAATTTGTTATCTCTTCTGATGGTCAACCTAACCTTCTTCCTTTGTTTCTTTGTAGGGGCTATATCAGTTGATGCGGGGATCTTTCCCAAGCCTGTTATTGACGTCCCGGTCTCGTCGGGGCTGCTGCAAGAGCCTCGACTTGACAAAACGACGAGGGATGCCTTGAAAAATTTGGAGGCATCCCTACTCACGGACGAAGATGCCTCAATGAGAGAGGCTCTGGTGAGGTCCGTTTCAACGGCCCAGGGGGAGAGAAAGCAGCTGAGGCGCGAGGCGAAGGCGCGCCGGACTGCTTTGGCTATGGGAGCGGGCCCAAGCACCGTCCCTCGGGCAGATACTCCTTCCGGAGAGGCCCCTGTCGCCCTATCCACTGCTCGCCGACAAGTGGCGCGCGCCGTTCGAAGCGCAAATGATAAGTCCACTTCAGGTAATATTTCTTTCAGAATTTTTATTGTGAGAGTTATAATGTCGACGGTTCTTATATCTATTATTTTGCAGGGCCAAGTCCGACCGAGGGTGAGGCGGAGACCGTTGAACCCAGGGGGACAGAGGAGGCGGTTCCTGCCGAACTCGAGCCGACAGTGGGCAACATCGTTGAGGCCATGGAGCTTGGTGCGGAAGTTGAGGGGCCTATAGCCGAGAAGGTCGTTGATGCCGAGCCTGAAGTGGCGGCAGATGAAACGATCATTACAACTGAGTCCGGGGTGATGGCGGACGAGGCACTTGAGGCTGGCGACCTCGTGGTGACGGTAGATGAGCCGATGGAGACAGCGGAGCCCGAGGAAGTAGCGGATGAGATGGGTACGACTCTTGGGGAAGAGTCAGCCGCTTCCTTCCAAGAGTCCGGCAACGCTCCAATCATTGCCCTCCCCGTCTACGATCTTCTGCCGTCTCCTGGTCGCGCGAGCACGACGACGGTCCCTATCGAGTCGGGTGATGAGGTTACGGGTGGTGGCCTCATGTCGATGGAGGAGGGAATTGCCTCAGTTTCGGCTGGCAGCTCGTCGGGTAAACTTCGAGTTACCATCATTCCCTCTTTTTTTTACATATCTTGCGATCTTTTCTAACAATTCTGTCTTTGTTTTTAACGCAGGCGCGGCCAGTGCCGATGCTCCATTGCTCGAAGGAGCACCGTCAACTACTGCTCTGGCGGTGGTCATCTCCCAGCCTTCCCTTGTGCCATCGCGGATGCTGGAAGGTATGGATTTACGACTCATGAGTTAGTCTTTTAAACGTGTAGCTTATGTACTAACGTTATACCACTGTGTCCTTTCAGGAGTGCTCTTTGATCATCTATACCAAGTGTTGCTCCCACACTTCTCCTTCCCATCCGAATTCGCTTCTCCTTCTAGTGGTGCCGGTGAGTATATTTTCATTTCGATGTCTTTATTCCCCCCCCTTTTTAGCAATGGGATGATTTCTGACTTTTCCTCTTCCTTATTGTAGTGCCACGAATTGAAGGAGGGGATGCAAGACCTGCCACGCTACCGGCTCTTCCAGCTTTACCATCTGTTGCAGCTGGTATAGCAAATTTCCTTTTTGTCGATTCTTTAACATCTCTTGAACCATCGTCTAACCATGTTTTGTTTTGCAGCTATTGTTCCGGCTCCGATCCCTCTTGAGTCTCGTGTCCTTTCACCGGCAGGCCCTTTCTTGAAACGTCCATCTTCAAAGGGTGCCGTGATGAGTTTGGGCATGCTGAGCGGGTATATCGAAGAGCTTAACGTGGACGCTCTCCCTTCTGCCGCAGATTTCGCTGTGGAAGTTAACCCAATGTTGGCGGCGCTCGTAAACTTTCACAATGAAGGCGTCGTCGAATCTTGGGTTAACCACTGCAGGGAGGTCGAGGCCTGCCTACATCGGCTGGAGTCGACGCGTCCTTCTCCTGAAGTTTTGGCCATAAGCACCCAACGGACAGCTTGGTTCGAGCAAAGCACTTCTTATTTCCGTCATTTGGAGCAAGAAGCAGCTTTACGGTTGAAGGAACGTCAGGAATCTTCAAGCGCAGCTGCTCGCCTACGCGCTGAAGTTAGGGCGAATGCTGCTGAGGTGAAAGTCGTCTTTGAAGGACTTCTGGAGCGTATTTCTAATGGGCTAGCACTGAAGCGGAAGCTTGATGCCGCCGAGCGTGATGCCCGAGGCCGTGAAGCAGCTCAGTAGGTCGTTGGGGAACAGCTTGCCTCTTTCATGCAGCAGCGGGCTCAAGTAGAGGCCGAACTGGCGATGGCGGCTAATCAAGAGAAGGCGTGGAAGGAAGTACGCGAGCAATTGATAGAGCTATTCAAGAAGCTTCCTTCTCAGTAACTCTCCTTTTATCGTTTGTACTTGTAAATAAAAAATGTATATGCATATTTTTATTCTTTAGCACAATGTATCTTGTACTCAATCAAGTCTATGAATAAAAGATACACATTTTTTTTTGTAACGTCTTGTGTCATTTCTCTGCCCTTTTCTTTCTTTCGTTGTCAGCGTGCCACCTTAGTAACCATGATTGACGCATAATAGGGCATGCATCTTGACTTTCTTAAGAAATAGCGATGGCTTAGGCCGCAGGTTCAGATCTGCTGCCTAAGACTTTTCAACTCCATGAGCCGTGAGGGTCTCAGAGAGACTTTTCTCCCTACGGATCGAGAGGATCTCGTAGGTGGGTTTTTCTCCTTAGGAATCGTGAGGATTCCTAAGTGTGGTTTTCTCTTACAAGTCGTAGGGATCCTATAAAAGAATTTTCCCTCTTACGAGTCGAGAGGACTCGTAAGCGGTTGTTTCCCTCCTTGTCGAAACTCGACCTTGGAGAGTGAGACCCGTGAATAGTATGCAAGAGATCATTTTGGATTGACTTGCGGGGTCCCATTGTTCAGGGAGCAAGTTTTTTAGTCCCTGCTGCCTGAGGCTTCATTTGCAAGTTGAAACGAATCGGGAATTTCCCGCGGAGGCACTGGTTTCTCTGCGAGCCGACACGAATCAGGAGGCTCTCGTCAAGGAGTGTTTGTATCCGTGAGTCGAGGAATTTGCTAGGGATTATTTGTTTCCCAAGCACCAAGGATTATTTGTTTCCTTGGGGTTTGAAACGAGTCGAGGATTCCCACGGAGGCACTGGTGGCTCTGCGAGTCGACGCGGATCAGGAGGCTCTCGTCAAGGAGTGTTTGTATCCGTGAGTCGAGGAGTTTGCTAGGGATTATATGTTTCCCAAGCGCCAAGGATTATTTGTTTCCTTGGGGTTTGAAACGAGTCGAGGATTCCCACGGAGGCACTGGTAGCTCTGCGAGTCGACGCGGATCAGGAGGCTCTCGTCAAGGAGTGTTTGTATCCGTGAGTCGAGGAGTTTGCTAGGGATTATTTGTTTCCCAAGCGCCAAGGATTATTTGTTTCCTTGGGGTTTGAAACGAGTCGAGGATTCCCACGGAGGCACTGGTGGCTCTGCGAGTCGACGCGGATCAGGAGGCTCTCGTCAAGGAGTGTTTGTATCCGTGAGTCGAGGAGTTTGCTAGGGATTATTTGTTTCCCAAGCGCCAAGGATTATTTGTTTCCTTGGGGTTTGAAACGAGTCGAGGATTCCCACGGAGGCACTGGTGGCTCTGCGAGTCGACGCGGATCAGGAGGCTCTCGTCAAGGAGTGTTTGTATCCGTGAGTCGAGGAGTTTGCTAGGGATTATTTGTTTCCCAAGCGCCAAGGATTATTTGTTTCCTTGGGGTTTTAAACGAGTCGAGGATTCCCACGGAGGCACTGGTGGCTCTGCGAGTCGACGCGGATCAGGAGGCTCTCGTCAAGGAGTGTTTGTATCCGTGAGTCGAGGAGTTTGCTAGGGATTATTTGTTTCCCAAGCGCCAAGGATTATTTGTTTCCTTGGGGTTTGAAACGAGTCGAGGATTCCCACGGAGGCACTGGTGGCTCTGCGAGTCGACGCGGATCAGGAGGCTCTCGTCAAGGAGTGTTTGTATCCGTGAGTCGAGGAATTTGATGAAGATACTGGTTTCTTCGGAGTTGGACTGAACCGTCGAGATTTAGCTTCGTCTTCTAGCGGAGCTTGCTGGGAAAGTATGGTTCCCTCTTTTTTTACGCCCTTGAATTGTATACAGGGATCGATGTGATCTTAACTGTAGGGCCAAATTTTATCATTTCCTTTTATTTTATTTTATTTTATTTCCGCGATGCTCTATCATTTCAGCTTTTATACCGCGAAGGTCGCGACTGCCCAATCATTTCGGCTATTTTCGCGGTGCCCAATCATTTCGGCTATTTATTTTATTTTCACTCGCTGCTTTTTATTGCGAGTTGCCCAATCATTTCAGCTATTTATTTTATTTTCACCCGCTGTTTTTTATTGCGAGTTGCCCAATCATTTCGGCCATTTTGCATGTATACATTTTTACTTGCTGCTTTTTATTGCAAGTTGCCCCATCATTTCGGCTATTTCATATGCATGTGCGGCCTGCTGGCTTTCCGCCATAAGTCTGAAATTAAACACCGATTTCGGCATCAGCACCGCTACAACTGGGATATTGCCAGGAGCGAATCATCATTTGCCTCTGTCGATGTCGAACAAAGGTGGCTTAGCGACCAGGGTTAAGGTCCTGTCGACTAAGGCTTTTGACTTCATGAGCCGTAAGGGTTTCACAAAGGTATTTCTTCCTACAAGTCGTGAGGATCATGTAGGTGTATTTTCTCCTTAGGAGTCATGAGGATTCCTAAGTGTATGTTCCTCGGTAAGTCGTAAGGATCCTACAAGAGGGTTTTCTCCTTGTAAATCGAGAGGACTTATAAGTGTTGTTCATCATGTGAACATATCCTCAGTCTCGGATGAGACTTGATTAAAGAAATGTTTATTCGCGCCCGTGGATTGTATACAAGGGTCAGTATTGGACCACTTGTAGGGCAATCTCAGAAGTTGTGGGGGTTGCTTAAGCACAGGTTTAGGTCTCTGTAACTTAAGACTTTCAAATCTTATGAGCCGTGAGGGTCCCATAAGAGAGTTCTCCTCACGAGTCGTGAGGATCTCGCGAGTGTATTTTCTCCCTAGGAATCGTGAGGATCCCTAAGTGTGTTGCTCCCTTGTGAGTCGTAAGGATCTCACGCGGGTGGTTTCTTCTTACAAGGTCGAGAGGACCCTATAAGTGTCTTTTAACGAGGTTGCGCCCTTTCGGGTTTTCACAAACACTCGCCGGTAGCCCTGCTGTTTTTACTCACGGAACCCTTTCAGGTTTTCATCCGTGCCCATTTTGCTTATGGACATACCATTTTTTTATTATATATATATTTTTTTTATATTTTTTTTATTCATCTCGTCATCCTAAGGATGCTGCGGTATTAGTTTAAAGACGTTTCGGTCTGCTATTAGTTTAAGGACATTTCGGTCCGTCACTAGTTTAAGGGCGTCTCGGTCCGTCGTTAGTTTAAGGACGTTTCGGTCCGTTATTGAGAAGGCCGGATACTGCTTATAGAGCTTGAGCTTAGGAAGACAAAGAGCGGACATAGTCGTCGTCATCTATCATTGACCTAGGCCGTAACTCATTAGGCGTAGTATTTCTTCAGGAAGCGACCGTTTATCGGCCTGAAAGGCCTTTCACCGTGCATGTCCATGAGTAGATAGGCTCCACCTTGGTAGACTTTGTCTATGATGTACGGGCCTTCATAGTTTGGCTCGAACTTTCCCCGCTTGGCGCAATTGGGGATCATAGGCCTTTTGACCACTAACACAAGTTCGCCTTGGCTGAATGTCCTCGGCCGGATCAATCTTTCATATGAGCGCGTCATCTTTGCTTTATAAGCTTCCAGATTTTGCTGTGCTATGAGCCGGGTTTCATCAAGGGCGTCAAGCTCCTCAAGCCGAAGGTGAGCATTTTCTTCGTCTGTCAGCTCGTAGTGGACTGCCACTCGTAGAGAGGGTAACTCTATCTCGAGGGGGAGTACTGCTTCTGTACCGAACACCAACGCGTACGGCGTTGTGTTCGTGGCCGTCTTGAATGTAGTTCGATATGCCCAAAGAGCTTCTTGCAGTCTTTCGTGCCAGTCTTTCTTATTTCGGGTCACTGTTTTCTTTATGATCTTTGTTAAGGTCTTGTTGAAGGCTTCAGCTAGTCCGTTGGCTCGCGGATTGTAAACCGAGGAATATCTCCAGTCTATATTATGCTGTTGCGCGAAGCGACTGATCTTGTGGCTTCTGTAAGCTGGACCGTTATCGGAGATGATCCATCGCGGAGTTCCAAACCGATATATGACATGCGTCTTGAAGAAATGGAGGATATTCTCCGTCTTAACTTCTCTTAACGGTACTGCTTCTGCCCATTTAGAGAAGTAGTCAGTCGTCGCCAGGATGAAACGATGTCCCCTGGACGATGCTGGTTCGATAGGGCCGACTATGTCAGTTCCCCACATCTCGAACGACCAGCTAGCCACCGTTGGATGTAATGGATTTGGATGCTGATGGATGAAATTCCCATGAATTTGACATGAGTGACACTGCTTCGCATATTCGAGGCAGTCCTGAATCATCGTGGGCCAGTAATAGCCCATCCGTTTTATCTTCAACTTCATCTTTGGGCCTGCTTGGTGAGAACCGCAGAGTCCGTCGTGAACTTCCTGGACGACCCTTTTCACTTCGTCAGGTCCTAAGCATCTCAGCCACAGAGAATCAAATGACCTCTTGTACAGAGTATCATTGACGAAGGCGAAAGACAGAGCTCGTTTCATGAGTTGATGTCTTGTGGACGCTTCTTCAGGCAATCGGTGGGACTTAAAGTAGTCTATGAAGACTTCCCTCCAATCATCGGTATTCTCCCAATCTTTTACTTGCAGGATTGTCTGCTCGCTCGCTCCCTTTTCTTCGAATAATTCCGGAGATATTTCTGCTGGGGTAAGAACTCGACGGCTTTGTACCACGATTCTAACGTCGTCGAGGTTCTCGTCAGCCAGTTCTTTAGCAAGTTTGGCCAACTCGTCTGCTTTGCTGTTTTCTGCGCGCGGTATGTTCTCCAAAGTATAGGAGGGGATTTGGGTCAACAGTTGTTGCACCTTTTCCCCGTACTTCACCAGTTCTGGCTTGCACGTTTGGTAGTCGCCGTTTACTTGACTAACGACAAGTTGAGAATCCCCATATACGAGGAGGTTTTCAATTCCCATGTCTATGGCGATCTCGAGGCCTGCTATCAGAGCTTCGTATTCGGCTTCATTGTTTGTCCTTGGCTCCGTCAGGGAGAAAGCAAAGCGCATTATCCCTCCTTGTGGAGTTACAAAGATGAGTCCTACCCCCGATTTGATTATAGGGGTACTTTGTTCGCGCTTTTTCATGGAAGATGCTCCATCGAAATAAAGTTCCCATTGGGTATCACCACCGTCGCTCGCGTCAAACGCATGTTCGTCTGGAAGATCGCAGTTTAAAGGAGAGTCGGCCGGTATCGGATGCTCAGCGAGGAAGTCGGCGATGGCCTAGCCTTTCACTGCCTTGAGAGATTGATACGTTATCGAAAACTCCATCAAGAGTAGGGCCCATTTAGCGAGTCGTCCCGTCAATATGGCCTTTGACATCAAGTATTTAAGGGGGTCCACCTTTGAAATGAGACGGACCTCATGCGCCAACGCATAGTGCCTAAGCTTTGTTATCGTGAAGATCAACGCCAGGCAATGTTTTTCAATGGGGGAGTAGTTGCTTTCTGCCTCCAGTAGAACTCGACTTAAGTAGTAGAGTGCTCTTTTTTTCCCTTGATCGTTCTCTTGTGCCCATAATACGCCTAAAGAACCTTCGAGGGCGGTTGTATAAAGAATGAGAGGCTTTCCCTTAGCCGGAGCAGCCAACACTGGAGGGTTTTGCAGGTATTGCTTGATCTCGTCTAGTGCGCTTTGGCACTTTTGATCCCAGACGAACGGGGTTCCCTTCTTCATCAGGTGACTGTAAGGACGACACTTGCCTGAAAGATTGGCTATAAATCGCCGTATGTATGCGAGCTTCCCTTGGAGAGATCACAACTGTTTGAGAGTTCTCGGCGGAGGCATTTCCATGATCGCTTTAATTTTTGACGGATCTATTTCAATACCTCGGTGTCGAACAATGAACCCCAGGAATTTGCCTGAGGAAACTCCAAATGCACACTTGAGCGGGTTCATTTTCAAGTTGTATTGTCGAAGGCGTTGAAATACGGTCTTCAGATGCTCGAGATGTTCCTCATATGATTTGCTTTTAACAACGAGGTCGTCGATATAGCATTCGACGATTTCGTGTATAAGGTCATCGAAGATCTTCGTCATGGCCCTTTGATAAGTGGCATCGGCATTCTTTAAACCGAAGGGCATTACTTTATAACAAAATATCCCTAGAGGGGTCCTGAAGGCGGTATGCTTCTGGTCTTCAGGATGCATTTTTATCTGATTATACCCCGATGAGCCGTCCATGAAGGAGAAAACCTCATGAGTGGACGTATTGTCTATCATCAGTTCGGTGATTGGCACTGGGAAATCATCTTTCAGGCAAGCTTTATTAAGATCCCGGAAGTCTACGCATATGCGCACTGTCCCATTTTTCTTCATCACTGGGACGATGTTGGCGATCCATTCAGGGTATTGAACTTTCTGGATGAAGCCAGAGTCGATCAGCTTCTTGACTTCAGCATTGATACTCATTTCAAGCTCGAGCCGCATTCTCCTCGGCTCCTGTTTGACTGGCTTGACGTCCGGGGATATCGCCAATCTGTGTACAGCAATTTCTGGATCTAGTCCCGGCATTTCGGAATAATTCCACGCGAAGCAATCTTTATGCTGTAGAAGCACATCCTTTAACGTAGCCACCCTTTCTTTAGATAGCAGCTCGCTGATGAATGTTGGTCATGGATCGTTTGCCGTCCCCAACTCAATCTTCTTGAGGTTATCTGCAGTGGTATGGATTCCATCTTCCAGCTCTTTTGGCGCTGGTGGGAATTCTGAGATTATCTCGTCGCTGCCGTTTTCGAAGCACCAAGGAAGGCTGTCCATGTTCTCTGGCTCTTCATTTAATATCGTTATCACGTGACAAGTACGAATTCACTTCCAATCCCAATGCGGAACTGGTTCTTCTTTCGTGGCTTTGGGCTCGTGCTTTTGTGGTGGCGTTACCCTCCAGTTGTCGGACAGAGCGAACTTGCCAAGCTGATACTGATCTTCGACCCAATTCTTGAAGGTGAAGCAGTCCTCGAGACGGTGCCCTATTACTCGATGGTAAGAGCAATAGTTTAGGTCAGAGACTTCGCCTGCTTTTTCGGGGTGCTTAGACTCCGGCATTGTAAGCATCTGATGTTTTAGAGCGAGGTCAAGTATCTTCTTCGTTTTGTCCTGAGGAAACGAGTACGCTCGACCCATTTTCTTCATATGGGATAGATCAATAGCGCTCGACTCCCGTTTGCGTGGCTTCTTAGCCCTGCTTTGTTGTTGTTGAGCGCCTTTTTGACCTTTCGACTTATTTCTGCTTTTGCGCTGAGCCTTTTTTATGACAGGTCGACAGGGAGCAGCCTTTTCATCCTTCGCGGCTTGTTGGAGAAGGCGTTGCGTTCTGGCTTTCTCGTAGATGACCATTTCGCGGTTATGGTCGTCTCGGACTTTTTGACCCGCTTCCCTTATAAGCTTGTCCATTTGTTCTTCGAACGACGGATTGGGTTCCTTTGCATCTGGCAGTTTTATTGGCTCAGGATTAGCGTCCTCCCATTGAGCATCCGCTTCTTCATCGAAGTCATATATGACATAGCAGCTGTTTAATAGCTCTCGTTTCTTTGACCGGATGTATTCGAGCCCTATCGTCTCCATCCTCCCATTAGGTAGCTTGTGTTGAGTTCCGGGGACGTTCCAAACCCTGTCATAGAATTTGGCCTTCCTAACAGTCTGTTCGAAGGGTATCCCTTGGCGCTTTAACAGTCGTTTCAAGCCTTCTGTATAATATCTGGGTAGACGAATGGGTTGAAGCCTGTCCAGCGTTGGATCTGCTCCATACCAGATCTCTTTCTCCATTTTATTTTCTTCAGAGCGGTAAAGCAGAATTGCTTTCTCTCTCTTTCTCCTGGGAGGGATATAGAATGTCCGCAACTCTTCTACACTGTAGATATTAAGTGCATCCAGTTCTTTATAGTGTCTAAGCGGCACCATGGCTATCTGCAGACTTCGCTCTTCATCAGCAGAAGCTCGTATTGACAGCCGAGCAGGGAATACAGCATGAACTTCATCCTCCGAATCACTACCGAAGATCAATGAAGGAACGGATGGTCCCAGCTTGGTGTATTGGGGCGGACCCGAATAAGTTATATCCTCTTCCTCCTCGGTATCGCTGCCGAAGACAGGGATGGTGGCGTTAGTTTTGTTCTCAGGCTTGTGACACCTTTCCGTGTCTTCGAAACTCGGCAAGAAGTATTTGGCATCTTCATACTTACGAACTTCATTCACGGAAAACGGATTCAATTCTCCTGCCACAGTGTACTCGAGACCATCCTTACAATATTTCATACACTGATGCTTTGTAGAAGGGATGATATTGTACTCGTGTAACCATGGTCGACCGAGCAGAGCATTGTAGCATGTCTTGGCATCTATGACATGGAATTTAATATCTGTGACGAGCAACCCGAAGCGTAACGTCAATATCACAGATCCAAGAGTTTTTGATGATTGGGAGTCGAACCCGGAGATGGTGATCTTGTCTCGGGCGAGGTGTTGGACATTCGTGAAAACCTCCTTTAACACCCGTACATTGAGTAAATTAACAGACGATCCGTTGTCGACCAAGATTTTACTTATCTTTCTGTCATGGCAGTATCCTGAGACATAAAGGGGACGATTGTGTTCGCACGTCCCGAGGAGAAGGTCTTCATCGCCAAAAGCAACGTCGGCCGTGTGCACCTCTTCCAACTCATTCTTCATCTTTTCTTCGGCTAGGAAGTCTTGGAACTGGTCCGGATCTTGTAGCGCCTTAATCAAAGAATCCCTCGCCTCTTTTGATAGTAACAGGGCATCAAGAATGCTGAGTTGTGAGGGCAGCTTCCTCAGATGCGCCAAGACATTGTCATCCACCTTATTTCTCTTCGGCGGACTCTTGGCGGTTAGCTCTTCCGCAACTTGGTCATCTAGAGTAATATCCTCAGAGACCTTTTCTTTCCCTTTATCTTTCTTGTTTAAGGGTCCGAGATTCCTTTCAGGTAGCGTCCGATTCCGCAGCCGAATATTTTCGCAGACCTTCGGCTCTTCTTCTTTTTCCGAAGTGGATTCTTTAAAGAGAGGGGCAAGTTCCAGCTCCTCATCAGAATCGCTTCCGAATGTAGGCACTGGTGACCCGCCAGTGTTAACCATGCGACAATCGCCAGTAGTTCTTTCAAGCTCTTCGGTCGTATTTCTTTGCTCTCGACGAGTTTTATGCTTTTCTCGCTTAAAGTGTTGTCGATGAGCAACGTATCCTTGCCACCATCTATCGAAAGCTTTGCACTCTTGGGTGGGGTGCGAAACCTTCTGATGATATAAGCAATAGGACGGGTACATTTCTATTTCATTGGTGATGCTTCCTTCAGAGGATGGTAGCTTCATGCCCATTGATATGGCTTTAGCAAACTTTTTCCTCATCTTGAATTGGCTTTTGTCAACGGTGTAGGCATTTTGCTTCAGCGGGATCGTCTCAGCTCTTTCATCAAGTCGCTGGCGTTTGGCCCTTTCAAATATAGCCGTCTCGCGTTCTCGATCAGCTTTAATTTTCAATCGAGCTTCGTTAAGGAACGCGTCAATCATTTCAACTGATAGTTCCGAAAATTTTGGTTCAAGATCTGCCCCCAGCGTTTCAGTGCAAGGAGTCTCCTCATCGTTCGTGATCGAATGGGAAATCATATGACAGCTCGCCACATATTCCTCGGATTCATCCGATGAACTTTCTCCCTCATCTTCTTCTTGAAAGACGTGATTGAGGAACTCTTGGAGCGTAATGGGAGTCCGTGCCTTTTGGTTGTATTCATCCAGAGCGTCAATTTGCTTTTGTAAGTCCGTGCGCTTGTCGCCAGGCTTCACGGGCTTCTTAGATTTCTTCTTCTTCTTTTTCGAAGATTTTGACGGCTGGCTGCAAGTGCTTGAACCACCACCATCGGTCTTTGGAGTTGGACGTGGCTTCAACATCCCCTCAATGACCTGCGGTTCTAACGGGTTCTTCCACTTGATCGCTGGACATGTCTGAAGATCGTTTAGCATCCTCTTTGTCTTGGCTGATAATACAACCTCCCAAGGAGCTTCTTCAATGACGGAGCATGTTGCCCCCAGCGTATTCGTCCCCTTAGAGGTGTGGGGCTGTGGGGGATTCACCTTCCATTTGTCAGATAACGCGAACTTGCCCTGTCGGTACTGGTTTTCAAGCCAATTCTTGAAAACGTAGCAATCTTCGATCGGATGGCCTAGTACTCGATGATAAGGACAGTAGTTGGGCTCGTTGACGTCACTTGGTTGCAACGGACGTTTTGGATCCGGCAGATTTATGAGTCTGTTGCGTAATGCCAGCTCGAATAACCTTCTTGTTTTATCACGGGGAAAGGAATAAGGACGTCCCATCCTATCCTCAAGGGGTACGTACGGGCGCACATTATTTTGACGAGCAATCGGCTTCGAGTCGCTCGGTTGTTGTTGAGCATTAGCGACGACGATCGCTTTTCCCTTCCCTTTGTCATTTCGGGAGTCTGGCCTTGGAAGAGGGGGTTTATGGCCCATTTGATCCATTTGCGCTAGTTTGTCAATCAAGGCCTGGAAGGTAGTTGGCTTGAAAAACATCATAAACTGCGAGATGGTTGCTTGTGGATCGAGGGTTCCCACAAACATACCAACTGCGGGAGCTTCTTCAATGCGCTGCTCACACTTTGACCATAAATTCCGCCATCGTATAGCGTACTGAACCCACGTCTCGCCGGGTTTTACCCTGGCGTTAATCAGTGCCGTCATCGGGGTACGTTCACTGGCACTTGCAAAATGTTGAGTAAACAGCAGCTCCATCTCCGCGAATGTTTTAATAGAGTCGTTTGGGAGTTCAGAATACCACTCGAACGCCGTATCTGATAAGCTTCCAACAAATAGACGAAGCAACAGCTTGTCGTCACCGCCGGTGTTGCCGCAGAGTGCCCTGAACTGGGCAACATGCTGATGAGGATTGCCCGTCCCCTTGTAGACATGGAACTTGGGAATTGTATAACCTGGCGGGTACTTGATTTGATCGTACCAACTTGGGTATAGCCGCCCCGTTTTTACGACCTGACCGGCCGCTTCGGTCGCATGATGCACCTGTATTTGCTGGGCGATGTATTCATCCAAATCAGCTTTTGAGATGGTATCCTCTTTAGATGTGGATAGAGCCGGTGGAGGATTCGCCGTCTCTCCCCTATCGTCTTCAAGAATGATCAGGGGATCTTCAGCGGGTGGATCTTGTTGAATCATCATACCCACCATATCCTGGAACAAGAGGGCCATTTTCTTTATGTTGGCTGCCTGCTCCGCAGCTTCTTTGTCTTTCTTCTCTAGAACGCGCCGAAGGAATTCGGCGTCCGTTTCTTGTTCTTGACGCTCGTCTGAGGATGTTTCCGGGGTTTCTTTTGGCCCTGTAAGTGCGGCCATAGCGTTCATCATTTCTTGGAGCTTCCGCTGCTGCTCCTGAGCCTTGGTCACTGACCTCGTGTGCGGTCTATGACCTGTTGAAATGCGGCTATCTTCTTTTCCCGATGCCATGTAAACCGTATGAACTGTTATGCTCCCTGACTTGGGGCGTTTAAGTTCATCACCTCTGGTGTTTGTCGCCGGTGCGGGGGTTTTCTCCGGCCTTCTTCTTTTGTGGGCCGTTGAAGTGGAAGGGGCCATTGCAGTGGGCACCCTAGCGATCGTTGTCCTCTGCTGTTTAATTGGACGGTCTTTTTCTTTCTGCACCTTCATCTTCTTTCGTTGACGGGAGTGATCCGTGTCGATCACGGAGTCTTGAACCCTCCTCCAAACTTTATAAATTGTTGAGGACAGCCGTTGAGGGGGCTGTTCTTGCTTTGTTTCTGGAACTCTCTCCGCAGGCGGAGGAGATCTTTTCAATGTAGCGGTTGGAGAGTTCTTTCGTACCCTCCTCAGCAATTCAAAGCTGTTCCAGTTGGAACAGCAGCGTTGACCTCCACCATTGGAGCCGGTGGAGTTAGCCCTGAGGGAGAGTTGCCCCATGCCTTCCTCACTCGTCGCCAATGGCGACGTCGAGCACAACGAGCCGTTGGGACTGGCTCAGAGATAGAGATAGCTTCTTTTTGCCCCCTGTCTGAATGAGGCACCGCTGGTGTTAACCTCTTAAAAACCGAGGTTGTTCTTTGCGGGGTAATATCCAATCTGTCAAAGACAGATCTTCGTGTAGGGGCAGGAACAGGAATCGTCAGTCTTGAAAAGACTGACTCTTTGACGGGAGAAGCCGCCTTAACGTCTTCCGGAGCAGCGGCCGTTGCCCTCCTTGGGACAACCATTTTAGAGTTCCTGGGCTTCTTAGCGGGCCCTTCAGAGTTTTGATCCAGTCTCGCAAAGACAGAGGCTGTTGGCTTGGTGGTAGGCGACCCGTTGACAGGGGCCGTGGTAGCAGTGAGCCGGTCGAACACCGACTTCTTGTTCACTTCCGGTGCAGGTATCGGCACAGAGAAGCTTGTAGGTGGGACCATGGTCCCGAAAAACAGGCTGGTGGTGGCTTGGGTCACCTGTTCTACCGGCAGAGCGAGGAAAGAAGCCGCTTGGGGCCCATATGCTACACCTCTAGGTGAGGTGGAGCGTCCGTTGCAGTGGCACTTCGCGCAGTTGGTGCAGTTAGAAGCCATGGATGCTTGAGTTCTGCGCCAGACAAAAGACCAAATCTTAGTAACTTGGAAATCCAAAGGCAGCCGTTAACAAACCGTGATTGGTTCGCGAAGACGACACACGAAGTGTGGAGTAGAAAGAGGAAAATGTCCCACCGGGCGTGCCAGAATCTGTTCCCCTCCGAATGGCGGCCAAGACATCGCGTCTGGCCTGAGATTCGGGGCAGATGTTGTTTGGTTTTATCCGTCTAACTCTCCGAAGATGCCAAGTTGATTTATGACACCGTGTATCGGAGGTTTAGACGGATGCGGCCGATGTAGCAGACTTCGTCAGATTCCCCCTCGCTTGAGGGTTTTTTTTATTGTGGGGACGCTCTTCCCTGCAGGCGCAAGCCCCTGCAGTTAATTACGCTACCGCATAGCGGTAACAATTTTCTCCTTCTCCAAAATTTCACTTTGCGTCGTGTGTATTTGTTTTGTTTGTGGTTGCCCGTGGATTGTATACGGATACTGAGTAATGCCGTCGCCTGTAGGACGTGGATTAGTCCAAATCCGTATTTACTTAGATTTGGGTTTGGTGTTTTTAGTTTAAGGATGCATTAGTCGCGTTGCGGCTAAGATCAACTTAAACGTTCGTTAAGGATACGTTAGTCCTGTTTTAGACTAAGATCAACTTAACGTAGTGATTAATATATGGCCGTCAGGACTCGTCACCTCTCTGACGTCGTTGAAGGATTACAACGACAAGTGTCAGAGGAGTTCAGAGATGTACCCTTGAACCAAAGTTGATTTGGAGTTTTATCATTCATTTAAATGTCTAAGGATACGTTAGCCGTATTTGGGGCTAAGATCAACTTAAACGGGACCATTTAGATCCGGCAAAAGAAGCATTTGGAGGCTCTATTGTTCCAGTTTAGGGACGTAGTGGTCCATTTTCCAGTTTAGGGACGTGGTGGTCCATCGCCAGTTTAGGGACGTGGTGGTCCAATATTAGTTTAGGGACGTCTTGGTCCGATATTAGTTTAAGGAAGTTTCGGTCCAATATTAGTTTAGGGACGTCTCGGTCCGAATATTAGTTTAAGGACGTTTCGGTCCAATATTAGTTTAAGGACGTTTCGGTCCACGAGTTTAAGGACCCCGCAGTCCATATTCATGTGTGGTCGTTGGGACCCGTCGCCTCTCTGACGTCTTTGAAGGATTACAACGATAGATGTCAGAGGAGTTCGGAGATGTACCCTCGAACCGGTAGTAAATTGATTTAAGAGAGCAATCTTGCTCAGTCAATTTAATTTAAGGACTTACGGCCAAAATTGGGTTAAGTCCAGTTGAGAATATTCAACATTTTTCTTAATCTTCGGCCTATTAGGCCTGTGCTAGGGCTTTGCCCATATTTAATAATGCACTGCATTCTATTCTGGCCTGCTAGGCTTTTGATTTTGGCTCTGTCCCTTTATTTATGATGCAGAGCATCTATTTTAGTTTGGGCTCTGCCCCTTTTTTAAAAAAAAAATGCATTGCATTTTATTAGACCTGTTAGGCCTTTTTGACTTGGGCCTGGCCCTTTAAGTAATGCACTGCATTTGTGCAAAGCACTAAGAATCTTTTTAGATTCAAAATAGAAGTGCAAAGCACTTTTTGATCCCTTGATCTAAACAAGTTTTTTCTTGTTTCAGAGAACCAAAGGTTCATAACAAGTGCAAGGCACTATTTTATTTTTATTTTATTTGTTTATTTATTTATTGAAGATCCATGATCTTGTTCTTAGATCCTTGATCTGTTCATAAGAGAAATTTCTCTTCTTTCAAAGGTTTTTTACCTTTTTTATTCTTGAGGAGTTCTTCAGAGTCCTCTCTCCCTTTTTTTATAAAAATCTTCCTTACCTTGAAATGAGGTCTGGGGTCCTTTTTATAGTGCCCATAAATTAGTTAAATTTGTTAAAAGAATATTTCTCTGAGTGATTTGGGGAATTTTCCCCACCGTTGGATCTTTGATCCAAAGGCCCCTGCTTTACAGAAGAAAATCTTCTTGTTTTAATAAGAACAAAAAAGATTTATTCTGTTTTATGCAACTCCCCCAGCGCGTGACACGTGTCGCGCAGCTGCGCAGACACGTGCCGCGCAGCGCTGCGCTTGCGCAGCTGCGCAGACACGTGCCGCGCAGCGCAGCGCTTGCGCACCTGAAAGTTGTTTCTTTTACTTTTAGTTTTTAAAAGAGCCTTGCTCTGATTGGACGCACCACCTTGGGCGTTGCGCTGTCGTATCAACTTCTGACACATGGCGCGTTGCGCGCAGCGCACGGTATTTGAAGCATTGCTTCAAAATTTGAATTTTTTTGAAATTTAAACAGAGCCTTGCTCTGATTGGGGAAACAAGGACAACACTGCGGATCCACTCACGAAGGCTGTTCCCCAGACACAGTTTAAGAGCCTCTTCGAGATGTTGGGTATGAGATACCACAACAGCTGGCCTTAGTGCAAGTGGGAGATTGTTAGTTATATATATGCCCTAGAGGCCATTGTTGTACATATGATGTATATTATAGTGGATTCTTGGATATATATAGAGAGGACTTTCTTGCTCGACATGATAGTATGCTATTTGATTTCACTTTGTCTTAACATGTTGACTTGTATTAGTTTACTGTGTTGCTCTCACATGTTGATAAAGCCCTTAGGATATGTACTCGACCAATGGAACTATGATGAGATCATACTAGTGGGGCCAGGGTAGTCAACGAGTATATCCTATAACTGTTCCTAGTCAAGGGTGTATCGAGACAGGGCATCGATACACCAGAGTAGATTAGCGTATACGCATCTTGACCCATATGATGGGCGATGGATGATCTCATATTCATCGATGTTTGACATCAAAGATGGTGTACGGGTGCTCAGTGGAGACTGGGTACACTGAACGGACTCGTCGAGAACTCCTGGATGGTATTATACCTATCGTCAGATAGCAGTTCTCCGGTGACACTGGTACAGGTTAGTCTGTAGACTCGAGATCGTCATAGAGTCTTGTGTGATTCCCACTGTGCTTTGATTTCCACCTTACCACGTCCAAGAGGGCGTGCAAAACGGTGGCTTTTGGATACAGTCCCGAGTCACATGGAGGCAATGAGCGATAGGAGGGGTTTCGTCTCTCCCGGTATAGGGAGTTGATGTTGTGCTGTGTTCGATTGGCTATAACTGGAAGTCCCTGGCCAGGGCTGATATGGAGACTTACTGGTAAGAGTTATCAGTAGTTTCTCGACCCGTTATGAGCCTTACATCGACACGACTTATCGGTTACTGGGGTCTGACGTTTACCACCCCTAGACTAGATATGCAACATATCAGACGAAGAGACCGGACTGTACGGTAGTGTTACTGATTGGATTCACAGGAGAATGTACAGGCTTGCTTGTTGATCTTCTGATCGCTCAATACCTGGGTGGCTGTTACGTTTAGCTGACCGCTTGCAGCTTGTGGGTGTTTGATATGATCATCACCCACTGCCGGCGTATTGACGATTCTTTAGAGTCCTACACAGAGGTTTCCTGGCTCAGGCAAAACGGAGTTGGAGCACATATGTGATATGTGCGGGACCGAGAATAATACGATATGAGATACCGTATTCTATTCTCGCGATATATGATATCGGCCGGGTATATGTGATATAGCCGGGTCATCGGATCAAGTGTTGATTCGATGAATCGGTACATGTTATATTAGTCGGTTATATGATATATAGCCGGATTGTCGGATCAAGTGTTGATTCGATAATTTAATGTAAAATTATATATGTGATATATTACATTACGTTAACTAATATAAGCTCGCTTTATTGATTCATTTTCTCACCGGATAATACATTGATATATATGCGATATATGTTAATTGTATTATTTTCTTTTGTTGCAAAATATATTATATATGTGATATATAATATTGTAACAAGTTAGGGTTACAAATACAGCATGTTTTGTGGAGATTAAACAAGTTAGGGTTTGATTTGGGTTAGCTTTTTCATGAAGCTTCATGAAGCTTTCTTTTGTTTTTTGCTAAGATATTTTGTATAGATATTTCTTAACCCAACCCAAACCCTTTAACTTAGGTTTATTCTCTACATGAGTTAAGCCCTTCATTATTAACCCATGGTTGGATTTGTAACCACAACAATAATTCATTATTCATCACAAAAGCTTTCTTCTTCTTCTTCCTCCTTGAAAAAGCTTGCTAGCTTTTTACATGTGATGATTTTGTGTGAGAAATTGAAAACAAAAGAGAGCATAATTCCTACTTCATCATCCTCATCTATTCTAGCCACTTAGATTAGGGTGTTCACTTCTCTAATACTTGATAGATTCTTCATGGTAGATCTTCTTCGAAAAGGAAGACTTCAAGCAAGCATGAATCATTCGACTTGTGGAGCCTCTCTTGAGTCCGGGAGATCATGGATCGAGGCGAATGGACTTCTACTCAGAGCTTATAAAGCGAAGGAACGGATTACAAAGGTTGTAATCTCTCTCTCTTAGATGTAAAGTTGTTTACATGCTAGTTAAACCTAATTCTCTAGTTAAGATCTTGGTTAGGGTTTGTTTAGCACCCCAAAAATTTTAAAGTAGCATGATTGATGCTTGCCAAAACCTTCATAAGGTGCTATGCTAACCCTACAGCATCATGGGCTTTCCCGATGCGCACCTTAGGGGCCCTTGTCGCCGCCCGACGGCGAACGACACGGGCAACCCTGGCTCTAGGGGGCGAGCCCGACACAGATGACGCGGCAGAAGAACCGTCTCGGCTATCTGAAGCCGGAAGGGAGGAAAACCCATCGGACTCGGCTCCAACAACTGGAGCCTCATCGTCCGACTCTACCCTAACTACCTCTGCAAACTCCTCAGATGAAGACATCTAACCTGATTCAAGGGAAGGGGCTTGTCAAGGAAAAATCACGGGTGATCCGATCTAAAGGGAAGGAGCGCCGGGCAATCTTTGACAACGAGAGTGAATTATGGTGGAAGTGTTCGCCCTAAAGGGGTCCCCTCCTATTTATAAACTCCAAAAAAGCATCCGACGGCCCAAATCGATTCCCGCCAAAATGAAACGTCGCGCCTGCCAGCCGTCAGAGCTCCAAGTGGCGATCGACCATTGGGGACGTCCCTTCGGATGCAGGTGACAGCGACAGCCTGTCACGTCCGCCAACCGACATCCGACATGTGGCCCGTATCCCAACTGGCGACCGACTGAAACGGCGCCCCCTCTTTAAAGCGCGGTCATTTCATTGATCCGCTAACGCCATAGGGGATACGTGCGAAGTTTCACGAACGACGAGACGACATGTGAGCCCAAAGATCGAAACGACGTAACCACCAAATGCCATACCATTCCCGGGCAATCCGCATTACGATTCCTTGGTGCCAAACTGAACAGAAGAAAGACCGAGCAGACCGCTCTCAACCCGACCCTTGGATAGGTCGGAACGAGAGTGGGGGCTAATGATTATGCTCACAAGTGGTATCTCCTCAAGATTACGACACGTGGCAGATGACGTGTCCCGAAAGTTACGGGGTGGAATAAATGAGTCGCATTATGAAGGTTCCTCGGGACTTCGTCTCGAGGAACGTGTCCGACTTCCTATGGGACCTTCCTAAATACATTCCACCTTCGCCTAAGAAACTACCAACAGCTCGTCTCCGAGCTATCTCAGACTCCGGCTCATCTCCGAGCCGTCTGGCGTGTCGAGCTTTCTCGGCACCCGGCTTGTCTCCGAGTCCTTGATGTGCCGAGCTTTCTCGGCCTCCCGCCTTGTCTCCGAGCCTCCGCCGTGCCGAGCTTCCTCCGCCTCCCCCGATCTACCAGGAGCGCAGATCCCATGCGTCCCGCAACGGCTCCGCGTATATCGCTATGGAGAGATATCCGCCGCCCCATGTCCCGCGTCCTACGCTAGCGCATCTCTTCACGCAGACGTAACGTCAGGGGCGTAACTGACGGCGACTCAGGTAAGACAAATTATCTCAATACGCCGTTATTTCGCTTCTATTCCTCGGCCCTAACTTGATCGTCGGAGGGTCCTACGGTGGTCACCCATCCCGAGACTTCTTTGCAGATAGCTCGGCGTCCAATACCAACCCATTGAGATCCACACCCAACAACTCCAAAATCAAATCTCAGCCGTCCAAGATCACTATCGTAGGATCGACGTAGGACATCATGTGAAGGAGATCCGAAGCTCCATCAAAAATCATGTAACTTTTTGGATGAGTTTTGATGTAAAAAAATTATGATACTTTTGTACCAAAATATATAAGGTATTCATATTAGAGTTTGTAGGCTAAAACGTATTTAACTATATGTAAATGGTTTGATCCCCAAGTTTTTGGGCAGAATAGCATTACATCTTCACATGGCCATTTGAACCAAATCTTTTAATTAGTTTCCTCATATTAAATTCTTTCCTCTTTCACTGGGAAAGAGTAAAACTTTAAGGAGCAATCATCTACCTACCAAGGCATGGCTGCGTCACCTAGGACTACAACACGCTTCCGAAAGTGTTTTATGCTCAAATGGCGAGGATGGAGATTCAGACCACCTGCTTTCGTGATTGTCACGCTTCCGAATGTGTTTTATTGCTCTTGTTTATGAGCAATACTTTATGAGTCGAAGCCAAGATACCGAAGAAGAAAAAGAATCAATTTATTTGATATATAGATTCTCGCAAAGAATGCTATTGATCTGTTTTGGACCGAGCAAGCATGGTCACTTTAGGATCAAACTTTGGTATTGATGTTCAATCGGGTCCGATTTACAACACAGAATCGGAAAAATGGTCTCAATTAAACGTTCTTAAGATTTTCCGGGAATGTCTTAACTAAACAATATCTATCATTTTATTTTTGGAATAATTGGTGCCGTTTATCTTGCTCACTATCTAATGGATATTTACACCAAATTTTATACATTTTCAATAGCTTGTGGTTTTATATTGGATGGTTGCAAAATTAATGATTTTTCAACTATATAACAATTTTATATTGGATGGTAGCTGATAAAAGCTGATGTATCCATGTATTAGATCATGAGGAACATATCTATATATTACTTATAAAGAAGGTCTTCAATTAAAATTGTCAATTCGATTACAATACTTCTCGTAATTTTGAAAAAAAATTAGTAAAAACTTTTCAAAATGTCGCCCAATCTTTTAGAGTGACAAGAAATTACCGTACCAAGGATAAATTAAAATAACAAAAATAAATCAATGATGAAACAAAAAAAACAAAACCACTAAAATCAAAGGGCAAAAAAGGTTAAATAAATAGATCGCGGGTGCTCATATTCTATGGGTGTGAAGGAGTCTGTCATGCCACATGATAGCAAATCAGAACGAGGAATTTTTATTTAATCATAGCACCAATCAAAATTCAAGAACAAAAAACCTTTAAAAAATTAAAATCAAATAAATTGTAGAAAAAATATTTACAAAACATAGAGGCGCGCGTAACCCTAGATCGACTTCAAATTTGATAAATTAGGGCTTTATAACGCCGCAAAATCGTTGTAGGGAGAGGTCGAAGAACCCACAACAATCATTGAATTGATGAGCGAGTAAACCATATAGATGCTCGCAGGAAACGAATTAATCAATGGATTAAGTAAAAAAAAAATACAAGAGAATAAAATTTTTATAAAATAGTTTGAAGAACTAATTGGAGATTTTGAATGCAATAAAACTGAAACCCTAGAAAAAGCTGAAGAAAGTTGAGAAGAGATGAGAGCTTATATAGGGTTAAAGACACAAAGAGCCCTAGATCTCCGACGTTGACAGTGTTAATTGGGTATTTAGTGGGTCTGGGCCTAGGCCTAGGCCTTCTCATTTTGAGGCTTTTCCAATTTTGTTTTATTTTTTTGGAGGGGATAAAATGGTTTTTCCATTTATTTCAAGGAAGATGTATATATTCTTATAATGCGTTGAGCAGAGCACATATGCGAATGGATTGGATACAGAATAGGATATAGATTTTACCATATCCATTTCCATTACTAAAAATCGAATAAGGATATGAAATGAATACTAAGAAAAAGTATACCTGATAATTTTGAAAAGGATGATGATATGAAACAAATATAAATGTTACCATTTTCTTATCCGGTGGTGGTTATCGAATATTGATATATAGTCATCAGAAATAAAAATCACTATCCGTATATGATAAAAATCGGATATGAATACAGAATCTACTCGGATTATTCATATTCCTTTCCATATTGGCCATGAGATTTGACATTTGATAAATATTTCTTTATCAACTATTTAAATGTCTAATCTGTAATATTGGTGGGCTCGGAACAAAAACCCCCTTTGTAAGTTGCTGATTAATTAGGCTCGGTTTAGGAATGAATTTGAGTTTAGATAACCGGAGTTTTATATAATTATCTCAACTTAACTATACCATGATTGAGATGGATTTTGGAGTTTAGAAAAGTATAGTCATTTACATTCCAATGTCGAGATGACCGTAGTTTATTAATCTCTAATCCAGTCAAAGTTTTGTAAGCTCCAAAATGGATAAACAAACTATTTATTTTGGATTTTAAATAACCTCAAAACAAAATTTTAGAGTTTAGGCCTTGTTTGGATATAGAGTTAGGATAACCGTGTTTATTTTAAAGTGGAGATACGGGGTTATGCTCACTATGGATGGCTAGCCCTAAACTCCGGAAATGGAGTTTAATTAACTTTGAAAATATTGGAGTTTAGATGATCAAGGTTTAGGACTGAAAACTTTTAGCTACCTCAACTCCCAAATGAATGGCAAACAAGACAAAGTTAACAAAACTTAACCCCATTCCCACACAGACTCTTAAACTGAGTTTGGAATCTGTAAAGTTGCAAACCATAATTTGCATTTCCTCTGCCTTCATTTAAGAATAAACCCAGGTTATCCTAACTCCGTGCCCAAACATGGTGATAATGCTCAATATTGGCGACCCTTAAGATCAGGACACGTGGCGGATGGCATGTCCCAGAACTTAGAAGAAAGGGCCTACAAAGGCCGACCAGGCCACCCCTGTACCCGACCGGCCAGCACAAGCTAAGCCCTCCTCGGGGCTCCCTGCAGATTGGCCTCCTCGGCCCCTCAGCTCGCCCTGAGCTGCCACAGGACCAAGTCTCCTCGGCCTTCTCGCTCGTCCCCGAGCTCCTTGGTCGAGGCCGTCTTCCTCGGTCCTCCGACCAGTTCAGCCGCTCACAGGCGTAACCGCCGCTCCGCGAATCTCGCCATGCACGGATTCTCCGCCAGCAACATCCCACGTTCCACGCCTTCACGATCCCCATTCATGGGCGATCCGCTTTCTACGCGGGCATGACGTCTGGAGCGTAACTGCCGGCGAGATTCTCGCGCCTGCCGCTGCATGCCTCCACCACCATATAAACCCCCATCACAGAAGGGTCAAGTAAGCCATTTTTACTCCACTTAGCCGTTACGCTGCTCGGATATAGTACTAACTTGACCGTCGGAGGGTCCTCGGTGGTATCAAACCACCCCGGGACTTCTTTGCAGGTACTCGGCGTCAAACTCCTCCAATTACCAAATCTCCTCAAAACCCACTGAGACCCACACACAACAGGGGATCCCCTCTAGAATCCACCAGGAGATCGATGGAAGACAACATCTGAAGGAGATCTGTAAAGGACCTCCATCAGTTGGCGCCGTCTATGGGAAACGAAAACTCCACGAAAATGAAGTTGGCCTTCCGATCTCCATCCACATGGCAAGTAACCGCCACGAAAATCCGGGTCCCAGCCGCCACCTTCCCCTCAACGGAGACGCGGGCGATGTTCATCACAGAATACTGCATTTCATACCGTCCATTCTTACGCTCGTGTGTTTATAGGTAGGTGTTTTGATCCGTGTTTGTTACATATTTGGAGGATACAGGTTCTCGGTTCTAAAACGGTGAAATTCACGGAAAATACGACAAAATCCGGGTTCCTGCCAACCACTGATAAAACACGGTCTCCGCTCTTCATCTGTATGCTGCCAGATACCAGTTTAGGAAGACAAAATGTCAAATCAATGTCATCCTCATGCACAAGGCTCAATGGTAGCACAAAATCCAAGAGATCTACGCGGAGCTCGAGGCAATCATGACAAAAGCATCCACAAAAGTCCACCTTTCCTCAACAGAAATTCTGGAAGAAATGTAAAAGTATTTTCAGAAAATATGTATACCAGACAACAGGGGACACCAAACCAGAGAGAGCCACCAAATTTGACCACTCAATTCCACCAAAGGGCCGCGTTTCCGCGGCCAATAGGGGGTATTGGCCGCGGAAACGCGGCCATACAGTGGGATCATCATGTCGTCTTTTGGGGGTATTTTTGGGATTTCATCTATGCTCTGCTGGTTGCCCTAGAACTCCATTTCCCTGCCTATAAATACAGCAGAACTGAGCCAAGTTTAGGTGTTCATTCTTGTAGCCTCTTTTGTTAGGATTTTGTATAGTTCTTCTTCTTCTTCTTCATTCCTCTTCCATTAAAATGTAGTGAGAGCTTTTGAGTGGGAGATTAATGAAGATGAGGGCTTTGTATCATTCTCTTGTGTTTCTTCTTCCCCTTGAGATTTTTGCTTTCTCTTGCTCATTCAACCTCTTCATTGAGCTTGAATGGGTAAGAGTTAGTTATTGATCTCAAGGGTCGTATTTTCTCGGGACTAGCACTTCATTTCACATGCGTTTTCTACCCTTCCCTTGATCTTGCAATCTCTTCATTGAGTTTGCAAGTTTAAGGGTTGGCTATTGAGCACATGCTTGTCTTGAGTCCTAGTTCCGTATTCTTTTTATCGCTTTTTATTATTCGCAATTTATTACCTTGTCTTTTTTTACTTGCTTTTATTACTTGCAATTTTATTTATGCACTTTAATACTTGTATCTTTCCTTTTCTTTGTTCTTTTCTTTTTGTTCTCTTTTATTCATTTTGTGAATGTTGTAATTATTATTGTTAAGAAGAAATAAGGTATTGTAAGTTAACACATTTCTTTACCAATTCCTTTTCCCGTTATTTTCCATTTGAACTTCGCCCAAACCATACGCAAGCGCTCCGTTAGGCACCGTACCCTGACAAGGTAACGGTGATTCCTAACCACGACCGGTTGCGTTCGGTTTGGCCGGAGGCGAAAGCAAGAGACAAGAACGGAAGGACAAGGGTAAATAAGCCGGATTCCACGAATACCGCGCTTAAATCCCCTAATCCCCGTTGTTGCCGATTGTCTAGCTTCAATTGGTCAAGACTCGGCTCAAAGGTTTTTGAGTACGGATTTCTTAGCTTACAATCTCGTATTTTTCTTAACAACTTTATACTTGCAGATAAACACATAGGTTAGACAAAACAAACATACAAGATTCTTTATTGACTCGTCTAAGACAAGAAGTTAAGATAACACCATCTCCCTGTGGACCGACCCGTGCTCACCAGCTAGCTGCATAGCGACACCGTCCTGATCGCGGTTACACTTAAATCTTTGAACATCCGACACGCCAAAAGCGTGCGATCAGGCGAGCCTCAACCGAACGTCACTGGCCCCTACACCGGCCACCGCCTCGCGGACCCCGCCGAAGGAAACCAAGGCCCATCAAGGACTATGGTCATGGCGACAGGAGGCCAGTCGGGCTCCTGTGAGGCTCGGCACCCCGCGCTGGCAACAGACGCCAGCGGCCGCCCGAACAAAAGGGCTAGAGGCCACGAGCCCATCACCTTTGGCGACGGGGACCTCCACGGCATATCCGTGCCCCACAACGACCCACTGGTGATCACGGCCCGAATCCACCGGTACGAGGTCTACCGGATACTCGTCGATTCGGGCAGCTCGGCGGACATCCTCTTCCATGACTGCTTTCTACGCATGGGGCTCGCCCCAGCAGAATTGAAACCGAGCTCTCACGTTCTTTCGGGGTTCACCAACCACTCCATCCCGGCGCAAGGGGTGGTCACCCTGCAGTTCACGATCGGGGAGCCCGGCCGCACGCGCACGTTGCCCGTGGACTTCATCGTAGCAAAAATCCCATCGGCCTACAACGTCCTCCTCGGCCATCGAACGCTGAACTCCCTCCAGGCCCAGATATCGACCTACCACCTAGAGATAAAGTTCCCTCTCGATCGGGGCGGGATAGGTCGGGCCTACGGGAACTAACGGGTCGCGAAGATATGCCTTACCGAAACGTCTTCATCCGAGCAGCCGGCCGACGACGCTGGGGTAAGTGACGACATCAAAAGTTCCCTGGACACCCGAGATGAGCGGAAGGAGATCCGGGGGGCATCGGTCGAACCTTTGACCGAGGTGCCCCTGGCAGAAGGAGACCAGGGAAAAACCGTCCAGGTCGGATCACTCCTGACGGGGACTCAGCGAGATGACCTGGTCAGATTCCTCAGAAGCAACTCCGATGTCTTCGCCTGGGCGCCTGCTGACATGCCTGGGATTGATCCCAAGATCACCTCCCACAAGCTCGGGGTTGATCCTGCGGGCCGACCCGACAGACAGAAGAAAAGAAGCTTCGCCACGGTCAAACAGAAGGCTATCGAAGAGGAGGTTGATCGGCTCCTCGCCGCCAACTTCATCAGAAATGTACCCTACTCGGAGTGGCTGGCAAACGTAGTTCTGGTCAAGAAGTCAAGCGGGAAGTGGCGTATGTGTGCCGACTTCACCGACCTCAATAAGGCCTGCCCCAAGGACAACTTTCCGCTCCCCCGGATAGACCAACTCGTCGACAACTCGGCCGGCCACGAGCTGTTGAGCTTCATGGACGATTTCTCCGGATACAACCAAATCCGTATGTATCCGGAAGATGAAGATCTCATCGCGTTCACAACGGACCGGGGGGTATATTGCTACAAGGTGATGCCTTTCGGCCTTAAGAACGCCGGGGCCACGTACCAAAGGTTGGTCAACCGCATGTTCAAGCCACAGATCGGTAGGAATATGGAAGTCTACATTGACGACATGCTCGTAAAATCCGTCTCGTCGGCTGACCATGCCAGGGACCTGGGCGAGGATTTCGAAGTGCTCCGCAAGTTTAACATGAAGCTAAACCCTGCCAAATGCGCATTCGGAGTCACTGGGGGAAAGTTCTTCGGGTTCATGGTCACTCACCGCGGAATCGAAGCTAACCCAGAGAAGATCGACGCTATCCTCAACATGGTCATGCCCAAGACCAACGTCGAGATCATGCGGCTCACGGGACGAGTCGCCGCTCTGAGCCATTTCATGTCCAGGTTGGGGGAGAAATGCCTTCCGTTCTTTAAGGCACCGAGAAAAATCCCGAGGTTCGAGTGGTCGGAGGAGTGCCAAACCACCTTCGACCAATTGAAGAAGCACCTCGCGACGCCACCACTGCTCACCCGACCAGTTGAAGGAGACGAGCTGTCGCTGTACCTGGCAGTATCCGACCAAGCAGCAAGCTCGGTGCTCGTCCGGGAGGCCGATGGAGCGCAGAAGCCGATGTACTATGTGAGCCACGTATTTAAGGACGCAGAAATAAGGTACTCTGCCATAGAGAAGATTGTCTTAGCCCTCGTGGTAGCCTCGAGGAAGCTGCGACACTACTTCCAAGCACACACCATCATCGTCCTCACCGAACGCCCGTTGGGGGCTATCCTAGCATCACCAGAATTCTCGGGCCGCTTAAAAAAATAGAGGTGGGAGCTATCTCAGTTTGACATAAAGTATCGCCCGAGGCAGGACATCAAAGCGCCGGCCCTGGCCGATTTCATCGTTGAATGCACCATCCCTAGCAAGAAGCCAGAGTCCACGTCGCCCCTCACAACCCAATGTCCCGTCGTAGAAAGGCCTGGCTCGGTCCCGGAGTGGGTCATCTATGTCGACGGGTCTTCGACCGAGGAAGGCTGTGGTGCCGGCCTCATTATCCGGGGCTCGAACAAAGCAGAGATGGAGTATTCTTTAAAGCTCGGTTTCAAATCCTCGAACAACGCGGCGGAGTACGAGGCCCTCCTGGCCGGACTGCGCATGGCCGCCGGACTGGGACTGAAGATAATTCGAATCCGCAGCGACTCGGCCCTTGCTGTCGGTCAAGTGACCGACCGCTTCGAAGCTCGGGAGCCTCTGATGATGAAGTACCTGGACGAGGTGAGGAAACTTCGAAGGAACTTTGACGAAGTCCAGGTAGAACAAATACCCAGGCAGCTGAACGCCCAAGCCGACGCCCTGAGCAAGCTGGCTTCGTCATACTCGACCAACAATAAGCGGTCTATCCTCTTTGAAACCTTGTCTCAATCCAGCATGGAAGACGGAGCGACGACACTCCACGTGTACGCGGCGCAGGAGAGCGACCGGGATTGGAGGAAGCCCCTCGTGGAATTCCTGAAGGACGTCACGCTCCCAGAGGACCGGGAATCCGCCCGCCGTCTCCTGGCCAAAGCCCGCCACTTTGTCTGGAGCAATGGGAACCTCTACAAGAAAGCCTTCACTCAGCCCCTGCTCCGGTGCGTTGACCCCCACGAAGCCGACTGCGTCCTTTGGGAAATCCATGAAGGGGTGGGCGGTGCACACCATGGGGCCCGAACCTTGATCCAAAAGGCCTTGCTCCAGGGGTACTACTGGCCCACTATGCATGAGGATGCCCTGAAGCTAGTCAGGAGGTGCAATAACTGCCAGCTTCACGGCAGCATTCCCCGCCTCCTGGCTACCGAGCTGACTGCCCTAACATCCCCATGGCCGTTCGCCCAGTGGGGATTGGATATGATCGGCCAGTTCCCTACAGGTATAGGCGGGCACAAATACGTCCTCGTCGCGTTGGACTAATTCACCAAGTGGATCGAGGCCGTCCCCATCAGGAAACCGGACGCTGCCACAACCATCAAGTTCCTGCAAAACAACCTGATACTCCAGTTCGGCATCCCGAGGTGTATCATCACCGACCACGGGACGAACTTCGAGAACGAGAAAGTGAAGGACTTCTGCAAAGAATACCATATCCTCATAAAGTTCGCCGCGGTCGCGCATCCCCAATGCAACGGGCAGGCCGAGGTCGCTAACCGAGACGTCCTCCGAGGTCTCCAGCCCCGCCTAGAAGGGTAACAAGGCAGTTGGGTCAAAGAACTACCCCTGGTCTTATGGGCCCTGCGCACGTCAAAGAAGACTCCCACCGAGGAGACCCCCTTCAGCCTCTGCTACGGGACGTCCCAGCGGAGATCAGGCTACCCAATCACCGGGTCGAGCACTTCGATGATGACACAAACACCTCGACGCTACGGACCAACTTGGACATCTTGTTGGAGAAGAGAGACCGGGCTCAGATCAGAGCTGCCGCTTATCAACAACAAACGGCCCGATACTACAACGCTCGGGTCAAACACCGCTCCTTCAAACCGGGGATCTGGTCCTACGGCGAAACGATTTCATTGACCAAGGCATGCTTCACAAGTTCTCCCCAAAGTGGGATGGTCCCTTCCTCGTCTCTGAGGCGCTCCCCGGCGTAGCCTACCGCCTACAAGACGCGGACGGACGCAAGCTCCCACGACCTTACAACGCCGAGAAGCTCAAGCTATACCAGTGAGGTCAAGGCCAGCGAGTATATACCCCCCTTTCTTTCGCAAAGATGATGTAAAACGTTCTCTAAAAATCCTGTCCATTCGAATAAATAAACGCCGAAACATCCTGAATAGAGTTCTGTCTTTACAATCCAAAGCCCTCGCCAAGAGGTGGCCGCGCAGCTTCACTGCCCGGTTATCCTCAACAGGCTTCCTATAGCCCCCCGACGCTAAGGACCAAATTCCTCCATAGAGGCAACCGAGCAGCTACCCTGCTCGGTTATCCTTGGCGGGCAGCTTCCCTACCGCAATGTCAGGGATCGGAATGCCTTCCCAGAGGCAGTCGAGCCCAACCGTCGCTCGGCTATCCCCGGCGGGCAGCTTCCCTGCCGCAACGCCGGGGATCAGAAGCCCTCCCAGAGGCAGTTGAGCCCGAGGATCCCTCTCTCGGCTATCCTTCAGGACAAAAGCCCTCGCCAAGAGGCAACGGACAGTAACCCTGCCCGGCCAAGGGTCTTTGGTAGGCTTCTACAACCCCTCCCGCGCCAAGGACCAAAGTCCTCCCAGAGGCAGTCGAGTCCTTGCTCGGCTATCCCCGGCTGGTAGCATCCTACCACGACCGACAGGGATCAAAGTCCTCGCCAAGAGGCATTGGGCAGTAACCCTGCTCAGTCCCCGTCCTGAAGGATCAGAGCCCTCGTAAGAGGCAACCGCGCGGATTCACTGCCCGGTCATTTCTGCCCGGTTATCCCCGGCGGGTAGCTTCCCTACTGCAACGCCTAGGATCAAAAAGTCCTCCTAGAGGCAGTCGAGCCCTTGCTCGGTTATTCTCGGCTGGTAGCTCCCTACCCGTGACACCAGGGATCGAAGCCCTCGTAAGAGGCACTTGAGCGGCAACCTCGCTCGGTCATCCCAGGTTGGTAGTTGCCTACCCACAACGCCATGAATCAGAATCCCACGCCTAAGGGCAACGGGGCAGCTTCGGTCCATCCTCGGCAACGCTTGGCAAGTGGTCGAAGTCAACTCGACGAACGATCGCTGAACAGATGGCCGACCTAACATGAAAGCCCAGCAGCGCAAACAGAAAATAAAGTGCGGACCGATGAAACCAAAGAAGAAGTTTTATTATCAAACGCACAGTCTTTACAAAGGGTACTTCGGGCTCCCAAGCCTTACAAACTGCCCGGAGGCTTACAAAAAGGGGATGAGGAAATATCAAAAAGATCTAAGTCGTGAACTCCCCCGCGCCTCGCTTCCCTCATCGCTGGAGGCTTCACCACCGGAGGTTTTGCCACCAGGGGCGTGCCTCATTTCCCCTATCATTGTCAGCCGAAGGCCTTGCCACCGGAAGCGGGACCCGAGCACGGAGCTCGCCATCGGCGAAATCGGGAAGCTGCTCCTTCACGGCATCCAGACCCTTATTCCACGCAACGGCGGAATACTCACCGAGCTCGACGTAAAACTGCTCTGACACCTTATAATCGGCCACGGCTTTCCTGGCCCAGACCTCAGCAGCCTGAGCCGACAGAAGCGCCGCCTCGGCATCCCTCCGGCTGGCATCTCTCTCCTTCTCCATGGCCGTGAAGCGATCAGCCAGGTCCGCTAGCTTCCTCTCGGCAACCTGGAGAGATGCACTCAGGCGACGGCGGATGCCCTGATTCGCTGAATTGGCAAGTTCTGCAGACTTCGCATGGGCTGCCAGGACATCGGCCCTGGCCCTCTCCAGACGCAAGTCACGACGCAGGACCTCGACCTCCGAAGGGAATACTTCTACTGGGATAGGTGCGTGGAACGCTCCCTCGGCTTCCATACAAGCGGCGATGGCGTAGTGTTGAAGAACCTGATAGGAAGCGGATGAGAAACCGAGAGTCGCTCGGGCCAAAGAAAGGAAGGCCAAAAACAACGTGCGAAGGGGTTCGTACCTGGACCGCCCCCTGGGCTATGGCCTCCATTTGGGTCCTTAGGGTGCCGCACGGAAGTCTTCCTCCTGCCGACTCTTCCATCCCGGCGAGCAAACCGGCAGCGACGAAAAGCCCAGACGGAACCATGAAGACGGCTTCTCCCTCCTGCACGGGGGTCCCTTCAGAGACCATTGACGGCGGAGCACGAGAGATTGTCCTTTTCCTCTTAAGGGGGACCCCGTCCTCGCCCCCTTCCGTCTCCGGTCTGGGGGTCGGATGATCGCGGGCGCCTCTGACCGCCCGAAAAATCCCCAGGAGCCGCCAACTGGGCGGACGACCCTGTCGCCGGCAGAACATTCGAAGCAGAACCTGGGCCCGCCAGGGGCACGGCCGCGTCGCGGGCTTCCCTCTGGAACGAGAGACCCAAAGAGTAGGAACGAACTATGTATCCCCAAGAAGAGGAGCGCCGAGCAGCCAAAACTCAGAAGAAAGGTAAGATGAAGGATTAGGGGCCATGGAACAGGCCCCACCCCTATTTATCGCCATGAGCAACCTCATCAAACGGTGCCCTTCGTCTCCTTCCGAAATGCCTCCTCGCATCCAAACGGCTCAGATTGCTCCACCTGTCGTTCCCACACTGGACCGCACCCTTTCAAGCGTCGCAGTCTGCGCACGTCGCGTCAGCCAACCGACGCTTGACACGTGGACCGTCACTTCAAAGGCAAGATACGCGAACCGGCGTGCCCTCCTTAAATGCAGAGATCTCGCCCTGATTCGCTGGTAGAAAAGACAGCTCGCGGCCTGGGGACGCGTCCCGATGAAGCCTTAGGAGGGAGCTCACCCCGGAAGGCCCGGCGGTCCACTCCTGACCCGACCCGCTGGCTGGTCGGGACAAGAGTGGGGGGCTAATGATAATGCTCAATATTGACGACCCTTAAGATCAGGACACGTGGCGGATGGCACGTCCCAGAACTCAGAAGAAAGGGTCCATAAAGGCCGACCAGGCCACCCCTGTACCCGACCGGCCAGCACAAGCTAAGCCCTCCTCGGGGCTCCATTGGCCTCCTCGGCCCCTCAGCTCGCCCTGAGCTGCCACGGGACCAAGTCTCCTCGGCCTTCTCGCTCGTCCTCGAGCTCCTTGGTCAAGGCCGTCTTTCTCGGTCCTCCGACCAGTTCAGCCGTTCACAGGCGTAACCGCCGCTCCGCGAATCTCGCCATGCACGAATTCTCCGCCAGCAACATCCCACGTTCCACGCCTTCACGATCCCTATTCATGGGTGATCCGCTCTCTACGCGGGCGTGACGTCGGGAGCGTAACTGCCGGCGAGATTCTCGCACCTGCTGCTGTGTGCCTCCACCACCATATAAACCCCTATCACAGAAGGGTCAAGTAAGCCATTTTTACTCCACTTAGCCGTTACGCTGCTCGGATCTAGTACTAACTTGACCGTCGGAGGGTCCTCGGTGGTATCAAACCACCCCGGGACTTCTTTGCAGATACTCAGCGTCAAACTCTTTCAATCACCAAATCTCCTTAAAACCCACTGAGACCCACACACAACAGAGGATCTCCTCCAGAATCCACCGGAAGATCGACGGAAGACAACATCTGAAGGAGATCTGAAAAGTACCTCCATCACATGGCCTCTTCCTACAAAAGATAATGAATACCTATTTTAATCTGCATCATTGTCTTGTAAATTTCTTACTAATTTTGCTACTGCTCTCAAGACATATTGCACCAAATTCAAACCATTTGAATCAGGTGGTTTGAAAAATAATTAAAATTAAAAAATGAAATGCATCTAGTGAGCTTTGAACTAGAACTTAAAGCCCATCAATACAATACTAAATCGTCATTTTCTTCCAGAATTGATTGCGGGGTTGTTGAGTGGGCCAACAACAAACATCAGACTGAAATTCGACAATAAACTAATTAATTGCAAAAAATTTATAAAAAAATGCTATTCCTTCCAAAATAAATAAATAAAAATAAATAAATAAGTCATTGAAGTTGAAAAGTATAAAGTGGCTACGAAATATTTTCACCCAACCAAGTGTTATAAATCATAAATTTATCTGTTGGTCAAATAGCAAGATAACACCTAATAAACAAATTAAATCTAAAAAAATATGTTTCATATATACCAATCTTACTCTATGCATCTTTCCCCTGAAAATAGAAACAAATAAAGTATTCTGTATGGGTTTAGTATCAAAATGAAATGAGTATATCATAGACTTTATCACCATACCCCAACTTCAAAGTTTTGGTAATTATTGTTGAGAAATTTGATGATATATATCCGAACAAGTCCTTCACAACCTTTGACTTTTTTTGGTTTGGAATGAAATTTACAGCGATAGATCTTATAAAAAAAGTAAATCACTTTAATACGTGTCCGTTGAGAGTTGAATCTAAATTGTTCTACTTACCATATTAAGGTCTCTATCAGGCATCGGCACAACACCGAAGTTATGATGAGAGCCGAGATATTAAATATTATGTTGTCGTTTTATACATTGTTATCTCACAACCTGACAGATTAAGCTTTTGGGTTGAATGGTTCTTAACACACCGGAGATTGAATTTTATATTCTACCGGATGTCAGACTTATTTCTATCCTGGATGAGCACGCGCAGATAAACTCTTTCCAGGTTCAAAATAGAAGTTTCATTAGTAAAAGACATATATCTTGGAAGATGCATGACATGTATATTTTACACTGCATGATTAATCATCCCTACAACATGAATATACTTACATTAATTTGAATTTGTCCTATCCAAAATCAACTCTACAGGTATCTGAGACAACGACCCTATGTTAACAAATTCCCTAAATTAATTAATTTTACAAAAAAGGCCATATGAACGTAATTTAATCTAAAATAAGAGTATTATAACTAGAAATTAACCATCAATCATTTTCTTTTAAAGCTTTTCGAATCGTTGTTTGAATTAGTTAAGGGTAGAGTCAAGAGAGACGGCTACCAGCAATGGATTTATAGGGACCCTAGCCATAAGCATTGAACAACGGATCCTCAGTAGACTCAATACAGAAGAACCTATCGTATAATTAATCCGGTAGTTAGTATTATGAAACATACAATTTCTACGAACTGGAAGATGCTACCATTATTTTCCATGCTTGAACGATCCAAGTCTTTTATCATCTATCAAAAACCGACTAAAGCTCTGGCATCATGTTATCCACTTGATCTCTCGGTTGAAATGACACAACAAACATCAATGCCATAATTTCGTGATAGCAAACAGCTGACTCGGGATGCTATATTCATACAAAATTAGGATACAGATTATAAAATTCAAAACTTCAGTTAATTTTTCAAACATTTGTGGCCATCACATCCCATATTTTCCCATGCAGGCCAAGGAAAAATCTCAAAAACAAAACTCCAAACATTCCACCATGCATTTTGACCTAGTCACCCTTCAAACAATCTTATCTATGAAACCCCAATCCACCTACTCATCTCCTATAGCTACCTAAATGCCCTCCATGCCCACAAACAAATAAATCAATCCTCAAACCTCACCATCAAAATACAATTCTCCTCTCAAGTTAGCTACATCACAAAAACTAAATGACACAACACCCCTCCCCTTGATAACTCTCCCAAAACTCTCAAGCAACGAGGCCACCACTCTCTCTTCTTCAATATGCCTACTCAAAACAACCACAAATTCGACACCATAAGCTACACAATTCCCTTCTCATGGGAGAACACCCCGGGGGTCTCTAAAGTGTCTCCGAGGGACGAAGAAAGCCCGAAACAAAAGCTTCCGCCGCCTCCTTGCTGCCCGGGCGAGAGCCCGAAGAGCGTTGAAGGGAAGCATAGCATGCATGTGCCTTTACCTCCTTGCCCTTTCCAAGGCAATAATAATAATCATTCATTGGCGATCAAAGGAGTGATGAGGTTGAGGGATAAAGAGAAAGATCCATTCATGGCTGCGTACATGGAGTGCACAAAGACTAGTGTGAAGAAAGAGAGGAAGAAGAAGGGATGGACGTGTTGGTCATGTAAGTTGGGGTCAGGGGTTAGAGAGGATGGAATTGTTAGGGTTCCACAAGTTAGAGAGTGGTTATTGGCCAGAAGTCAAAGCCAAGGGAGCCGATTCTTGTGATTTTCTTTTTATTTCTCTTTCTCTTTCTCTTTCTCTTTCGCCTAAAGCCATGGTTTGAGTAATTTATTCCCTATATCTTGATTGGAAAAGAAAACAGGTTAATATTTCACAACCCTTTTCTGCACAACAAACTATACAACACTCATAAAATCAGCCGGTCCGGTATTTGAGTACATGAGCATCACATCAAGTGTTTGAGTGAATTGCCTAGTTTGTTGTGTAGGAAAATTGCGTAACTACTCTCAACTCTTAGAGAAAAGTTTTTCCCAAACAGTAATAAAATGCAACCCTTTCATTAAAAAAAATGTACTTATGCCCAACTTTATTATATCAATTGCCATACGAAAAGGAAACTCCATACGGTGATAACCCGGCTGATGACAATCTATAGTAAGCGGATATGAAAACAAGCCGTTATAAAGCGGACCATAATCGTCATCCACCCTAAACACAAAACTTCCATAATTGCTTAACAAAAGATGATAGCTACAGTATAAGATTAAGGCATAGCTCAGTATGAACACACGCACAAATTTGGATTTTTTCCTCCTCCTAGTCATTAGTCAACCAAAAAGTACTAATTACTTGAATCTCTAGTTTGGAGTTTTGGAAATTTAGCATGCATTACTTGGGAGCCGGCAGTTGAATTGCTTGTTGTTATCTAAAAGGACTTTGACCATTTGAACACTGACAAAAAGAATATTCGTGTCTCTTTATTCTCCTTTCAAAGCATGAATAAATACAAATATTGTAAATTCTTTATCTATTTGTCTCAGTTCCCTCTTTCCCTTTCCTCTTTTATTAAGGGAATCGATCTCAATCAACTCAAAATTCCTGAAGATAACAGCAGCCCCAACAAATCCCTAAAAATAGCAACTATACACTGGATTTGTTGCATACCAAATTTGTTGTAAAATTTGTAACTATTATTGTTTTGATATTTGGCTATAAATTAAGCCACTTTTGCATACATAATTATTTATTCAAGGAAATATATTTTATTCAGGTTTGTTTTTATTTTTATGATGTTAGAGCCTTAAAGTCCAGCAACATTTTCTTCCTCAATTTTTTCAATCTCCCTTAATGGCGGCTCCATTGTCTTCCTCCTCCCTCACCAAACCTCTACTCTCTTCAACTCTACCGTCGATTGGAGTCCGTCTCAACAGCACGATCTGTCTCCTTTGGAAGACTCGCTACAAGTCCTTTCTTCGGGCCTACCAAATGCTCGATCACGTTGAGGGTATCTCTGTCCCTCCTTCCCCTCATCTTCCTGATGATGGTGACAAAGTTTCACAAACCCCTAACCCCGCGTTTCAGTCGTGGAACCTTCGTGATCAACTAGTTATTGGTTGGATTATCTAATCTGTTGAGAATTCTATCTTCCCTCAACTGATCGGCATTGATTCCTCACACGCTGCCTGGACGACACTAGAGCGACACTACTCTCAGCAAAATCAAGCGTAAGTGACGTAACTCCGTAACGAGTTCTTTCAACTCCAAAAGAGTTCATCCTTTATGATCGAGTATCTCAACCGTGCAAAGATGATTGTGGACATCCTTACTGCCATTGGGTGCCCACTATGTAATGATGAGATTGTCTCTTATCTCATCTATGGACTTGGACCTGAATACATGCGCTTTCGCAAAGCACCTAATGCCACCGGCAATTTTCACACCATGGATTCTATTCATGGTCTTCTTTTTACCGAGGAAGCCGGTCAATAATTACTTGACCACCCAGACATCATGCTCACATCAGTGGCCTCTCTAATGGTCAACTTCATGCCCCTTCCAACCGTGGCCATGGTCAAGACGGGGGTGGCCGATCTCATTCTCATTTCTCCAAAAACAGACCACGCAGACAAGGTGGGGGACATGATGCCGGTGGTCGCGGAAAGAGTCCTTTCAAATGCCAAGTGTGTGATAGGCACGGTCATACAGCCCTTACGCGTCATCATCGCTTCAATTCGGCATATCAACTCCGGTCTTCTTCTGGACCTCTTGCGAACAATTCTCCTCAGGCAAATGCGGCGATTCTTTCCACTCCATCGCACAACTACAAAACCTTCAATTGGTATCCTGACTCAGGTGCTACTCGTCACGTAACTCATGACTCAAACAACTTCTCGAGCAAAATCGAATACTCTGGACCCGATCAGGTCCATCTTAGTGATGACTTGGGTTTTCAAATCACACACACCGGCACTTCTTCCTTTTCCATTAATAATCGTCGTTTTCATCTTTACAATGTACTCCGTGTTCCTTCCATGTTAAAAAATCTTCTTTCTGTTGCAAAATTTACTGTTGATAATTACTGTATTTTCGAATTTCACCCTTCTTATTGTCTTGTGAAGGATCACGGTACGAGCTGCATTCTGATTACGGGGCATCTTCGTGATGGTGTCTACCATCTTTCCTCCCAAAATGTCTCCTCCTCACCTTTAGCTCTCGTCTCAACTACACGCTTCCTTCTTTAGATCGGTGTCGTCATCTATTTGGTCATCCCTCAATGGAGATAGTTCGCACTGTGCTCTCCCAAGCGTCTCTTTTTTTTTCTCCAAGTCAAAATAAATTGTGCTCATCTTGTGTTATGAGCACTTGTCATAAGCTTCCATTTTATTCTACTATGTCTGTTTCGTCTTTTCTATTAGAGTTAGTTCACTCGGACATTTGGGGACTTGCCCCAGTCTTTTCATATAATGGTTATCGTTATTATATTAATTTTATCGATGATTATTCTAAATTTTCATTGTTTTATCCTCTTGCTCATCGCTCTTATTTCTTTGATGTTTTTGTTAAATTTCGTAAACATGTAGAAAATGTGTTAAATACCAAGATTAAATTTCTACAAACCGATGGCCCGTGTGAAATTCTTTCTCACCGCTTTCAAAATGAACTCTCTAATAATGGTATAGGGCATCGCATATCTTGTCCTCACACCCACCAACAAAATGGTTCTGCCAAACGAAAATATCGACACATAGTTGAAACCGGTCTTTCTCTTTTATATCACTCGGACGTTCCACTCAAATTCTAGTATTTCGCATTTGAATCTACAACTTATCTTATTAATCAACTTCCCACACCACACCTACATAAGTTGTTGCCTTGGGAACTTCCTTTTCATTATAAGCCTGGCTATACCTTTCTTCAGTCCTTTGGTTCTCTTCGTTTTCTGCGCCTTCGTCCCTACAACCACAACAAATTACAACCTTGCTCCTTCCCTTGTATTTTTCTAGGCTACCCCACAGATTACCATGGCTATCACTGTTTAGAACCCAAATCCGGTCGATTATTCATGACCGTCGATGTCTTCTTTGATGAACATGCATTCCCGTTTCTTCACACAAAACCTGCTACTAATACTTCCACACCACCTCCTCCTATCATTGTGCCAGGTGTTGTGTAACATTTTAGAAAATACAAAATATTATTTTTGGAATTTAATATTAAAATAATATTTTTCCCGAAATCAGCCCGATTTGCGAAATTGGGGTTTTCGAAAAAGGGTATAAATATATACCGATAATTGTGAAATAAATGGAAATTTAAAATGATTTATTCATTTAAAAATATAATTAAAGGATTTGGCATTTTTAAAATTTATTATATGCAGTTTGGTTAAAAACCCGATTAGTGCACCGTTAATCGTGATTAAGTCAAATCCGTGTTTCTACAGTTTTCATGGTTAGTGCACCATAACATGTTTCATTTGGTTACTTGTTCATTGTGTTGTTTTATGCTATGTTTTATTGTGGTGAGAAGAGAAAAGAAAGGGAAAATGTGTCATGATGACTTGAGGAGAGAGAGATGGGACATAATGATGATAGGAGACCATGCTTGGAGAGAGAGTGTGAGAATAATTGAGAGGGGGGGGAGGGCTGCCTCATTTGATTCTCCACCATTTTCTTCTCCTTCTTCTTTCTCATCTCTCTCCACCTTCAACCTCAAAAATCCATCTCCAAACCTTCCTCAAAATCCTATATCCCTTTCACAAAAATTGATCACCTCTTCATCCTCTATCCAATGGACCAAGCAAAGTGGGATTTTGACAACTTTGGGACTTCTAGGGTTTTGCTTGGGTGTAACCATGAGGTATATCTCTTTTCATTTAGTGTAGTTTTGATTTCCTAGCATTTTGTTTAAATTTAGAAGTCGTTTAGTGATGGATTTGTGAGCTTTGAAATTGTAGAGAAGGGTTTGGGAGATTGATGATGTTAGTGGCTGTCAATAAGACTTAGAGGTGATTCTTGACCTGGACCATAGCATAGAAACCAGAATGCGGATTTAGGATTTTAGCCGTATCGGTTTTGTGAGGAATTGTGAGCCTACAGTGAATCTGGAGCAACCCGAGAAATTTTTGAGGAAACCAAACAATACCAGGGACCGAATTAGGGTACTAGAAGACCGCCCTAACCATACGAGCCCTAACAGAGACACCTGGGCCGAGGAGGCCATATTTTTAGGTCAAGTGGCCGGCCACATTGGAGGGCTTTGGGTCTAGGTTGGTCCAGTAGGTCATATACACCATGTACAACACCCTATACTTGTTTGTGCAACTCCTTTTCACCTGAGTCAAAATCTGGGAGACTTTGGTGTGGTTTTTGGTTATGTTTTCTGTGTTTTGAAATGCTAATTTTTGATATTTGGATTCGTATTTGGTTGTTGGATGTTTGTACATCAACAACAATGGTTGTTTGGTTGATTTTGTACGCGTAAGCTATAGGTTCTAACTTATGAGCAATGCGCATACCGTATTGGATTTCAGAACTTGATTTTAATAGCGTGGCGATATTTGTTGTTATTGTAGGTACCTTCGCGTGGATTCCGAGGCAACGGAGCGTGGCGTCATCGACTTCGGCAAGTAAGAATTAAGGTGAGTAGATCTATATCTACGGGAGAAGTCGGGTGGATGGCGTATAGCACCCCGCAAATTTTGATGGAAATCGATTTATGTATATAGATTATGATTAGTGAAACCTTTAATAGAAGACTATAGATAGAGTAAAAAGGTAGTTATAGAACCATATTAGAAATTAAGGATAGTTAGAAGTGATATGATACGACTAGTATGTGATGACGGGATTTGAGGATGATATTTGATGATATTGCCGTTTAGGGTAATATAAGACTAGATAGTTGACGTAGATGTGTCATCCGAACCATACCTATTTCCAAACTGAAGAATCGTATGCATCTTTTAAACAGATACCTTGAAGGACGTTACGGATTTTCAAATGATATCTTTTCCTTAAAAACACCGTATCCCCTACTTTCAAAACTACGATTCACATCTTTTAAAAGCTGATTGTATGGTTCGGGTGTGCATGTTAGATTAGATACGTATGCTTATAGTAAGATAGAATGTTTATGTAGAATTGATTCGATGTGAGATATAAATGTGATGAAAATAATGTACGATGCGATATGATGACATGGTGATATGTTGGTATACGGATGAGAGTCGATTGAGATGTTTGATACCTTCCCGGTTCCCTAATACGAGATTGTTATGGATGTGACCTGGGACATTGGTATATAGGTATATATAGGATGTTGTGAATCATGAATGATAGGTCGTACGTAACATTAGGCCGTACCCTCATTGTTTTATAGGTTGATAGGATCCCTGATAGCTTAATGCCGCCGTACGATGATTTTCCGTACGTGATGAGTTTGACTTGAGGTTTGATCCATACCCTTGACTAGAGGATGTCGTATGATGGATTATACCGTATGTGATATTGTGTGGCTAGATGCTGATTGATAGATTCACCAACTCGGTCATGATAGATATGTAGACCCGTCAACATTTGTATATGATTTACCTTATGCTGCATTCATGTTATTCGCATTGCATTACTTATACCTGTGCTAGTACACCTGCACCATTATCGATGATGCGTATATTACACGTACACAGATTTGCCGGCTCACGCACTTCATCATCGATAATTGCCATGTCACTACACAGTAGGATTGCTGCATCATGATATGACTCTTTGCATAAATTACTTGCGTACATACTCACTTGTACATCCATATTGGCGCACGTACATATTGTACACTCATACTTGCGTATATACCTACTCGTACATCCATATTGGTGTATATACATATTGTACACTCATACTTGCGTATATACCTACTTGTACATCCATATTGGCGCACATACATATTGTACACTCATACTTGCGTATATACCCACTTGTACATCCATATTGGCGCACGTACATATTGTACACTCATACTTGCGTATATACCCACTTGTACATCCATATTGGCACACGTACATATTGTACACTCATACTTGCGTATATACCCACTTGTACATCCATATTGGCGCACATACATATCTTGTGCATCCATGCCTACATACATACACATTGTACATACATATACGATGTTGTATTTGATTTTGGAGATTTGGGAACCGCATGATTTATTTTAAAAACTGGATTCATTTAAAAGAGCGGTTTTCTCTTGATATGTGCATATTACTGTTCCATATTGCATGATATACGGATATGCTTACATTCCTGTTATATGTCGCATACATCATGCTTTATGATTATACGCATTGAGATATGTTGTTTTCATGAGATTTCTGGATTTGAGAACCGCGGTCATTTTAAAAGAAAGTATGTATTATTTTAAAAATCCGGTTTCTCTTGATATGATATTTCAGTACGTCCACTATGTGTTTTCTCGGTTCTGAGAGTAGCATGTGAAACCAGATTCGAGGAGCGGTAGGCACCGTCTGCGGGTACATGGTGGACCCGATGAGGTACCCCGGGGTAAGAAGACTCGTATTGTTAGACGGTGAGCCTGGCAGGGGAGCACTACCTACCGGTGATAGTATTTGGACCCGTCTATTATCCGGAGGATACCGACCGGAGTCATAAGATGGATATGAGGGCCGGCCAGAGTAGGCGGCACCTGAGACGATATATATATGATGGCCGATCTGAGGATGCGGCGTCTGAGATATGAGGATTTACGTGTCGATGCTGGACACGGGTTTCATGATGTTTCGAGTGTCGATACTGGACACTCAGGTTCTATGATTTTGATGTGTCGCGAGGGACACACGTTGATTTGCATCCTCATACTTTCATGCACATACTTTTATGATGCATACATACATTGATTCTATGGTTGGATGATATCCATATGCTGATTGACATTGATATTAGTGTTGGCACATATACAGACCCGGTCACCCTAGATATCATAGTATTACCTTTATGATATAGTTGACCTAGGAGTCGTTGTTTATTCGATTTCTACTTGTAGATGTTTTTCTATTCACGAGTCGGCAACTCACCCCCGTTGTGCCACAGTTCTTGCAGGTCGACCGCACGGATCAGTAGCGGTATCGCTGGCACATAGCTGCTTTTGGGTGGTTTGCTTGGTAGGTGGGACATTTGTATCGTATCCACTCTTGTATTTACTATTTCACATTGTATCTAGTCAACTCCATCAATCAAATTTAGTAATTCTATAAGTAATGAGAATTAGTGAGACTTGTGGTTGCGAGACTTAGAGCAAGGGGTTTTCCGCTATTTATGGTTTTGATGTCTTGCTTATTTCTTTATCTTTTGTGGTGAACTTCGCCGTTGGGTGTTGTATACTTATTTTTATGCTTTGCGTGGTTGTGACCCGCCGGATGGCGAAGAGCTAGCTCCCGCTTGGGGATGCCATTATTCTTGTTATGTATTTATGGGTTTGGATCAAAATATACAAAGGATGTGCTACCCAAATTTTTAAAAGACGAAACACGTTTTCAAACTAGCAAATTTCACTTGCATTTTCATGTTCTTTTTCTATGCATTAAGAAAACTTGATTTCATTATATCTTTATTTCAAAACTTCACCTCTTTTATTTTCTTAAAAAGGTTTAGATTTCTGGATTTCAGCTTACTTGAATTACGTTACGCCTTTAGACGTTGCGTGATTTAAGTGCTGGTCATGAGCTAATATTTCGGGTTGTGACATGTTGTGACTAGTTTTCCTTTGTAATCTCCATCTTATGATTCTACAGGTCCTGCATATGAAGGCACACACATGGCTACTCCACTCGCGGTTGCTGTAGCTCCACTCGTGGATGCTTCCCCACAAACGCTCTGCCCATTGACACTCCAATTATACCAGCGGACGCATCAGCGTCTATGTTCAAACCAGCGAATGACAAACTCACGGCAGATCCACCCGCGGATGCTGCACCTTGTGCAGCTCCTCCTCCCCAACTGATGGCCCCACCTCAACAGTCCCACCTGATGGTCACACGGTCTATGGACGACACTCGTCGACCTTGCATTTTGGTTGCCTCTTGTGAACTTGATCGCCGTGAACCAGCCTCCTTCACTCAAGCAAACACCCATCCACGCTGACGTGAGGCCATGGTTGTTGAATACAATGCCTTTCTTAGCAACGCTATATGGTGTCTTGTCCCCTCTCTACCCAACGCTAATATTATCGGGTGCAAATGGGTTTTCAAACTAAAGACTCATGCTAATGGTTCGATTGATCGTTATAAGGCATGATGTCACGCCCCGCTTCCCGATATACGGGCAGAGGACGTGACTGGCCTCTACGTATTTACTCTGAAGCAAATACGCTAAGCGTATCTAAGAAATATAACTAAATGCACAAAAGACAAAAGATATAATTGAACATCAACTTTATTTATTAACATTCTTTTGTACAATGCATGGAAAAGTAAATACATCTGAATGAAAGCAATGCCTAAATAGTGACATAACAGAAATGGAAAGTACTGAAATGAAATGTGTACAAGTGGCGACAACTCCGGGTCTTCAGTAAACTGGTCCAAGTCTTCAATGCTAGGCTCAATCTCTGGAAGGTCCGAATCACCTGACGACATTCAAAGAAGAAGAAAGAGAATGTCGTCAGCGAACAAATCGCTCGGTAAGTCCCAAAGATAAAGGAGAAATAGAATAGACAGAGAGAGAGTGTGTGTAGCTTTTAAAGTTGTATTATATGGTTAAAATGTTGTATTTAGTGTTAACGCTGTTATTTGTAGCTTGGTACAGAAGAATGCCAGTGTATACGAGAAAAGTCTCAGTAGACCAGAGACTAAGGTGAACAGAATATAGAGTACAAGGCTCCGTTTTACAACCCGGAACAACGGCAATTGAATTCAGGTTAGGTGTTTTAAATTTTGCAGTCTCGTGCTACTTCTAACATCTTCCGTACAAATCTACCCTTAAACCCCGAAATATCTTGTTTGTATTGTAACTTGTAATTGACTTGTAATATAGATTGTATAATTTGATGACTTGCCGAAACCATAATATCAGTAAATGGATGTAACTGGAGGATCATGGACGTAACTGGAGAATCATGTAAATGGAAGTATATCCATAGTTCGGTTCGGTCAATACAGATTGAATAGATTGAACATATGTATTCATGGATTCATATTGCATTGTAGTTTGTACTTGAATCATATTCAAGTCGGATAATTTATAATGAGACTCAGTCTGAGTCAGTACAATTAGAAAAGAAATTAAAGTCCTGAATTAGTTTTTGGTGTTATCGGTAACTGCTGCACATGGACGACAGAATTTGTGTCTTTTTCAAAGACAATTACCGTATTGATAACACTGTTCCCGCCAAAAATTTCTGCGCAAAAGAGTCCAATGTATCAAATGGCAGTGATACGCTTAAGAAAATACGAACCAGTATCTTCCGGGCTATTTTTTGATAAACTCCCGAATGAGAAACAGCTAAATTCTGATGATATTAGAAGCATCTCGAAAAACCCTTCAATTTGATATATTATAGGCTTCGTAATTCATCCGGGATCAAGAGTTATGAGCAAATATGCTATGCACTGTTCCCTGATTAAAAAATCAGGAAATACCTCAATGAGGTATCACGTGCTCACACATGACCAATGGTCACGTGTTGACACGTGATGGTTAAAACTGAAGCATAAATAAATGCTGAGAAAAGGACTCAATTGGGGGTCACGTGCTCACACATGACCAAGGGTCACGTGTCAGCACGTGACTGGCTTCGAAAGCCTTACAGTTTAATAGAATTAAATTCTAAAAGCTTCTAAATCTTTCCAAATGGAAAAGGATTATGGGGACCGTTGGATTAAAGATCCAAGGGTGATTAAAAATCACCAATTTATGGAAAAAAATTTAGACAAGGAAAGATTTCCCCTAAATCTCACCGAAAATAACAAACAGACAATCTTTGGATTTAAAATCCAACGGTGAATAAAATTCACTGAATGATCTAAAGGATCATATTAATTATGAAAACAAATCAAATCTTTCAATGAAAAATTTACAAAACAAATTGATTATTTTCTTCCTCCTATAAATAGGAACCAAAAAGAGAAGAGAAGGGGATCTACTTTTTTTTGGAGAGAAGAACAGAGAGAGAAAAAGGGGAGGAGAATTTAATTCTCAAGAGAGGAAGAAAATTTCTTCAGGAGAAAAAGAAAGCCCTAGGTGAGAAAAGAAAGGGAATCAGAACTTCAAAAAGAGAATTTAATTCTCAAAATCTAAGAGTTTAACTCTTCTGCAAATAAAGAACTTAGTTCTTCTCCTGGTTGAAGATCTGTACAGAGCACATCTCCCCATAGGACGAGAATTTAATTCTCATCGGGTTGAGATCTTGCCATGCAGATGCAGAACTTAGAGGGGGAATTGAGTTTAGAGAATTTAATTCTCCCAAAACAGAACTAGGGTTTAAACCTAATTGAGAATTTAATTCTCTCAAATTCACAGGAATTTAATTCCTCTTAAAAAGAAATTAGGGTTTAACCCTACATAAGAATTTAATTCTTTCATAAATAGGAATTTAATTCCTCCAAAATCATGATTAGGGTTTAACTCTATAGAGAATTTAATTCTTAAAATAAAGAGACTTGAAAGATCTTCATGTACATAAAGAACATTGGTCACGTGATGGCACGTGACCCCAATCCACAGTGATTAGAAAAGAAGGAATAAAACTAGGTCACGTATCCCCATGTGACCCCTAAAAAGATCCCCAAAAATAAAAAGGAAACAGCTTGGAGGCAATACCTCACGTGCTCCCACGTGACTCCAAAAACGCAGAAAGAAAAAGCAAAGGAAATGAAGGCTTTGGGCGCTCTCACGTGTTACCACGTGACCCCTTGGCAAACGCTTTAACAGTCAGCGCATAAATCCCCATCACGTGTCAACACGTGACGCTCAAAATAAAAATAATAAAAAGTGTTTAACACTTAATTGCAGAACGAGATAAAAGGGGATCTGGTCCCACTTTTGGGCGCCCTCACGTGCTCCCACGTGACCCCTCTTTCTTTAGTGTTTAACACTAATTCGAGAACTTTGTACCCAGTGTTTAACACTGGTGTTTTCTAGTGTGTAACACTAATTTGACAACTTCATTTTCAGTGTTTAACACTGTTGTTTGCTAGTGTTTAACACTAATTTGGGGGATTATATTTCCAGTGTTTAACACTGATTATCTTTTAGTGTTTAACATTAATTTGGGAGTTTATCTCCAATGTTCAATACTGAGGTTCTCCAGTGTTAAACACTACTTTTAGCCAAATTGGCTAATTTTCCAGAGGCAAAGCCTCCCATTCAAAATTGAGTAAAAATCAGAACTATAATGTCTACTGCTCAATCAAAGATAAAAATGTTCTCAGAGCCCTCAAACTCTGATTTAGCATTGCTAAATAATATGGGCTTGAACCCAGACAAATGTTTAATGGTCCAACAAAAGGCCAACACTTCAAATCCAATTGGACTTAGCCCAAGTTGGCCATAAGTCATCAATTCAGATTTAACTGAGTCCATGTGCTCATAATTCTAATTAATTGATCTTAGTTCCAAATTGGACTACAGATCACTTAATCCACTTTGGTTCGAGGGTACATCTCTTCACTCCTCTGATATTTGTCGTTGTAATCCTTCAACGTCTTCAGAGAGGTGACGGGTCCCGACAACCACACATTTCATAGACTATGACGTCTTTAAACTGGACTGTGGGGTCCTTAAGCCCATGGACTATGATGTCCTTAACCTGGACTGTGGGGTCCTTAAGCCCACGGACTATGATGTCCTTAACCTTGACTGTGAGGTCCTTAAACTCACGGACTATGATGTCCTTAACCTTGACTGTGAGGTCTTAAAACTCACGGACTATGATGTCCTTAACCTTGACTGTGATGTCTTTAAACTCACGGACTATGATGTCCTTAACCTTGAATGTGATGTCTTTAAGCTCACGGACTATGATGTCCTTAACCTTGGACCACTATGTCCTTAAACTGGTATTGGACCACCATGTCCTTAAACTGGTAATCGACCGCAATGTCTCTAAACTAAACAATTGAGTCCAAATACTTTTTTGTTGGATCTAAATGATCCCGTTAAGTTGATCTTAGTCAAAAATTCGACTAACGTATCCTTAACAAACGTTTAAGTTGATCTTAGTCTCAAATGATACTAACATATCCTTAAACCCAACCCCAAACCCAAATCTAAGAAAATACGGATTTGGACTAATCCACGTCCTACGGGCGACAACATAAATTAGTCTCCGTATACAATCCACGGACAACCACAAACAAAACAAACAGCTACGACACGAAGTGACCATCTGGAGAAGGAGAAAGTTGTTATCGCGATGCGGTAGCGTAATTAACTGCAGGGGCTTGCGCCTACAGGGAAGAGCGTCCCCACAATCAAAACCCCCTCAAACGAGGAGGAATCTGACGAAGTCTGCTACATCGGCCACATCCGTTTAAACCTTCGATACATGATGCCATAAATCAACTTGGTATCTTCGGAGAGGTGGACGGATAGCACCAATTAGCATCTGCCTCGAATCTCAGACAAGACAGTCCGTCTTGCGCGTCTTTCGGAGGGGAACAGATTCTGGCATGCCCGGTGGGACCTTTTCCTCTTTCCATTCCACACTTCGTGTGTCGTGTTTTTCCCGCGATCAAATAATCGCGATGTGTATGTTTTTGGTTGCCCTTAGGGGAGTGGATATTGAAGCCGGCATTTCGTCTCTATGAAGAATGGCATTTGCTCCAACCCTGGCAACTCAGGCTCTGTCATATCCGGCGGAGTCAAGTATGGGTCACTTGCAGCCTCAAATCTCTGCAATCCGGCTCTTCAAGAAATCAACGGGCTTCTTTTTGGGTCGATGCTCCCACCTCCCACCCTCGGTGCCTCAACGCCGATGGAGGAAGCCCAGAGGATGTCTGTCGTCCACAGGCAGACTCCCCAAGCAGCAACCTTGCCGACGGAATCGGTCCTCAAACAACTGGCACATGCCAAAGACCAAGGTCGACGCAGGGGGCAGAATATTCAAGCTCTTCAAGAAATGAATGGTTTCAAACTGCACTAACTGCAACAGCAACTCTCGCTCTGTCCCATCTGGAGGAGCAACCTACGGGCCCCAAGCGGCCTCCCTTTTCACTATGCCAGTGGAGCAGGTAACTCAAGCCACCACCGGGATATTCTTTGGGACCATGCTCCCGCCAACGAGCTTCAGCGCTGTAACAACCCTAATTTTCATATACCCTTTTCTGTACAAATTTTTTTCATTTTTCCATAAAGGAGTATTTTAATCTGAGCACAAGATATATATATTTAATTATTTTGTTTTTTAAATAATTTTATTTTAGTGTACATAAAAATTGTTTTAAAATTGAAGTGTACTTGGAATATTTAATACTGCTGATATCATTTTAAGTATCTACTTTTCTACAATAATTACAAGAAGGAGCTTGTAGCTCATTCGTAATACCTTGCACTGCTGAACCAAGCCACCAGAGTTCGAATCCCATGCCCCACATAATTTTTATATCATTTTTTAGAAAATTTTTTGGGAAGTCAAACGGTCAAACAACCATAACTCTCAAATTAATGCAATTTATAAAAAATAAAGTATACCAAAATCTTCCCCAGACCATTCCCCACCCAACGAGACCCGACTCGGCCCTGACTCGGCCGAATCGGCCGGCGCCGCCGGCCCGACTCGGCCGGTCGGCCGAGTCGTCAACACGAAAAAGTTTCGTGTTGACTTGGTCTTCATCCCTGCATACTCCATTTTCTCTGTACTGTTACAAAATTCTCATTAAACCTCTTTTAAGTCCAAATTTAATGAATTTTTAATGAATTTTATAATTTTTTAAAAATATTTTTTAATCCTAACCCTAACCCTAGCCTAGCCCTATATAAAGACCCCTACTCTCTACCATTTCACCTCACCACTCTACGTTCACTCTATCAAATTCTCGAGAACTCGGTACAAAGAGCGAGAAGCAAAGCGCTGCCGAAACCGACGACGGATTCCGGCGACCGGACTAGAACCTTCGCGACGTTTTCGACACATCGACAACCACCACCTTCCTTAGCCTCCTTAGCTTGTCCAAACCCGTAAGTCCCATCTCTTCTATCTCTCTTTTCCTTAATGTAAAAAATACGACTTTTTGGAACCCGACGGAAATCGGACAAACCGATTTTCGATTCGGTTTTTCTACAAATTTCCACTTGTCACATAATACATAATATCTACCCATACTCATGTTGACTATTAATCACCCATAAACTAATTTAAACAAATTTTCTCACATGAAATGATAAGTTCTTTGCAAAACCGTATTCTTTTCATAAAAATACCATGAAGCTCATTTTTCTTAGTTTAATTAATTCCCTCACTCCTAAATAGGTTTATCTTGATCACTAAACTTGTAGAAATCAATTTGAATGAAATTTCACACATGAAATGATAACGTTTTCAAATACCGTATTCTTGCTCTTTAATACCTTTAAGTTTAATATGTTATGTTTCACCTCTAAACTTCATCAAAACTTAAAATAAGTCACGAGGTAATGACCTACCTCTACACACACTCAAATATAACCCTAATTGATAAATGTCAAAACATGGAATACGACATTACATGACTTTTCACTAAAATACCATATTCTTTATAACCTTTACTTGAAAGCTTTATGTTGTATAAAATTTTAAATAAAATGAAACCACGATATGTCATGGACATCGATCGTTTATCTAAACTGTCTTGTGGTGTCTAGACAAGTATGTCTAGGCTAGTGGTTTTTAATTAGGCCCACGACTGTGGTTCCTTCCCACTTACCTGGCACTTACCTGGCCGCAATTGACGGTGAAGAGGCGATTTGAGGCTTCTAATGACTTATCGTTTAGACCTTAGAAATAGGCTAGTTGGCTTAGGAAACCCTAGAAAATAAAATACGGAAATCTATACCCTTTTACAAATAAATACCTTTTATTTATAAAACCGTTTTCCTAAATGAATAGTATTTGTTAAACCTAAGCAAAGCGCCGCTACAACCCACTTTTGGGGAACCCGTTAAGGATAGTACGGTTCATCGTGCACCCGCGGGCTAGTATTGCGAGATTCAGACCTCCGCAAGGAGCATTCGGTCTTGAAAGGTTTAAAATACAGCATTTAAGAATAATGCGATTTTGGAAATTAAAATATTTATTTAAAAATTAGTTTTGTATTAATATATATTTGGATACCATTTAGACACCTATTTTATCATAATATAAAGTTTCCACTTTTTCCTAAAATTCCAAGATTAAAGGTTACATTAAAATACCATGAAATTCTAATAAAACAATTAATACTTTTATTAGGATATATTCACTAGAATAACACAAATAAAATTCACATTCATTATAATTATAAAGACGAATAATAAATACTTGAGGTGTATTTTGAAAACTATACAAAAGTACTTTTTACATAAAACCCCCTCAAGTTTTACAAATTACAATAAGGCCCCTAACTAATATTGAACTTCAAATTACTTTTCTTTTAGTCTGACTCGGGTTAGAGTCTGACTATTTCTGACTTGAATATGATTCAAGTCAATCTATATTCTTTTATATTCCAACACAATTTGAATACATGAATCCCTGAATCCAGTTAACAATATATTCATTTTGACTGAATCAAACCATGGATATTCATCCATTATCCTGATATTCCATTTACCTGATTATACAGTTACAACATGTTTACTGATATCATGGTTTTGGTCAGTCATCCAACTTACATATTCCAATACTACAATATTGTTAAAACATTACGGGGTTTAAGGGGTAGATTGGTACGGAAGGTGTTAAAGGTGGCACGAGGTTGTCAGATTAAGACACCTAACCTGAATCCTATTGCTGTTGTACCGTGGAATAACGGTTCCTTGTACTTTCCTTTTGCCCTGATCTCTAGCATATAGAGACCCCCCTCGTATACACTGGCATCTTTCTGTACCAAGCTACAAACAACAGCGTTAAACAATGTTCCATAATATTCAACAATATAATACTTTAGAAAATACTGTTACTCTGTCATTCTCATTCTTCTTATCTTTGGGACTTACCGAGCGATCTGTTCGCTGACGACATTCTATTTCTTTCTTCTTTGAATGTCGTCAGGTGCGTTGGACCAAGCTGAGATCGAGCCCACCGGTGAAGATTTAGAGCAGTTCCAAGAAGACCCAGAGCTCTAGATAATTGTACCTTGTTCTTTCTAGTATTTTCATTTTCTGTTATATCACTGTTTAGGCATTGCTTTTCATTCCAGTTGTATTTTCTTTTCATGCATTGTACAAGAATGTTATTAATAAAAGTTGCTGTTATTTCTATATTATTCGTCTTTTGTGATTTACTTTATATTGCTTAGTTACGCTTAGCGTATGTACTTCTGAGTATATACGTAGCGGGCCTCGTCGCGTCCACTTTGCCGTACACTGGGAAGCGGGGCGTGACAGGTTTTGTTGGTGGCCCATGCAGGTCAGAGCTGTATGAATCCCTATCATGCAGCTCTGGTCTGCGTGAACAACCTAAGCAATATAAACACAAGAACCAGCAACTAAAACATTCTTTACAATCATGTTCCTTGAATCCCATCATTTCTTTGAATCATATACCTTGAATCTGTCCTAATCCAAAATTCCCTCACCTCTTTTACAATTTTACCAAAACCTTCGCATCCTTCATTCCTTCACACATTTTCACATTTTTAAAACCTTTGCACCACCTTGTTATTTTTTTTCCACATATTGTCAGTACACAAGCACCAAACTTTCCTTGGATTGTTACACTTTCCTTTTACAAATTTCGAGGACGAAATTTTTATAAGGAGGGTAGAATGTAACAACCATAATTTTCATATACCCTTTTCTGTACAAATTTTTTTCATTTTTCTATAAAGGAGTATTTTAATCTGAGCACAAGATATATATATTTAATTATTTTGTTTTTAAATAATTTTATTTTAGTGTACATAAAAATTGTTTTAAAATTGAAGTGTACTTGGAATATTTAATACTGCTGATATCATTTTAAGTATCTACTTTTCTACAATAATTACAAGAAGGAGCTTGTAGCTCATTGGTAATACCTTGCACTGCTGAACCAAGCCACCAGAGTTCGAATCCCATGCCCCACATAATTTTTATTTCATTTTTAAAAAAAAATTTTGGGAAGTCAAACGGTCAAACAACCATAACTCTCAAATTAATGCAATTTATAAAAAATAAAGTATACCAAAATCTCCCCCAGACCATTCCCCACCCAACGAGACCCGACTCGGCCGAATCGGCCGGCGCCGCCGGCCGGACTCGGCCGGTCCGCCGAGTCGTCAACACGAAAAAGTTTCGTGTTGACTTGGTCTTCATCCCTGCATACTCCATTTTCTCTGTACTATTACAAAATTCTCATTAAACCTCTTTTAAGTCCAAATTTAATGAATTTTTAATGAATTTTATAATTTTTTAAAAATATTTTTTAATCCTAACCCTAACCCTAGCCTAGCCCTATATAAAGACCCCTACCCTCTACCATTTCACCTCACCACTCTAAGTCCACTCTATCAAATTCTCGAGAACTCGGTACAAAGAGCGAGAAGCAAAGTGCTGCCGAAACCGACGACGGATTCCGGCGACCGGACTAGAACCTTCGCGACGTTTTCGGCGCATCGACAACCACCACCTTCCTTAGCCTCCTTAGCTTGTCCAAACCCGTAAGTCCCATCTCTTCTATCTCTCTTTTCCTTAATGTAAAAAATACGACTTTTTGGAACCCGACGGAAATCGGACAAACCGATTTTCGATTCGGTTTTCTATAAATTTCCACTTGTCACATAATACATAATACCTACCCATACTCATGTTGACTATTAATCACCCATAAACTAATTTAAACAAACTTTCTCACATGAAATGATAAGTTCTTTGCAAAACCGTATTCTTTTCATAAAAATACCATGAAGTTCATTTTTCTTAGTTTAATTAATTCCCTCACTCCTAAATAGGTTTATCTTGATCACTAAACTTGTAGAAATCAATTTGAATGAAATTTCACACATGAAATGATAACGTTTTCAAATACCGTATTCTTGCTCTTTAATACCTTTAAGTTTAATATGTTATGTTTCACCTCTAAACTTCATCAAAACTTAAAATAAGTCACGAGGTAATGACCTACCTCTACACACACTCAAATATAACCCTAATTGATAAATGTCAAAACATGGAATGCGACATTACAGGACTTTTCACTAAAATACCATATTCTTTATAACCTTTACTTGAAAGCTTTATGTTGTATAAAATTTTAAATAAAATGAAACCACGATATGTCATGGACATCGATCGTTTATCTAAACCGTCTTGTGGTGTCTAGGCAAGTGTGTCTAGGCTAGTGGTTTTTAATTAGGCCCACGACTGTGGTTCCTTCCCACTTACCTGGCACTTACCTGGCCGCAATTGACGGTGAAGAGGCGATTTGAGGCTTCTAATGACTTATCGTTTAGACCTTAGAAATAGGCTAGTTGGCTTAGGAAACCCTAGAAAATAAAATACGGAAATCTATACCCTTTTACAAATAAATACCTTTTATTTATAAAACCGTTTTCCTAAATGAATAGTATTTGTTAAACCTAAGCAAAGCGCCGCTACAACCCACTTTTGGGGAACCCGTTAGGGATAGTACGGTTCATCGTGCACCCGCGGGCTAGTAGTGCGAGATTCAGACCTCCGCAAGGAGTATTCGGTCTCGAAAGGTTTAAAATACAGCATTTAAGAATAATGTCATTTTGGAAATTAAAATATTTATTTAAAAATTAGTTTTGTATTAATATATATTTGGATACCATTTAGACACCTATTTTATCATAATATAAAGTTTCCACTTTTTCCTAAAATTCCAAGATTAAAGGTTACATTAAAATACCATGAAATTCTAATAAAACAATTAATACTTTTATTAGGATATATTCACTAGAATAACTCAAATAAAATTCACATTCATTATAATTATAAAGACGAATAATAAATACTTGAGGTGTATTTTGAAAACTATACAAAAGTAATTTTTACATAAAACCCCCTCAAATTTTACAAATTACAATAAGGCCCTAATATTGAACTTCAAATTACCTTTCTTTTAGTCTGACTCGGGTTAGAGTCTGACTATTTCTGACTTGAATATGATTCAAGTCAATCTATATTCTTTTATATTCCAACACAATTTGAATACATGAATCCCTGAATCCAGTTAACAATATATTCATTTTGACTGAATCAAACCATGGATATTCATCCATTATCCTGATATTCCATTTACCTGATTATATAGTTACAACATGTTTACTGATATCATGGTTTTGGTCAGTCATCCAACTTACATATTCCAATACTACAATACTGTTAAAACATTACGGGGTTTAAGGGGTAGATTGTTACGGAAGGTGTTAAAGGTGGCACGAGGTGGTCAGATTAAGACACCTAACCTGAATCCTATTGCTGTTGTACCGTGGCATAACGGTTCCTTGTACTTTCCTTTTGCCCTGATCTCTAGCATATAGAGACCCCCCTCGTATACACTGGCATCTTTCTGTACCAAGCTACAAACAACAGCGTTAAACAATGTTCCATAATATTCAACAATATATTACTTTAGAAAATACTGTTACTCTGTCATTCTCATTCTTCTTATCTTTGGGACTTACCGAGCGATCTGTTCGCTGACGACATTCTATTTCTTTCTTCTTTGAATGTCGTCAGGTGCGTTGGATCAAGCTGAGATCGAGCCCACCGGTGAAGATTTGGAGCAGTTCCAAGAAGACCCAGAGCTCTAGATAATTGTACCTTGTTCTTTCCAGTATTTTCATTTTCTGTTATGCCACTGTTTAGGCATTGCTTTTCATTCCAGTTGTATTTTCTTTTCATGTATTGTACAAGAATGTTATTAATAAAAGTTGCTGTTATTTCTATATTATTCGTCTCTTGTGATTTACTTTATATTGCTTAGTTACGCTTAGCGTATGTACTTCTGAGTATATACGTAGCGGGCCTCGTCGCGTCCACTTCGCCGGACACTGGGAAGCGGGGCGTGACAAGCGCTCCTGTACCATCGCAAGAAGCTCCCAAGAAGTCGTTTTTCAGCGCTCCTGTGCTTATTTACGCCATACTTTGCATTATACTATATATAAGCACACACAAAAAAATTGTGATAATAAAAGAGTAGAAAGTGAAAAATTATATTTAAAAGATTGGAATAGTTTAAGAAAAACAAGAAAGTTGGATGTTTTCTTAAATGAAGCTAGTAATAAGTAGTTATGAGCTGTTGTCCCAAGGGTTAATAAGATGAAGGAAATTACTAATCTGAGATTAAAAATAAGCCTGAAAAATAGTTCCTATTCTGGAAGCCAAACATTTGAACGTTGATACCCTACTATACGCACTTACACACATCTTAAAACTCGGGATAGTAGAGGATACCTTGAAATGCTCTTGTCTAAAAGCCAAAGTATGAAGAAAATAAAAGTGGAGAATAAAAGATAAAATGGTGAAAAGAAAAATGAACACTGGTTTTGTTATCACCGAGGCAGCAATAAAAAAATATAGCGAGGGTGCTTTATCACCTAGTGCCTTAGACCAACTGGTTTGGGAGCCACTGCTAAGCCTTAAGTGTTGCAAGACGAGGAAAAACACCTAATTAGGAAGCACATGAGTAATCGGTCGGTTATTACCTCAAGAAGTATTAACGGTCGCATGAAGAATGTGTGAGCAAATTCCATCTAAATATCTATTAAAAAGTACTAAGGTAGATGGACAAGTGTATGATTGCTTGAATTGAATTCTCTGAGTGTAGGGATGTCCAGTTCACACACGTAGGGGTATATGATCAATGTTTTGAAGAAAGGTAGGAATGAAAACTAAAGGCGATGTTTAATTGAGGGATAATGTGATTTCTAATATTTTTTCATGACCATTAAGATAGGGCTCATAGCAACTGAAAAGCTGGTATAGTTGAAAACTCTTATTTTCAAGTTCTTTCTTTTATAGTTCTTATCTTTATATAACTTTCACCATCTCTCTTTTATTATAGGATTTTGTGGGTGTAATCCGCTGAAAACCCTCAGGAGACAACACTCCTCCTACTAGGGATATGCCACTGGCGCCGAGTAAGGAAGGCTGGGGGCAACTCTCCTTCTGGACTGACTCTGCCGACTCCAACGGCGAAAATTGATGCTGCTGTTCCAACTGGGAACAGCTTTGAACCACTTAGGAAGGTGCGCAGGAACTCTCCTGCCGCCGTACTGAAAAGATCTCCTCCATCCGTAGAGAATGCATCGAGGGCGAAGCCGGAGCAACCCCCTCAGCGGTTGTCCTCCAAAATTTACAAAGTCTGGCGACGGGTTCAGGACTCAGTAATTGATCAAGATTACTCTCGCCGACAGAAAAGGGTGAAGGTTCAGCAGGAAGAGAACCGTCCTGTCAAGCCACCAAAGACGACAGCTACCTGGGTGCCCGCTGCAACGGCCCCTCAACGTCAACCACTCAAAAGAGAAGGAGGCCGGAGAAAGCCCCTGTGACTATGGCAGACCATAAAGACGCTGAGCCCAAACGCCCCAAGTCTGGGGGCATAATCGTGCATACTATTTATATGGCTTCCGGGAAAGAGGATAGCCGCTCTTCTACGGGCCACCGACCACTCACCCGATCCATCACAAGAGCTCAGGAACAACAGCAACAGAAGCTTCAAGAAATGCTAACAGCCATGGCCGCACTTACGGGACCGAAAGCAAGCCTGGAGACATCCTCGGAGCAGCGCCGTGAGCAGGAAACTGATGCCGAGTTTCTTCGGAGAATCCTCGAAAAGAAGGACAAAGAGGCTGCTGAACAAGCGGCCAATATCAAGCAAATGACCCTTCTATTCCAAGATATGGTGGGCATGATGATCCAGCCGGATCCCTCCAGCTGAAGACCCTCCGATCATTATGGAAGACGATAGAGAGGAGACATCTAATCCTCATCTGGCTCATTCAGCAGCCAAGGAGGAAACCATTTCCAAGGCTGCACTTGACGACTATATAGCACAGCAGATATGAGTTCACCAGGCGAATGAAGGGGCTGGGCAAATTGTTAGAACTGGGCGACCATATCCGGGCTGGTATGACCAAATAAGTTTCCCGCCGGGATATACGATCCCCAAATTCCATATGTACAAGGGGACAGGCAATCCCCATCAACATGTTGCTCAGTTCAGGGCTTTTTGCGGCAATACTGGAGGTGATGATAAACTTCTACTTCGCCAGTTCGTCGGTAGTTTAGCAGACACGGCTTTTGAATGATACTCGGAGCTTCCCGACGGCTCCGTCAAAACGTTTACAAAAATGGAGTTGCTATTCACTCAATGGTTTGCAAGCGCCAGTGAACGCACCCCGATCACATCATTGATAAACGCCAGGGTGAAGCCAGGCGAGACGTGGGTCCAGTACGCTATACGGTGGCGAAACTTATGGTCGAAGTGCGAACAAAGCATCGAAGAAGCACCTGCGGTAGGCATGTTCGTGGGCACTCTTGATCCACAAGCAACCATCTCGCAATTCATGATGCTCTTCAAACCGACCACGTTCCAAGCTTTAATTGATAAGCTAGCCCAAATGGATCAGATGGGACATAAACCGCCTCCTCCAAAGCCAGACTCTCGAAATGAGAAAGGAAAAGGGAAAGCGATCGTCGTCGCCAATACTCAACAACAGCCGAGCAACTCAAAGCCGGTTGTTCGCCAAAACAACATGCGTCCACGCCCATCCTTCGAGGAGAGACTGGGACGTACTTACTCGTTTCCTCAGAATAAAACAAGGAGACTGTTCGAGCTGGCAGTGCGCAACAGACTCATCAATCTGCCGAATCCAAAACGTCCGTTGCAGCCAGGCGATGTCAACGATCCCAATTATTGTCCTTACCACCAAACGGTAAGTCACCCGATCGAGAATTGTTTCGTCTTTAAGGGATGGATCGAGGATCAGTACCTACAAGGCAAGTTTGCGCTGTCTGAAAAATGGAAAGTAAACCCACCACAGCCGCATACTCCAAAGAAGACGGACACACCGGGGACAACTTGTTCTTTTGTTGAAAAAGCTCCGTGGGAGGTCGTGCTTCACGCTAAAACCAAAAAGATGCTGAATGATCTCCAGACATGCCCGACGATCAGATGGAAGAATCCGTTAGAACCTGAGATCATCAAGGGGATGCTGAAGCCGCGCCCAACTCCAAAGATTGGTGATATCCAAAATGCTCACACTTAGTCGTCAAGATCTTCGAAAAAGAAGAAGAAGTCCAAAAAGACCGTGAAGCCTGGCGACAAGCGCACGGACTTACAGAAACAGATTGACGCGCTGGAGGAGTATAATCAGAAAGCACGGACTCCCATCACGCTCCAAGAGTTTCTCAGCCACGTCCTCGAGGACGGAAGTGATGGAGAAGACCCATCAGATGAATCTGAGGACTACGTAGCAAGCTGTCATGTGATCTCTCACTCATTGATAGATGATAAAGAGGCTCCTTGCACCGAGAAACCGAGGGTGGGTCCTGAACCAGAACTTCTGTGGCCGTCAGACGAAATGATTGATGCATTCCTGAATGAAATACATCTAAAAAGTAAAGCCGATCGGGAGCGTGAGATGGCCATATTTGAAAAGGCCAAACGCCGGCGACTAGACAAAAGGGACGAAACACTCCCACCAGATCAAAGTACATCCGCCGCAGATGAAAGCAGGATCAAGATAAGGAAACGATTCGCTAAAGCCATATCGATAGGGATGAGGCTGCCCTCTTTCAGAGAAAATTCTCCTGGTGGTATACAACTTGATGAAGCGGAAGTATATCCTAACTTCTGCTTATATCATTAGAAGATCGCACATCTTACTGAAGACTGCAACTCCTTTAAGTGTTGGTGGCAAGGGTATGTCGCTCACAGGCAACACTTCAACAGGACAAAGCGTGAAGCTCGTAGACAGCAGAAAAATGCGACAGATGAGCGTAAAAGAATTGCCGGCAATTGTCATAGGGTTGATCCCGAGGGACCGCAAGTTATCACCTTCGGGAGCGACTCCGACGAAAAAGTATCCCTCGGCCCTCTCTTCAAGGAATCCATCTCTAAAACGAAAGAATTGAGGAGTTGCGAGAACATTCATCCATGCAATCGCACGCTACCCAGAAAGAATCTCGGATCTGCAAACAAGGGATCGAACAAAAGGATAAAGGGAAGGAAAAAACGGCCTTCGTCGCCAACGCTCAACAACAATCGAGTGGCCCTAGACCGGTTGTTTGCCAAAACAACAAGCGGTAACCCCTCTATGAAAAGTTGAAACAACCTTACTCATTTTTCAGGGATGAAACAAAGAGTCTGTTCGAATTAGCAGTGCGCAACAGGCTTATCACTCTACCGGAGCCGAAACACCAACTACAACTGAATGATGTCAACAATTCTAATTATTGCCCTTACCACCAAGTATTGGGCCATCCGATCGAAAACTGCTACGTCTTCAAAAACTGGGTTGATGACCAACACCAACAGGGCAAGTTTGCACTGTCCGAAAACTGGAAGGTGAGCCCGCAACAACCACACGCTCCGAGAAAGATGGATATGCCGGGGGCATCATGCTCATTCATAGGGAAAGCCCCATGGACCGAAAAGTCCGTAAACTAGAAATTCGCCTCAAATACGGCAACGGCGGACCGCAATGTCCTAAAACTTGCAAATGACCGAAACGTCGTTAAACCACTACCAGCCCGCGGCATCCTCAGGCTGACGTGTTAAAAAAAACAAAAACGGTATGTCCATAAGCAAAATGGGCACGGATGAAAACCCGAAAGGGCTCCGTGAGTAAAAACAGCAGGGCTACCGGCGAGTCTTGTGAAAACCCAAAAGGGCGCAGACTCGTAAAAAAGAAAGGAAAAAAAAGAAAAAGAAACGGTATGTCCATAAGCAAAAGGGCACGGATGAAAACTCGAGAGGGCTCCATGAGTAAAAACAGCAGGGCTACCGACGAGTGTTTGTGAAAAGCCGAAAGGGCGCAACCTCGTTAAAGGACACTTGCAAGGTCCTCTCGACCTTGTGAGGAGAAACCACCCGCGTGAGATCCTTACGACTCACAAAGGAAGCAACACACTTAGGGATCCCCACGATTTCTAAGGAGAAATTACACTTGCGAGATCCTCACGACTCGTAAGGAGAACTCTCTTATGGGACCCTCACGGCTCATAAGATTTGAAAGTCTTAAGTTACAGAGACCTGAACCTGTTCTTAAGCAACCCCCCACAATCTTCGATATTGCCCTACAAGCGGCTCGATGCTGACCCTTGTATACAATCCACGGGCGCGAATAAATATTTCCCTAACGAAGTCCCACCTGTGACTAGGGATATGTTCGCATGATGAACAACCCTTGTAAGTCCTCTCGATTTACAAGGAGAAAACCCTCTTGTAGGATCCTTACGACTTACAGAGGAACACGCACTTAGAAATCCTCACGATTCCTAAGGAGAAAACGCACCTACGAGATCCTCACGACTCGTAGGGAGAAACACCTTTATGAGACCCTTACGGCTCATGAAGTCAAAAGCCTTAGTCGACAGGTTCCTAACCCTGTTTACTAAGCCACCTTTGTTCAACATCGACAGAGGCAAATGATGATTCGCTCCTGGCAATATCCCAGTTGTAGCGATGCTGATGACTAAAACCGATATCAAATTCCAAGCCCTTTCACGGCAAATGATGATTCGCTCTTGGCAATATTCCAGTTGTAGCGATGTTGATGCTAAGATTGGCGTCAGATTCCAAGTTCCACACTCGCGATAAAAAAAATCAGCGAGCCATACATGCACACGAAATAGCCGAAATGATGGGGCAACTTGCAACAAAATCAGCAAGCAAAAATGTATGCATGCAAAATATGATTGGGCAACTCGCAATAAAAAACAGCGAGTAAAAATAAAATAAACAGCCGAAATGATTGGGCAACTCGCAATAAAAAGCAGCGGGTGAAAATAAAATAAACAGCCAAAATGATTGGGCACCGCGAAAAATGGCCGAAATGATTGGGCAATCGCGACCTTCGCGATATAAAAGCTGAAATGATAGAGCATCGCGGAAAGAAAATAATAAAAAAAATGAATGAAACTTTTGCCCTACAGGTGAGATTACATCGATCCCTGTATACAATCCAGGGGCACAAACAAAGAGGGAACCATACCTTCCCAACAGGCTCCACCAGAAAGCGAAGCCAAATCTCGACGGTTCATAGACAACCTAGAGACAACCTCGACATTTGTCACAATATTGCAGACACAATGTCAACAAACGAAGCAAAGGAAGATCCCTAGCTTCAGGGTCTCGACGTCAATATCGACAACTTAGAGATCACCAACGGCGTTTCTCCCCACTCCAACCAGATGCAGACGTGACGTCAACAACCGACCTCAGAGTCGCAACGAAACGGAGCCATGGCAAAGTCCCTAGTTCCAAATTTCAATGGCCACATCTACAGCCTGGAGACCAACAACGGTGTGCCTCCTCATTCCAGCAGGACACAGATGTTACACCATCAAACGGAGCTACGACATAGTCCTTAGTTCCGAATCTCGGCGGTTCACAGACAACCTAGAGACCATCTCAGCATTCGTCTCGTTACAGCTGACGAGATGTCAACGACGGCGTTCCCCCACAGTCCAGCAGGATGCAGATGCAACGTCAACGAAAGACCCTATGGTCGAAACAAAGCGGAGTGACGGAAAAATCCCAGCTCCACCTCAGCATTCGTCTCAATACAGCAGACGAGATGTCAACGACGGCATTCCTTCGCAGTCCATCAGGATGCAGATGCAACGTCAACAAAGACCTCATGGTCGAAATAAAGCGGAGTGACGGCAAAATCCCAGCTCCACCTCAGCATTCGTCTCGTTACAGCAGACGCAATGTCAATAACGGCATTCCCTCGCAATCCAGTACGATATAGATGCAACGTCAGCGAAAGACCTCATGGTCAAAACAAAGCGGAGTGACGGCAAAATCCCAGCTCCACCACGACATTCGTCTCGATGCAGTAGACGCAGTGCCGGCAAATGAAGCGAAGGAAAAATTCCTAGCTTCAGGGTCTTGACGGCAACTCATATAAAACGTGAAAGACTACCGGAGATCATCCCAAATGGAGTGGTCACCATCTCGATGTTCGTCTTGATACAGCAGACGCGATGTCAACAACAGTGTCCTTCCTCCAACAGGATTCGGACATGATAAAACAAACGAAGCGAAGGCCAAATTCCTAGCTTCAGGGTCTTGACGGCAACTCATATTAAACCTGAAAGACTACCGGAGATCATCCCACATGGAGTGGTCACCACCTTGACGTTCGTCTTGATACAGCAGACGGGATGTCACTACAGCGTCCTTCCTCCAACAGGATCCGGACACGCCAAAGCAAACGAAGCAAAGGCCAAATTCCTAGCTTCAGGGTCTTGACGGTAACTCAAATAAAACCGGAAAGACCATCGGAGATCATCTCACACCAGCATGGAGTGGTCACCACCTCGACGTTCGTCTCGATACAGTAGACGATATGTCACTACAGCGTCCTTCCTCCAACAGGATTCGGACATGCCAAAGCAAACGAAGCAAATGCCAAATTCCTAGCTTCCGGGTGTTGACAGTAACTCAAATAAAACCTGAAAGACTACCGGAGATCATCCCACATGGAGTGGTCACCACCTCGACGTTCTTCTCGATACAGCAGATGAGATGTCACCACAGCGTTCTCCCTCCAGCAGGATTCAGACGCGACAATCAAACAACGGAGCCACGGCAAAATCCCTAGTTCCAAACCTCGATGGTTCATCAGCGACCTAGAGACAACCGCGACATTCGTCTCGATACAGCAGACGCAATGCCAACAAACGAAGCAAAGGCCAAATTCCTAGCTTCAAGGTCTTGACGACAACTCATATAAAACCTGAAAGACCATCGGAGATCATCCCACATGGAGTGGTCACCACCTCGACGTTCGTCTCGATACAGCAGATGAGATGTCACCACAGCGTTCTTCCAGCAGGATTCAGACGCGACAATCAAACAATGGAGCCACGACAAAATCCCTAGTTCCAAACCTCGATGGTTCATCAGCAACCTAGAGACAACCGCGACATTCGTCTCGATACAGCAGACGCAATGCCAACAAACGAAGCAAAAGCCAAATTCCTAGCTTCAGGGTCTTGACGGCAACTCATATAAAACCTGAAAGACCATCGGAGATCATCTCACATCAGCGCGGAGTGGTCACCACCTCGACATTCGTCTCGATACAGCAGACGAGATGTCACCCCAGCGTTCTTCCTCCAGCAGGGTTCAGACGCGACAATCAAACAAACGGAGCCACGGCAAAATTCCCAGTTCCAAGCCTCGACGGTTCACCAACAACCTAGAGACAACCGCGACATTCGTCTCGATACAGCAGACGCAGTGCCAGCAAACGAAGAAAAGGCCAAATTCCTAGCTTCAGGGTCTTGACGGCAACTCATATAAAACCTGAAAGACTATCGGAGATCATCCCATACCAGCGCGGAGTGGTTATGACTCATCGGGGCTCTCCAAAATGAGCCTAACCTCAAGTAAAAAGCGGCATGGAAAAATTCCTAACGCTTGCTCTTCTGATGGTCAAACTGCCTAAGAAGATTGCTTGAAGACATCTTGTCCAGCCCCCGAAGGGATCAGAGACATGATAGTCGCAAGGCTACTCGAACAGCAAGATTTCCTACCGAGGGATACATCAGCCAACGCGACGGTACGACGGGCAAAACCCTAGTACCACAGACCCTAACGGACCTCTGTCGTAAAGAGCAAAGGTTAACTGTGACGTTAGGACATCCTTGCGAGAAATGCTCGATTCGTCCCGACTCGTAGGGAAAAGCCTTAGGCAATGGGGATAAAAAACCTGTTTCCTAAGCACTGGGGCCCTGCAAGTCAGTCCAAAACGGACTCTTGCATACTATTCACGGGTCACACTCTCTAAAGTCGAATCTCGACAAGGAGAGAAACAACCACTTACGAGTCCTCTCGACTTGTAAGGGGGAAAATTCTCTTGTGAGATCCTTACGACTCTAAAGAGAAAACACACACTTAGGAGTCCTCACGACTCCTAGGGAGAAAATACACCTACGGGATCCTCTCGACGCGTAGGGAGAAAAGTCTTTATGAGACCCTCACGGCTCATAAAATTAAAAAGTCCTAGGTGGCAGATCCTAACCCTGTCTCCTAAGCCATCACTATCTTATAAATAGTTCAAGATGAACGGTTATCTACCATCTATGGGCCACACTTGCCAAAGCTACATGCCACTGAAATGGAGAAGTTACTCATGAGCATATAAACTACTTCACGCCAGAGTAAGACATAAAGAAATAGAAAGGTGCGGCTCATAGGGCTGAGGGTTTGGAACTATATCCCTTAAGAGTTGAGATTTGAGTCAATGATAAATGACGAAGCTTGTGTCCGCTCGTTATCTTCTCAGATCAAGATTCTGAAAGTTATATACCAACCCGAAACTGGTCATACGCCATGCATTACTCTGCACTACTTCACCCACGTATATACTTACATGGGCAAAGTAGTGGGGGCATTTGTTCCCGCAAAAATTTCTGCGCAAAAGAGTCCAAGGTATCAAATGGCAGTGATACGCTTAAGAAATTGCGAACCAGTATCTTCCGGGCTGTTTTTTGACAAACTCCCGAATGAGAAACAGCTAAATTCTGATGATATTAGAAGCATCTCAAAAAACCCTTCGATTTGATATATTATGGGCATCGTAATTCATCCGGGATCAAGAGTTATGAGCAAATATGCTATGCACTGTTCCCTGATTAAAAAATCAGGAAATACCTCAATGAGGTATCACGTGCTCACACGTGACCAATGGTCACGTGTTGACACGTGATGGTTAAAATTGAAGCATAAATAAACGCTGAGAAGAGGACTCAATTGGGGGTCACGTGCTCATACGTGACCAAGGGTCATGTGTCAGCACGTGACTGGCTTCGAAAGCCTTACAGTTTAATATAATTAAATTCTAAAAGCTTCTAAATCTTTCCAAATGGAAAAGGATTATGGGGACCGTTGGATTAAAGATCCAAGGGTGATTAAAAATCACCAATTTATGGAAAAAATCTTAGACAAGGAAAGATTTCCCCTAAATCTCACCGAAAATAACAAACAGAATATCTTTGGATTTAAAATCCAACGGTGAATAAAATTCACTGAATGGTCTAAAGGATCATATTAATTATGAAAATAAATCAAATCTTTCAATAAAAGATTTACAAAACAAATTGATTATTTTCTTCCTCCTATAAATAGGAACCAAGAAGAGAAGAGAAGGGGATCTACTTTTTTTTGGAGAGAAGAACAGAGAGAGAGAAAGGGGAGGAGAATTTAATTCTCAAGAGAGGAAGAAAATTTCTTCAGGAGAAAAAGAAAACCCTAGGTGAGAAAAGAAAGGGAATCAGAACTCCAAACAGAGAATTTAATTCTCAAAATCTAAGAGTTTAACTCTTCTGCAAATAAAGAACTTAGTTCTTCTTCTGGTTGAAGATCTGTACAAAGCACATCTCCACATAGGATGAGAATTTAATTCTCATCGGGTTGAGATCCTGCCATGCAGATCCAAAACTTAGAGGGGGAATTGAGTTTAGAGAATTTAATTCTCCCAAAACAGAACTATGGTTTAACCCTAATTGAGAATTTAATTCTCTCAAATTCACAGGAATTTAATTCCTCTTAAAAAGAAATTAGGGTTTAACCCTACATAAGAATTTAATTCTTTCATAAATAGGAATTTAATTCCTCCAAAATCATGATTATGGTTTAACTCTATAGAGAATTTAATTCTTAAAATAAAGAGACTTGAAAGATCTCCATGCACATAAAGAACATTGGTCACGTGATGACACGTGACCCCAATCCACAGTGATTAGAAAATAAGGAATAAAACTAGGTCACGTGTCCCCACGTGACCCCTAAAAAGATCCCCAAAAATAAAAAGGAAACAGCTTGGAGGCAATACCTCACGTGCTCCCACGTGACTCCCAAAACGCAGAAAGAAAAAGCAAAGGAAATGAAGGCTTTGGGCGCTCTCACGTGTTACCACGTGACCCCTTGGCAAACGCTTTAACAGTCAGCGCATAAATCCCCATCACGTGTCAAAACGTGACGCTTAAAATAAAAATAATAAAAAGTGTTTAACACTTAATTGCAGAACGAGATAAAAGGGGATCTGGTTCCACTTTTGGGCGCCCTCACGTGCTCCCACGTGACCCCTCTTTCTTTAGTGTTTAACACTAATTCGAGAACTTTGTACCCAGTGTTTAACACTGGTGTTTTATAGTGTGTAACACTAATTTGAAAACTTCATTTCCAGTGTTTAACACTGTTGTTTGCTAGTGTTTAACACTAATTTGGGGGATTATATTTTCTGTGTTTAACACTAATTATCTTTTAGTGTTTAACACTAATTTGGGAGTTTATCTCTAATGTTCAATACTGAGGTTCTCTAGTGTTTAACACTACTTTTAGCCAAATTGGCTAATTTTCCAGAGGCATAGCCTCCCATTCAAAATTGAGTAAAAATCAGAACTATAATGTCTACCGCTCCATCAAAGATAAAAATGTTCTCAGAGCCCTCAAACTCTGATTTAGCATTGCTAAATAATGTGGGTTTGAACCCAGACAAATGTTTAATGGTCCAACAAAAGGCCAACACTTCAAATCCAATTGGACTTAGCCCAAGTTGGCCATAAGTCCTCAATTCAGATTTAACTGAGTCCATGTGCTCATAATTCTAATTAATTGATCTTAGTTCCAAATTGGACTACAGATCACTTAATCCACTTTGGTTCGAGGGTACATCTCTTCACTCCTCTGATATTTGTCGTTGTGATCCTTCAACGTCTTCAGAGAGGTGACGGGTCCCGACAACCACACATTTCATAGACTATGGCGTCTTTAAACTGGACTGTGGGGTCCTTAAGCCCATGGACTATGATGTCCTTAACCTGGAATGTGGGGTCCTTAAGCCCACGGACTATGATGTCCTTAACCTTGACTGTGAGGTCTTTAAACTCACGGACTATGATGTCCTTAACCTTGACTGTGAGGTCTTAAAACTCACGGACTATGATATCCTTAACCTTGACTGTGAGGTCTTTAAACTCACGGACTATGATGTCCTTAACCTTGGACCACTATGTCCTTAAACTGGTATTGGACCACTATGTCCTTAAACTGGTATTGGATCACCATGTCCTTAAACTGGTAATCGACCGCAATGTCTTTAAACTAAACAATTGAGTCCAAATGCTCTTTTGTTGGATCTAAATGATCCCATTAAGTTGATCTTAGTCAAAAATTCGACTAACGTATCCTTAACAAACGTTTAAGTTGATCTTAGTCTCAAATGAGACTAACGTATCCTTAAACCCAACTTCAAACCCAAATCTAAGAAAATACGGATTTGGACTAATCCACGTCCTACGGGCGACAACATAAATTAGTCTCTGTATACAATCCACGGGCAACCACAAACAAAACAAACACCTACGACACGAAGTGACCATCTGGAGAAGGAGAAAGTTGTTACCGCGATGCGGTAGCGTAATTAACTGCAGGGGCTTGCGCCTGCAGGGAAGAGCGTCCCCACAATCAAAAATCCCTCAAACGAGGAGAAATCTGACGAAGTCTGCTACATCGGTCGCATCCGTTTAAACCTTCGATACATGGTGCCATAAATCAACTTGGTATCTTCAGAGAGGTGGACGGATAGCACCAATTAGCATCTGCCCCGAATCTCAGGCTAGACAGTCCGTCTTGCGCGTCTTTCGGAGGGGAACAGATTTTGGCATGCCCGGTGGGACCTTTTCCTCTTTCCACTCCACACTTCGTGTGTCGTGTTTTTCCCGCGATCAAATAATCGCGGTGTGTATGTTTTTGGTTGCCCTTAGAGGAGTGGATATTAAAGCCGGCATTTTGTCTCTATGAAGAATGGCATTTGCTCCCACCCTAGCAACTCAGGCTCTGTCATATCCGGCGGAGTCAAGTATGGGTCACTTGCAGCCTTAAATCTCTGCAATCCGGCTCTTCATGTAATCAACGGGCTTCTTTTTGGGTCGATGCTCCCACCTCCCACCCTCGGTGCCTGAATGCCGATGGAGGAAGCCCAGAGGATGTCTGTCGTCCACAGGCAGGTCCCCAAGCAGCAGCCTTACCGACGGAATCGGTCCTCAAACAATTGGCACATGCCAAAGACCAAGGTCGACGCGGGGGGCAGAATATTCAAGCTCTTCAAGAAATCAATGGTTTCAAACTGCACTAACTGCAACAGCAACTCTCGCTCTGTCCCATCTGGAGGAGTAACCTACGGGCCCCAAGCGGCCTCCCTTTTCACTATGCCAGTGGAGCAGGTAACTCAAGCCACCACCGGGTTATTCTTTGGGACCATGCTCCCGCCAACGAGCTTCAGCGCCCCTGTACCATCGCAAGAAGCTTCCAAGAAGTCGTTTTTCAGCGCTCCTGTGCTTATTTACGCCCTACTTTGGATTATACTATATATAAGCACACACAAAAAAATTGTGATAATAAAAGAGCTGAAAGTGAAAAATTATATTTGAAAGATAGGAATAGTTTAAGAAAAACAAGAAAGTTAGATGTTTTCTTAAATGAAACTAGTAATAAATAGTTATGAGCTGTTGTCCCAAAAGTTAGTATGATGAAGAAAATTACTAATCTGAGGATAAAAATAAGCCTGATAAATAATTCCTATTCTGGAAGCCAAACATTTGAACGTTGATACCCTACTATACGCACTTACACACATCTTGAAACTCGGGATAGTACAGGATATCTTGAAATGCTCTTGTCTAAAAGCCAAAGTATGAAGAAAATAAAAGTGGAGAATAAAAGATAAAATGGTAAAAAGAAAAATGAACACTGGTTTTGTTATCACCGAGGCAACAATAAAAAAATATAGCGAGGGTGCTTTATCACCTAGTGCCTTAGACCAACTGGTTTGGGAGCCACTGCTAAGCCTTAGGTGTTACAAGACGAGGAAAAACACCTAATTAGCAAGCACATGAGTAATCGGTCGGTTAGTACCTCAAGAAGTATTAACGGTCGCATGAAGAATGTGTGAGCAAATTCCATCTAAATATCTATTAAAAAGTACTAAGGTAGATGGACAAGAGTATGATTGCTTGAATTGAATTCTCTGAGTGTAGAGAAGTTCGACGCGAAATACTTCCCTGTGACTGCCAGGTTTGCAATGGAGCAGCAGTTTATTCATCTACAACATGGTTCAATGTGGGACAAATCAGTAGATGAGTACGACGCTGAATTCACTATGCTAAGCCGGTAAGATATGTCACAACAGTTCAATTTTTAAATATCACATACTACACAGCTAACACAAGACCGTAACAGATTCGCGGTACACTTGATACCGACGGACGAGATCAGAGCCCGTCGCTTTCAACAAGGTTTAGACACGGAGATTCAGGCTGCTCTAGCCACGGGAAAATTTCTGACTCATGAGAATGCTCTGGAAGCTGCCCGCAGTTATGAGGCAGTGATAAAAGCAAGGGGCAGACCTCAGTCTGCTGGTTTGAAACGCCCTGCCACTCAAATAGCAGGAGGAGCCTCTCCAAGGCCATCGTTTGAACCCAGGAGATCAGAAGAAACCAATAACCAGTCAAGTCCCGATTTCTACTACTACTGCAGAAGAAAGGGACACTTGTGGAAGGACTGTAGGCGCGCAAAAGGCTTGTGTCTAATTTGTGGCGCATCCAACCACGGAATTGGGAACTGTCCTTAAAATAACAACTCAACTCACACATCCACCAACTACCCGCAGCGGCCAGCTATCCAGGCTCCTACACCTCGTTATGCACTAGCTGCTCCACCACTTGCACAGCCTACTCGCCAATTTCAACAAGCAATAAGGGACATGTCTAGAGGGCAGAGAAAGAGGCCCCAAAGGCAGAATGTGCCTCCAGCTAGAAGGAATGTACCACGGCGACATGCATTCACATTGGAAGCCGTAGAAGCCAAGACTGTAGGTCAAGGTAACACCGGTAAGCCTTTTTCACCCTTGTATCCCTTTGTCATTTTTTTATACTACAGTCATCAGACTTTCCTTGAAACTGTTACACTTTCCTTTTTCAAATTTCGAGGACGAAATTTTTTTAAGGAGGGTAGAATGTAACAACCCTAATTTTCCTATACACCTTTCTATACAAATTTTTAAAATTTTTTAAAAATCCATAAAGTAGTATTTTAACCTGAGCACAATATATATATAAGTAATTATTTTGTTTTTAAATAATTCCATTTTTAGTGTACATAAAATTGTTTTAAAATTAAAGTGTACTTGGGGTATTTAATGTTGCTGTTACCATTTTAAGTAGTTATTTTCCCACAATAATTACAAGAAGGAGCTTGTAGCTCATTGGTAATACCTTACACTGCTGAACCAAGCCACCAGAGTTCAAATCTCATTCCCCACATTATTTTTGTATTTATTTTTTTTTATTTTCTTTTGGAAGTCAACAGTCAAAAGGCCATAACTCACAAAATTTGTACTGGACATGAAAAACTAAATATACCATAAATCCCCCCAGGAGACCCCCCACCCAACGACACCCCGACTCGGCCGAGTCGGCCGGCGGACCGGCCGAGTCGTCAACACGGAAAAATTCCGTGTTGACCTGGTCTTCTCACCTGCATACACTAAATTCCTAGATCGGTTATTAATTGCCCAATAAATCCCTTTTACTCCCAGCTTTAATGATTTTTAATGATTTATATATATTTTTTATATTTTTTTATTGAAAACCCTAACCCTAGCCTAACCCTATATAAACACCCTTACCCTCTACCTTCTCATCACTTTTTTTATGTCCACTCTCCCAAAATTCCAAGAGAACTTGGTACGTGAGAAAACGAGCGAAAGGCGAAGCGCTGACGAAATCGACGGTGAAATTCTGGTGATCGTGATAGAACCTCTCAACGACGTTTCGACGCACCGGCAAACCCGCTACCTCCCTCTCACTCTCTAGCGTTGTCCAAACCCGTAAGTTTCCCTTTTCTACCTTTCTTTTCTTTCATTAAAATACGACTTTTCAAACCCGACGCAAATCGGAACAAACCGATTTCCGATTCGGTTTTCTATCAAAACTCACTTATCACTAATTCCATAATGCTTAAACATATTCATGTTGACTACTAATCACTTAAAAATTAATTTGAACAAGTTTTCACACATGAAATGATAGCTTTTGCAATATACCGTATTTTTGCACTTAAATACCACCATGTTTAGTTTATCACATTTAACCCTTTAACATTGCTATACCTTAAAATAGATCACGAGGTAATGACCTACCTCCACACACACTCATATGTAATCATAACACGCTACCTTGAAAACTTAGAATACAATAAAACAAGATTTTACATTAAAATACCATTTTCTTTATAAAACCTTTTTCTAAAAGTTTTAGGTTAATACATTCTTAAACCAATATTTTTTTAATAGGAAATACGATAAGTTGTGGACATCGATCGTTTATCTAAACCTGACTTTGTAGTGTCTAGGCTAGGCAAGTGAGAAAAGGTAATTTTAAAAGGCCCGTCTCACGATTCGTGAGCGGATCCCTCCTTTTCTCATTTTGTACTTACCTGGCCACAATTGGCGGTGAAGAGGCGATTTGATGCTTCTAATGACTTATCGTTTAGACCATTTAGAGATAGGCTAGTTGGCTTAGGAAACCCTAAAATCTAAAATACGGAAATTTACACCTTTTACAAATAAATACCTTATCTTTATAAAACCGTTTTCTAAATGATTAGTAATTATTAAATCTTTGCAAAGCGCCACTACAACCCACATTTGGGGAACCCGTTAGGGATTGTACGGTTTATCGTGCACCCTCGGACTTAGTAGTGTGAGATTCAGACCTCCGCAAGGAGCATTCGGTCTCGAAAGGTTTAAAATACGATATTTAAGAAAAATGAGATTTTTGGAAAATAAAATATTTATTAAAAATTATTCTTGTATAAACATATGTATATTTATTATTTAAACACCTATTTTATTATAAGATAAAGTTTCCACTTTTTCCTAAAAATTACAAGATTAAAAGTTACATTAAAATACCATGAATTTCAAATAAATCAATATTACAAATTAATACCTTTATTTTTGTAATTAGGATATTATCACTAGAAATAACACAAATAAAATTTACACTCATTATAACTATAAAGACGAATAATAAATTCTTGAGGTGTATCTTGAAAACTATACAAAAGTATTTTTTATATAAAACCCCCTCAAGTTTTATAAATTACAATAATGACCCTAACAAATATAGAACTTCGACTTACATTTCTTTTAGTCTGACTCGGGTTTGAGTCTGATTATTTCTGACTTGAATACGATTCAAGTCAATCTATATTCTTAAATATTCCAACTCAATATGAACATATGAATCCCAGAATCCAGTTATCAATCTATACAACTTGACTGAATCAAACCATGGATATACATCCATTATTCCGTATTCCATTTACCTGCTTATGCAGTTATAATTTGTTACTGATATCATGGTTTTGGTCGGTCATCCAACTTATACAATACAATACAACAACACAATCAAAACACCACAGGGTTTAAGAGGTAGTTTGGTACGGAAGATGTTAAAAGTGCCACGAGACGGTCAGACTTAAGATACCCAACATGAATCCAATTGCCGTTGTTCCGGGCCTTCTAACGGAGCCTTGTACTCTATTTTCCGTTTGCCCTGGTCTCTAGCATATAGAGACCCCTCTCGTATACACTGGCATTCTTCTGTACCAAGCTACAAACAACAGCGTTAATACAACATTACAACAATACAATACAACATTAAAAGCTACTCTATCTCTCCTACTCTTTGTCTATTTCTTCCTTATCTTTGGGACTTACCGAGCGACCTGTACGCTGACGACATTATATTTTTTTCTTCTTTGAATGTCGTCAGGTGCTTTGGACCCAGCAGAGATCGAGCCCACCGGTGAAAACTTGGATCAGTTTCACGAAGACCCCGAGCTCTAGACATTGTACCTTGATCTATTCAGTATTTTCATTTCCTGTTATGCCATTGTTTAGGCATCGCTTTTCATTCTAGTTGTATTTACTTTTCATGCATTGTATGAAAGAATGTTATTAATAAAGTTGCTGTTATTTCTATATCTCTTGTCTCTTGTGATTTACTTTTATATTGCTTAGATACGCTTAGCGTATGTACTTCTAAGTATATACGTAGCGGACCTCGTCGCGTCCACTTCGCCGTACACCGGGAAACGGGGCGTGACAACTACCCAGGTATTGAACGAATAGAAGATCAACAAGCAAACTTGTCCAAACTCCCGTAGAGCCTATAAGCAACACTTACCGTATAGTCCGGTCTCTTCGTCTGATATGTCACATATCGAGTCTAGGGGTGGAATCGTCAGACCCCAGTAACTTGATAAGTCATGCCGATATGTGGCCTATAATCGTTCGAGAAACTACTGATAACACTTACAGGTAAATCTCATCAGTCCTGGCCAGGGACTTACTGTTATAGCCAGTTGAGCATAGCGCAACATCAACTCCTAATACCGGGAGAGACGAAACCCCTCCTATCGCTCACTACCTCCATATGACTCGAGACTGTACCCAAAATCTACCTGTTTGCACGACTCCTTTGAGACGTGGTAGGGAGGAAATCAAAGCATGGTGGGAACCACACAAGACACTATGAAGATCTTGGGTCTACAGACTAAACTGTACAAGTGTCACCAGAGAACTGCTATCTAACGATAGGTATGGTACCATCTAGGAGTTCTCGGCGAGCCTTATTCGGTGTACCCATTCTCTATTGAGCACCTGTGTATAATATTTGATGTCAAACACCAATGGTTGTGGGATCAACCATCACCCCATACAGGGTCAAGAAATGTATACACTAGTCTATTCTGGAATATCGATACCCTGTCTCGATACTCCCTCAACTAGGAACTGTTAAAGGATGTTCTTGCGGACTACACAAGGCCTACTAGTATGATTTGCATCATAGTCCTGGTAGTCAAGCCAACATCCTAAGGGCTTTATCAACATGTATCAGAGAGACAGTATAATAATACAAGTGTACAAGTTAAGATAAAGAGCAACCAGATAGCATACTATCATGTCGATCAAGAAATTCCTCTCTATATATGTCCAAGCATCCACTATATCATACAATAATGGCCTTTAGGGCATACATATTCCTAACAATCTCCCACTTGCACTAAGGCCAGTTGTTGTAGTATCTCATACCCAACATCCCAAAAGGTCTCTCAAACTGCGTCTAAGGGAGGGCTTCGTGAGTGGATCCGCTGTGTTGTCTTTCGTATCAACTCTCATGACCTCGATCTCCCGATGATCAACTATCCCCTGGATCAGGTGATATCGCCTCAGAATATATATGGATCGCTGATGGGACCGGGGTGCCTTGGCCAAAACCACAGTTCCATTGTTATCACAATACAAGGGTATTGGATCCTCAATGGATGGAACCACACCAAATTCAGCAATGAACTTCTTCATCTAGACAGCCTCTTTGGCAACATCGTCGGCAGCGATGTATTCAGCCTCCTTCGTCAAGTCTGCTACGGTATCTTGTTTGGAACTCTTCCAATATACCGCCACTCCATTGAGGATGAAGACAAAACCCAAGACCGACTTGCTGTCGTCTTAAGAATGTTCTTCGTCACCCTGGAAGCTCAAATCGGTAAAGGACTCCACTTAGAGTTCTTCGTTACCATACACTAAGAACATTTCTTTAGTCCTTCTCAAGTACTTAAGAATGTTCTTCACAGCTGTCCAGTGGTTCTCCCCTGGGTCTAATTGATACCTACTTACCACACTAAGTGCGTAAGATATATTTGGTCTGCTACATAACGTTGCATACATGATAGACCCAATTGCAGAAGCATATGGTATCCCTTGCATGCGAGCCCTTTCCAAATCAGTCTTGGGAGACATCTCTTTGGAGAGAGTGATTTCTGAATAAGCGGGTAAATTACCACGCTTAGAATCTTCCATACTAAACCTCTTTTGTATGGTTTCTATGTATCTGGACTGGGACAATCTCAACATCCTTTTAGATCTATCTCTATAGATCTTAATCCCCAGGATGTAGGAGGCATCATCCAGATCTTTCATGGAGAACTTTTGTGATAGGAAGAGTTTGACCGAGTGCAGCATAGGAATATCATTTCCTATCAAGAGTATGTCATCCACGTATAATACGAGGAAGACAACCTTACTCTCTACAACCTTTTTATATATACAAGGTCCATCTACGTTTTTTATGAAGTCAAACTCTTTGATTGCCACATCAAAACAGATGTTCCAGCTCCGCGATGCCTGCTTTAATCCGTAGATTGATTTAAGCAGCTTGCACACCTTTCCGCTACCCCCACTGTCTATGAAGCGCTCTGGCTGTACCATATACACGCTCTCTTCTAAATCAACATTTAGAAAAGTGGTCTTAACGTCCATCTGCCAGATTTCATAGTCATGGTATGCAGTAATGGCAAGTAAGATTCTGATGGACTTAAGCATAGCTACTGGAGAAAAGGTTTCATCATAATCGACACCTGATCGTTGATGAAAACCTTTTGCTACAAGTCTAGCTTTGAAGGTCTCAATATTTCCATCTACACCAAGTTTCTTCTTAAAGATTCACTTGCTCCCGATGGGTTTTACCCCTTCAGGAGCAACTTCCAAAATCCATACTTTGTTGGTGTACATGGATTCCATCTCAGATCGCATAGCATCCAGCCATTTTACAGAGTCTCCACTTGTGATGGCCTGCTCAAAACTAGTTGGGTCATCATCTTTCATGATGCAATCCTCGCTCCCACCGTCTATGAGAAAACCGTAGTATCTCTCAGGTGGATGAGGAACCCTACTAGATCCGCGGAGTGGCTGAGGTTCATTGGAGACTATCGAATCCTCCGGTTCTACCAAATCATCAGTTGTAATTTGTGTTTCTGGAACTTCTTCCAGTTCTACCTCATTACCACTAATTTCTTTCATAAGAAATTCCTTTTCTAAAAAGGTGGTATATTGAAAAACAAACACTTTTTGTTCCTCATGGTAGAAAATATATCCATATAAATTCTTTGGATATCCTACAAACTTGCAAAGAACAGACCTTGCCTCGAGCTTGTCCGGATTTTGCTTTTTAACATAGGCCGGACAATCTCATATCTTAACTCATTTAAGAGATGGTCTCTTCCCATACCATATCTTATATGGAGTGGTAGGCACGGATTTGGTCGGAACCCTATTCAATAGATATGCAGCTGTCTCAAGTGCATAACCCCAAAAGAAAATAGGTAACCCAGCAGCACTCTTCATAGAGCGCACCATATCTAATAGGGTGCGATTCCTTCACTCCGAAACTCCATTATGCTATGGTGTATACGGAGGAGTAAGCTTGTCATGCCCCGCTTCCCAATATACGGACAGAGGACGCGACGATGCCGCTACGTATTTACTCTGAAGTAAACACGCTGAGCGTATCTAAGCAATATAAGTAAAATGCACAAGAGACAGAGACAATAGATATATATTGAACAACAACTTTATTTATTCACATTCTTTTTACAATACATCTGAAAAGTAAATACATGAAAAGCAATGCCTGAACGATGGCATAACAGAAATAGAAAGTACCGAAATGAAATGTACAAGTATCTAGAGCTCCGGGTCGAAGGCTGGCTGATCCAAATCCTCGCTGGTGGGCTCGATCTCCTGAAGGTCCGAATCACCTGACGACATTCCAAAGAAGAAGAAAGAGAATGTCGTCAGCGAACAAATCGCTCAGTAAGTCCCAAAAATAAGGGAGAAGTAGAATAGACAGAGAGAGAGTGTGTGTAACTTTTAAAGTGGTATTATATTGTTATAATGTTGTATTTAGTGTTAACGCTGTTGTTTGTAGCTTGGTACAGAAGATACCAGTGTATACGGGAGGAGTTTAGTTAGACCAGAGACTATAGTGGACGGAATACAAGGAACCGTTCAGCCACGGTACAACGGCAATTGAATTCAGGCCAGGTGTCTTAATGGTTATAGTCTCGTGCCACTTCTAACACTCTCCGTACCAATCTACCCCTTAAACCCCGCGATATCTTGATTGTATTGATGTATTGTATTGTAAATTGTATTGTCTTGTATTATAGATTGTATAGATGGACGACTTGCCGAAACCATGATATCAGTAAATGGATGTAACTGGAGAATCATGTAGATAGATGTATATCCATGGTTCGGTTCAGTCAAGTTGTATAGATTGATAGATTGAACAGATTGAATATATGGATTCATATTGAATTGTTATATATATACTTGAATCTCATTCAAGTCAGATTGATTATATTGAGACTCAGTCTGAGTCAGACAATTAGAAAAGAAATTGAATCCTGAATTATGTTTTGGTGTTATCGGTAACCGCTGCACATGGACGGCAGGATTTATGTATTTTTCAAAGATGATTACCGTGTTGATAACACCGTTTATTAAGTTGTCTACGTTAAATAGGTAAGCACCTATATCTCCGGCTCCCAGAGGCTCAAGAGACTGGTCCTGCTTAAACCTATGTTTACTAGGGTCCTTATTGTAATATTATATAATTTGAGGGGGTTTATGTAAAAATAATTTTGTATAATTTTCAAAATACACCTCAAGTATTTTATTATCGTCTTTAAAGTTTTCATTGATGTATACTTTATCAATGTGATATTTCTAGTGAATAAACCTAATTTCATAATATATTGTATTTAATTGTAAAGTATTGAACTTGTATAGAATTGCATGGTATTTTCTTGTAAATGGAATGTTTTTCTTGAATTTTTTAAATGTGAAATATTATAAATATTAAAAATAGATATTTTGATATTAATTACATATATATTTATTTATAAAAAATATGTTTTTATTTATAATAGAAATCACATTTTCTAAAGAAATTTGTATTTTTAAATCTTTCGAGACCGTATGCTCCTTGCGGAGGTCTGCATCTCGCACTACTAAGCCCGAGGATGTGTGATAATCCGCGCCATCCCGAACGGATTTCCCGAAATGGGTTGTAGCGGCACATTGCAAAGATTGTTAAAAATACATATCTTGTAGAAAAAAGTTTTTATAAGTTTGAGATAGTTTTGTATAAAATCGTATTTTCCCAAAACTATGTTCCCAAAGATCACCGTTCTATGTTTCATATGAGTGTTGTGAGGAGGTAGGTCATTACCTCGTGAGTTTTCTATAACTAGAATGGTTAAAAGGTATAAACATGTCGATATGAAACACAAAGGTATTTTAATGTAAAAATGGGATAAAACTTACTACGATTATCATTTCATTGTCAAACTTGTTCTATTGCCTTTGTTAGTATTTAATGGTCATGACATAAGAGTTTGGTAATATTGTGTTTAAGGAAAATAGACTTTTTAAGAAAAAACTGAATCGGAAGTCGGATTAACTCCGCTTCCGTCGGGTTTTAGTTTTGAATATTGTTTAGAATATAGAAGAGAAGAGAAATAGGGATTTACGGGATTAAGGCCAAGAGAAGAGGAAAAGGAAGGTTGGGGAAACACCGGTGCATCGTTTCGTCGCCGGAAACTCCTCGGATCGTCGTCGGAAGTTCGTCGGAGCTTCGCCCTTCGCTAACTCCACTTGCACACAAAAAGTCTAGAGAATTTTCTTGAGAGTTTGGACAGAGATTTGAAAGTGAGAAGGGGTGAGTTTAGGTGTGGTATTTATAGAAAAAATTAGGGTTTAGGGTAGATGAAAAAGTGTGATAAAAATTGTATTTAATTTTGCATTAAAAAATTAAAAGGGGTGTTTTAAATTCTCTGTTTAATTTCAGAGATTTTAAATAGTGCAGGGGGAGTGGGGTAGGCCAAAGATCTCTGGGAGTTGAAGAAAAAATGGTTTTGGGCCGAGTTAACCCGGCGCCCCCGGCCGAGTCGCCCGTTCCGCCGGCCCGAGTCGGCCGAGTCGGTCTTCTTGCCACGTGTCCCTGACGCTTTGACTACTGCAGTGGACTCATTTGTTATATGTGTGACTCTTGGTTTTACGGGTTATGCACGTGTAGACTCTTGGGCTTCTAAAAAGATTAAAAGAAAACAAATAAAAAATAATGTGGTTGATGGGATTTGAACTCTGGTGCTTTGGTTCAGCAGTGCAAGATCTTACCAATGAGCTACAGGCTCCATCTTGCTGTTCTAAAGCAAAACAAACTTATAACTCGTGCTCAGGCTTAGGTGTTCCTTTCTGTATTTTGAAAAAAAATTCGTACAGAAAGTCAGGGTTGTTACATTCTACTCTTATAAAAATTTCGTTCTCGAAATTTGTAAAAAGAAAGTGTAACTAATTTAAGGAAAGTTTGGTAATAGAGGTACTGATAGTGTATGAAAAATAACAAAGTGGTATAAGGGTTTGAAAATGTTGAAGAGAATTACCAGTGTTACCTTGGTCTACAGCCTTTGCTTCTATGGCTGCTAGTGTGAAAGCCGGATGCCGGGGCACGTTTCTCCTAGCTGGGAGCACATTCCTCTGTCCTCGAGGCATGTTTCTCAGTGCCTGTTGAAATTGGCGAGTAGGCGGTGCAGGTGGTGGAGCAGGGAGTGCAAGATGAGGTGTAGGAGTCTGGACAGCTGGCCGCTGCGGGTAGTTGGTAGGTGTGTGAGCCGGATTGCGTCTATAAGGACAGTTTCCAATGCCGTGATTGGATGCGCCACACACTAAGTATAGGCCTTTTGCACGCATACAGTCCTTCCACAAGTGTCCTTCCCTCTTGTAATAGAAACAAAAGTCAGGACTTGGCTGGTTATTGACTTCTTCCGGTCTCCTGGTTTCAACAGTTGTCATTGAAGAGGCTCCTCCTGCCATCTGATTGGCAGGGCGCTTCACTCCGGCAGATTGAGATCTGCCCTTCCTCTTCACTACCGCCTCGTATCTTCGGGCAGCATTCAAAGCCAAATCATGGGTTGGGAAATCCTCTGTAGCTAATGCAGCTTGGATTTCCAGGTCCAACCCTTGCTGAAATCTTCTAGCCCTGATCTCAGCAGTCGGTATGAGATGGGCCGCAAACCTGTTACGGTCTTGTGTTAGTTGTGTAATATGTGATATTGAATCGAATATTGAGACATATCTTACCTGCTGAGTATGGTGAATTCAGCATCATACTCATCTATAGATTTGGTCCACATCGAACTTTATTGCAGATGGATGAACTGTTGTTCCATATCAAAGCGGGCAGTTTCAGGAAAGTACTTTGCATCGAATATGTCGCGGAAAGTCTTCCATTCGATATGTTGATCAAGACGGCTTTCTTCCGCTTTCCACCAAACCCGTGCATTATCAGTGAGCTGCAGCTTTGCAATTCGAACCCAAGCAATCTCTGGCACTTGTGCCGCTGTCAGATCATCTTCGATACTCTGAACCCATTCCTCAGCTTCCAGAGGGCTCTCTTTTCCTTAGAATTGTTTGGGGGTGCAAAGTTCTGAATTGCTTCACCCCAGGTGCTTCAGCCTCGGGTTGGTTCATCAGAATAGCAATCTGCTGCTGCTGTCCTTCCAGGAGGCTGCGAATTGTCTCAAGCAGAACCATCTGCTCGTTGATCGGAGTAGCGACGACATGTGTGAGTGGTATTGGTGGAGGTGTGTTGTTGACATTGGTGCTGGTGTTGTTTGGGGAATCTATAACCTTGAAAGAAAAATTTGGGTTAGGACAGATTCAAAGTATATGAAATGATGGGATTCAAGAAATATGAATTGTAAAGAATGTTTTTAGTTGTAGGTTCTTGTGTTATATTTGCTTATATTGTTCACGCAGAACTTAACTGCATGGTAGGGTTCCATACAGCTCTGACATGCATGGGCCACCAACAAAACCTGTCACGCCCCGCTTCCCAGTATACGGGCAGAGGACGCGACGAGGCCGCTACGTACTTACTCTGAAGTAAACACGCTGAGCGTATCTAAGCAATATAAGTAAAATGCACAAGAGACAGAGACAATAGATATATATTGAACAACAACTTTATTTATTCACATTCTTTTTACAATACATCTGAAAAGTAAATACATGAAAAGCAATGCCTGAACAGTGGCAAAACAGAAATGGAAAGTACTGAAATGAAATGTACAAGTATCTAGAGCTTCGGGTCGAAAGCTAGCTAATCTAAGTCCTCGCTGGTGGGCTCGATCTCCTGAAGGTCTGAATCACCTGACGACATTCCAAAGAAAAAGAAAGAGAATGTCGTCAGCAAAAAAATTGCTCGGTAAGTCCCAAAGATAAGGGAGAAGTAGAATAGACAGAGAGAGAGAGAGAGTGTGTGTGTGTGTAACTTTTAAAGTGGTATTATATTGTTATAATGTTGTATTTAGTGTTAACGCTGTTGTTTGTAGCTTGTTACAGAAGAGGTCAGTGTATACGAGAGGAGTCTCGTTAGACCAGAGACTACGGTGAACGGAATACAAGGAACCGTTCAACCATGGTACAACGACAATTGAATTCAGGTTAGGTGTCTTGATGGTTACAGTCTCGTGCCACTTCTAACACCTTCCGTACCAATCTACCCCTTAAACTCCGCGATGTCTTGATTGTATTGATGTATTGTATTATAAATTGTATTGTCTTGTATTATAAATTGTATAGATGGATGACTTGCCGAAACTATGATATCAGTAAATGGATGTAACTGGAGAATCATGTAGATGGATGCATATCCATGGTTCGGTTCAGTCAAGTTGTATAGATTGATAGATTGAACAGATTGAATATATAGATTCATATTGAATTGTTATATATATACTTGAATCTCATTCAAGTTAGATTGATTATATTGAGACTCGGTTTAAGTCAGATAATTAGAAAAGAAATTGAATCCTGAATTAGGTTTTGGTGTTATCGGTAACCGCTGCACATGGACGGGAGGATTGGTGTCTTTTTCAAAGACGATTATCGTGTTGATAACACCGTTTGTTAAGTTGTCTACCTTAAATAGGCAAGCACCCATATCTCCGGCTCTCAGAGGCTCAAGAGACTGGTCCCTCTTAAACCTATGTTTTCTAGGGTCCTTATTGTAATTTAATATAATTTGAGGGGGTTTTACGTAAAAATAATTTTGTATAATTTTTAAAATACACCTCAAGTATTTTATTATCATCTTTAAAGTTTTCATTGATGTATAATTTATCAATGTGACATTTCTAGTGAATAAACCTAATTTCATAATATATAGTATTTAATTGTAAAGTATTAAACTTGTATGGAATTGCATGGTATTTTCTTGTAAACGGAATGTTTTTCTTGAATTTTGGAAATGTGGAATATTATAAATATTAAAAATAGATATTTTGATATTAATTACATATATATTTATTTATAAAAAATAAGTTTTTATTTATAATAGAAATCACATTTTCTAAAGAAAATTGTATTTTTAAATCTTTCGAGACCGTATGCTCCTTGCGGAGGTCTACATCTCGTACTACTAAGCCCGAGGATGTGCGATAATCCTCACCATCCAGAACGGGTTCCCCGAAATGGGTTGTAGCGGCACATTGCAAAGATTGTTAAAAATACATATCTTGTAGAAAAAAGTTTTTATAAGTTTGAGGTAGTTTTGTGTAAAATCGTATTTCCCAAAACTATGTTCCCAAAGATCATCGTACTATGTTTCATATGAGTGTTGTGAGGAGGTAGGCCATTACCTCGTGAGTTTTCTATAATTAGAATGGTTAAAAGATATAAACATGTCGATATGAAACACAAAGGTATTTTAATGTAAAAATGGGATAAAACTTACTACGATTATCATTTCATTGTCAAACTTATTCTATTGCCTTTGTTAGTGTTTAATGGTCATGACATAAGAGTTTGGTAATATTGTGTTTAAGGAAAATAGACCCTTTAAGGAAAAACCGAATCGGAAGTCGGATTAACTCTGCTTCCGTCGGGTTTTAGTTTTGAATATTGTTTAGAATATAGAAGAGAAATAGGGACTTACAGGATTAGGGCCAAGAGAAGAGGAAAAGGAAGGTTGGGGAAACACCGGTGCGTCGTTTCGTCGCCGGAAACTCCTCGGATCGTCGTCGGAAGTTCGTCGGAGGTTCGCCCTTCGCTAACTCCACTTGCACACAAAAAGTCTAGAGAATTTTCTTGAGAGTTTGGACAGAGATTTGGAAGTAAGGAGGGGTGAGTTTAGGTGTGGTATTTATAGAAAAAATTAGGGTTTAGGTAGACGAAAGGGTGTGATAAAAATTGTATTTAATTTTACATTAAAAAATTAAAATGGGTGTTTTGAATTTTCTGTTTAATTTCAGAGATTTTAAATAGTGCAGGGGGAGTGGGGTAGGCCAAAGGTCTCTGGGAGTTGAAGAAAAAATGGTTTTGGGCCGAGTTAACCCGGCGCTGCCGGCCGAGTCGCCCATTACGCCGGGCCGAGTCGGGGTCCATCTTCTTGCCACGTGTCCCTGACGCTTTGACTACTGCAGTGGACTCGTTTGTTTTATGTGTGACTCTTGATTTTACGGGTTATGCACGTGTAGACTCTTGGGTTTCTAAAAAGATTAAAAGAAAACAAATAAAATATAATGTGGTTGATGGGATTTGAACTCTGGTGTTTTGGTTCAGCAGTGCAAGGTCTTATCAATGAGCTACAGGCTCCTTCTTGCTGTTCTAAAGTAAAACAAACTTATATCTCGTGCTTAGATTTAGGTGTTCCTTTCTGTATTTTGAAAAAAAAAATCGTACAGAAAGTTAGGGTAGTTACAAAGCCGAGAGAGAATTCCATTCTCTTTTAGATAATCTCGGAATTCCGTGCTTATGTATTCTCCTCCTCGATCAGATCGAAGGATTTTAATACTTTTGTAACACTCTAGTTCGCTATACCATGCTTGATTTGATTAATTTATATATTGAATGGATATTCTTGATTTATTACTGTTATGGGTGCGAATAGTGTAATTGGTATCTGTGTTTGCATCCGACCCGACCCGCTTGCTGGAAATCTATCTTGATTCCTGTTTATGATTGATCCCGGCTAGTTATGAGAATCCGTGCACTTTCATGTTGTATAACTGCATTTTATCAAGTATCTGCTTTTTTTTTTAATAAAACAAATAAAGTCAAATAAAATATTTTAAAAATATCTAGTATGGCCTGTATAATACCCCTGACCCTGTGGTAGCATCCGTACATCTTGTTCTCGTTCCGTTTAGTGAAACAGACATATTTGGATAGCTACGTGCACACTACGTGTAGTTCTTGGGGGTATGCTTTTTCGTGACCCGGATATTCTATTCTGGTTTTGGTTGACAAGTATATTATCCGTATTTTCAAACCGTAATTTTAGACCCGAGCGTGTTTTGGACAATTTTTGTATTAGCCAAAATCTCAAAATTTACAAATATTATATAATTTATACGTAACTGTTACACTTAACGATTATATATTTTTATTTAACTAAATACATTTTTTATTATTCCAATCCAAACAATTCTCTCTCTCTTCACTATATAATATATATATATATATATGTATATATATATTATTAAAATCCTAACAGTTATCTATAGCCTCTCTCTCCCTCTACTTTAAGCCCCACCACGAGATCCCGTCACCCCTCTTTCTACTATTCTCACCTCCCTTCTCGTTCTCTCTCGTCTCGCTAACCCTTTGCGAGAACCCTAGCCTCGCCTGCAGACCCCGTCGCCTCACGCCGGCGACTCCTCACCGCCTTTTCACTTCGTCTCCTCTCTGACCTCACCTCCACCACCTCCACTTCTTCTATTCTCCCTGAGCCTGCACCCACAACCCCGCAAAGATTCTCGTCGCAACCCACACACCCATCACCTCCATCCCTCCTCCACCGTCGCCGTCTCCTTGACAACCTCCTAGCCATCCTCCCTCTCCCCGCACACCTCTCTCTTCTCCTTTCCCGCTGCAAACCCAGAAACCCATACCACAACCGCCTCACCCATCTCCTCTGTCGCTGTTGCTGTCGCCTTCGCCGCCGGTGACCCTCATCATCATCCTCACCCCTCCTTCCTCTCCTCCCCCCTCTCTCCAACCCAACACCACCTCCTTTCCCCTGCAAGAACCCTGCACATCCAGATCCCCGACGATCAAGAACCCCGATACCCACTGCCTCGCCGGAAAACCCCATCGCCGGAGACCCACGACTCATCGTCACCCTCTCTGTCCTCGCCTCTGTCCTAAATCCCAGAGCACCAGCCCCTTCCTCTCTTCTTCTCCTTCTTTTTCTTCTTTCTTCTTTCTTTTTCTTGATCTTGTATTTTTCCAGTCATCGCCGGAGCCGTGCCGTTGCCAACGATCCGGGCGACTTGGTGGACGTTCCCAGCCAGCGTGGTCACCTTCTTGCTTTGCCTGGTCCTGTCCCGTGCGCGCGTATGTACATTGCGACGTTTACACGACGTCGGATACAGCGTACGCACCCCATCGTGAGATCCGATCAGGCAAATTTATCTTGCTACATGCTATGATATATATTTTGCATCCATATGAATAAAAATATCACATGTTTACTGCATTGTACATCCATGTTACTATTTTACTGCTTTCGGATAGCCGTTCGCATCTGTATCATTTATCACATATCTAGTCGCATGCAAATTTATCTTGCTACACGCTATGATACATATTTTACATCCATATTAATAATAATATTACATGTTCATTGTATTGTGCGTCCTGTGTTACAGTTTTACAATTTTACAATATCCATTCGCATCCGTACAATTTATTATATATCTAGTTGCATGCCATGTCATACTATTTCATATTACTGTTACCTTGGCACCCCATGCTTAATAATATGCATCCTACGTAGTCATAGAGTTGTAGATGTAATCCCTGATAGATATTTGTGCATCCGTGTTTTACTGTGCATCCTTACTTTTATCGTGCATCCGTACTTGCTACAGTTTTATTATGAGCATCCGTTTGATACCTGTGCAATACCTGTCATGACCTGATATACCACTACTTGACATGTTACCTGATCCTATTTCTAATGCCAACAATCCTGACATGTTGTCCTGACGGACGTATCTTGTTGTCTGCATAGACAAACCTGTACCTGCTTGATCCTGTGTTGGCATTAGCTCCAGATTTATCAATACCTGACTTGAACACATAACCTTGGGGTTAAGGGAAAATCAAGAATGTAACCGAACATAACTCAAAGGGATATTATATCGTTTGCCGTATTTTCGGGCGTTACGGAAAAATTCTGTTACCGTGGTCCCGTGGGGAATGAACGGGGCATATACTGAATAATCATGTTACCGTGGTCCCGTGGGGAATGAACGGGGCATAGTCTGATGGGTTACGATGAGAATTACATTAATTGATTTCGAAGACTTTAGGTTAGATAACCTAGAATCCAGATATAGGCTGCACACCACATGTACATACACCTCACCGTTTCATTTCTGTGTTTACTTTCTATATTCATGTCATCGTTTATATTCATGCCTGCATATCTCGTGTATCCTGTTCATTTTTTATTGTTGATATTGTGACGCACTGACATCTGGGTTCTGCATGGCCCAGATCCTCTATCTTTGTCGTAGGCTGATCAGGAGTATTTCCGCCGTCAGGCCGAGCAGCGAGGATCCTGTTAGTATCTAGTTTAGTTTAGTTTTATTTTCGTACTTTCATTTCCTGATGTGACCCTGTATTTGGGACGTACTTTTCAGATGTTATTGATTATTGGATTTATTGCTTCCACACATTTATATTTCTTGACTCGTTTATTCTGGCAGATGGACATGTATTATATAGTTTTATTTTATTTCTACTATTCTTGATATCTTATAGACAGCCGTAATGTAACTGTGGAGGGATGTTTCATAACCACAGGTAGCATGGTTGGCTCTGTCACGTGCCGATCTTAGCGCATTCTGGGAAGCGGGGCGTGATAGTGTTTGTTTGATATCAGAGCCATAGGATTTAGGTTATTCGGGTTTGATTCTTTTGTAGTTGGGTATTGGACCCAATACATGAATCAGAAAACCCGTAATTAGGAACATGTCTGCCACATTGTTATCATGATCCTTGAATCATATCTTTCTCTTGACCCTTGTCGTGACGATATGCAAATGACCTTGCATCTCGACTTGAGATCCTTTTGGTTCCCTATTGTTTCTCCCGTCCTATTCCTTTGATTCTGATACTAGGATTTGGGCGACTTGAACGGAGTTATGTGATTGTAACTATGAACTGCAACATGGTTACAATGTGGTACTCTATTTACGTAACTTGGAGTCCTAGTCTTGATTCATTTCCTTGTTTCATGGTTGTTATATTACCTTGCTTCTCTCAGTTTCATTGCTTACTAATTTATGTTTTATCGCAAGCTTGAATCCTGTTTACCGTGCTTATCTTCTTTAGTGTTTGGCTTTAGATGAAGTCATTTCGGGTATCCTGCTAGTTCATGATTTTCCCGCATTTGCATTATTCGATTCTGGTGCATCCCATTATTTTATGTCGTCCAAATTTATTGCTGCACATTTAATTTATTGCACGACCATGTCTAGTTGTTGGGACATACACAATGGAAATGGGAAAATCATATCTAGTAGTGAGTGCAAGGATTGTTCAGTTGTTATTTGCGGACGGGAGTTATTTGCAGATTTCTTGGTAATCGATACTGGCAGTTATGATGTTGTCTTGGGAATGGACTTTCTCGGCACTTTCCACGCTCATATTGATTGTAGGGTAAAGAAAGTGATTTTACAGATTCCCGGACATCCGGAATTTGTTTTTTCTGGAGGTAGCAGTTCTGTCGGGCCAGTCGAGTTTAGGGATAGGCCGACAAACAGTGTTCTTTCGTCAATGGAAGTTGATACGGAGGAAGCCCCAGTTGTAGTTCGAGAGTTCATGGATGTGTTCAAGGACATCTCGGGTTTACCACCAAAACGAGATGTGGAGTTCGCGATCGATCTTGTTCCTGGTGCAGCGCCAATCTTAAAGGCGTACTATCCGATGGCACCAGTGGAGTTGGAAGAAGTCAAGAAGCAGGTTACCGATTTGCTAGAGAAGGGTTGGATTCGCAGCAGCAATTCACCTTGGGGAGCTCCAGTTCTTCTAGTCAAGAAGAAGAATGGCACAAGCAGGATGTGCATCGATTATCGAGAATTAAACTGGGTGACTATTAAGAACAAGTACCCGATCCCTCGCCAATATTCGAGCAACTCAGTGGCGCGAGGGTATTCTCGAAGCTAGATTTACAATCCGGATATCATCAAGTTCGAGTTAAATCAGAGGATATTTGCAAGATTGCGTTCCGAACTCGATATGGATACTACGAGGATTTAGTGATTCCATTCGGAGTCACGAATGCACCGGCGATATTTATGGACTTGATGAACCGAATCTTTTCACCGTTCTTGGACCAGTTTATAGTAGTGTTCATCGATGATATTCTAGTCTACTCGAGGAGCATAGAAAAGCATGCAGAACACTTAAAGATTGCACTGCAGACATTGAGGCAAGAAAGATTATATGCAAAGATGAGCAAGTGCGAGTTTTGGCTTGAAGAAGTGATGTTTTTGGGGCACGTCGTATACGGAGATGGAATCGCCGTTGATCCCGAGAAGATTGCAGCAGTTCAAGATTGGCCGATTCCGAAGAACGTAGCAGAGATCAGAAGTTTTCTTGGACTTGCCGGATATTACAGAAGGTTTATGGAGAATTTTGCTCGTTTAGCTGAGCCTTTGACCAAGCTTACGCGAAAGGAGGTACCGTTTATATGGACGGATCGATGTGCGTAAGCTTTTGAGGCGTTGAAGTAAAGATTGATAACCGCTCCTATTTTGACCGTGCCGGATGATTCCGGAGGATTGGTGATTTACAACGATGCATCTGGGAAAGGTTTGGGATGTGTTTTGATGCAGCATGGGAAGGTTATAGCCTACGCATCGAGACAGTTGAAGACCCATGAGAAGAATTACCCAACTCATGATTTGGAGCTTGCAGCAGTGATTTTCACTTTGAAGATTTGGAGACACTACTTACTGGGCGAAAGGGTCGAAGTATACACTGATCACAAAAGCCTAAAGTACGTGTTCACACAGAAAGAGCTCAACATGAGACAGCGTAGATGGTTGGAGCTGATGGCTGACTATGATCTTGATCTCAAGTACCATCCGGGAAAAGTTAATGTAGTGCCGGATGCGCTTAGTCAGTTGACAGCAATTCGGATGTTGACTGCACAGAAGGAGCTTACCGAAGATTTTTGGAGATTCGAGTTGGAGATCGTGCTACCGCATTATTCGGGACAGTTGATGCAACTGCAAGTACAGTCGTCATTGATCGATAGTATTAAAGCAGCGCCGTTACAGGATCCAAGATGACAGAAGTTTCGAGAACAGGTGGAAGCGGTATTTCGAGCGGACTTGTTGATTCATGAAGATAGTTCGTTGCGATATGATAGCCGTTTGTGTGTACCGAAAGGAGATATTCACGAAGAAGTTATGAAGGAGGCACACAGTTCCGCATATTCCGTACATCCAAGAGGCACGACTATGTACCGTGATCTACGACAACATTTCTGGTGGGAAGGCATGAAAAGGGAGATTGCCCGCTTTGTAGCGAAGTGCTTGGTGTGTCAGCAAGTTAAGGCTGAACATCAAAGAGTGGCTAGTTTATTGCAACCACTTCCAATTCCTCAGTGGAAGTGGGAAAATATAACCATGGATTTCGTGACAGCTTTACCGCGGAGTCCAAAGGGCAATAATGCAGTTTGGATGATTGTTGATCGATTGACCAAGGCAGCTCATTTCATACCCGTTTCGAGTTGGTCAGTCGACGGAAGCATTAGCAGAATGGTACATGCAGGAGATTGTGAGATTGCATGGAGTACCTGTGAGCATCGTTTCCGATCGTGATACCCGATTCTTATTGCACTTCTGGAGGAGTTTACAGGAAAGTTTGGGGACGCGATTGAAGTTTAGCACCTCTTATGATCCTCAGACAGATGGCCAGTCGGAGAGAACGATCCGAACTCTTAAAGATATATTGAGAGCTTGCATGTTGGACTTTAAGGGTTCATGAGAGGATCATCTACACTTGGTAGAGTTTTCGTACAATAACAGCTTTCAGGCGACTATTCAGATGGCTCCATTCGAATCATTGTATGGTCGCAAGTGTCGCTCACCCGTTTGTTGGGACGATGTTGGAGAACGAAAATTGTTGGGACCTGATTTGATCGTGCAAACAGTAGAGAAGGTTAATACTATCCGGAATCACATGAAGGCAGCACAGGATCGGCGGAAGAGTTGGACCGATACATCGAGAAGACCTTTAGAGTTTGCTGTTGGTGATCTTGTATTCTTGAAGATATCACCGACTAGAGGAGTGATTCGTTTTGGGACTCGAGGCAAGTTTAGTCCTCGATTCATGGGGCCTTTCGAGATTATGGAGCGTGTTGGAGAAGTGGCTTATCGATTGGCTTTACTACCATCTTTGGCGAATGTTCATGACGTGTTTCATGTATCTCAACTCCGTAAGTATGTTCGAGATGAGACGCACGTGCTAGATCATTCGGAGCTGACTGTAAGGGAGGATTTGACTTACGAAGAACGACCGCTGTCGATTGTTGATCGAAGTGAAAAGGTCCTCAAGAACAAAGTTATTCCTCTCGTATTTGTTTCATGGGGGAATCGCTCGTATGGAGAATCGATTTAGGAATGAGAAAACGAGATTCGACAGAAGTTTCCACACCTCTTCTTGTAGATTCATGCTTGTTTGTCTTTTCTTGTTCCGGGAATTTCGAGAACGAATTTTTTTGTAGTTGGGTATAATGTAACACCCTAGCTCGCTATACCATACTTGATTTGATTAATTTATATATTGAATGGATATTCTTGATTTATTACTGTTATAGGTGTGAATAGTGTAATTGGTATCTGTGTTTGCATCCGACCCGACCCGCTTGCTGGAAACCCGTCTTGATCCCTGTTTATAATTAATCCCTGTTTATAATTGATCCCGGCTAGTTATGAGAATCCGTGCACTTTCATGTTGTATAACTGTATTTTATCAAGCATCTGCTTTTTTTAATAAAACAAATAAAGTCAAATAAAATATTTTAAAAATATCTAGTATGGCCTGCATGATACCCTTGACCCTGTGGTAGCATCCGTACATCTTGTTCTTGTTCCGTTTCGTGAAACGGACACGTTTGGATAGCTACGTGCACGCTACGTGTATCCGTTCTTGGGGGTATACTTTTTCGTGACCCGGATATTCTATTTTGGTTTTGGTTGAAACGTATATTATCCGTATTTTCAAACCGTAATTTTAGACCCGACCCGAGCGTATTTTGGACTATTTTTGTATTAGCCAAAATCTCAAAATTTATAAATATTATATAATTTATACGTAACTATTACACTTAACAATTATATATTTTTATTTAACTAAATATATTTTTTATTAATCCAATCCTAACAACTCTCTCTCTTCACTAATATATGTATATATATATTATATTATATTAAAATCCTAACAGTTATCTATAACCTCTCTCTCCCTCTACTTTAAGCCCCACCACGAGATCCCGTCACCCCCACTTTCTACTATTCTCACCTCCTTTCTCGTTCGCTCTCGTCTTCCTCGCTAACCCTTCGCGAGAACCCTAGCCTCGCCTGCAGACCCCGTCGCCTCACGCCGGCGACCCCTCACCGCCTCTTCACTTCGTCTCCTCTCTGACCTCACCTCCACCACCTCCACTCCTTCTATTCTCCCCGAGTCTGCACCCATAACCCCGCAAAGATCCTCTCGTCGCAGCCCACGCACCCATCACCTCCATCCCTCCTCCACCGTCGCCGTCTCCTTGACAATCTCCTATCCATCCTCATTCTCCCCGCTCACCTCTCTCTTCTCCTTTCCCGCTACAAACCCAGAAACCCATACCACGATCGCCTTACCCATTTCCTCTGTCGCTGTTGCCGTCGCCTTCGCCGCCGGTGACCCTCATCATCATCCTCACCCCTCCTTCCTCTCCTCTCCCCTCTCTCCAACCCAACACCACCTCCTTTCCCCTGCAAGAACCCTACACACCAAGATCCTCGACGATCAAGAACCCCGATACCCACTGCCTCGCCGGAAAACCCCATCGCCGGAGACCCACGACTCATCGTTACCCTCTCTGTCCTCACCTCTGTCCCAAATCCCAGAGCACCAGCCCCTTCCTCTCTTCTTCTCCTTCTTCTTCTTCTTTCTTATTTCTTTTTCTTGATCTTGTATTTTTCCGGTCATCGCCGGAGCCGTGCCGTCGCCGACGATCCGGGCGACTCGGTGGACGTTCCCAGCCAGCATGGTCACCTTCTTGCTTTGCCTGGTCCTATCCCGTGTGTGCGTGTGTACATTGCGACGTTTACCCGACATCGGATACAGCGTACGCACCTCGTCGTGAGATCCGATCGGGCAAATTTATCTTGCTACATGCTATGATATATATTTTGCATCCATATGAATAAAAATATCACATGTTTACTGCATTGTACATCAATGTTACTGTTTTACTGTTTTCGGATAGCCGTTCACATCCGTATCATTTATCACATATCAGTTGCATGAAAATTTATCTTGCTACACACTATGATACATATTTTACATCTATATTAATAATAATATTACATGTTCATTGTATTGTGCATCCTGTGTTACAGTTTTACAATTTTACAATATCCATTCGCATCCGTACAAATTATTATATATCTAGTCGCATGCCATGTCATACTATTTCATATTACTTTTACCTTGGCACCCCATGCTTGATAATATGCATCCTACATAGTCATAGAGTTGTAGATATAATCCCTGATAGATATTTGTGCATCCGTGTTTTACTGTGCATCTGTACTTTTATCGTGCATCCGTACTTGCTACAGTTTTATTATGAGCATCTGTTTGATACTTGTGCAATACCTGTCATGACCTGATACACCACTACTTGACATGTTACCTGATCCTGTTTCTAATGCCGAAAATCCTGACACGTTGTCCTGACGGACGTATCCTGTTGTCTGCATAGACAAACCTATACCTGCTTGATCCTGTGTTGGTATTAGCTCCAGATTTATCAATACCTGACTTGAACACATAACCTTGGGGGTAAGGAAAAATCAAGAATGTAACCGAACGTAACTCAAATGGCTATTATATTGTTTGCCGTATTTCCGGGCATTACGGAAAAATCCTGTTACCGTGGTCCCGTGGGGAATGAACGGGGCATATACCGAATAATCATATTATCGTGGTCCCGTGGGGAATGAACGGGGCATAGTCTGATGGGTTATGATGAGGATTACATTAATTGATTTTGAAGACTTTAGATTAGATAACTTAGAATCCAGATATAGGCTGCACACCACATGTACATACACCTCACTGTTTCATTTACGTGTTTACTTTCTATATTCATGTCATCGTTTATATTCATGCCTGCATATCTCGTGTATCCTGTTCATTTATTATTGTTGATATTGTGACGCACTGACGTCTGGATGCTGCATGGTCCAGATCCTCTATCTTTGTCGCAGGCTGATCAGGAGTATTTCCGCCGTCAGGCCGAGCAGTGAGAATCCTGTTAGTATCTAGTTTAGTTTAGTTTTATTTCCGTACTTTCATTTCCTGATGTGACCCCGTATTTGGGACGTACTTTTCAGATGTTATTGATTATTGGATTTATTGCTTTCGCACATTTATATTTCTTGACTCGTTTATTCTGGCAGATGGACATGTATTAGATTGTTTTAATTTATTTCTACTGTTCTTGATATCTTATAGACAGCCGTAATGTGACTATGGAGGGATGTTTCCTAAGCATAGGTAGCATGGTTGGCTCTGTCACGTGCCGATCTTAGCGCACTCTGGGAAGCGGGGCATGACAACTTTTATCCGTCTGGTTCTCTACTTTACACTTATATTCCTTGAATTTCTCAAAAGCTTTAGATTTGTATTTCAACAGGAACACATGTCCGAATCTTGAGAGATCACCGGTGAATGTAATGAAGTACGAGAACCATTCCTGTCATGTGTAGACATAGGACCGCATACATCACTATGTATCAGTCCCAAGAGTTCAGTAGCTCTTTCTCCGTGTCCAGTAAACAGAGTTTTGGTCATTTTGCCTTTGAGACATGACTGGCAAGTTTCATAAGATGTAAATTCGAACGGATTCAAATATCCATCTTTAGGCAATTTCACTAGTCTTGTCGCATTGATATGACCAAGTCTACAATGCCACAAGAAGGCTTCGTTCATTTCTGAACTTTTCCTCTTTTGTGTGTTCTGTATATTTAGAACTGTATTTTGATTTAGAACGTACATTCCATTACATAACGTACCAAACTCAATAAACACTTGATTTAGGAACATATTCATAACATTTTTCTCTAGTGCAAAGTTATATCCTTCTTTATTTAATAAAGAAACGGATATTATGTTGCACATCATCGACAGTACGTAATAACAGTCGTTCAAAATCAGTGTATTACCATTTGGCAATATTAGGTGATATTCACCAACAGTTTCGGCAGCAACAATTGCTCCGTTCCCTACTCTGAGGGACATATCACCCTTTCCCAGTTCTCTACTTCTTCTTAACCCTTTGAACTGATTACAAATATGGGATCAAGTCCGGTATCTAATACCCAGGATGTAGAGCAGACTGAGAAACAGTTCTCAATAACTAACACTCCCGAAGAAGATATATCATCATGCTTTTTCTCCGTTCGGATGGCATGGGAATCCGTGCATTCCTCTATCCATAGCTCAGACTTATGACGGTCATAAGATAGAGCAGAACCAATATTCCCCATCTCAGTATAACAAGCGGGTTCGGTCAATACAACCATATTATTATCTTGATTAAGGCGTGTCATTGATCGCTACCTGGAGAGAGAGAGAGAGAAGAAAACACTTTAGCGTACACTCTTGCAAGATTAGATTAGTTATTATCTTATCTAATCAGGATGGTTCCCACAGTTTTTATCAAATCTTCCTTCAAAAAAGGTAAGATTAGCCGGGATTAATTACACTCTACAAGTTCGCCAATCGGTCAGCCAGACAGGTATTGGTACTCCGATGGAGTCTCCCCATGCTTTTGCATGGAACTAATTAAATAATCTTGTTTCCGCAGGAGCGTGAACACTTTTCTTCGACACCTACTGGATCAGCTAATTGTAAAGTGGAAAACTCTCCCAGGAGTAACACTTATTCGCAGTGGGTATCGGGATCCAACTATCATATAGAAGGCATGCAATCTCATTGCAAATTTCAACACTTGAAATTCCCGATATCTGTTTTTACCCCTAGCGACTTATGACCTTAACTATGGTCAACAAATCATAAGCGCTAGTCAAGTTCTACCCCTCATTTCGTGATTGAATTAAACCCACCCTAACGTCCCTTAACTATGGTCAATAAGGTCGTACGACTACCCTAATTCAATCGCATCAACATGTGGCAGATAAGCACTAATTAGCTACCACACACTACGCCTTGACAATGGTCAACAAACGCAGCACGAATACTGAATAGTATTTATCTGAAATGACGGAGGGCTATGTCTGGTTTTGAAGAAAATCTTTAACGTAATGAACTTGATATCGTTGTAGAATCTAGTGATTTGAAAAGGAGTGGTTTAAGCTCCGCTTTTAAAATCGAGTAGTTTTCAAAACAAACCGAGTGGATTGTAGCATTTGCTAGTTTTGCTAAAGAGGTCATTCCCGGTGAAGGGACCTAGGCTTTTTCCTCATCAAATGAGGTGCTTGATATTCATAATGGAATACCGCTATGCAAAGCAATAACTAGAGCTACCTTTTTGAAAATTTTGATTCTACAACATCTTTAGATTTCTTTTCTTTTCATTAATCTCATTAATGACGTCCCATCATTTATGTTTCCTAAATATCACAGAAGAAATGAAAATAAAACACACATATATGCCATCCGTATTCGCCACAGGGTCCCAGGTCTTCACCGTAAGGCTACTTAACTTACGGCAGGACGGGGTCAGGACCAGTGTGGATGCAAAACATATATAGTGTCTACTAGTATATCATATATATAACTAGCATTCGTCTCACGCAGTTATATGATCACATCATATCACAGAATCCAGCAGAAGCAAACATATGAAATATAGGATATACTAGGAGGTCCGTGTTCTAGATTAAGCTAGTAATGAAAAACACGGATTCCACGGTCGTGATGAAAAGCCAACCTACAACCCTAGACCCCTACGAGAGCGGCAAGCAACCCTGCCAATTCTAGAGTTAGGCGACCCGGTCTCAACTTCTCGAGATGGCCTCCCACTGGACTCTAGAACCCGAATACTTGTGCTCCCCGTCTTAGGTCTATCCTAATGCGGAAAAGTAAATAATATACATTAATGGAGACAACAATCTCAACCCTGAAGTGTCCCAATAAAAGAATATTACATACAAATTTTACATGAATGAAAATTAAAAACTCTCATTTCACGCAAAAACCCTCGGTTATTCATTCACGACGATCCAATATAACATATCAATCAGCAACACAATAACATCACATGTCATCAACGTAAGCAAATATGCGTATCCCTAATGTCGTTAACGTATAGCAACGAGATCGGGGATACCCCACATATTATACTTACGGCCGCAGAAAAGAAATGAAAACTACAATAATTAGATTCCACATCATCCTTAGACACCATAAACTCGGAATATCACATAATCCATATTTCATGCCTAACACTATAAATCTTGCATTTAAGTTTCGAATTGAAAACACTTTTAAAAAACTGATCGGGTAATTCAAAAAGATTCTGATTATATGATCGAATGCTCGTCAGAAACTTTAGTAGATGACCGCACTCCCGATACCGTCAACGAAATGCACTTAGGCTGAACACCACGACCGCGGGCACCCGAGTGGATGCTTTTGGCCATGGGGTTCTCCTATAGTCGCTTGGTCGGGGCTTGGGGCGTGGCTGTCTAGTTGTGTCTCCCGGTGACTATTCGCATATGATACGAGATTGTAACAAAGTTTTGATCCGAATCGAAACTCCATGGCAATCTATCAAATGAGACTAAAATGCTAGATTTACAAAACGCTAACTAATTTTCACAAAACTAATCAATGTGAATTCCAAAAATTGTATCACATATCCCAACTATCTAGACGATGTTAAACTTTTCGATCGATATTTCAAACACCACCAATTCACAGAAAGCTCAACCACTTGAGTCTCATTAAAAATACCCAGAAAGCCCAAAATGTGAAAATGAAGCAGCACAAGAAAAACGAGATCCTAACTCCACTATTGCGCGGCGGAAGGGCCGCAAATATATGGTATTTGCGGCGGTTCCGCCGCCAAGTTATGGAGTTACGTTCTTGTATTTCTTGAGCCTTCATAATTTTACCTGCATGATTTTCTGAGAATTTTTAATTGTGAAAAATCCAACTGTTGGGGTCAAAATTTGCATCCCGGTTGACTGAGTCAAAGTCAAGGTCAACCCCAAACCAGGTGGGCCCAAGCCCAGGTCAAGCGGGCCCATGCCCAAGTCGAGCCCGCGGCCAGCCTCCTCCATGCCAAAATATAGATCATGTAATAAATAATTTTTATGTAATTTTTTATGCATGAATGTATGCAAAATGAGCATAAAGCCAAATTTTTGTAAGTCTATGGCTTATGTGCAAAAAGAAATGGCAAATGAGCTATGGGATGGGCAAAATGCCATTTTGTAAAGCCCAAGGGGCTATATGTAAATGTGTAAGCCTATATAAGGCAACATGATGATGGATAAAGCATAGACATTTTTTCATTCCCCTCAAAATCTAGGGTTTGTGTCTCTTTCCCCTTTCTGAAGGTTCTAAACCTTCTTCTTTCTTTTGAATTAAATCAAGAGTTTTACTCTTCCTTTTCCAAAACTAAATAGTTTTCACCACAAAACCCACAAAGGGGAGCTTAGATCTCCCATCAGCTCTCAAAAAGAAGAGATTTTTAAAATCTCACATCTCTTGATCTTCAAGATCATGCCAACAGAGGAGGAAGAAGGAGGCCCATCTCCGAAAACCCCATTTTGCGGAAGACCTAGGGCTCCAAAGAAGAACCCCTTTCATCAACTCCAAAACATCTTAGGAGTTTAACTCCACTCTAAATCCTTTTTTTGGGATTTTAAATCCTATTTCTGGGACTAAAAGCCTCATTTTCCTCGCCGGCGCCCAAGCGCCCATGTGCCGGGCACGTGGTGCGCTAGCGCTCGAGCGCCTTGCGCTCAAGCGCCCAGCGCCCACATGCCGGACACGTGGTGCGCCAGCGCTCGAGCGCCTTGCGCTCAAGCGCCCAGCGCCCACGTGCCGGGCACGTGGTGCGCCAGTGCTCGAGCGCCTAGCGCTCAAGCGCCCAGCGCTCAAGCGCCCAGCGCCCACGTGCCGAGCGCGTGGTGCGCCAGCGCCTAAGCGCCCAGCGCTCGCGTGTTAGACACGCGAGGCGCTGGTCCCCACGCATCCTTTGGATGCCCTTTCCTTTTTTCATACACACACACATACACACACACACACACACACATACTCTACAACACTGTCCCTCTCAAAAAAATTTGGGCCGGGCGCTGCCCCGCACCCCGCAAGGGGCTGCTAGCCCCCTTGACCCCCAGCCCGCTATCCGGGTAGCGGGACCCCCGTAAAAACTCTGCGTGGCTCCCGATATATCCAAGTCCCCTCCAAAACAAAACCCACGTACACTGTACATTGAGTTCGTATGACCAGTTTAACCCGTCAATCGGAGGTTCCCTCGCTCCAAAGGCGAGGGGTAATTAACGGCAGCTTAGTCCGTGGCTGCCGGAGATTTGGATCCCCACAATCAATAAACCCCGGCCTACCCTAGGCAAGGGGAATCTGTAGTACGCTTGACAAGCGTGCGCGTATTCCCATCTCAATGGGGTGACGAAAAACACCCTACACCAACGTTTGGAAAAATGGACAGAAACTAGTAAAATTCGGGTTTCGAAACTTCGATCGAACACTTTAACGTCGTCTAGATTACGTTTAAGTCTCTAGCTTGGCTCTGATATTATGAAAGTATGTCTTAGCATCTCTACTAGATTTATACAAACATCAAATATGCAATTTAAAAAAATCTAGAGGTCTAAGTTATACTAACCTAGAATCGAACTAGAGAATTGGGGTTTTAATGCAAGAAAGCAAGTTTTAAACTAAGTGAAAAGGGTTTATAACCTTTGTAGACCGGTCCTTCACTTATAAAGCTCCATGTAGTAGTCTGTAGAACTCTTCTTTGACTCCACTTGGTGAAAGAAACGAGCTTGCTTTGTATCTTCGAGGCCGAAGACGATCCACCTTGAAGTCTCTCTAACTTAAGCCCACTCTTCACTAATCAAAGTATTAGTGAAATAAACAAGTTATACTAAAGGGCTAGGATAGTATAGCTTGATGAAGTAGGAATTTTGCTTACTTTATTTTCTTCTTTCTCTTTTCTTTTTCTCACCTCAAGAAAATTTAGAGAGGAAGAAGGAGATGAAAATGAACTTGGATTGAGAGAGAGAACTATGAGGTGAAGTGATGAGATGGTGGGAAAATATCTATGAATAAAACAGTCATGACTTCTCAATGCTTCCACAAGCATCCAAGAATTATGACTCATTCCCATTTTCTTTAATTCATAAATTAATCCATTTTCCACACATCAAAGTCTCATGTGTGATTCTCATACATCCTAGTTCTATGTATCATCAACCATGATACAATATTTAAAACATATTTTTATACATCACATATATATTAATATGTATAAAGAGAAGAAAATATTTAAGTGAGCTAATATTAGTTAATATATATATATATATATATATATATATATATATATATTAAATTATTAAATTAGCACTTAATTCAATAATCCGGTTATATCATATATAATCGACTAATATCATATATATATGTATATCAAATTATTAAATCAACACTTGATTCAATAATCCGGTTAATCACATATAACCGTCTAATATTCAATACTAGTTTATATATATATATATATATATATATATATATATATATATATATATATATATATATCAAATTATTAAATCAACACTTGATTCAATAATCCGGTTATATCAAATATAATCCGGCTAATATTAAATATACAAATATATATCAAATATATATTAACAGCATATACATATATCATTGAATCAACACTTGATTTAATAATCCTGTTATATCACATATAACCTGACTGATATTAAATATTGCGAGATTAGAATACGGTATCACATACTCGTATTTAATCAAGCTTCCGCATATATTACCATATGTGCCCTACTTCGCTTCGCTTGAGCTATGAAACCTTTGTGTGAGACTGTAAAGACTCATCAATACGCTAGTAGTAGGTAATGATCATATCAGATACCCACAAGCCGTCAGCGGTACTAGCTGGACGTAACGACTACCCAGCTATTTAACGAATAGTAGATCAACAAGCAAATTTTTCCAAACTCCCGTAGAACCTATAAGCAACACTTACCGTACAGTCCGGTCTCTTCGTCTGATATATCGCATATCGAGTCTGGGAGTGGAATCGTCAGACCCCACTAAATTGATAAGTCATGCCGATGTGTGACCTATAACCGTTCGAGAAATTACTGATAACACTTACCAGTAAATCTCATCAGCCCTGGCCAGGGACTTGCTGTTATAGCCAATCGAGCATAGCGCAACATCAACTCCCAATACCGGGAGAGACGAAACCCCTCCTATCGCTCACTGCTTCCATGTGACTCGGGACTGTACCCAAAATCCACCTGTTTGCACGACTCCTTTGAGCCGTGGTAGGGAGGAAATCAAAGCACGGCGAGAACCACACAAGACACTATGACGATCTTAGGTCTACAGACTAACATGTATAAGTGTCACCAGAGAACTGCTATCTGACGATAAGTACGGTACCTTCTAGAAGTTTCCGGCGAGTCCTGTTCGGTGTACCCATTCTCTAATGAGCACTTGTGTACAATCTTTGATGTCAAACGCCAATGGTTGTAGGATCAACTATCGCCCCATACAGGGTCAAGAAATATATACACTACTCTACTCTGGAATATTGATGCCCTGTTTCGTTACTCTCTCGATTAGGAACTGTTAAAAGATGTTCTTGCGGACTACATAAGCCCCACTAGTATGATTTGCATCATAGTCCTGATAGTCAAGCCAACATGCTAAGGGCTTTATCAACATGTATCAAAGAGACAGTATAATAATACAAGTGTACATGTTAAGATAAAGAGCAACCAGATAGTATACTATCATGTTGAGTAAGAAAGTCCTATATATATATGTCCAAGTATCCACTATATCATACAATAATGGTCTCTAGGACATACATATTCCTAACAGGTTCCAAGGCTAACTCCTCTTTCTCTTTTTAAACGAATGAGCGACCACATCATTTTCATGCATCTATCTCGATGACATCATACTCACCGGCAGTCTAAGTGCTCCTCTAACATCCCTTATACTTCAACTTGGTTGTGAGTTTGCTATGAAGGACTTGGATCCCTTGTCTTTCTTTCTTGGAATTGAGGTCACTCGCATCCAAACTGGTCTTCTTCTAAATCAGTCCAAATATGTCAATGATTTACTTCGACGAAAGGGCTTCCTTGACTGCAAGCCCTTTACTACTCCCGTTAACACTTATGCTCGGCTTCTTCCTAATGCTGCTACCCTATTTCATAATCCTACTCTATATCGGAGCATGGTCGGCGCCTTACAGTACCTTTACCTTGACTAGACCGGACTTAGCATTTGCTATTAATCAAGCTTGCTAATCTATGCATGCTTCTACTATTCAACATTGGGCTGCAGTAAAATGAATTTTGAGATACCTTTGGCATACTCCATTTGCGCAACGCACCATGCTCGGATCTGTTGGTTTACACAGATGCTGATTGGGCGGGCGATTCGATTGATCATCGTTCTGTTGGTGGTTTCTCTGTTTTTCTTGGGCCTAATCTCATATCGTAGAGCTCAAAGAAATAACGGACCGTCTCTTGCTCAAGTACAGAGTTCGAGTACAAAGCTCTTGCTAATGCCACGTCCGAGGTCATGTGGATTGAGAGCCTCATTCGAGAACTTGGTATCCATCTCACTTCTCCTCTAACTGCGTATTGTGATAATATCTCGGTTATATACTTAACCGCAAATCCCATCTTTCATGCTCGGACGAAGCACATTGAGATAGACTACCATTTCGTGCAGGAGTGTGTCACTCATGGCCAACTACACATCAGATTCATTGTCTCCAATGATCAAATCACAGACATATTCACCAAGGGTCTACCAAATAGTCGATTTGCATATCTTCGTTCCAAGTTGTTAGTCACATATTGCCCATCAACTTGTGGGGGAATATTAACAGAATTGAATTCAATCAAATCAAAATCCCTAAAAGATAGCAACAACCCCAACAAATCCCTAAAGATATAGCAACTATACCTTGGATTTGTTGCATACCAAATTTTTTGTAAAATTTATTACTATTATTGTTTTGATACTCGGTAATAAATTAAGCTACTTTTGTATACATAATTATTTATTCAAGTTTGTTTTTTCCCTATCAAGATGATATAGAGCTACTGGATTCTCAAAAGAGTAAAACTTTCCTCTCCGAAATAAAAGCTCGTACTTATGTCTTACTTGCAAATGGATTCATGTATGGGAGTATATATACAGGTTTAATGTGGAGAACTATGAACTATTTGATGTTTAGTGCAAACTTTCAGATGGATTGCCAAAAGGAAAAGGGCATAGCTATTGTATTGTTTAAGAACTTTTCTTTTCAAACCGAGAGTTTGACGGTTTCAGATTTCTGAAGGTAACATTAGAAAAAATACTCACATGGATTCATTCAAGACTAAAATTTTGGTGTTACGTCTAGATATTATTAAGGTTTTTTTTCATACCTAATCCCCAAAACTAGTATTTCCATATCTCATCCCAAAAGTTTGAAATTTCAAATTTCACTTCCAAAAGTGCTCTTTTAACCAAAAATACCTGCCTCCCCACATGGTTCAGGACATCTCTCTTTCAAGGAGGCAGCGGGGATTCGACTTCCCCTGGGGATAGGGTACTACGAAAGGAATGGATTATCAATAAGCTTAGAAAGAATTCTTTCTGGATCATTCTTTCTGGATCGATGCCCGAGCGGTTAATGGGGACGGACTGTAAATTCGTTGGCGACATGTCTACGCTGGTTCAAATCCAGCTCGGCCCAAAAGTTTTCACCGCTCCATGAGTATGATATAACCAATTTGTCTTACAGAAAAGGAAAAAAATGCCTGATCCGTAGAAACGTAGAAATAAAGATAAAGATGTACTTTCCCCTCAAAATGTAACTCCTGCCATAATTTTTTAAAGATGGTTACATAGGAATAAGTTACCCAACCCAACCTAATCTAAATTTTGTTTATGAATTTTTAATTTAAAAGCCCCCTATTAAATTTAGAAGTAAATTAAAGATCTTTTAGGAAGACTACTGGTGGCAGCGAATTGTCGACGGACGGCGGCGGCGATGGACGGTGATCAAAGGAGGCAGCGATGGGTGTGGCGATTGGCCGATGGAGGCAACGGCAGGGACGGTCAGGAAGTAGCGGGGACGATTGGTGAGGTTGGTCGGCCAATGCGGCGTTGTCAGGTAGTAACGATGGTTGTTGGCTAGTTAATGGTGGCGGTAGTGGGTGGCATAGTCACATAATTCGCGAATTATTCGGTGAATTCGTGAATAATTCGCGAATTATGTGACTGTCGATTAAATCTGCGAATTATTCGCCATCACCGAACGCGTTGAATTATTGCAGAATTATTCGCGAATAATTCCCAAATTATTCGCGCATTATTAAAAAAATGAATTATTCAAAAAACAGCAAATAATTCACGAAATCAAAATCTAGCCTCTAATATATTAATTTTATATTAATTTTTTGCTCGAAATCCTTCCCGAACATTTCCCGAACACTTACCGAATCTTTCCCGAATACCTGCCGATTTTTTCCGAATAGTTCTCCAAATCCGAATTTTCGACCTCGCCGAATTATTGCCGAATCACGAATTTATGACTATGACTTGGTGGCGGCGTTGCCTGATAGGACGGTTTATTTAAATTTTGATATATTATATATACTATGAAATTTTAGAAAACCTAGGTGTACTTAATGATTTTTAAATTGATTGGTTTTCTCAATTTTGTACTATAAGTTGAATGTTGAATGGTGAATTCTAAAACCCAAACCTCACATTCTAAAATGCTAGTATCGACTTACACTGTTAAGCTAATTCCAATTTTAAATAATTTGAAACTAACATGAATTTTCAAATTCTGGAATTGCATTTTAGAATGACCGGGACTAACACCCCCTTAGGCAATACTTACAAAATCTTTTGCCTTAGAGAAGCACAAATCCATCTATTTAGAACGAGCTTTGTGTGAAAAAGAATTGCTTTAATTTTAGCTCTGAAAAAACCCTTAATTTTGATATTGTGATAAATGCTAACCATAGCTGCAACTTGCGAAGTTCAAATCGGAAGGAGAAAACCTATGGTGGGCATATCCATCATTTACTAGCCTTTTTAACGATTCTGAACTCCATCAATGATATATCTCTAACGGATGCTTAGTAATAATAACAAGGGGAGTATTTTAGATAACTCAAAACTTTTATGGGAGTAATAAGAAATTTCAAACTTTTGGGATGAAATATGAAATTACCAATGTCTTATAGATGACATATGAAAAAACCCTATTATTAAATATACATATGGTAAATTGGTCATGTTAGAATATAAAAATATGTTCCCTCAACCTGTAACGTTAACTTTGATGTTTTGATATATTGGCATGTCATAACTTTAAAGCCTTTGTTGCAATCCGAATAGAAGGCCCAGAGCCTGACGCCGAAAAGCCTGTTTTCTCGACAAAGGTGATCAGCGTGTATTAGGATGTAAAAATATATTCTTTTAACTCTTATCACGCAGTAAGAATTCAACAAGGAAGAAATAAGATATATAATTGGTGGCCCATATCCTTCTCCCAATAAAAATGATTCGATTTGGGCTGAAGGGGCTTGTGGCCCTGTTAATCCAAACTAGGTATATATATGAGCCCAAAGTTGATGTATTAATTTTGTGTAGAAACTGAAGATTTAAAACTGAAACAGTCCAGCTGTGACTGTGATGGTTGCGTTTATTAATGGCTAGAATGCTTATTCTCAATGTGCCAGTGAAATCATTTCTGAGCAGAATTCAATGAATTTTTGAAGGCAGCTCTCTTTTTATTGCTACTTATTTATTTTTCTGAGTCAGAGTGCTTTTCTCGAATTTTGTACTGCTTACAAGTCGGGATTTTTCTTAAACATAGCTTTTGTTTTTGTGGTAGAACTTTCTTTCATGAATACAAGATTGCTCGTTTGATTTTCAGAAAGTATGTGATTTTTGCACCACTATGGCCCATGTTTGACTAACCGGTATACACCGATACACTGACCTTTAACATGTACAAATATGCAACATATGTGCGCAACGACAGAGCCTTCGTCCTAAACATATTGGGTAGGCTATACGAACCATCATGAAAATCTCATCTGCCTCCGCTCACTCCTGTCGAACAATATACTTTCATTAAGGCCTTTGACATCCATATCTTTTTGTATCCCCTCCGTCCAAATTATTTTTGTTCTTCTTTACGCTCTTTTGACTTGGCCTAAATCGAGAATATCCATCTGTTGAACCGGTGGTTCCGTAGTTCTACGTCATGCATAGCTAAACCATCTTAGACGGTTTTCTCGTATCTTCTCATCTGCATGTGCTACACCAACCTTTGCACGAATATCCTCCGTTCACATCTTATTTATCCTAATGGTACCGCACATCCAACAAAACATGCATATCTCCACTGTATTCATCTTCTGTGCATGATGTTTATTAAGAACCCATCATTATCATACTATATAATAATGCGGGCATGATAACGCTTTGATAAAACTTTCTTTTTAATCTTAACAGAAAGTTACGATCATACAAAATTCATGCAGTGCTCTTCCATTTCAACAAACTAGTCCGAATTCTCTAGTTGACATCGCTATTAATCTCCTCATTTTTTCAGATGATGAAACGTAGATATCTAAACCGATCGTTTGATGGTATCCCGTGCCTATCCAGTATTATACCACTGTGACCTTAACTTCTTTGTTTACCATATATATATATATGAGAATAATGGAGAAAAGAGGCCATGGGAGGAAATTTCCTCCCATGGCGTGGAAAAAATACAACCTTCACCAATTTTTTCGACGATCGGCTCCCATCATCTTCATTGTTATCATCTAAGATGTTGGTACACCAAATTTCATGTGATTCTACAACTTTTTCACCGTTAATTTAGCAATGTAAAAAGTTCTATTGTCGGTAAACCGTTAATTTTGAACCCACTAAATCAACGGTGAAAAGGTTGTGGAATCATATGAAATTTGGTGTACGCACATCTTAGATGATAACGATGATGATGATGATGGGTGCCGATCGTCGGAAAAAATGATGGAAGTTGTATTTTTTCCATGCCACAGGAGGAAATCCCTTCCTATAGCCTCTTTCCTCCATTAATCTCTCTCTCTCTCTCTCTCTCTCTCTATATATATATATATATATATATATATATATATATGACAAGGATATTTTATAGTCACATAATTTTTTTTAAATTTAATTATTAATATAATATGTTATATTCAATCCACTTATACAAGTTCAAAGCTAAATGAATTCTGAAAAACTTTGCAAAAGCTCACATTTCTCTTCAACTTCATTTCCAAATTGAGCTCAGAGACTGTAATGAAAAATTCTATAATTCTCATTCCTATTTTCACAAGCAAGCATTATGATTTGAGAATATATATATATATATATATATATATATATACATATATATATATATATATATCAGTCTTAATCTAGGAGCAACATCATAAGCAATTAATATCACATGCAGCAGTAGGACCCAAGATTGTGATGTATGAACAACACTGCTGAACTATTGTATACAAGCAAACCAATGTAATGATTCATAGGCCACACAAATACAACACATATATCCTGGGACCAGCTTCTGGGACCCCCCCCCCCCCCCCCCCCCCCCCTCGTTCTAACTATTGTTTTATTTTGTTTGCTATCTTCAAGTTTACATCATGGTACCAACATGCATGGATTATGATGTTATGCTTTTATTTGTGAAAAGAAAAATCAAGAGATTTGGCGAGGTGCAATTGATCTTGTTTGCAACTTGCTAATAATTTTTGTTCAAATGCAGCGAGGGACACCATCATCGAGATCTATTAGTACTTCTTTTTTTCGTTTTCAATATAGATCTTATTGGGGATAGGTTAAGATATATGTATGTAGTTTACAAACTTTAAGGTATTTAATGCTTAAGAATATTTTGGTGAAATTCATCTCCTTTGGTTCCCTCTAATAAGCTATTCTTTCAAGAATAAGAAAAATAGCCTCAACTGAAAAATCTTTGGATTTTCGGGAGACTAGCATATAATTTGGGAAGGACCCTTATTCATAGCCGCAAAAAGTGTAGCTTTTGATGACGATATGCTATGGCCGTGTAAATTATAGTATCATGCCAGTTCATATACCACAAGATTTAGTTATATAGTTCAAGTAAATGACCGGTTTATCCATAATGTCATACTTTATTATTTCATTTGAAAAATGCTAAAGATAATATCATACGGAAAGTCATCAGATTTTTGCATGTCTGAATACAACCATATAGGTTGAGAAGGGCTTATTTACGGTCACCAAAGTGTAGCTTATAATGGCATGAGGCTATGGTCATGTAGGCTATAGTTCATATACCACATGACTTTTCTTTTGTGAGGCCAACAATGACTCTATGTATAAACGCAAACCAACTCAATGATAAAGATTAAATGTTTCAAACTTTCATCCTTGGTTTTAGTTGATAATGTAAATTCATGTGATAAAGGCCCTTGAACAAAGTTACAAGTATACAACATTTTATAAGCCTCGTTGATGAGTAATCAACTGCTTATTTAATACAAACTGAAACCTAAGGTACTCAAGTATAATATTAATAGCCCATGAGTAAGAAACATGTGACATAATAACAAACTAAAAAATAAGATACTTATTACCATAGTCATATAATTCGTGAATAATTCGTGAATTTTTTATCAGCCGACTTAATCGTCGAATTAATCGGCGAGCCGAATAATTCGTGAATAATTCGCGAATTATATGAAAAACGGCGAATAATTCAAAAATCAGCAAATAACTCACAAAATCAAAACCTAGCGTCTCATATATTAATTTCTTGCTCGAAATCCTTCCCGAACATTTTCCGAACACTTACCGAATCTTTCCCGAATACCTGCCGATTTTTTCCGAATAGTTTTCCGAATCCGAATTTTCGACCTCGCCGAAAATACCCGAATGACGAATTTGTGACTATGCTTATTACTAAAGCAGTAGTCAATAATCATGTGAAGTATATGTCACGATCTCGAATTGGCACATGACCGGTACTTGAATCACATGAAATCTGTAGTACCCCACTGTAACCCAAGTAATCCGAAAACCCAAAAATCTAAACCTTTTTTGGGAAAATAATGGAGGTGGAGTTTTGAAATAAAACTCTAATGAAATCAAGTTCTTTCTTTTAAGGTATAAATAAGGTTTGTTTGAAATGCAAGTGGATTATATACTATAATTTAAAAACATTTTCGTCAGCTGAAATTTGGGTAGCAACTCCTTTGTAAATTTTGAACAAATAAGAATATAAGCAATAATAATATAGGTATCCTCAAGCGAAATTTAGCTCTTCGCCCATCGGCAGAAACACAACCACGTGATATGAAATATACGACGTCCAAGACGAAGATCAATCACAGAAAGAAAGTAAAGAAAACAAAAATATCATCAAACTCCAGATAAATAGAATATATATATACCTGTGTCGACTCTAAATCCAAAAAATATACAGCTGGTCTTTAAGTCTACCAAATAAATATAGTCTGGTTGATGGATCTTTTAACTAAATACAATGAATATAAAAGTAAACAATGGTGGTTACGCTCTGAACTATAACCCACATACCAATGCAAATCACCCAGAAAGGAAAAATGTGTCAGGAAGCCGCTACTGAATCCGAGCGATCGATCATGCAAGAAAACTGTGGTATAACGGGGGTGAGTTGCCAACTTATGAGTAGAAAATATCACCAAGTAGAAATCGAATGTATACCGATTTTCTAGGTCATGCTGTAATATAATATCATATCATAAGGAACAGAAGGTGATCGTGTATACATATGTGTGCAATATATAATATCGTGCTTGTATCATTTTATGGTATCATATCATCTGTGTTATATATATGTATATGTCATCCATCATGTGTCCATCACCGACACATCAAAATCATCGTAAAATCCTGAGTGTCCAGTATCGACACTCGAAATCATCATAAAACACGTGTCCAATATCGACACGTAAATCCTCATATCTCAGGTGCCGTCTCATTGGATCGGCCCTCATATCTCAGGCACCGTTTCATCGGATCGTTCTCATATCCATCTGTCTCATATCACTCCCGTCGGTATGCTCCGGATATCCGCCGAGTCCAAATTATGTCACCGGTAGCTAGTGTTCTTCTGCCAGGCTCAACGCCTTTCTATACGATCTTCTCGTCCCGGGGTACCGTACCGGGTTCACCATGTATCCGCAATCGTTCTCTCTCCCCCTGTCTCGATTCAGAAAATCATCATAGCTCAGAACCGAGAAATCTTATGGTGGATGCCGAAATATCATATCAAAAGAAAACCACATTTTAAAAACATTCACAAGTTTTTAAATAATATCCGTGGTTTATCAAATCCAGAAATCTCATGAAAACAGAATCTAATAAGAATATGGTAATAATGAAATAATATGTACATGCACAGAACAATACTATAATGCATCGCAAATGTGTTCATATGAGCATGTCGTGTAGCAAAATAAAGAAAGTGTGATATCTACAATAATATAGGGTACTGTGTACTAATCAGTAACTAAAATGCTAACAGCTTATAAAGTGATACAGTGACGTAGCGATTTCAAATGTGTATGTGATATGGCAATTACCGATGATGTGTGTGTGAGCCGGCAAGTAGGTGTACGTGCAACATGTGCATCATCAGTAATGGTGCTTGTGTCCTAGTACACAAAGTCAAGTACAAATAGAGTATAAAGCGTAGTATACATGTATCGTAAACGAAAATAATGTGAGCGTATACAGAAATAAGAAATCGTAGCGCGAGCGTAAACAGAATAAAGAAATCGTAAACGCGAACAGTATAAAAATATTCAACTACGTAGAAACCATACAGATATAGTTTAAAATAGTATGAATCATTGTTTTTAGAAAAATAGGGGGCTGCGATATTTTTGAAAAAAGATACCATTTGAAAAGTCGCAGCGTCCCTTAAAATTATCATTTAAAAGTGCGTAACGATTCGTTAGTTTTGAAAATAAGTATGGCTCTAAATATATCCTAATATCTATTTAAGTGATTTAAAAACAATATTTCTCGAGTCGATAAATAAGTCGGCATCCATTCTCATCACATCACATATGGTATAATCTATCGTACGATACCATTAATCAATAGTACAGATCTATAGTCGCTTACATCATCTCATCTCATATCATATCATATAACATTGCCTCATATCATCATATCTAATTATATCGACTCGTGTCATCATATTCGATCATATTCTCATCTCATAATATCATATCGTAATTATCCTCATATTTATATATATTAAAGGCTAAGAAAAACTAGAACTAGGATATACCTTCCTACACGTATACTATAATTGCATATAGTATCCTAGAACCCTACTAGCTAGGTATACATATATAATATATCTATATATAACTGTATATCTAGTATCCTAATACTACGGTTGCGGGGGTGCTATACGCTATCCACCCGACCCCCCTCGTAGATATACATCTACTCATCTAGTTTCGTCTTGCCCTAACCGATGATGACGGATGTCTTGTCCTCCTTTGTCGTCCCGTAATTCCACGCGCTTGTATCTACAAGTCAAAACATATCATATCGCATCAAAATCAAATTCGAAAACTGATACGACAAGCGAAGCATACATAGGTTAGAACCTATGGTCAACGCGTGTTAGAACAACAAAAAAAACCCCGACATCGACGTATGAACGTCAAACGACTGAGTCAAAATACAAATATCCAAAAATCAAGTTTCAAAAGTCGCAAAATATCGACAGAAAACAAGTAAAATAACTCCAGATTTTACTTAAGGTGATATTAGACTTTTTTGCATATAGGGTAGGCCTAGTTAACTAGTGAGTGAGCTACAGACCAAATTTCAAGGCCTAACTAAAAAATCGACCCGCAAATTGCGGTCTTATTGAATAAAACGGTGGCCAGATTTTGGAATTGGTGGCTCGGGCTTCTAGGGTGGCTTTCTATAGGTCCGCGCATCTCAATGTATCCGCTATTTAATTTTCAGAGTCACCGAGTCATCCCAGATTTTATTTGATCACCACAAATTCAACAAAACTGATATCAAAAAATTCCAAATTCATTTCTAACTGAGATTACATGCACTCACAGGCCCTTATCTATCACTTAAAGGGGTTTTAGTCACTAACTATGCCTCTACTAAACCACCACTACAAGTTTCACTCACTAATTCTCACCCTATAATTTTCCAAGTTCACTAAACATAAGATTTTGAGCTCAAAACTAAGATATGAGATTAGGAAACTTAACAATCTGAAGAAAGATGAATATTTTACCTCAAAGGAGTAACTCAAGAAAATTTCTAGATGGCCAAACCTTCCCAAAACGAAATTTTGAATATGCCATGAGGTGTAGATAAGATGAGGAATATTTTTTGTGAAGGCAAACATGAGTTTTGAGATGGTTTGAGTGGTGTTTTGAGGTGGTAGAATTGGTGAAAGAGGTGGAGGGAGATGAAGAGGAAGGAGATGAAAAAATGATAAAGAAAAGGTAAATGGGTGATACAACCTTCCCCCCCTCTCTCTCATACACTCTCTTTCTCTCTCTCTTCCTCTCTCTCTCTCTTCAACCATACCTATGTGTCCCTTTGTCCCCCATTTTCATTCTTTTTTATAAAAAAAAGTAGAGACCATGACAAATAAAAGATAAGGAAAATATGCAGATATCATGTTATGCAGACAAGCATGACTAACCAAATAAATTAGGTTTAATGCATAATTTAGGAAACACTAATCAAGTTTAATATTAAACTTATATGTAAATAACTATATATTAATGTATAAAAAGCCCATATTAAATAAATGTTTTCATAAATAGTAATTAAATTTAATTTTTAATTATTTTCAAAATATAGGTATATAATTATACCAATTTTCGAAAACTCAAATTCATATTCGCATAATATTCGTGAAATTCATTATTTTATTATTTAAATTCCAAAAATATTATTTTCTATTTTCTAAAATTTTACAGTCTTCCCCTCTTAAATAAATTTGGTCCCCAAATTTAAATTTAAACCCCCAAATCTTAAAATATTTCAGTAAATCAATCAAATCAACGGGGCTTCGAAATCACGAGTACGCAAGAAATATCACAGCGCAACGTGTGGGCATGAAAACAAGTGCAAAACTCAATAATCAAAACTCCGTCAAGCGTCATGCAAATCATGCGAGTTAAGATGGATATGTAAGTTTCGAAATCTACTGTTTAAATCAAATATAATATAATCAAGACTATAATATATATATATATATATATATATATATATATATATATATATATATATATAGTGTGCATTCTTACCAAATCATTTAAATAACTGAAAAATGCATGTAAAATCCTTCTTAAATCGTCGTGTGATGCGTATATCACGGCACAAGTAGCGGACGTTCATTTTACAAAGAAATATTTTTATGTCTATATATGTTTTGCTTAAGATATACGTCCCGCCTTTTTGAAATTTATTTAGAAGGGTTTTTCTTGTAAAAGTTCGTGTCGCTCATAAATACGTAGGAAAATAGTGAGACTATAGCTCCATTTTGAAAAGCTCTTCAGTAAATACCGATACATGTAAAAACACTCAGGTGCTGTTCTCAGACCAGTCATGCTCGGCTACTATATAATATAGGGTATATCATAAAATGCGATACTAAAAAAGAATGAATCAACCTCAAAAGGTGTATATGAAAATACCACGTGCATCTGGTGTGCATGGAAATCAAGATTAAATCCAAGTACCACGAATGTGCACGAAAACAAAAACTGAGTGCAACCGGTGTGCACGAAAGTATCTGTCGAGTACATTGAGTGTGCATGACAACAATATCAAGTGCCTCTAAAATGCATGAAAAATATCAATCAAGTGTCTCAAATATGCACAAAATCACATCAAGTGCGCCAAGTGTACGCGAAAGTTTAAATCAAGTGCGTCAAGTCCGCACAAAAGTGTCAAGTGTAATAAGGTGCACGAAAATCAATATGAAGTGCAACTAGGTGCACGAAAACAAAAATCAAGTGCAACTAGCGTGCACGAAAACCGTATCAATGTATCGAAAGCGCGTGTAAATAACATCGAGTGCACAAGTTAAAATCATGTGCATACAATATGCACGAAATCAAAATCAAGTGTATCGAAGTGCACGAAATCATCAATATGTGCCACGGCGTGCACAAAACAATATCAAGTGCAATGGATATCCACAAAACACAAATCAAGTGTAATGGATGTAATAAATATAAATTAAGTGCAATTACTGTGCATAAAGGAAAATATCCATCAGGTGCCGCTACGGTGCATGAAAGTATCAATCAAGAAACTAAATCATCAAAACTCAAGGTCCAAAACGATAAAAGCGTAATATTCGGATCACTAAACATAAATAAAAAATAAATGGCATTGAGGTATATCTCCTTTAATGTTGAAAGGTGCCGGTGCACCCGGAGTTGGCAGAGCAAGAATTTCTACTTGCCTTCTGTACACAGTCTGGCGTTCTCTGTCTCTAGGTCTTTGTTTGCTCTATGGATCACCAATTCCACTATCTCGCGGTTCAACGGCCCGGTTAGAAGTAACGACGGAAACAGTCCCACTTTGACGCCTCTCTGAATATCTCCTGAACAATTAACATGGTCACCCATAATGTAGCATGTCAATGACGGCGGCCTCTGGCCCTTTGAGTGCATGCCATACAACCGATTCTGGATCCAAATATTTATTGCCATAGTATCCCGAAAAGAATCTGCCACGGTCTCTTCCGATATCATCTCTGCCAGACTGCCCGGAAACTGGCACTCTTGAATTAATCCGTTTCTGTTCTAAGACAGCTGTAATCTCATCATGACTTTCCTTTGGAAAGGTGGTTGTATCCAGCATCTCTGTGTACATATCAATTCTCTAGCACCAACAAGGAGAAACGACTCATTGAGATCTCACACGAATCTCTTATCCACTTTTCTTCCATATCGACCAAATCGGAATCACATCTTAATAGTTGCGTAGACTGCAATCCATATTCGGCTATGGTCTTATCCAGAGTCTCTTGTAAGGACTCGAAGCTATGAACTAGGGCATCTCCAGCGCAATATGGAAGACATCTGGCCAATTACGTTCTTGGGAACTCTTCCAAATTATCGGAGGAATACACACTTTTCATCCTCTCTCGATCAACTCACGCATGTCTTGTTAGTTATGTATATGCCCTAGAGGCCATTATTGTACATGAGATGTATATTATAGTGGATACTTAGATATATATAGAGATGACTTTCTTGCTCGACATGATAGTATACAATATGGTTGCTCTTTGTCTTAACATATAAATTAGTATAGTAATATTGTCTTGCTCTCACATGTTGATAAAACCCTTAGGACATGTATTTGACTGCCAGGACTATGATGAAGATCATACTAGTGGGGCCAATGGTAGTCCATAAGTACATCCTATAACTGTTCCTAGTCGAGAGTGTATCGAGACAGGGCATCGATATTCTAGAGTAGAATAGCGTATACGCTTCTTGACCCATATAATGGGCGATGGATGATCCCACATCCATTGGTGTTTGCCATCAAAGATGGTATACGGGTGCTCAGTGGAGACTGGGTACACTGAACGGACTCCCTGAGAACTCCTAGCTGGTATTATACCTATCTTCAGATAGCAGTTCTCTGGTGACACTGGTACATGTAAGTCCGTAGATCCGAGATCGTCATAGAGTCTTATGTGATTCCCATTGTGCTTTGATTTCCACCTTACCACGTTCAAGAGAACGTGCAAAACGGTGGCTTTTGGGTACAGTCCCGAATCACATGGAGGCAATGAGCGATAGGAGGGGATCCGTCTCTCCAGGTATTGGGGGTTGATGTTGCGCTGTGCTCGATTGGCCATAACGATAAGTCCCTGGCCAGGGCTACTACGGAGATTTACTGATAAGTGTTATCAGTAGTTTCTCGACCCGTTATGAGCCTTACATCGGCATGACTTATCGGTTACTGGGGTCTGACGTTTACCACCCCTATACTAGATATGCGACATATCAGACGAAGAGACCGGACTGTACGGTAGTGTTACTGACAGGCTTTTGCAGGAGAAAGAGCAGGCTTGCTTGTTGATCTTCTGATCGCTCAATACCCGGGTAGCCATTATGTCCAGATAGTACCGCTGACGGCTTGTGGGTGCTTGATGTGATTATCACCTACTGCCGGCGTATTGACGAGTCTTTAGAGTCCTACACAGAGGTTTCACTGGCCCAGGCAAAACGAAGTAGGAGCACATATGTGATATGTGTGGGACCGAGATTAATATGAGTATTTGATACCGTATTCTATCCTTGCGATATAAGGCATCGATCAGTTATATGAGTTATAGTCGGGTTATCGAATCAAATGTTGATTCGATAAGTCGATACTGTATCGGTCGGTTATATGAGAATATAGCCGGATTATCGAATCAAGTGTTAATTCGATAAGCTGATACAAATAATATTAGTCGGTCATATAAGATATAACCAGATTATTAAATCAAGTGTTGATTTAATGATTTAATGTATAATTATATATTTGATATATTAATTTACATTAACTAATATTAGCTCACTTAAGCATTTCTTTTTCTCACATGTGCACACTTAATATATATGTGATATATATTAATTGTGTTTTCTTTATGTGTCATGGTTGATGATACATGCAACATGGGTGTATGTGACTTACACCATGATAATGATAATGAAGGGTTTATTTATTTAGAGTAAATTAATTATTAGTTGGAAATTGGTCACATGGCATGAAGCTTGGAGACCCATTGACTTAGTCCATTAGTTTTGTCTTATACTAGATATTTATTAACCCAACCATTATCTAAACCCATGGTTAAGTATCTACATGAGTAATATTAGATATTTTCTCGCGCTTGGTTGCCATTCACTCTCTCATCCATTATTTGCTTCATCTTCCTCAAGCTCAAGAGAAATCTCTTTAGGTTTTTGAGAGAAGCTTAAAATAAGTGAGAAAATTAATTTTAAAGTGAGCAAAAATCCCACTTCATCATTCTCTACTAGATTAGCAATTTAGTTTAGGGTGTTAGCTTCGCTAATACCATATTAGTGAAGAGCTAGCTTGAGTTAGTGTCTTCTCAACGTAGATCATCTTCGGCCTTGAAGACTTCGTGCAAGCTCATTGCTTTCTTTTTGTGAAGCCACTCTAGAGTCCGCAAGATCACTATTTGGAGCGAAGAGACTACTACACGGAGCTATTGAAGTGAAGGACCGGTCTAAAAAGGTTGTATTCCTAGTTCACTAAGTTGTAAAGTAGTTTACACATTGTATTGTCTAAATCTTTAATTAAGATTCTAGGGTTAGGATTGTTTTGTACGGCAAATTTTTTAAAATGGTATGGACGATACCTCCCGAAACCTTGCTGTCGTGCCAAGCAATCCTACAGTGGTATTAGAGCCAAGCTAGAGATTCAGACAATATTTGTAGAATTACGAAACCGAAAGAACTCCGAAACACCCGATACACAAATCCAATTTCTGTCAAAATTTTCAAGTCGTAGAAATTTTTTTTAAACAACTTCAGAATGTTATATGTGATATTACATGAACACAGAAGAAATTTGAACCCACTTGGCCGGTTTTTGGCCGAGCACATGAGCTCAAAAACCAAGGAGGCCACCCCATTCAGGGAATTTTGGCTTCAATTTTTTTTGTGTTCCAGGCTCTGGGTTTTGGTGTTACAGGTGTTTGTTTTTGCTAAATTTACATGTGATGTTAACTTTCTGCATAGGCAACTCGGAGTGTTTCGTAATCGTAATTCTAACAGTATTTCGGGTTATTTAGACGGTGTTAAAAAGTCCGAACGGATATCAAATACCCACTTTAACCCTCGACGGAAAATTTTCCAAGAGTTGGATTTTTTCCGAGTTAAAGAACATTCAAATATCATGCAAGTAATGAGGTGGACCCTCTAGAAGAACAAAACCCTAACTCGATTATATGATCGTAAGAACCGCCGCCAAACCCTAGAATTTGCGGTAGTTCCGCGGCGCCATAGGTGAGGCAAGGGTTGACCCTTCTACGATTGGTCCATTGGTACCGTGGCATGTGATGAGTATTTTTAAACAGCGCTCAAGTGTTGAGATTTTTGGGAAATTTTAGGTGTTTGTTGATTCGATCGGAATATTTAACGTCGTCTAGCTTTTTCTGGAATGTGATACAATATGTGGAATTCATATAGTTAGGCATGAAATCCAAAGTATGTGATATTTTGGATTTATGATGTCTAAGTTGATTGTGGATTCCAAATGTTGTAGTTTGACATTTTATTTTCTGCGACCGTAAGTGTAATATGTGGTGTATCACCATTTTCATTGCTATATGTCAACGACAATTGTGATACGCATATTTACTTACGTTGATGACATGTGATGTTATGTGTTGCTGGGATATGTTCGTGTTTTGAACAGCCGGGGGTTTTATGTGAGATGAGAGTTTTTATTTTCATTCATGTAAAATTCATTGTATGTAATATTCTTTTATTGGGGCACTTCCGGGTTGAGGATGATGTCACCATTATTGTATATTATTTACTTTTCGGCATTAGGATAGACCCAAGGTGGGGAGCACAAGTAACCGGGTTCTAGAGTCCAGTGGGAGACCATCTCGAGTAGTTAAGTCCGGGTCTCCTAACTCTAGAATTGGTAGGGTTGCTTGCCGCTCTCATAGGGGTCTAGGGATGTGGGTTTGGCTATTCATCGCGACCGTGGAATCTGTATTTTATACTGACTTAATTTATAACACGGAATTCTTAGTATATCCAATATTTCATATGTTATCTTCTGCTGCTGATATTCTGTGATGTGATCACTTTATATAGATTAGACGGATGCTTTGTTATTGTATATATAATATATAATAAACATTGCTTATGTTTTGCACCCGCGCTAGTCCCGCGCCGCTATGCCATCAGTTAAGTAACCTAACGGTACATAACGGGACACTGTGGCGAATGCAGACGTCATAAGCGTACGTTGTATTTTCGTTTCTTCTGTGATACTTAGGAAGCATAAATGATGGGATTTCATTAATGAGATTAATGAAAAAGAAAAAAAAAACTTAAAAGATATTGTAGAATCATATTTTCAAAAAGGGTAGCTCTAGGTTTTGCTTTGCATAGCGGTATTCCTTGTAGAATATCTAGCACCTCAGATGAGGAAAGAGCCGAGATCTCATCACCGGGAGTGACCTCTTTAGCAAAATCTAGCAGATGCTACAATCAACTCGGTTTTGTCTTTTGATCGCTTCTTTTAGTTTTTGCTTTGCATAGTAATATTTATGAAATATCCTGCTGTTCCCGCCAAAAAAAAATTTGCGCAAAAGAGCCCAAGGTATCAAATGACAGCGATACGTTTAAGAAAATGTGAACCAGTATTTTCTGGGCTGTATTTTGACAAACTCTCGAATGTAAAATGGCTAAATTCTGATGGTATCGAAAGCGTCTCGAAAAAGCCTTCGATTTGATATATTAAGGGCTTCATACTTCATCCGGGATCAAAAGTTATGAGCAAATATGTTATGCACGTGTAATCTAAGGAAGAAAATGTGAACCAGTATTTTACGGGCTGTATTTTGACAAACTCTCGAAAGTAAAACGGCTAAATTCTGATGGTATCGAAAGCGTCTCGAAAAAGCCTTCAATTTGATATATTATGGGCTTCATAATTCATCCGGGATCAAAAGTTATGAGCAAATATGCTATGCATGTGTAATCTAAGGAAGAAAATGCGAACCAGTATTTTCCGGGCTAAATTTTGACAAACTTCCGAATGAGAAACAGCTAAATTATGATGGTATCGAAAGTGTCTCGAAAAATCCATCGATTTGATATATTATGGGCCTCATAATTCATCCGGGATCAAAAGTTATGAGGCATCACGTGCTCACACGTGACCATTTACAGGCAAAGCCTGTAGGCACTGAATAAAATAAATAATTGGAAATAATTAATCAGTGGGGTCACGTGCCAACACGTGATGGGCCTTTAAACCCACTGAAAAGAACTAAAGGTATAATAAAATAACAAGGAAAAACCCCAATGGGGCATCACGTGCCAACACGTGACCAAGGGTCACGTGCTGACACGTAATAATTCATGAGTTCTTTAAAACAGCAGAATTAAATTCTGGTCAAATGCTTAATCAGGGGGTCACGTGACAACACGTGATGGGTTCTTAAAGATCTATGAATTAATAGAATTAAATTCTAATTAAGAGAGAATAAAAAACCCTAACTGGAAAAATATTTCTCTAAATCTTTCTAAACAAAAAATATGGTGCTCTGTTAAATGGAGCACCGTTGGATTAAAAATCCAATGGTGATTAAAAATCACCAATTTATGGAAAGATTTTATACAAGGAAAGATTTCCCTGAAATTTGCCAGGAATAATAGATAAAAGATCTTTTGGATTAAAAATCCAATGGTGAATAAAATTCACTGAGTGATCTAAAAGATCATGTTGGTTACAAAATAAATTAAAATTTTTCAATGAAAAATTGACAAAACAAATTGATTCTTTTCTTTCTCCTATAAATAGGAGCCAAGAAGAGAAGAGAGGAGGATCTACTTTTTTGGGAAATATATAACAACATAGAGAAAAAAAAGAGAGGAAAATTTAATTTTCAAGAGAGAAAAAGAAGATCTCTTCAAAAAAACCCTAGGTGAGAAATGGAAAGAGATCTAAGCTCTATAAAACAAAAAGAGAATTTAATTCTCAAATTAAGAGTTTAACTCTTCTGAATAAGAACTTAGTTCTTCCTTTGGTTGAAGATCTGCAGAATCAGATCTCCCCACAAGTTGAGAATTTAATTCTTATCGGGGAGATTCTGCCATGCAGATCCAAAACTTAGAGGGGGAATTGAGTATAGCGAATTTAATTCCCCCAAATTCATAGGAATTTAATTCCTCTAAATGAAACTAGGGTTTAACCCTACATAAGAATTTAATTCTTCCTAATTCACTTGGGAATTTAATTCCTCTAAAATGAAACTAGGGTATAACCCTACATAAGAATTTAATTCTTCCATATACATAGGAATTTAATTCCTCAAAATAGAATTAGGGTTTAACCCTACCAAAGAATTTAATTCTCAAACAAAGGACTTAAATTATCCATGCATGTAAACGTGGTCACGTGGCAACACGTGACCCTTCCTTTAATGATCAGAAAAGAATGAATGAGACAAGGTCACGTGCCCCCACGTGACCCTCAAACAGACTCCTCAAAATGAGAAAGAAAAAGCTTGGAGGCAATGCCTCACGTGTTCCACGTGACCCTTGACAAACACTTCTTTAAAAAAAAAGAGAAAATGGAAAGAACTGAAGGATTAAAATCCAATGCATATGCGCCCTCACGTGTCCCCACGTGACCCCTAGCAAATTCTTTAAATATCCAGTGCATGGATGCCCATCACTTGCCCACACGTGATGGCCTTGAAGACTAAAAGTGTTTAACACTTATTCTGAGAATAAAATAAGGGAGGCTTGACCCAGTCCTAGGGTGCCTCTCGTGACCCCACGTGTGCGCTTCACTTTTAGTGTTTAACACTATTTTAGCACTGCATGCTTAGTGTCTAACACTATTTTAAATGCATCACGCGGGAACATATGATCGCCAAATGTGTGCTAGTGTTTAACACTATTTGCAACCAAGCTAGCCTAAATTGGTTAAGTTTTCCAGAGGCAAATCTCCCCTTCAACCGAACCTTAAAATCCAGAGCTATAATGAATGGTTAGTGCTCAGCCAAAGACAAAATGTTGTCAGAACCCCTAAACTCCTGTTTAGCATTGCTAAATAATTGGGGGGGGGGGAGGGGGGCTGAACCCAGACAAATGTTCAACAGTCCAACAAAGGGCCAACATTTCAAACTTAATTGGACTTAGTCCAAGTTGGCCATAAGTCCTCAATTCAGATTTAACTGAGCCAATGTGCCCATAATCTAATTAATTGGACTACAGATTTCCCAATCAATTTTGGTTCAAGGGTACATCTCTTCACTCCTATGATATTTGTCGTTGTAATCCTTCAACATTTTTAGAGAGGTGACGGGTCCCGATAACCAATCATTCCATGGACTGTGGGGTCCTTAAGCCCATAGACTATGACGTCCTTAACCTGGACTGTGGGGTCCTTAAGCCCATGGACTATGATGTCCTTAACCTCGGACTGTGGGGTCCTTAAGCCCATGGACTATGATGTCCTTAACCTCGGACTGTGGGGTCCCTTTAAACCCACGGGCTATGATATCCTTAATCTTGGGCCACCATGTCCTTAAACTGGTAATCGACCACAATGTCCCTAAACTAAACAATAGAGTCCAAATGCTCTTTTGTTGGATCTAAACGATCCCGTTAAGTTTATTTCAGTCTAAAATTAGACTGACGTATCCTTAACAAGTGTTAAGTTGATCTTAGTCTAAAATTAGACTAACGTATCCTTAACTAACGTTTAAGTTGATCTTAGTCTCAAATGAGACCAACGTATCCTTAAACCCAACCCCCAAACCCAAATCTAAAAAAAATACGGATTTGGACTAATCACGCCCTACGGACGACAATATAAATTAGTCTCCGTATACAATCCACGGGCAACCAAAAACAAAACAAACACCCACGACACGAAGTGACCATCTGGAGAAGGAGAAAGTGGTTACCACGATGCGGTAGCGTAATTAACTGCAGGGGCTTGCGCCTGCAGTGAAGAGCGTCCTCATAATCAAAAACCCCTCAAATAAAGGGGAATCTGACGAAATCTGCTATATCGGCCGCATCCGTTTAAACCTTCGATATATGGTGCCATAAATCAACTTGGCATCTTCGGAGAGGTGGACGGATAGCACCAATTAGCATCTGTCCCGAAATTCAGACAAGACGGACCTGCGCGGCCGCGTCTCCGTGTTTCGTAGGAGAACAGATTCTGGCACGCCCGGTGGGACCTTTTCCTCTTTCCCCTCCACACTTCGTGTGTCGTGTTCGCGAACGAATCACGGTTTGCTATGGTTGCCTGTGCATTTGAGGTACTAAGATTTGGTGTCTTACTCCGTGCAGAAAACAGAAGATCAATGGCTTCAAACTGCACTAACTGAAACTGCAACTCTCGCTCCGTCCCGTCCGGAGGAGTGACTTAGGAGCCCCAAGTGGCCTCCATCTTCGCTATGCCGGTGGAACAGGTGACTCAGGCCACCACTGGATTGTTCTTCGGGACCATGCTCCCACCGATGAGCTTCAACGCCCCTGTACCATCGCAAGAAGCTCCTAAGAAGTCGGTCTTTGATCGGCTTGCAACTACAGCGGCCCCTCTCAACGGGTCGCCCAAATCCAGTGCCTCAGTCTTTGACAGACTGGACCAAAGCTCATTTGGGCCCATGAAGAAGCCCGTGATACCAGAAAGGGTTATCCCTAAAAGAATAGCCATTCCTGCTCTCGAAGTCGTCAAAGCGGCTTCTCCCACCAAAGGGTCGATCTTCATAAGACTGACTGTTTCAGCTCCCGTTTCAGGCGAAATCGTCAAGGCTGCTTCACCTGCTTGGAAGTCTGCTTTCGATAGGTTGGCCATCCCTACTCAGCGGACATCAGTCTTCAATAGGTTGACAACGACAATTTCTGACCAACACAGGGGGCATGAGGAAGTCACCCCTACAACTGAGATAATCCCAACAGCTCGACATGCTCGACGTCGCCACTGGAGCCGGGTAAGGAAGGCTGGGGGCAACTCTCCCTCTGGACTGACTCCGCCGGCTCCAACGGTGGAAATCGATGCTGCTAATCCAACTGGGAACAGCTTTGAACTACTTAACATGGTACGCAGGAATTCGCCAACTGTCGTGCTGAAAAGATCCCCTCCACCTATAGAGAATGCCCCAAAGGCGAAGCTGGAGCAGCCCCCTCAGCGGTTGTCCTCTAAAATTTACAAATTCTGGCGTCAAGTCCAAAACTCAGTGATTGATCAAGATTACTCTCGCCGACAGAAAAAGATGAAGGTTAGGAAAAAGAAGGATCACCCTGTCAAGCCATAGAAGGCGACAGCTAATTGAGTGCCTACTGCAACGGCCCCCTCAACTTCGACCGCCCATAAGAGGAGAAGGCCGGAGAAAATCCCTGAGTCTGCAACGAATCGCAAGACCACTGAACCCAAACGCCCTAAGTCTGAGGGCATGGTGGTGCATACCGTCTATATGGCGTCCGAAAAAGAGGAAAGCCGTGTTTCTACGGGTCATCGACCGCTTACCCGATCAGTGACTAAGGCTTAGGAGCAACAACAACAAAAGCTCCAAGAAATGCTAACAGCCATGGCCGCACTCACAAGACCAAAAGCAAGCCCAGAGACATCCTCGGAGCAGCGCCGTGAGCAGGAAACTGATGCCGAATTTCTTCGGAGAATGCTTGAGAGGAAAGAAAAAGAGGCCGTGGAACAGGCGGCCAATATAAAACAAATGGCCCTTCTGTTCCAAGATATGGTGGGCATGATGATCCAGCCGAACCCTCCAGCTGAAGAACCTCCAATAATAATTGAAGACGATAGAGGATAGACATCAAATCCTATGCCGACTCTGTCAACAGCCAAGGAGGAGACAATCTCCAAAGCTACCCTGGATGATTACATCGCTCAGCAGATACGAGTTCATCAGGCGAATGAAGCGGCTGGGCAAGTTGTTAAAACGGGACGACCCTATCCGGGTTGGTACGACCAAATAAAGTATCCGCCGGGATACACGATCCCCAAATTTCACGTATATAGGGGGACGGGAAATCCGCATCAGCACGTCGCTCAATTCAGAGCCTTATGCGGCAACACTGGAGGTGACGATAAGCTACTGCTCCGCCAGTTTGTTGGCAGTTTGTCGGAGACGGCATTCGTGTGGTATTCCGAACTCCCAAATGACTTTGTCAAGACATTCGTAGAGATGGAGTTGCTATTCACCCAGCGTTTTGCGAGTGCTAGTGAACGCACCCCAATCACGGCATTGATCAATGCCAGAGTGAAACCTGGAAAACATAGGTCCAGTATGCAATACAGTGGCGGAATCTATGGTCTAAGTGCGAGCAGCACATTGAAGCATCTCCTGCGGTAGGCATGTTCATGGGTACTTTTGACCCTCAAGCGACCATATCCCAATTCATGATGTTCTTCAAGCCGACTACCTTCCAGGCTTTGATTGACAAACTGGCCCAAATGGACCAGATGGGCCATAGGCCTTCCTCTTCAAAGACGGAGCCTTGGAATGAAAAGGGCAAAGGGAAAGCAACCTTCGTCACCAACGCTCAACAACAACCGAGTGGCCCGAGACCGGTTGTTCGCCAAAGCAACAAGCGGCAATCCCTCGATGAGAAGTTGAGACGTCCTTACTCGTTTTTCCGGGATAAAACAAGGAAACTGTTTGAACTGGTAGTGTGCAATGGGCTCATCACTCTACCGGAGTCGAGACACCCACCACAACCGAACGACGTCAATGATCCCAATTACTGCCCTTACCACCGAATATTGGGTCATCCAATCGAAGATTGCTACGTTTTAAAAAATTGGGTTGAAGACCAGTATCAGCAGGGCAAGTTCGCGCTGTCCGAAAACTGGAAGGTAAATCCGCCACAACCACATGCTCCAAAAAAGATGGACATGCCGAGGACATCGTGCTCATTCATAAAGGAAGCTCCATGGGAAGTTGTTTTTTCGGCAAAAACTAAAAGAATGCTGAAAGATCTTCAAACATGTCCGGCGATCACGTGGAAAAGCCCGCAAGAGCCGGAGATCATCGACGGGATGCTGAAACTACGCCCAACATCGGGAATTAATAGCAATGGTCAAAACGCTCAGGCCCAGCCGTCAAAGTCTTCGAAGAAAAAGAAGAAGACCAAAAAGCCCGCGCAGTCTAACGACAAGCGTACGGATCTGCAAAAGCATATTGACGCGCTGAAAGAATACAACCAGAGGGCGCGAACCCCTGTCATGCTTCAAGAGTTCCTCAATCACATCCTTGAGAATGAAGATAACGACAATGATGAGGGAGACGACTTGTTAGAAGAATCCGAAGATTATGTAGCAAGTTGCCACATGATCGCTCATTTGTCGCTAAGTAACAAAGCAGTTCACTCGGCGTTAGGAGATAACATAGAGGAGCTGGGGGCAGGAGCAGTGCCAAAACCCTTGGATTATGTGACAAGGTCTATCAAGGAGAAACCTACTTGTTCATAAAGCATCCGGCGAAACTTCGCCTCAAAGCTACAGTGGACCGAAATGTCCCTAAACTAACGAATTGACCAAATGTTCTAAAACTTGCAATGTTCTAAAACTAACAAAATGTCCCTACAGCGGACCACAATGTTCTAAAACTTGCAATTGACCGAAATGTCTATAAACTACTACGGACCGCAATGTTCTAAAACTTGCAATTGACTGAAACGTCTATAAACTACTATGGACCGCAACATTCTAAGGCTGACGCAAAAAAAAAACTGTACGTCCATAAGCAAGATGGGCACGGATGAAAACCCAAAAGGGTTCCGTGAGTAAAAACAGCAGGACTACCGACGATGTTTGTGAAAACCCGAAAGGGTGTAGACTCGTAAAAAAACGGTACGTCCGTAAGCAAGATGAGCATGGATGAAAACACAAAAGAGCTCCATGAGTAAAAACAGCAGGACTACCGGCGAGTTTGTAAAAACCCGAAAGGGCGCAATCTCGTTAAAAGACACTTTCAAGATCCTCTCGACCTTGTGAGGAGAAAATGCCTGCGTGAGATCCTTACGACTCACAAGGGAGCAACACACTTTGGGATCCCAACGATTCCTAAGGAGAAATTACACGTACGAGATCCTCACGACTCTTAAGGAGAATTCCCTTTTGAGACCTTCACGGCTCATAGGATTCAAAAGCCTTAAGCTACAGAGATCTGAACCCGTTCTTAAGCCATCACAATCTCCAATGCTGCCCAACAAGCGGTTCAATGTTGACCCTTGTATACAATCCACGGGCACGAATGAACATTTCCCTAAAAGAGTCCCACCAGCGACTAGGGATATGCTCACACGGTGAACAAACACTTGTAGGTCCTCTCGACTTGCAAGGACAAAACACTCTTGTAAGATCCTTACGACTTATAAGAGAACACACACTTAGGAATCCTCACGATTCCTAAGGAGAAAACGCACCTGCGAGATCCTCATGACTCGTAGGGAGAAACACTTTTATGAGATCCTTACGGCTCATGAAGTCAAAAGCCTTAGTTAACAGGATCCTAACCCTGTTTACTAAGCCACCTTTGTTTGACATCGATAGAGGAAAATGATGATTCGCTCCTGGCAATATCCCAGTGGTAGCAATGCTGATGCCTAAATCGGTACCCATTTCCAAGTCCTTTCATGGCAAATGAGGATTCGCTCCTGGCAATATTCCAGTTGTAGCGATGCTGATGCTGAGATTGGCACCAAATTCCAAGTTCCACACTCGCGATAAAAAAATCAGCAAGCCAAAAATGCATATGAAATAGCCGAAATGATGGGGCAACTTGCAACAAAATTAGCAAGTAAAATATATGCATACAAAATAGCCGAAATGATTAGGCAACTCGCAATAAAAAGCAGTGAGTAAAAAACCAATAGCCGAAATGATTGAGCACCGCGAAAAATAGCCGAAATGATTGGGCAATCGCGACTTTCGCGATATAAAAAGCTGAAATGATAGAGCATCGCGGAAAGAAATAAAAAAATTCTGAAAGAATGAAACTTTTGCCCTACAGGTGAGATCAAATCGATCCCTGTATACAATCTAGGGGCACAAACAAAAAGAAAACCATACCTTCCTACCAGGCTCCATCAGAAAGCGAAGCCAAATCTCGACGGTTTATAGACAACCTAGAGACAACTTCGATATTTGTCGTAATATTGCAGACACAATGTCAACAAACGAAGCAAAGGAAGATCCCTAGCTCCAGGGTCTCGACGTCAACATCGACAACTTAGAGATCACCAACGGCATTTCTCCTCACTCCAACCTGATGCAGACGTGACGTCAACAACCGACCTCAGGGTCGCAACGAAACGGAGCCATGGCAAAGTCCCTAGTTCCAAATCTCAATGGCCACATCTACGGGCCGAAGACCAACAACGATGTGCCTCCTCATTCCAGCAGGACACAGATGCTACACTATCAATCGGAGCCACGGAAAAAACCCTAGTTCCAAGACTCTACGGTCCACAGACAACCTAGAGTCAACCAATGACCCCCCCTGCCGGATCAACGATCCGTCTCGGAAACAAGTCAACCAACCCCAAGGGAAATCAGTGTCCTTGGCAAAAACCTTGATTCAGGGAAATCAGCATCCTTGACGAGAGCACCTCGATTCGCGTCGACCCACAAAGAAATCAGTGTCTTTGCAGGAATACCTCGATTCGTCTCGACCTTCGAGGAAATCAGTGTCCTTGGCAAAAACCTCGATTCAGGGAAATCAGTGTCCTTGACGAGAGCATCTCGATTCGCATCTACCCGCAAGGAAATCAGAGTCTTTGCAGGAATACCTCGATTCGTCTCGACCTCCGAGGAAATCAGTGTCCTTGGCAAAATACCTCGATTCAAGGAAATCAGCGTCCTTGACGAGAGCATCTCGATTCGCGTCAACCCGTAAGGAAATCAGTGTCTTTGCAGGAATATCTCGATTCGTCTCAACTCCGAGGAAATCAGTGTCCTTGGCAAAAACCTTGATTCAGGGAAATCAGCGTCCTTGACGAGAGCACTTCGATTCGCATCGACTCCGAGGAAATCAGTGTCCTTGGTAAAAACCTCGATTCAGGGAAATCAGCGTCCTTGACGAGAGCATCTCGATTCGCATCGACCCGCAGAGAAATCAGCGTCTTTGCAGGAATACCTCGATTCGTTTCGACTCCGAGGAAATCAGTGTCCTTGGCAAAAACCTCGATTCAGGGAAATCAGTGTCCTTGACGAGAGCATCTCGATTTGCATCGACCCGTAAGTAAATCAGTGTCTTTGCAGGAAAATCTCGATTCGTCTCGACCTCCGAGGAAATCAGTGTCCTTGGCAAAATACCTCGATTCAGGGAAATCAGTGTCCTTGACGAGAGCATCTCGATTCGTATCGACCCGTAAGGAAATCAGTGTCTTTGCAGAAATACCTCGATTCTTCTCGACCTCCGAGAAAATCAGTGTCCTTGGCAAAATACCTCGATTCAGGGAAATTAGCGTCCTTGACGAGAGCATCTCGATTTGCGTCGACCCGTAGAGAAATCAGTTTCTTTGCAGGAATACCTCGATTCGTCTCAACCCCCAGGGAAATCAGCATCCTTGGCAAAAATCTCGATTCAGAGAAATCAGTGTCCTTGACGAGAGCATCTCGATTCGCATCGACCCGCAGAGAAATTAGCGTCATTGCAAGAATACCTCGATTCGTTTCAACTCCGAGGAAATCAGTGTCCTTGGCAAAAACCTCGATTCAGGGAAATCAGCGTCCTTGACGAGAGCATCTTGATTCGCTTCGACCCGCAAGGAAATCAGTGTCTTTGTAGGAATACCTCGATTCGTCTCAACCCCAGGAAAATCAGTATCCTTGGCAACCTCCTCGATTTAGGGAAATCAGCGTCCTCGACGAGAGCATCTCGATTCGTGTCGACCCGCAAGGAAATCAGTGTCTTTGCAGGAATACCTCGATTCATCTCAACTCCGAGGAAATCAGTGTCCTTGGCAACCTCCTCGATTCAGGGAAATCAGCGTTCTTGACGAGAGCATCTCGATTCGCGTCGACCTGCAGAGAAATCAGCGTCTTTGCAGGAATACCTCGATTCATTTCAACCCCAGGAAAATCAGCGTCCTTGGCAACCCCTCGATTCAGGGAAATCAGCGTCCTTGACGAGAGCATCTCGATTCGCGTCGACCCGTAGAGAAATCAGCGTCTTTGCAGGAATGCCTCGATTCGTCTCAACCCCAGGGAAATCAGTGTCCTTGGCAACCTCCTCGATTCAGGGAAATCAGCATCCTTGACGAGAGCATCTCGATTCGCGTTGACCCGCAGAGAAATCAGAGTCTTTGTAGGAATACCTCGATTCGTCTCAACCCCAGGGAAATCAGTGTCCTTGGAAACCTCCTCGATTCAGGGAAATCAGCGTCCTTGACGAGAGCATCTCGATTCGCGTCGACCCGTAGAGAAATCAGCGTCTTTGCAGGAATACCTCGATTCGTCTCAACCCCAGGGAAATCAGTGTCCTTGGCAATCTCCTAGATTCAGGGAAATCAGCATCCTTGATGAGAGTATCTCGATTCGCGTCGACCCGCAAGGAAATCAGTGTCTTTGCAGGAATACCTCGATTCGTTTCAACTCCGAGGAAATCATTGTCCTTGGAAAAAACCTCGATTCAGGGAAATCAGCGTCCTTGACGAGAGCATCTCGATTTGCAATGACCCGCAGAGAAATCAGTGTCTTTGCAGGAATATCTCGATTCGTCTCAACCCCAGGAAAATCAGTGTCCTTGGCAAATAGCTCGATTCAGGGAAATCAGCGTCCTTGACGAGAACATCTCGATTCGTGCCGACCCGCAGAGAAATCAGTGTCTCTGCAGGAATATACAATGTCAACAAAGCGGAGCCGCGGCAAAGTTCCCAGTTCCATGACTCGGCGGTACACAGACAAACCAAAGTCAACCCTTGACCTCCCTGTTGAAGCAATGCTTTGACTCGAAAGTATGTCAACTCATCAATCACTTACGAGTCCTCTCGACTTGTAAGGAAGAAAATTCTCTTGTGAGATCCTTACGACTCTCAATAGAAAACACACTTAGGAATCCTCATGATTCCTAAGGAGAAAATACACCTACGAGATCCTCTCGACTCATAGGGAGAAAAGCCTTTGTAAGACCCTCACGGCTCATAAAGTTGAAAAGTCTTGGGTGGCAGATCCTAACCCTGTCCCCCAAGCCATCATTGCCCTGCAAAGAGGTCAACATGGACTATCCACGGGCCACACTCTCCGAAGTCGAACATCGACGAGGAGGGAAATAACCACTTACGAGTCCTCTCGACTTATAAGCGGGAAAATTCTCTTGTGAGATCCTTACGACTCTCAAGAGAAAGCACACATAGGAATCCTCACGATTCCTAAGGAGAAAATACACCTACGAGATCCTCTTGACCCGTAGGGAGAAAAGTCTTTATGAGACCCTCACGGCTCATAAAGTTGAAAAGCCTTAGGCAACAGATTCTAACCCTGTTTCCTAAGTCATCGCTACCTTATAAAAAGTTCAAGATGAACTGTTATCTACCATCTATGGGCCACACTTGCCAAAACTACATGCCACTGAAATGGAAAAGTTACTCATGAGCATATAAACTACTTCATGTAAGTACACGGTAGCGCTCCGGCCGTCTAACAGACGCCAAATGCGGAACAAAAACTTTTTACAACTGGCGCTATCGAGTACTATAACCCGGATCTGCCATTAAAGCTAAACTAACAAACTACAAAGTGGGTAGAATTGTTATACCGAATGATCCGAGTCCTTCGGTCTTCAACCATCATCCCACGCTTTGTTGCGGCTGCTCCGATCTCCTGAATCTCCAGTCTCCACGTCCAGGTGGCACCACGTCGACGGATCTTTAAACGGGCTCTCGCCTCTGAACCGAGGCAACTCGATCATCAAGTTTGCTAAAAGAGATGACCAATATTGATGTAGAGAATGAGTAGAACACTTTGTCTTGCTTTGTCCAAACCCATGGACGAACGGTTAATGAAGTTGCCTTTTTGGAGTGGACTGAAATGGGAAATTGGTATATGAAATTTCCATGAACCACTACTATAATCTTTTTCCTACAACCATAATCTTTTTACCAATCAATCATCCCTCACCAAGGAGGGGGCCGGCCACATATAAAGAAGAGGAGGGGTGAGTGTAGGAGAAAAGAGGTGACCATAACCATTAATGATATGAATGATTCATCTTTACACTTAATGAATACAAAATGAGTCACTAATGACACCTTGCATTCATTTAATGCATACAATGAACCATGAAAACACATCATCATATCATTAAATGCTAACTATGAATCATCAAACCTAGAATCTTCTAGAAGCAACGACTCACCCTCATGACGAAAAGATAAATCCGCATTTAACCGAATGTCAAATACGGGAGATAGAAAACTGGAAACTGGAAACTTCTAAAAGCGATCCCGAAACGAATTTCAGGATAACCCCGTATCAGTATAAACATACCCGCATTTGTATTACGACCGAATACAAATACAACTGAGACAAAGATATTATATCTACACAGTATAATGCCCGGATCCGGCTTAAAGCAAAGCCTACCAGAATTATCTGCCCGAAATATGACACGTGCGAAAACGCACGTGCATTTTCCAAACCCTGCCATAAAACCATACGGTCTCTACAACGTTTCGCCCGAACTTGGGAAACTGTCTGTGGGGGACTCTAATGACTCATCAACACACTGGCACTGGGTATAACCACTAGCACGTCAGAGGTACGAGCTATACGTAATGTTTGCCTATATATTGATTAGAAGGGAAGCTGACGAGCGAACTCATCCATAAACCCTACTGAGCCTGACAGTGACAATATCCGTACAGTCCGGTCCGTTCGTCTAAAGAGTATCGCATATCGAGTCTAGGGTGGTGGATAAAGTCAGACCCCTAATAACGCGATAAATCGTGTCGGCATGAAGCCCATCACCTCCTGAGAAACTACTGATCCAAATCAGTAATTCTCCACTATCTCGGCCGAGGATTTCTAGTGATGACCACCCATGCACTGTGCGACATCAACCCCCAATACCGGGAGAGACGAATCCCCGACGATCCGCTCACTGCCTCCATGTGGCTCGGGACTGTACCCAAAAAATACCTGTTTGCACGTCTCCTTTGAGTGTGGTAGGGTAGGAATCAAAGCCCAGTGAGAGCTCACACGAGACAAATGACGATCTCAGGTCGACAAACTAACCTGTACACATGTCACCAGGGAACTGCTATCTGACGATATGTATAATACCAACTAGCATGTTCCCAGCGAGTCCTGTCCGGTGTACTCATAACCAAATGAGCACCTGTATACATCTTAGGTGAACCAACTGACACCAATGGCTTGTGAGACCGGCCACCGCCCCTCGTCGGGGTCTCGACTGTATACACTAGTCTACTCTGGAGTATCGATGCCCTATCTCGAAACTCCCACGACTAGGGACACTTTAAGGATGCGCTTACAGACCCCAGCTCCCACGTATATGATCGCCATCATACTGCTGGCAGTCAAGCAAGAATCCTATGGGCTCTATCATTATGCAATAGTGAACTAAAGCATGTATACGATGATAAAGACAAACCAGATAGCATACTATCATCTCGAGCAACACTGTCATATCGGTATAGGTCCTGCCTCAATCATTGCAATCACGTACCTGCGATCCAATAATTGACTTTGAGGGCACTATATCCAATAATCTCCCACTTGCACTTAAGGCTAATTATTACGATGTCGCATACTCACAGCCCATGTGATACCGAACACCCAACTCCTCTACTAATCAGTTTCACAAACCTAGTTTGTAAAACTTTTGTGTTCGAGAAATAGCCTCAGTGAGTGGATCCGCCCTGATGTTTCTTTCTATGTCTCTCTTAATCTCAAGTTCGCAGAGAAATCCATCTCCCGAATCGAGTAATACTTGTCTTAGAATATGTTTGGATATCTGATGGGACCTCGTTCATAAATGAACTTCAAATCCAAACTTCTTTGACTGTAGTGATCACTGAACCTAATCAGTATCCAGCACCATGCCTCCCACAGTATCCTCTTGGACCACCTGTCCATAATATTGTCTCTCGTCAGAGGGAAAACTATAACTCTGATAACCACTCTGTCATCCAGATCACCTTGGAAGCCTGGAACGATAACTGTCTCTCGAAAGAGGCTGTTGTTATCATATCCCTAGGACATCCACTTATGTTCTAAAACTGCCTCCGAATGTTTCTCCAGGATTGGATCAATATCAACTTATTGCATCTACTGCAAAAACAACATCTGGTGTGGTACTTGACATCTCATGATTGACTCAATTGCCTAAGCAAGTGATCTGCCAATCATGCACATCCCTCTCTCCTTTAGTCTCTAAGACACCTTTAGAGAGGGTGACTCCATCACCTGCAGGTACACCACCATGCCAGGAGTCATCTATTCTAAAATACTATTAGAATACTGTCAAAGTACCCACATTGGGAAACTACCCAAATCTAGATCTAAAACCATAGATCTAGCAACCAGAATATCTGATATTATATCCATATCCTTTGTGGAGAAACAACTGTGTGATGACCACAGTACAACCGATCGTAGTATAGGAATTTTACTTCCTACTATGTGTGTGTCATCCAAATACTAGGACATCACACCCTACATTCTTCTCAACAGATCCATCCCCTATTCTGATGAAGTCAAAGCCATGACTGTCTCATCAAAATTAGATGATCTGTCTCCGCTATAACTGCTGAAGTCTATAAATAGACATAAGCTACTTGCCCACTATTTTTCCGCTGCTCCCACTGACTACGATAACCCTCTGGCAGAATAATATATACGTATACTTCTAAAGCTAGTTTAGAATGACGCTATACTTATTCTCCTGCCGGGTCTCATAGCCTGGAACAACCGTAGTGTCAAGTCTGGGTAAACAAGAACCTCCCTGTCACCGTCCTCGAGGCTACCGGAGTACCTCTCGGGTGTCTGAGGTTACCCACCATATCTGCGGAGTGGCTATTGGAATGTCAAACCTGATTGAATATATAGGTCCTATTAAATTTTCCGTAATCGTTTGTGGTTCTGGAATCTCTTCCAGTTCTACCATACTCCCACTACTGTTTTCTGAAAAAATCAATTTTACTAAAACTGTGGCGAGTTAAGAACAATATCACTATTGATCTTCCAGATGGTAGAAAATCAACCCTCGTCAAAGCCAGGGTCAACCCACAAACTGCAATTATAGAAACGTGCCTTGATTTATCCAGTGTCTGGTTTTAAGCATAAGCTGGACAACTCCCCTTATCTTAACATCGTTAAGATATGAACCATTCTATATAAAATATAGAAATAGAGGCACTAATTTAATTGGAACCAGATTCAAATCATGCAGCTGTCTTCAGTGCATATCAACTTAATGGAGAGAGGCTAATCAGCATTACTCAACTTAGGAATCCATCCAATTATGAGTAACCTGAAAGAGAAACAAGTTTCTCAAAACCGTTACTATCAACTGAATACCAATCACAAGAATCTACATCTTCGATTTCTTTGAAGAATCCCGATACTTGCGATACAAGGTTCTCTACTTTATTCTTATACCCACAACTTATCAAAACTTAGACAATGTATTTCTACGAAACACTTGTCTAAAAACTAGAGAAGTCACAAGTAAACAGATTATAGTACGAGGACCTACCCCTTTATCCTGACGGACACTGGACAACATAAAATACTCTGTATAACTCCGCTGAGTTTGAATAACTCAAAACCTGTGCATCGTAGGTTGAAAACTGTACCCAGGCGATTTCCTCAAATATCACAAATTATAACGAATTCCAATATAATGAGAATGATCTCCTAATTCCCAATGACTTACTCCCACTTATCATCTGTAAAACCATACAGATATAAGAATGAAACCTGGTAAATACATACCCTGTGTCACGACCCGAAAGAGCACGTGACTGGCCCTTGAACCATATGAAGTCTATAGGACTCCATCTGATCCAAGTAAGCCGAAAGCCCAAAAATCTAAAACCATTTTTAAGAATAAGTAAAGGAAACTGGTTTAAAGAAGTGAAGGAAACGTGTTTGAAAATCAAGGTTTTTAAATAACTAAGCCGAATGTGCATTTTTAAAATGTGTAACCTTTCGTGAAAATTTCGGCAGAGTTTCCTTTGTAAAAACTGGCCCCGAACGGGGTACAACAATAATAACATAAATATGCAATGATAAAAGGCATCCCCAAGCGGGAGCTAGCTCTTCGTCAATCGACGGTCACAACCACACAAGCAATAATAATATACAACGCCGAATGGCGAGGATCAAACTCAAAGAAAGCTCCAAAAACAAGAAAACCGCAATACTACTAAGCGCGACTCTATGGTCGAATAATACAACACAATGCCTAAGTCTGAAACAATATACAAGTTTTGGTTGATGGAAATTCTAGATACAATAGATAATACATGAACAATGGCGGTTCTGATACAAAAGAACCCACCTACCAACGCAAGTCACCCATATGGAAGCAGTGTGCCAGAAATGCCGCTATGGAATCTGTACGGCAAAAACCTGCAAGAACTGGGGCACAACGGGGGTGAGTTGCCAACTCGTGAATAGAAAGATATCTACAAGCAGAGATCGAATGCATGACCATCCTAGGTCAATACGATCAGATATAAATGAACCTCAATATGAATAAAGCTGAAGCATGCTAAACTGGCAATGTAATCTCTATACATGAGTGTAGTGCCAAGTGCTCGTGCTAGTGCCTCAGGTAATAGCATGTCATGAATATGAGGTATAAACAATGTCATCAAATCTGCACACGCGTAGATCCCGTCCACTCGTCACCCACTGACAATAACCATCATGCAAGTATATATCATAAAACCTGTGCATGGAAATATGAGGATATAATCCACCCGTGTCCCTCGCGACACATCAATATCATGGAACCGGAGTGCCCAGCATCGGCACTCGAAAACATCATGAAAACTGTGCCCAGCATCGGCACAAAACATAAGTCTCAGTATCTCGATACCTCTGTATCTCGAAATCTCAATGTCTCAATCACAAAATCTAGGGCGCCGTCAGTCCAGATCGGCCCCTACCATCCATCTCATGACTACGACGGTATCCTCCGGATATCCGACGTGTCGGGTAATATCACCGGTAGGTAGTCTCCCCCTGCCAGGCTCATCGTCATCACCACGAGCTTCTTGCCCGAGGGTACCTTACCGGGTCCACCATGTACCCGCAATCGGTCTCATCCGCCTCCTCGATTCGGGTTTCACATGTAGCTCTCAGCACCGAGAAAACACATGGTGGACGCACTGAAATATCATATCAAGGGTAACCGGGTTTTTAAAGAAATGACATATCCTCTTTTGAAACACCCTCGGTTCCTAAATCCAGAAATATCATAGAAACAACATATCTCAATGCGTATAATCAAAAGCATGAAGTATGCGACATGTAAAGGAAGGTATGCACATCATCATGTCATGCAAGGATCATATACTGAATGTAATATTACTACAGTGTAGTGGCATGGCAATTATCGATGATGAGTGTGTGAGCCGGCAACAAGTGTACGTGGAACATATGCATCATCGATAATGGTGCTGGTGTCCTAGCAGCATGACTGAAATATAACCACAGTACAAGCGATGCAATGCAGATAGCATGAATATGCGGAATCGAATAATCAACGCAAAAGTACAGAATCTACACCAATATGTACATGTCATGCAGTGGTGCCATTTGAAATAAGACGAATCGGGTTTTTAGTAAAACAAGGGCTACGGTGTTTTAGGAAAAGATGCATCATTTGGAAATATCCGTATAACCCTTCTGCCTATCTTAAAAATATCCCCGATTCGTTAGTTTTGAAATAGGTATATCTCGGCTCAGTCTAAGGTCTACTAAGTAATCTAGACAGGAGGGATATGAAACCACCTACATCTGAGTCCATATATATAGATATAATAGTCGGTGATCCCGCCTCAATAACATATCGTAAGATATCCTCGAGTCATGAGTGCGGATCTATCATCAATATCGGCTCGTACGGTAAATCGTCGTACGGCATCCCAATAGCTGGGTAGGGGTCAATATCACACTATCTCATCACATATCAGGTATCACTATTATCAGATCGCATAATCTGGGGTACTACTCCAAGTCTAGTACAAAACGATACCATCTATAAGAATATGAATGCGGGTAAAACACATGTCCAAAGGCCCGCTAAAACTATCATCTCGCACCTCAAAGACAAGCTATGTCACATCGCCGATCTCACGGCCTCACATCAAGTATCATCTCAAACCCACGTATCATCCTCAAATCCCGTATATAAACACATAGTCCCATACTCATGTGTAGATATACGCATCATCATATGCACATAAACAAATGAAAGAATGTATGCAAGTATGTGTGTAAGTGTATGTGTGGGTGCAACCACTACTCTAGGGTTCGCACTATACTAAAGCAATACATTCCGATCATCAATAATACCATTATTACCACCACTAATCTAAACCACACATAATAAATATACGTGTGTATACGTATTCGTATACAACACCACGGACTGCGGGGGTGCTATACGCCATCCACCCGACTTCTCCCCGTAGATATAAATCTACTCACCTGAATCCTGCGTGTCGGTGTCGATATCACCGTCATCTTCTGCATCGCCTCGGATCGTCGCGGGGTACCTACACATATCACACGTATCGCATCGCATCAAAACCAAATCAAAACTTGAAACGACACGCTAAAACCAATACGATTCGCTAAAAGGCCTATAGGTTAGAACCTACGGTTAGCCTTCGCAAAACAACCCGAAATCACTCGATGCAGTCGTACAAACGTCACACGATCGAGATAACGTACAAACACCAAATTATGGAAATCAAAATGCGTAAAACCAAATACTGAAAGTAAGGCAGCAACCCAAGAAAACGATCCCAGATTTCACTTCGGGTCAAATTTAGCCAATTAAACAAGTCCAGGGTGATGTATATGATATATTTGAGCTACTGGACCAACCCCGAAGCATTCCATCACTACTTGGCCGGCCACAACCTTCCCAAAACCGGCCTGGCCGGCCCCCTATGCCCAATGGGGTCCGTCTGGTCAGGGTGGCCTCCTATGGTCTCAATTGGGTCCATGGTGTTGTTTAATTTTCCTGAAAAAGTCCCAGTACATTCCAGATTTCCCTGCACACTCTAAACACTCACAGACCGACATGAAAGTCCCGTAATTCCGTATTTTTGGGTTTCCAGTGGGGTTGGTCTGGGTTTCTAGTCAATATAGGGTCTAAGGTCACCTTTTAAGTTCAATTGCAAAGTCATAACTCAAAATTACCCTAATCCTCTCTAATTTTGTCCAAAGTGCACCAATTCACACGATATCGATATGAAACTTGAATTAAAGCTTAAGCACAAGAATTAACACTCTAATTATGAAGGAATTACCTCACAAGACCCTCATGAATCCTCAACAGCACCAAAACACCACCTTTCTTGGTCCATAGCATAGATCTTGGGCTTGTGCATCATTTTCATGAAATGAGGGTAGGGTTTTGGAGTGATTTGTGAGATGATTTAGGGCTTTGAAGAGAGGAGGAGATGTGGTGCAGGAGCAGCAGCAGAAGGAGAGTGAAGAGGGAGGGAAAATGAGGGAAATGGCTAAGGTTCTGGTCAAAGTGCAACCCATACCTCTCTCTCACCAACCCCATTCTTTATTCTATTCTCTTTTTCTTTTTCTTTAATTCAAATCCTTCTCACACCAATAGTAACCCCAAAATAAAACCATGGCTAGAAAAATGTAACACAAGTCCAAAAATGATATGTGCACATTTTGCACAAAAAGCCAAAAAAATCCGATTAGCGATTTTTAATCGCGATTAGCGCTAAATTAGCATATAATTGATCACAAACACTTAAAAATGGCATAATTCCAATAAATAACCCATTTTAGAATTTTCCATAATTTTCCATAATTTTTCTCCATTTATTTGCATTTAATTATTAATTTAATATTAAAATAATCAATAAAATAATATTAAATTATAAAAATTCCTAAAAATAATATTTTATTATTTTGGTAATGTTACAATCTACCCCCCTTAAAGAAATTCGGTCCCCGAATTTAAATTTAAAACCCCCAAGTACTAAAACATTTCGATACAAATCCCAAGTCGTCGGGGCTCCGAAATCATCAACACATAGAACGTCACAGCGCAATGCATGCGCATGGGTACTGAGCAGATAACTCAAAAACAACGCTCCATCAAGCATCCCGCAATCATCGGAGTCAAGGTAAAAACACAATGTCAAATCCAATACAAAACCGATATGATATGGATCAGAACTACACATGTAGACATCCAATCTATACATGTGAATAGCTGATGTAAAAGCATGCCAAATCTTTTAAAATCGCTGCGTGATGCACATAACACTGCACAGTGGCGGACGTTTTTCATAAGAAAAACTATATATGTATATATATCTTTCGTTTACCAAGCACGTTCCGCCGTTTTGAAAACAATTTAGAAGGGTTTCCTTGTTTTAAAACATTTCGTGTCATATCGGACACGTAAGTATATATATATCGAGACTATAGCTCGCTCCTTGGAAATCCCTTCAAACTATCAATGCATGCAAAAATATATCCAGGTACTGTCCTCTGACTAGTCCTGTTCAGTATGAAAACAAATATCCAATATCATAAAAATGTAATGCTCCAAAAAGAATAAATCCCAAAAATGCACATAACACAATCCTGTGCGTCTGGTGCGCACGGAAATCAAAAATCCATATATGTGCTAAACAGGTGCACAAAACAGCATCTAGGTGCAACGGGTGTGCACGAAGCATCTGTCATAGGCAACGTATGTGCCTGACAACCAAAAATCTAGTGCATCTGACATGCATGAAGAAATCTCGATTTAGTGCATCGGGTGTGCACCAAAATCGTATCTCAAAACATGCGCCCAACATGCGCGAAAATCCAAATCGGTGCATCCATCGTGCACGAATGAAAATCTAAACCCTGCGCACTCAACATGCACGAAATCACGAAATCCAATAGCAAACGCTGAACATGCGTAAGTCAAACCCAAGAGCACGGAGTGCAAGAATCAACCATCACTATCAGGGTCAAAATCAACGATATAATGCGGCTCAAACTAAAATCAAGTGTACCGCAAAGGAAAATCTCACAACCGTGTGCATCAGCGTGCACAAATCAAATCAAAACACTAAAATGCATGAAAACTATGCTGGAAGCATAAATCAAATCACCGGCATGTAATAGGCACGAAATCATAATCAATACCTCAAGAGTAATAATGATGCGCCAGGTATAAATGCCCAATAAGTGCAACCATGGTGCACGAAAACAGAAATCATAGAACTCAGTCATCAAAACCAATCATGCAAATGGATCGCCAAAATACCGAAATCCCAACTGACAGATACGTGATAAATGAATCACAAAATCATAAATACCGTCGTCGGTAGTTCCTCCTTCAAAGTCGAGAAGGTGCCGGTACATCCAATTCTAGCGGCGCAAGATCTCCACTTGCCTCTTGCTCGCGGCTGGCATCCTCTGCCTCTGGTTCCTGATCTTTCCTGTAGATTACCAATCTCGCAATCCATCGGCTCACCGGCCCGGTCAGGAGTGCTGACAGGAACGATTTCCGTTCTGGCACTTCTTTGGAAATCTCTCGATCAATCCTCACGACTGCTCGTAAAGCAATATGTCACTGGCGTCGGCCTTCGGCTCTCTGAATGCGCATCACACGTCTGATCCTGGGTGCAAACGTCATTGTAGCGGTGTCCTGGAAGGAATCCTGCTCAAAGTCTCTGCCGATCTTGCCTATGCCGCTCTGTACGGAGGCTGGTGCTCTTGCATGGTCCTTTCTCGTCCAATGGACATCTGTGTCCTCAGCACAGCATTTCCTCGGGGATTGGTTGCATTCCAACGCCTCTGTAAGCATATCTGACCTCTGGTCTCGACGGAAAATAATGACAGCTCATCAGTGTCTCACACGAATCTCTGGTTCCGCTTGTCTGTATCATCGTCCATTTCAACATCGCGTGTCTATCTGCGCACTGCAATGCCTTCGGCTACGGTCCATCCGACATCCCTCACGCAGACTCGAAATCACGAACTCGGTATCTTCCTGACTCAGTAGGAGATATCTAGCCGACCACGTCCTCAGCGTGCACGTCACATCTCTGATGTCAGCGAAGTGGAACGTCATCTCGTCGAAATCTCGTGCGAACTCTTTACTCCACCTTGCTCCAATGTCGACTGATTCGGACTCATCTCATCATGGCTACACGGACTGCGCTCCGACGGCTATGCTCGCATCTGGAGTCTCCCAAGCAGTGTCCCATCACAATATCCGAAAGATGTCGAACCATCCGATCGACTCGTCAGAACCTCATAATCCCCCAAGAGCTCACATCTCGGGTACAGTTTAATAGTATCGAGTACATGCCACAGCGTCGGTGGTCCAGCCGTAGAAGGGCAAACCCAAGCCTCACTAATGGCGCCGTGGAACCGCCGCAAACCCCAAGGTTCAAAGGCTTTCACACGGTCATTAAGTCGAGTTAGGGTTTCATTCTTCTAGAGGGTCCATAGAATCACCTGCATGTCTTTCGGAATACTTTAAACTTGGAAAATGGGTTCCTGACCTTCGATCGTCTCTATCGACTCTCAACAAATCTGCGTGAAGTCGCCTCTAGCTGGAATCAATCTATCTGATGACCTTGCATCGGGGTAAGCGAACGAACCATATGTCCTAGTCATTACTCCTCGGTGACTAGCGACTCGTTATCATATCTCTATGAATATGCTCATGCTGCAGTAGCTACAATCATCTGGGCGATATCTCATCATTCGCAGCGACAACTGGCTCATTCGTCGGTACGCTAAGCATCGCCTCAACCATTATGAATAAGCGATATATCAACAGTCATCACATCCTGGCTGGCCTCCATCAGTGGCTCAATCCTCTGGTATTGACCGGTACGTCCTAGAAATCTCGCAACAGCGATCTGTCAAACGCTCAAAGTGCGGAAACACAAAATACGAAGCCTCAATGCAACCGTATGTCTCGAAAATCATGCACTGGTCAGTCTTCGTACACGACGAGCTCATGCTGACAACTCGAGCCGTAGCTCACCCTGCCCGTGCAATCGCGGCAGCAAAACCATAACCAGTATCGATGAGGATAGATCATAGGAAGGAATATAATACAGTGCAAGGAAATGTACAACCTAAGGTTTCTTAAGCGGAGTGGCATGTCGTAAGTATGCCGCGGAACATACCAACGGTACGTCACTCTACTTTAGTCACCTATTCCATCAACCAAGGGTCATCCTACACGACGAAAGTTCGGGTCTAATACCCCCTCGACCAAGTCTAAGTTCCGTAAGGTCAAGCCTAAGTTCCGTATATAGATAACGCCCTAGGCTCCACATAGTCAAACTCAGACTCGAACCAAGGTCAACCTAGCACTCTGATACCAACTTTGTCACGACCCGAAAGAGCACGTGACTGGCCCTTGAACCATATGAAGTCTATAGGACTCCATCTGATCCAAGTAAGCCGAAAGCCCAGAAATCTAAAACCATTTTTAAGAATAAGTAAAGGAAACTGGTTTAAAGAAGTGAAGGAAACGTGTTTGAAAATCAAGGTTTTTAAATAACTAAGCCGAATGTGCATTTTTAAAATGTGTAACCTTTCCTGAAAATTTTGGCAGAGTTTCCTTTGTAAAAACTGGCCCCGAACGGGGTACAACAATAATAACATAAATATGCAATGATAAAAGGCATCCCCAAGCGGGAGCTAGCTCTTCGTCCATCGACGGTCACAACCACACAAGCAATAATATTATACAACGCCGAATGGCGAGGATCAAACTCAAAGAAAGCTCCAAAAACAAGAAAACCGCAATACTACTAAGTGCGACTCTATGGTCGAATAATACAACACAATGCCTAAGTCTGAAACAATATACAAGTTTTGGTTGATGGAAATTCTAGATACAATAGATAATACATGAACAATGGCGGTTCTGATACAAAAGAACCCACCTACCAACGCAAGTCACCCATATGGAAGCAGTGTGCCAGAAATGCCGCTATGGAATCTGTACGGCAAAAACCTGCAAGAACTGGGGCACAACGGGGGTGAGTTGCCAACTCGTGAATAGAAAGATATCTACAAGCAGAGATCGAATGCATGACCATCCTAGGTCAATACGATCAGATATAAATGAACCTCAATATGAATAAAGCTGAAGCATGCTAAACTGGCAATGTAATCTCTATACATGAGTGTAGTGCCAAGTGCTCATGCTAGTGCCTCAGGTAATAGCATGTCATGAATATGAGGTATAAACAATGTCATCAAATCTGCACACGCGTGGATCCCGTCCACTCGTCACCCACTGACAATAACCATCATGCAAGTATATATCATAAAACCTGTGCATGGAAATATGAGGATATAATCCACCCGTGTCCCTCGCGACACATCAATATCATGGAACCGGAGTGCCCAGCATCGGCACTTGAAAACATCATGAAAACTGTGCCCAGCATCGGCACAAAACATAAGTCTCAGTATCTCGATACCTCTGTATCTCGAAATCTCAATGTCTCAATCACAAAATCTAGGGCGCCGTCAGTCCAGATCGGCCCCTACCATCCATCTCATGACTACGACGGTATCCTCCGGATATCCGACGTGTCGGGTAATATCACCGGTAGGTAGTCTCCCCCTGCCAGGCTCATCGTCATCACCACGAGCTTCTTGCCCCGGGGTACCTTACCGGGTCCACCATGTACCCGCAATCGGTCTCATCCGCCTCCTCGATTCGGGTTTCACATGTCGCTCTCAGCACCGAGAAAACACATGGTGGACGCACTGAAATATCATATCAAGGGTAACCGGGTTTTTAAAGAAATGACATATCCTCTTTTGAAACACCCTCGGTTCCCAAATCCAGAAATATCATAGAAACAACATATCTCAATGCGTATAATCAAAAGCATGAAGTATGCGACATGTAAAGGAAGGTATGCACATCATCATGTCATGCAAGGATCATATACTGAATGTAATATTACTACAGTGTAGTGGCATGGCAATTATCGATGATGAGTGTGTGAGCCGGCAACAAGTGTACGTGGAACATATGCATCATCGATAATGGTGCTGGTGTCCTAGCAGCATGACTGAAATATAACCACAGTACAAGCGATGCAATACAGATAGCATGAATATGCGGAATCGAATAATCAACGCAAAAGTACAGAATCTACACCAATATGTACATGTCATGCAGTGGTGCCATTTGAAATAAGACGAATCGGGTTTTTAGTAAAACAAGGGCTACGGTGTTTTAGGAAAAGATGCATCATTTGGAAATATCCGTATAACCCTTCTGCCTATCTTAAAAATATCCCCGATTCGTTAGTTATGAAATAGGTATATCTCGGCTCAGTCTAAGGTCTACTAAGTAATCTAGACAGGAGGGATATGAAACCACCTACATCTGAGTCCATATATATAGATATAATAGTCGGTGATCCCGCCTCAATAACATATCGTAAGATATCCTCGAGTCATGAGTGCGGATCTATCATCAATATCGGCTCGTACGGTAAATCGTCGTACGACATCCCAATAGCTGGGTAGGGGTCAATATCACACTATCTCATCACATATCAGGTATCACTATCATCAGATCGCATAATCTGGGGTACTACTCCAAGTCTAGTACAAAACGATACCATCTATAAGAATATGAATGCGGGTAAAACACATGTCCAAAGGCCCGCTAAAACTATCATCTCGCACCTCAAAGACAAGCTATGTCACATCGCCGATCTCACGGCCTCACATCAAGTATCATCTCAAACCCACGTATCATCCTCAAATCCCGTATATAAACACATAGTCCCATACCCATGTGTAGATATACGCATCATCATATGCACATAAACAAATGAAAGAATGTATGCAAGTATGTGTGTAAGTGTATGTGTGGGTGCAACCACTACTCTAGGGTTCGCACTATACTAAAGAAATACATTCCGATCATCAATAATACCATTATTACCACCACTAATCTAAACCACACATAATAAATATACGTGTGTATACGTATTCGTATACAACACCACGGACTGCGGGGGTGCTATACGCCATCCACCCGACTTCTCCCCGTAGATATAAATCTACTCACCTGAATCCTGCGTGTCGGTGTCGATATCACCGTCATCTTCTGCATCGCCTCGGATCGTCGCGGGGTACCTACACATATCACACGTATCGCATCGCATCAAAACCAAATCAAAACTTGAAACGACACGCTAAAACCAATACGATTCGCTAAAAGGCCTATAGGTTAGAACCTACGGTTAGCCTTCGCAAAACAACCCGAAATCACTCGATGCAGTCGTACAAACGTCACACGATCGAGATAACGTACAAACACCAAATTATGGAAATCAAAATGCGTAAAACCAAATACTGAAAGTAAGGCAGCAACCCAAGAAAACGATCCCAGATTTCACCTCGGGTCAAATTTAGCCAATTAAACAAGTCCAGGGTGATGTATATGATATATTTGAGCTACTGGACCAACCCCGAAGCATTCCATCACTACTTGGCCGGCCACAACCTTCCCAAAACCGGCCTGGCCGGCCCCCTATGCCAAATGGGGTCCGTCTGGTCAGGGTGGCCTCCTATGGTCTCAATTGGGTCCATGGTGTTGTTTAATTTTCCTGAAAAAGTCCCAGTACATTCCAGATTTCCCTGCACACTCTAAACACTCACAAACCGACATGAAAGTCCCGTAATTCCGTATTTTTGGGTTTCCAGTGGGGTTGGTCTGGGTTTCTAGTCAATATAGGGTCTAAGGTCACCTTTTAAGTTCAATTGCAAAGTCATAACTCAAAATTACCCTAATCCTCTCTAATTTTGTCCAAAGTGCACCAATTCACACGATATCGATATGAAACTTGAATTAAAGCTTAAGCACAAGAATTAACACTCTAATTATGAAGGAATTACCTCACAAGACCCTCATGAATTCTCAACAGCACCAAAACACCACCTTTCTTGGTCCATAGCATAGATCTTGGGCTTGTGCATCATTTTCATGAAATGAGGGTAGGGTTTTGGAGTGATTTGTGAGATGATTTAGGGCTTTGAAGAGAGGAGGAGATGTGGTGCAGGAGCAGCAGCAGAAGGAGAGTGAAGAGGGAGGGAAAATGAGGGAAATGGCTAAGGTTCTAGTCAAAGTGCAACCCATACCTCTCTCTCACCAACCCCATTCTTTATTCTATTCTCTTTTTCTTTTTCTTTAATTCAAATCCTTCTCATACCAATAGTAACCCCAAAATAAAACCATTGGTAGAAAAATGTAACACAAGTCCAAAAATGATATGTGCACATTTTGCACAAAAAGCCAAAAAAATCCGATTAGCGATTTTTAATCGCGATTAGCGCTAAATTAGCATATAATTGATCACAAACACTTAAAAATGGCATAATTCCAATAAATAACCCATTTTAGAATTTTCCATAATTTTTCTCCATTTATTTGCATTTAATTATTAATTTAATATTAAAATAATCAATAAAATAATATTAAATTATAAAAATTCCTAAAAATAATATTTTATTATTTTGGAAATGTTACACCCTGGAGTAAGTATCTAATCGGGAAAACGGTTTTTCCTTTAACAATGCACTAAACATGAAAATGTTTCGTAGGGGTATCCAGGTATTCCTAGTAATACCTCTTCCATAATCCAATTCATGACTTTAACCGTATATCTCTTTACCATCTCTCTAAATCCCTTTATTTGTCTTTAGTCTTTACCTTCTGTACACCATCGTTAGGCTAAATGGTTTTCTTCCTTCCCTACCGTTCGGCACCAGCCTATGGTTTGGAAGAAGACTATCCAGTAAGCATAATCGGTGTACTCTCCTAAACCAAGGAGTACTCGCAACTTGAGAGAAGGTGATGATAAAAGACAGCTGAATAATACCTTATTCTCATTCTCCCGAACTGGGGAAAAAGCAAAGGTGAAATAGGAGTGGCGATGAAGTACGTGGTTTGGTCGTGAATGATAACAGTCGCAATTTATTTTGCCCTCTTTCTAATCCCTTTATTTTGTCTTTAGTTATTACCTTCTGTACACCCTACTTAGGCTAATTGGTTTTCTTCATTCCCTACCTTTCGGCACCTGCCTATGGTTTGGAATAAGGCTATCCAATAAGCGTAATAGGTGTACTCTCCTAAACCAAGGAGCCCTCGCAACCTGAGAGAAGGTGATAATAAAAGACAACTGAATAAACCAATTCTATTTCTCCTGAACCTGGATCCATTCTCGAATAAGTCTTTTCGAGTTCGTATATAACCATACGATGGATCTGTCCAATGGAAGTGGATATCCGTAGTAATACGGGGTGTTCTGAGAAATGCAAAGGGTAAAAGAAAGAGCGGTAATGACTTATTCAACCCGGACAATCCAAAAGCCAGTATTTTAAGAAGGTTCGGTCAACTTGGTCACTGAGTCATAGTCTAGGGTCGGTCAAAGGTCGCTGCCAAAGAGAGAGAGAGAGAAAAGAAACACTCTGCATGCACTCTAACCTAGATCAGAATGGTTATCACTTTATCTAATCAGGAAACCTCCCACTGTAATATCAAATTCTCCTCCAAACCTGAAAGAAGAATTAGTCGGGATTACCCGAAAAGTAAACCAACTCATTAGTGAGAATCGGGATCCAACTATCATCGCATGATAACTTGATGGAAGCCACTCAAGTTATCACACTCCAGAAGATATGCGCATACTTGGCAAGTTTCTTTATGTTTGAAACCCCCGATGTGATTTTTGCCCCATGCTCTTATGACCTTGGCGAAGGTCAAAATGTCATAAGTCGCATGCCAAGTTCTACCCGTCACTATCCAGGTCAATTTGAACTCACCCGTACATACCCTTGACGAAGGCCAAAATAGTAGTACGACTGTCCCAAACCAACGCATCTATCTATGCTACAAATGAATACCCAGCAGCTACCAAACACTATGCCTTGGCGAGAGGTCAAAATACATAGCTTGAATACTACTGAATATCCATAAGAAATGACGGAGGGCTACGGCTGGTTTTTGGTGAAAAACCTTTAACGTAATGAACTTGATCTCGTTGAAGGAACCTGATAGCTTTTTATAAAGATATAGTGACGAAAACCTTTTGTTAAAGAGGTTACTCCCGGTGAAGGGATCTCGGCTCTTTCCTCGTGGAAAGAGGTGCAGGATATTCTAACTGAATACCGCTATGCAAAGCAACTTGTAATCGACTATGGTGAAGTTATTACCCTGACGTAAACTTCTGCCCAAGGGGTCACTCCCGGTGAAGGAATCTCGGCCCTTGCCTCGTCAAATGAGGTGCAGGATATTCTAACTGAATGCCGCTATAAAAAACAAAAGGAAACATCTTTGTAATAACACCTTTTAAAATTTGTTCCAACAACATCAAATATAGGTTTGTTTTACTTGCATTGATAAGAATCAACGCAGTCCCATCAATCAATCACACCAGAAAAGAATGAAAATATAATGTACGTATATGCCATCCGCATTCGTCACTGGGTCCCGTCATCACCCGTTAGGTTACTTAACTAACGACAGAGCGGGGACTGGACTAGCGCAGGTGCAAAACATATACAACATCTAATAGTATATATCAATATACAATAATCGCTCCAGGCGTGATAATATGCAACATTACAGAAAAGTAATAAGCATTACATAACAATACAGATAATCTGGGATCCCCGGGTTTCACAGAGCCGCTACTGAAACCCGACGTTCCCCTGGTCGTGTGGATAGCCTGTGCAATGAAACCTAGACCCCTACGGGTGCGGCAAGTTACCCGCCAAAACATGAAGCGAGGTGGCCCCCTACAGCATAGTGAATGGACCATCCGGCACTTCACGGAATCCGGTAACCTGAGCACCCCACCTTGGGCCAACCTGCACCCCCTACGAGTGCGGCGAATAGTCTTCCAGTTCTAGAGTGAGGTCCCTCTTCCTCTCAAAGCCATGAGATACGGACCCGTTGCCCTCCAGAACCCGGCTATCCGTGCACTCCGTCGCGGGGTAATCCTAGTACAGAAAAGAAAATATATACAACGGGTACATCGACCTCAGCCCGGTCGTGCCCCAAAAGAATATTATACAAACAGGCAGTGACGATAGTCCACATGTTGGATGCTCGCCCCGCAATATCAAATGTACAAATAAATCCAAACAGCACTACCATTGCACACTGCTATCCACCACGACATATCCGCAATATCACAGTACAACACAGAACATCAACGCGAATATCACATTCGCAAACCCGTCTAAAAGGACTATAGCAATTAGACGCGGTTTACCACTCGAATAACATTCACGGTCGGAGATATAATGTAAATACTGCATACTAACAAGTTTAAAATTTCGATCGACAAAAATTCCCGAAGTGGACCCACGTACATCTGGTGTACAGTAATAAAATCTGGGCCCAAACGAAATATACCAAAAACCACAATTTACAATGAAGAACATACTATAGAAAATTGGAGCATTGATCCCACAATATGGCGGCGGATCCGTGGCCAAACCCTGGTTTTGGCCGCGGATCCGCGGCCGTACAGTAAGATCACTCGACCAATTTTCACCAGTTTTCTTCAAAAAGCCTGCACAATTTTCTGTGATGCTCAAAATAATTTTTAGACCAGATTTAAAATCGACAGAAACTTTGTACAGAAAAGTTGTAGTTTTCGAAAATCTGTTCGATCGATGTTTTAAACGTGTTAGCACAAGTTAGTAAAGTTTAATGGTGAGGCTCTGATACCACTGTAAGTCCACAGTAGCGCACCGGCCGTCTAACAGACGCCAAATGCGGAACAAAAACTTTTTACAACTGGCGCTATCGCGTACTATAACCCGGATCTGCCATTAAAGCTAAACTAACAAACTACAAAGTGGGTAGAAATGTTATACCGAACGATCCGAGTTCTTCGGTCTTCAACCATCATTCCACGCTTTGTTGCGGCTGCTCCGATCTCCTGAATCTCCAGTCTCCACGTCTAGGTGGCACCACGTCGACGGATCTTTAAACGGGCTCCCGCCTCTGAACCGAGGCAACTCGATCATCAAGTTTGCTAAAAGAGATGACCAAGATTGATGTAGAGAATGAGTAGAATACTTTGTCTCGCTTCGTCCAAACCCATGGACGAACGGTTAATGAAGTTGCCTTTTTGGAGTGGAATGAAATTTCCATGAACCACTACTATAATCTTTTTCCTACAACCATAATCTTTTTACCAATCCATCATCCCTCACCAAGGAGGGGGCCGACCACATATAAAGAAGAGGAGGGGTGAGTGTAGGAGCAAAGAGGTGACCATAACCATTAGTGATATGAATGATTCATCTTTACACTTAATGAATACAAAATGAGTCACTAATGACACCTTGCATTCATTTAATGCATACAATGAACCATGAAAACACATCATCATATCATTAATTGCTAACTATGAATCATCAAACCTAGAATCTTCAAGAAGCAATGACTCACCCTCATGACGAAAAGATAAATCCGCATTTAAGCGAATGTCAAATACGGGAGATAGAAAACTGGAAACTGGAAACTTCTAAAAGCGATCCCGAAACGAATTTCAGGATAACCCCGTATCAGTATAAACATACCCGCATTTGTATTATGACCGAATACAAATGCAACTGAGACAAAGATATTATATCTACACAGTATAATACCCGGATCCGGCTTAAAGCAAAGCCTACCAGTATTATCTGCCCGAAATATGACACGTGCGAAAACGCACGTGTATTTTCCGAACCCTGCCATAAAACCATACGGCCTCTACAACGTTTCGTCCGAACTTGGGAAACTGTCTGTGGGGGACTCTAATGACTCATCAACATACTGACACTGGTTATAACCACTAGCACGTCAGAGGTACGAGCTGTACGTAACGTTTGCCTATGTATTGATTGGAAGGAAAGCTGACGAGCGAACTCATCCATAAACCCTACTGAGCCTGACAGTGACAATATCCGTACAGTCCGGTCCGTTCGTCTAAAGAGTATCGCATATCGAGTCTAGGGGGTGGATAAAGTCAGACCGCTAATAACGCGATAAATCGTGTCGGCATGAAGCCCATCACCTCCTGAGAAACTACTAATCCAAATCAGTAATTCTCCACTACCTCGGCCGAGGATTTCTACTGATGGCCACCCGTGCACTGTGCGACATCAACCCCCAATACCGGGAGACGAATCCCCGACGATCCGCTCACTGCCTCCATGTGGCTCGGGACTGTACCCAAAAAATACATGTTTGCACGTCTCCTTTGAGCATGGTAGGAATCAAAGCACGGTAGGAACTCACATGAGACAAATGACGATCTCAGGTCGACAAACTAACCTGTACACATGTCACCAGGGAACTGCTATCTGACGATATGTATAATACCAACTAGCATGTTCCCGGCGAGTCCTGTCCGGTGTACTCATAACCCAATGAGCACCTGTATACATCTTAGGTGAACCAACTGACACCAATGGCTTGTGAGACCGGCCACCACCCCTCGTCGGGGTCTCGACTGTATACACTAGTCTACTCTGGAGTATCGATGCCCTGTCTCGAAACTCCCACGACTAGGGACACTTTAAGGATGTGCTTACAGACCCCAGCTCCAACGTATATGATCGCCATCATACTGCTGGCAGTCAAGCAAGAATCTTATGGGCTCTATCATCATGCAATAGTGAACTAAAGTATGTATACGATGATAAAGACAAACCAGATAGCATACTATCATCTCGAGCAAGACTGTCGTATCGGTATAGGTCATGCCTCAATCATTGCAATCACGTACCTGCGATCCAATAATTGACTTTGAGGGCAATATATCCAACACTTCACGCCAGAGTAAAATATAAAGAAATAGAAAGCTGCGGCTCATGGAGCTGAGGGTTTGGAACTATAACCCTTAAGAGTCGAGATTTGAGTCAATGATAAATGACGACGCTTGTGTCCGCTCGTTATCTTCTTAGATCAAGATACTCAAGATTATATACCAACCCAAAACTGGTCATACGCTATGAAATACTCTTCACTACTTCATCCACATATATACTTACGTGGTCAAAGTAGTGGAGGGCATTTGTTCCCGCCAAAAAAATTTTTTGCGCGAAAGAGCCCTAGGTATCAAATGGCAGCGATACGTTTAAGAAAATGTGAACCAGTATTTTCCGGGCTGTATTTTGACGAACTCTCCAATGTAAAGCGGCTAAATTCTGATGGTATCGAAAGTGTCTCGAAAAAGCCTTCGATTTGATATATTATGGACTTCATAATTCATCCGGGATCAAAAGTTATGAGGAAATATGCTATGCACGTGTAATCTAAGGAAGAAAATGTGAACCAGTATTTTCCGGGCTGCATTTTGACAGACTCTTGAATGAGAAACAGATAAATTCTGATGGTATCGAAAGTGTCTCGAAAAATCCTTCGATTTGATATATTATGGACCTCATAATTCATCCTGAATCAAAAGTTATGAGGCATCACGTGTTCACACGTGACCGGGCATCACGTGCAAACACGTGACTATTTACAGGCAAAGCCTGTAGGCACTGAATAAAATAAATAATTGGAAATAATTAATCGGTGGGGTCACGTGCCAACACGTGATGGGCCTTTAAACCCACTGAAAAGAATTAAAGGTATAATAAAATAATAAGGAAAACTCCCAATGGGGCATCACGTGCCAACACGTGACCAAGGGTCACGTGCTGACACGTGATAATTCCTGAGTTCTTTAAAACAACAGATTTAAATTCTGGTCAAATGCTTAATCATGTGGTCATGTGCCAACACGTGATGGGTTCCTAAACATCTATGAATTAATAGAATTAAATTCTAATTAAGAGGGAATCAAAAACCCTAACTGGAAAAATATTTCTCTAAATCTTTCCAAACAAAAAAGATGGTGCTATGTTAAATGGAGCACCGTTGGATTAAAAATCCAATGGTGATTAAAAATCACCAATTTATGGAAAGATTTTATGCTAGGAACGATTTCCCTGAAATTTGCCAGGAATAACAGATAAAAGATCTTTTGGATTAAAAATCCAATGGTGAATAAAATTCACTGAGTGATCTAAAAGATCATGTTGGTTACAAAATCAATTAAAATCTTTCAATGAAAGATTGACAAAACAAATTGATTCTTTTCTTTCTCCTATAAATAGGAGCCAAGAAGAGAAGAGAGGAGGATCTACTTTTTTGGGAAATATACAACAACAGAGAGAAAAAAGAGAGGAGAATTTAATTCTCAAGAGAGAAAAAGAAGATCTCTTCAAAAAAAACCTTACGTGAGAAAGGGAAAGAGATCTAAGCTCCATAAGACAAAAAGAGAATTTAATTCTCAAATTAAGAGTTTAACTCTTCTGAATAAGAACTTAGTTCTTCCTTTGATTGAAGATCTGCAGAAGCAGATCTCCCCACATGTTGAGAATTAAATTCTCATCGGGGAGATTCTGCCATGCAGATCCAAAACTTAGAGGGGGAATTGAGTTTAGGGAATTTAATTCCCCCAAATGCATAGGAATTTAATTCCTCCAAATGAAACTAGGGTTTAACCCTACATAAGAATTTAATTCTTCCAAATTCATAGAAATTTAATTCCACCAAATGAAACTAGGGTTTAACCCTACATAAGAATTTAATTCTTTCAAAACACATTGGAATTTAATTCCTCTAAAATGAAACTAGGGTATAACCCTACATGAGAATTTAATTCTTACATATACATAGGAATTTAATTTCTCAAAATAGAATTAGGGTTTAACCATACCAAAGAATTTAATTCTCAAAAAAAGGACTTAAATTATCCATGCATGTAGACGTGGTCACGTGGCAACACGTGACCCTTCCTTTAATGATCAGAAAAGAACGAATGAGACATGGTCACGTGCCCCCACGTGACCCTCAAACAGACTCCTCAAAATAAGAAAGAAAAAGCTTGGAGGCAATACCTCACGTGTCCCCACGTGACCCCTGACAAACACCTCTTTAAATAAAAGAGAAGATGGAAAGAACTGAAGGATTAAAATCCAATGCATGGACTCCCTCACGTGTCCCCACGTGACCCCTAGCAAATTCTTTTAATATCCTGTGCATGGATGCCCATCACGTGCCCACACGTGATGGCCTTGAAGACTAAAAGTGTTTTACACTTATTTTGAGAATAAAATAAGGGAGGCTTGACCCAGTCCTAGGGTGCCTCACGCGACCCCACGTGAGCGCTTCACTTTTAGTGTTTAACACTATTTTAGCACTGCATCCTTAGTGTTTAACACTATTTTAAATGCATCACGTGGGAACATGTGATCACCAAATATGTGCTAGTGTTTAACACTATTTGCAACCAAGCTAGCCCAAATTGGTTAAGTTTTCCAGAGGCAAATCTCCCCTTCAACCGAAGCTTAAAATCCAGAGCTATAATGAATGGTGTTAGTTATATGTATGCCCTAGAGACCATTACTGTACATACGATGTATATTGTAATGGATGCTTGGACATATATAGGGAGGACTTTCTTGCTCGACATGATAGTATGCTATCTGGTTGTACTTTATCTTAACATGTACTCTGATTGTCTCTATATTACATGTTGATAAAGCCCTTAGGATATGTACTCGACTACTAGGACTATGATGATATCATACTAGTGGGGCCACGGTAGTCGGTGAGTACATCCTATAACTGTTCCTAGTCGAGGATGTATCGAGACAGGGCATCGATACACCAGAGTAGACTAGCGTATACGCATCTTGACCCATATGATGGGCGATGGATGATCCCATATCCATCGGTGTTTGACATCAAGGATGGTGTACGGGTGCTCAGTGAAGACTGGGTACACTGGACGGACTCGCCGAGAACTCCCGGATGGTATTATACCTCACGTCAGATGGCAGTTCTCCGGTGACACTGGTACAGAGTAGTCTGTTGACCCGAGATCGTCATAGAGTCTTTTGTGATTCCCACTGTGCTTTGATTTCCATCATACCACGTCCAAGAGGGCGTGCAAAAAGGTGGCTTTTGGGTACAGTCTCGAATCACATGGAGGCAATGAGCGATAGGAGGGGATTCGTCTCTTTCGGTATAGGGAGTTGATGTTGTGCTGTGTTCGATTAGCTATAACCGGAAATCCCTGGCCAGGGTTGCTGAGATTTACTGGTAAGTGTTATCAGTAGTTTCTCGAACTGTTATAGACCTCAAATCGACATGACTTATCAAGCTACTGGGGTCTGACGTTTACCACCCCTAGGCGAGATATGCAACATATTAGACGACGAGACCGGACTGTACGAGAGTGTTACTGTTTGGATTCACAGGAGAATGTACAGCCTTGCTTGTTGATTTTCTTAGCGCTCAATACCTGGGTAGCCGTTATGTTTAGCTGACCGCTTGCAGCTTGTGGGTGTTTGATATGATTATCACCTACTGCCGGCGTATTGACGATTCTTTAGAGTCCTACACAGAGGTTTCTTGGCTCAGGCAAAACGGAGTAGGGGCACGTATGTGATATGTGCGGGACCGAGGATAATACGATATGAGATACCGTATTCTATTCTCACGATATTTGATATCAGCCGGGTCATCGGATCAAGTGTTGATTCGATGAATCGGTACGGATAAATATTAGTCGGTTATATGCGATATAGCCGAATTGTCGAATCAAGTGTTGATTCGATAATTTAATGTATAATAATATATATGATATATTAAATTACATTAACTAATATTAGCTCACTAAAAGATTCTTTTTCTCACTCGGGTAATACATTGATATATATGCGATATATGTTAATTGTATTATTTTATTTTGTTACAATAAATATTGTATATGTGATATATAATATTGTAACATGTTATAATTATTAATGCAATATGTTTTGTAGAGTTTAAACAAGATTAGGGTTTGATTTGGGTTAATGTATTATAGATGTTTCTAAATGGTTTTACTTTGCCATTTGCTAAGATATTATGATAGATATTTCTTTGTGACTCACCCTTTAACCCAACCCAAACCCTAACCCTAGTAAAATCTCTACATTGGTTACTACAACCATGGTTGCATAAATAATTATGATAACTTTTTATTATTCATCACAAATGAATTCTATAATCTTCTTCCCTGAGTTATTCATTGAAAAAGCTTTCTAGCTTTTTCTAAGTGATGAAAAATATGTGAGAAATAGAAAACAAATGAGAGAAAAAATCCTACTTCATCATCCTCATCTATCCTTGCCATTTAGATAAGGGTGTTCACTTCATATTATGAGTGTTAGCTTGTGTTAACGAAACTTCAAGGTAGATCATCTTTGTATCGAAGATCGGAAGCAAGACTGCATCTTTCTCTTCGTGGAACCTCTCGAGAGTCCGGAACACGATGATCGCAGCGAAGGGACATCTACACGGAGCTATTGAAGTGAAGGACCGGATCTACAAAGGTTGTAATCCCTCTCACTTAGTGTTAAAGTGGTTAACATGCTTGTTTTCGTCTAAACCCTAATTTAAAGATCCGGCTTCGGGTTGTTCGGCACGGCTAATTTTTTAATCAGGCATGGTTGATGCCTCGTGGACCCTTGTGCGCGTGCCTAGCAACCCTACAGTGGTATCAGAGCCAAGCTAGAGCTTTAGGAGAAGTCTAGACGAAGTTTAAAGTCCGATCGAACCCGAATACCCCGACACGAACCCTTCTCTGTACATTTTTCAACAATGTGGTTTTTTCTGAATTAAAAATGCTCAGAAAATCAAGCAGGAAAATATAAGAATTACTGTGAAGTACGGTTGACTAACTCAATATTTTGATCGCGTAACCGCGGCCAAAGTTTGGACTTAGTCCCTGGAATTTCACTTAATTATTCTTAGGTCCTTTATTGGCAATTTTTTCTGGGAATATTTTAATTTCACTCAAGTGTTGAGTTTTCTAGGGTTGTATTGGGGACTCGTTGATTCGATCAGATAATTTAACTTTGTTTAGTTTTGTCCGGATAATTTTAAAAACTGTTAAAAAGTTCGGGCGGATATCAATAACTCACTTTTTCCCCAGTCGGAAAATTTTTCAAAAGTTGGATTTTTTCTCGAGTTTAAGAACGTTCTAAGTCGTGCAAGTAACGCGGTGGACCCTCTAGAAGACAACAAACCTTAACTCGATTATGTGACCGTCTTGAACTGCCTCTGAACCTTAGGGTTTGTGGCAGTACGGCGTGTCACATGTGAGGCGTTGGCTTGACCCTTCTACGGCTGGACCATTGGTACTGTGGCATGTGATGGATGTTTTTAAACTGATTTCAAGTGTTGAGATATATTGGGAAAATCTTGGGTGTTTGATTATTCGATCGGAAAGTTTAACATTGTCTATTTATCTGGATTGTGATACAATATTTGGAATCCACAAGAAGTTATGAGATAACTAATTTGAATATTATAAACATAGCAGTTTAGTCTCAGATGATCGGTTGCCACGGAATTTTGATGTGATCAAAAGTCCGTCGCAATCACGTAGCGTACGCGGATACTCGCCGGGTAAACTTAATAGACAGCCACGCCCCAAAGCCCCGACCAAGTGACTGTAGGAGAACCCTATTGCCGAAAGTATCCGTTCGGGTGCTCGCGGCAGCGGTGTTCCGCCTTAGTGCACTTCGTCGACGGCATCCGGGGGTGTGGCCGTCTACTAAAGTTTGCGACGAGTATTCGATCAGGTTGTCGGGAATCTTGTTGAATTTCCTGACTTCATATTGAAAAGAGTTTTCGATAAATGAGACTAAAATGCGGGGTTTATAATTGTTAGGTATGCGATGTCTAAAGAATTCATTTGGTTAGGCATGCGATGTCTAAGGAGGTTGCGGATTCCAACTATTGTAGTTTTACACTTTCTTTTCTGTGACCGTAAGCGTAGTATGTGGTGTATCGCCGGCATCATTGCTATACATCAACGACAATCGGGATACGCATACTTACTTACGTTGATGATATGAGATATTATGTGTTGCTGTGATATGTTATATTGGATCGTCGCGTTTTGAATAGCCGGGGGTTTTATGTGAGATGAGAGTTTTTCTTTTTCATTCATGTAAAATTCATTTGTATGTAATATTCTTTTATTGGGGCACTTCCGGGCTGAGGATGATGTCACCATTGTATATTATTTACTTTTCCGCATTAGGTAGACCCAAGGCGGGGAGCACAAGTAACCGGGTTCTAGGGTCCAGTAGGAGACCATCTCAAGGAGTCGAGACCGGGTCTCCTAACCCTAGAATTGGCAGTGTTGGTTGACGCTCTCGTAGGGGGTCTAGGGATGTAGGTTTGGCTATTCATCGCGACCGTGGAATCTGTGTTTTATACAGGCTCGTATTAAAACACGGACGTCCTAGTATATCTAATATTTCATATATGTTCTTCTGCTACAATGTTCTGTGATGAGATCATATTACTGCCTTAGACGAATGTTTATTTTATATATATGAGATATATGTTATATTGCAGATTTCGTTTCAATTGTGATGCTTGCGAAGCATAATAAAATGGGACTTCATTAATGAGATTAATGAAATAAAAGAAACCTAAAGATGTTGTAGAAACTTGTCTAAAAAATTGGTAGCTCTAGTTCTTGCTTTGCATAGCGGTGTTCCTTGTAGAACATTCAGCACCTTATTCGATAAGGAAAGTGCCGAGATCCCTTCACCGGGAGTGACCTCTTTAGTGAAACTAGCAGATGCTACAAACTTGGTTTGTCTTTTGATTGCTTCTATAGTTCTTGCTTTGTATAGTGATATTTGTGAAATATCCTGCACCTTATTCGATGAGGAAAGGGCCGACGATCCCTTCACCGGGAGTGACCCCTTTAGCAAAACTAGAAAGGCCTAAAAAACACTCCATTTAAAATCACTCGATTCTACAAAGATATCAAATTCATTACGCAAAGGGTTTTCTTAAAAACCTGTCGTAGCCCTCCGTCATTTCAGATAAGTAATATTTAGTATTCGTGCTGCGTTTGTTGACCTCTGTCAAAGCGTAGTGTGCGGTAGCTGATTAGTACTTATCTGTATAAACATATGATGTGATTGATTTAGGGTAGTCGTGCGACCTTGTTGACCTCTGTCAAGGGTCGTGCGGGTGGGTTTACTTCAATCAGGAAATGCCGGGTTGAACTTGACTAGCAGCCTTTGGTTTGTTGACCTCTGTCAAGGTCATAGGACGCTAGGGGTAAAATATTATTTGGAATTTCAAGTGTTGAAATTTGCAATGAGATTGCATACCTTCTATGAGATAGTTGGATCCCGATACCCGCTGCGAGTAAGAGTTACTCCTGGGAGTGTTTTACACATTACAATTAGCCGATCAAGTAGGTGTCTAGAAAGGTGTTAACGGGGTTACGCTCCTGGGAAAACGAGGTTTACCTTAATTAGGTTCGTGCGAAAGCACGGGGGACCTCCCTCAAAGTACCGACACTGGCCTGGCCAAAAGATTGGCGAACTTGTAGAGTGTAATTAATCCCGGCTAGTCTTTCCTTTTAGGGTTTGAAGGAAGATTTGGCTAAAACAGTGGGAGACATCCTGATTAGATATATTAGATAACCAATCTAATCTTGCAAGAGTATACGCTGAGTGTTTTCTTCTCTCTCTCCAGGTAGCGACCATATCATGCCTTAATCAAGATAATAATACGGATGTATTGACCGAACCTGCCTGTTATACTGAGCTGGGGAACGTTGGTCCCGCTCCAACTTATAATTGTTATAAGACAGAGCAGGAAATTGGGGAATACCTGATTTCCCGTGCTGCCCAAACGAAGAAAGTGCATGCTGATGCATCATCTTCGGGTGTGTTCATTACATAGAACTGTTTCTCAGTATCCTTTACGTCTTGGGTATGAGATACCGGATCAGGATCCCGCATATCTGTTACATGGGCTACAGATAAGTAGAGAACTGAGAACGGGTGATAAGTTTCATGAGACAAAAAACGGTGCAAGTGTTGCAGCCAAGTCTGTTGGTCACTATCACCCTGTATTACCAGAATACATTGATTCTGAACGAATGTTATTAGATACCGAACCTGATATACAACATCATATCAGTCTCTTTATTAGTAAAGAAAGGATATAATTTTGTATTGTTGGATAATGTTTTGATCATTTCCTATATCAAGAGTTGATCAGTTCAGGCATGTTATCTAAAAGTATTGACGTTCTAAATCAAACTACAGTTCTTACTATACAGAACACACACGAGAGGAAGAGTTCAGAAATGAACGAATCCTTCTTGAGGCATTGTAGACTAGGTCATATCAATGCGACTCGACTAGCTAAGTTACATTTAGATGCATATTTAAATCTGTTTGAATTTACATCTTGTGAAACTTGCCGGTCATATCACAAAGATAAGATGACCATAGCTCTGTTTATTGAAAACAGAGAAAGAGTTAGTGAACTCTTGGGATTGATACATGCTGATGTATGAAAGTCCCCTGTCTACACATGCCAAGACCGGTTCATTATACTTCATTACATTCTCTGATGATCTCTCAAGATTCAGACATATGTTCCTGTTGAAACACAAGTCCGAACCTTTTGAGATATTCACAGAATGTAAGTTGGAAGTAGAGAACCAAAAATGGGTATAAGTATTATATCCTTTGATAAGATCAAGGAGGAGAATACTTGAGCACGGAATTCCTGGACTATTCTAAAGGAGAATGAGATTCTCTCTCAGCATTACTCCTCCGTATACACCACAGCACGTCGGTGTATCGGGGCGGAGCAATAGCACCCTATGTGATATGGTGTGCTCTATGATGAGTACTACTGAGTTTCCTATTTCCTTTTGGGAGTTATGCACTTGAGAAGCTGCATACCTATTGAATAGGGTTCAAATCAAATCAGTTGCCTACCACTTCATATGTGATATGGAAAGGGAAGAGCCATATCTTAATTTTGTTAAGGTTTGGGGTTGTCCGGCCTATGTCTAAAAGGAAAAATCCGGACAAGCTTGATGCAAGGTCTGTTATGTAGAACTGGAAATGTTCCAGCTATACAAACTGCAGCTGATGATTTGGTAGAACCAAAGGATTCAATAGTTTCCAACGAACCTCAGCCTCTCGGCCGATCTAGTAGGGTTCCTCACCCACCTGAGAGATACTTCGGTTTCTCTATGATAGTGGAAGCGAGGATTGCATCATGAGATGATGACCCAACTAGTTTCGAGCTGGCCATCAAGAGTGGGACTCTGTAAGAATGGCTGGATGCTTATCGATCTGAGATGCTGACAGTGGAAGCGAGGATTGCATCATGAGATGATGACCCAACTAGTTTCGAGCTGGCCATCAAGAGTGGGACTCTGTAAGAATGGCTGGATGCTTATCGATCTGAGATGGAATCCTTATACACCAACAAAGTATGGACTTTGGATGCTCTATCTGAAGGGTTAAATCCCCATCAGGAGCAAGTATATCTTAAGAAGATTACTTGGTGTACATGGAAAGGTTGAGACTTTCAAAGCTATGCTTAAGTCCATCCAGATCCTACTTGCCACGGCTATATACCATGACTACGATATCTGGTGGTTGGGTGTCACGACTGCTTTTCTAAATGATGTTTTAGAAGATAGCGTCTATAATTACATAGCCAGAGGGCTTCGTAGACAGTGGGAGCAGCGGAAACGTGTGCAAGATGTTTTATGTGATAAAGCAGGCATCGCGGAGTTGGAACGTCTGTTTTGATATGGTAGTCAAAGAGTTTGACTTCATCAAAATGGTAGATGAACCTTGTATATACAAAAATGTAGTAGAGAGTATGGTGGTGATCCTCGTAGAGTACGTGGATGACATACTCTTGATAGGGAAGGAGTTTCCTATGCTACGCTCGGTCAATCTCCGCTTATCACAAGGATTCTCCATATAGGATCAAAGCGATACCTCCTAAATCCTGGGTTTTGGATCTATGAGATAGATCTGATTGGATGTTAGGATACTCATTAGTTGTAGTGAGGTGGTATCAATCGATCCTGGTGAGAATCACTGGAAAGGTTCCAGGGTGATAAGGACGACTGAATGTCAGTCGCAGGCATTGTCTTTACCCTCAGTGGAGGGACGGTATGTTGGAAGAGTTCCAAGCTAGATACCGTGACATACTAGACGATTAAAGGCAACATACATCGTTACCAAAAATGCTACCAAAGAGGCAGTCTGGATAAATATAAATTCATGAGATGAACTTCGTTCCTACCATTGTGTGACAATGGAGTTGTGGCTTTTGCCAAGGAACCCACCGTCCCATCAGAAATCCAGATATAATTCTTAGGCAGTATCACCTGATCATGGAGATGGTTGATCTCCAGGGAGATCGAGGTTAGGAGAGTAGACACAGAGGACAACAGCGCGGATCCACTCACAAAGGCATTTTTCCCAGTAGAGACTTTTATGGGATGGTTGAGTATGAGATACTTCAACCACAGCTAATTGTTGGGTATGTGATACCACAACAGATGGCCCTAGTGCAAGTGGGAGATTGTTAGTTATATGTATGCCCTAGAGGCCATTACTGTACATACGATATATATTGTAATGGATGCTTGGACATATATAGGGAGGACTTTCTTGCCCGACATGATAGTATGCTATCTGGTTGTACTTTATCTTAACATGTACTCTGATTGTCTCTATATTACATGTTGATAAAGCCCTTAGGATATGTACTCGACTACTGGGACTATGATGAGATCATACTAGTGGGGCCACGATAGTCGACGAGTACATCCTATAACTGTTCCTAGTCGAGGGTGTATCGAGACAGGGCATCGATACACCAGAGTAGACTAGCGTATACGCATCTTGACCCATATGATGGGCGATGGATGATCCCATATCCATCGGTGTTTGACATCAAGGATGGTGTATGGGTGCTCAGTGGAGACTGGGTACACTGGACGGACTCGCCGAGAACTCCCAGATGGTATTATACCTCACGTCAGATGGCAGTTCTCCGGTGACACTGGTACAGAGTAGTCTGTTGACCCGAGATCGTCATAGAGTCTTGTGTGATTCCCACTGTGCTTTGATTTCCATCATACCACGTCCAAGAGGGCGTGCAAAAATGTGGCTTTTGGGTACAGTCCCGAATCACATGGAGGCAATGAGCGATAGGAGGGGATTCGTCTCTCCCGGTATAGGGAGTTGATGTTATGCTGTGTTCGATTGGCTATAACCGGAAATCCCTGGCCATGGTTGCTGAGATTTACTGGTAAGTGTTATCAGTAGTTTCTCGAACTGTTATAGACCTCATATCGACACGACTTATCAAGCTACTGGGGTCTGACGTTTACCACCCCTAGGCGAGATATGCGACATATCAGACGACGAGACCAGACTGTACGGGAGTGTTACTGATTGGATTCAGAGGAGAATGTACAGGCTTGCTTGTTGATCTTCTGAGCGCTCAATACCTGGGTGGCTGTTACGTTTAGCTGACCGCTTGCGGCTTGTGGGTGTTTGATATGATCATCATCTACGGCCGGCGTATTGACGATTCTTTAGAGTCCTACACAGAGGTTTCTTGGCTCAGGCAAAACGGAGTAGGGGCACATATGTGATATGTGCGGGACCGAGGATAATGCGATATGAGATACCGTATTCTATTCTCGCGATATTTGATATCAGCCGGTTCATCGGATCAAGTGTTGATTCGATGAATCGGTACGGATAAATATTAGTCGGTTATATGGGATATAGCCGGATTGTCGGATCAAGTGTTGATTCGATAATTTAATGTATAATAATATATATGATATATTAAATTACATTAACTAATATTAGCTCACTAAAAGATTCTTTTTCTCACTCAGGTAATACATTGATATATATGCGATATATGTTAATTGTATTATTTTATTTTGTTACGATAAATATTGTATATGTGATATATAATATTGTAACATGATATGATTACTAATGCAACATGTTTAGTAGAGATTAAATATGGTTAGGGTTTGATTAGGGTTAAACCTTTCTAGATGTTTCTAGAAGCTTTCTTTTTGTTTTGTGCAAAGATATTTGTTTAGATATTTTTGCATGATATTTCTTAACCCAACCACACCCCTTAACCCTAGTTCAATCTCTACAAAGGTTACTTGACCATGGTTGCATAATTCATCATTATCATCTTTTCCTTATTCATCACAAAAGGAATTATTCATTTTTCATTCTTGTTCTTCTTCCTTCTTCTTTCTTCCATGAAAAAGCTTACTAGCTTTTTTCAAGTGATGAATGAGTGTGAGAAAAAGATAATAAAATAGAGAGAAAATCCTACTTCATCATCCTCATCTATCCTTGCCATTTAGATGAGGGTGTTCACTTCATATTATGAGTGTTAGCTTGTGTTAACGAAACTTCAAGGTAGATCATCTATGTTATCGAAGATCGGAAGCAAGACTGCATCTTTCTCTTCGTGAAACCTCTCGAGAGTCCAGAACACGATGATCGCAGCGAAGGGACCTCAACACGGAGCTTAAGAAGTGAAGGACCGGATCTACAAAGGTTGTAATCCCTCTCACTTAGTATTAAACTGTTTAACATACTTGTTTTCGCCTAAACCCTAGTTTAAAGATCCGGCTTTGGGTTGTTCGGCACGGCTAAAATTTTAATCGGGCATGGTTGATGCCTCGTAGACCCTTGTGAGAGTGCCTAGCAACCCTACACGACCAAGTGTGGACTATGATGAAACCTTTTCTCCAGTGGCTATGCTTAAGTCCATCCGGATCCTACTTGCCATCGCTGCATACCATGACTATGAAATCTGGCAAATGGATGTTAAGACCGCCTTTCTAAATGGTGATTTAGAAGAGAGCATGTACATGACTCAGCCAGAGGGCTTCGTGGACAGTGGGAGCAGCGGAAAGGTGTGCAAGCTGCTTAAATCCATCTACGGGTTAAAGCAAGTATCGCGGAGTTGGAACATCTGTTTTGATGTGGTAGTCAAAGAGTTTGACTTCATCAAAAATGTAGATAAACCTTGTATATATAAGAAGGTGGCAGAGAGTAAGGTTGTCTTCCTCGTATTGTACGTGGATGACATACTCTTGATAGGAAATGATGTTCCTATGCTGCACTCGGTCAAGCTCTTCTTATCACAAAGATTCTCAATGAAAGATCCAAGTGACGCCTCCTACATCTTGGGAATTAAGATCTATAGAGATAGATCTAAACGGATACTGGAATTGTCCCAATCCAGGTACATTGACACCATACTAAAGAGGTTTAGTATGGAAGAATCCAAGCGTGGGAATTTACCTACGATCTCAGGACTCACTCTCTCCAAAGAGATGTCTCCCAAGACTGATTTGGAGAGAGCTCACATGCAAGGTATACCCTATGCTTCGGCAGTAGGCTTTATCATGTACGCGCTGCTATGTACCAGACCCGATATAGCATACTCACTAAGTGTAGTGAGTAGGTATCAAGCAGATCCAGGAGAGAGTCACTGGACAGCTGTGAAGAGCATTCTCAAGTACTTGAGAATGACTAAAGAGATGCTCTTGATGTATGGTAATGGAGAACTCCAAGTGGAGCCCTTTACCGATTTGAGCTTCCAGAGTGATAAAGACGACTCTAAGTCGGTCTCGGGATTTTTCTTTACCCTTAATGGAGGGGCAATTTGTTGGAAGAGTTCCAAACAGGAAACCGTGGCAGACTTGACGATGGAAGATGAATACATCGCTGCCAAAGATGCTGCTAAAGAGGCTGTCTGGACGAAGAAGTTCATAACTACACTTGGTGTGGTTCCATCCATTGAGCGTACAATACCTTTGTATTGGGATAACAATCGAGCAGTGGCTTTGTCCAAGGAACCCATGTCCCATCAGCGATCCAGGCATATTCTGAGGCGGTATCACCTGATCCGGGAGATAGCTGATCGCCGGGAGATCGAGGTCAGGAGAGTTGACACGAAGGACAACACAGCGGATCCACTCACGAAGGCCATACCCCAGATACAATTTGAGAGACTCTTTGAGATGTTGGGTATGAGATATTGCAATAACTGGTCTTAGTGAAAGTGGGAGATTGTTAGTTATGTATATACCCTAGAGACCATTATTGTATATGAGATGTATATTATAGTGGATGCTTGGATATATATAGAGAGGACTTTCTTGCTCGACATGATAGTATGCTATATGGTTGCTCTTTATCTTAACATGTAGATTAGTATAATGATACTGTCTTGCTCTCACATGTTGATTAAGCCCTTAGGATATGTACTTGACTGCTAGGACTATGATGGAGATCATACTGGTGGGGTCAAGAGTGGTCCACAAGTACATCCTATAACTGTTCCTAGTCGGGGGTGTATCGAGACAGGGCATCGATATTCCAGAGTAGACTAGCGTATACGCTTCTTGACCCATATGATGGGCGATAGATGATCCCACATCCATTGGTATTTGACATCAAAGATGGTATACGGGTGCTCAGTGGAGACTGGGTACACTGAACGGACTCGCCGAGAACTCCTAGCTGGTATTATACCTATCGTCAGATAGCAGTTCTCTGGTGACACTGGTACAGGTTAGTCTGTAGACCCGAGATCATCATAGAGTCTTGTGTGATTCTCACTGTACTTTGATTTCCACCTTACCACGTTCAAGAGAATGTGCAAAACGGTGGCTTTTGGGTACAGTCCCGAATCACATGGAGGCAATGAGCGATAGGAGGGTATTCGTCTCTCCCAGTATTGGGGGTTGATGTTGCGTTGTGCTCGATTGGCTATAACGATAAGTCCCTGGACAGGGCTGCTACGAAGATTTACTGATAAGTGTTATCAGTAGTTTCTCGACCCGTTATGAGCCTTACATCGGCATGACTTATCGATTACTGGGGTTTGACGTTTACCACTACTAAACTAGATATGCGACATATCAGACAAAGAGACCGGACTGTACGGTAGTGTTACTGACAGGCTTTTGCAGGAGAAAGAGCAGGCTTGCTTGTTGATCTTCTAATCGCTCAATACCCGGGTAGCCGTTGCGTCCAGCTAGTACCGCTGATGGCTTGTGGGTGCTTGATGTGATCATCACCTACTGCCGGCGTATTGACGAGTCTTTAGAGTCCTACACAGAGGTTTCACTGGCTCAGGCAAAACGTAGTAGGAGCACATATGTGATATGTGCGGGACCGAGATTAATACGAGTATTCGATACCATATTCTATTCTCGCGATATAAGGTATGAATCGGTTATATGAGATATAGCCGGGTTATCGAATCAAATGTTGATTCGATAAGTCAGTACTGTATCGGTTGGTTATATGAGAATATAGTCGGGTTATCGAATCAAGTGTTGATTCGATAAGCTGATACAAATAATATTAGTCGGTCATATGAGATATAACCGGATTATTAAATCAAGTGTTGATTTAATGATTTAATGTATAATTATATATTTGATATATTAATTTACATTAACTAATATTATCTCGCTTAAGCATTTCTTTTTCTCACATGTGCACACTTAATATATATGTGATATATATTAATTGTATTTTCTTTATGTGTCATGGTTGATGATAAATGAAACATGGGTGTATGAGACTTACACCATGATAATGATAATGAAGGGTTTATTTATTTAGAGTAAATCAATTATTAGTTGGAAATTGGTCACATGGCATGAAGCTTGTAGAAGCTTGGAGACCCATAGACTTAGTCCACTAGTTTTGTCTTACACTAGATATTTATTAACCCAACCATTATCTAAACCCATGGTTAGTCTCTACATGAGTGATATTAGATATTTTCTCACCCATGGTTGCCATTCACTCTCTCATCTATTATATGCTTCATCTTCCTCAAGCTCAAGAAAGAGCTCTCTAGGTTTTTGAGAGAAGCTTAAAATAAGTGAGAAAATTAATTCTAAAGTGAGCAAAAATCATACTTCATCATCCTCTACTAGATTAGAAATTTATTTTAGAGTGTTAGCTTCACTAATACCACATTAGTGAAGAGGTATCTTGAGTTAGTGTCTCCTCGACGTAGATCATCTTCAGCCTCGAAGACTTTGTGCAAGCTCGTTGCTTTCTTCTTGTGAAGCCACTCTAGAGTCCGCAAGATCACTACTTGGAGTGAAGGGACTACTACATGGAACTATTGAAGTGAAGGACCGGTCTACAAAGGTTGTATTCCTAGTTCACTTAGTTGTAAAGTAGTTTACACATTGTATTGTCTAAATCTTTAGTTAAGATTCTATGGTTAGGATTATTTTGTACGGCAAATTTTTTAAAATGGCATGGACGATACCTCCCGAAACCTTGCTGTCGTGCCAAGCAATCCTACATGTCTGATCAAGGCCCCTCTAACTGAAGCTAGCCAACTCAATTGATCTTGCATCGGGGCATCCAAACGAACGAAATATCCTAGTTACTTTATGTAAGAATGACTAGGGATTTTCTGTCACATCCCTGCCTGCAAACTCATGTGGCTTCAGCTTCATGAGCCTTGAAAGCGACATCTCGTCAATCTCAGCAACATTCGGTTCATCTGTCCGCACAGTAGACAACACCACGATCTCTGGAGTAGGCTATATGTCAACGGTCCTCTCAATATGACTGGTCTCACACAATGGCCCGATCATCTGGTGGAGATCCCGAACGCTCACCTCAAACGAGAAATCCTAGCATAAACGATAAATCAAACTGCTCCAGTGTCACCGAAATAACATCATGGCCAGTCCTTGTCCTTGACAAGATCGCTCTGACCGCATCTCTAGCCGCAGCTCTCTCAGCTCGCGTAGCCAAGGTGACAGGAACCGCAAACAAATATCGATGAGGATAGATCACAAGAACGAATAGAGTAACGGAAATCAAGATATATACATCCTAAGATTACCTAAGTGAATCGGCGTATCATAAGTATGTTGCGGAACATACACACGGTACGTTACTCTACTTGAGTTACCTACTCTATCAACCAAGGTCAACCTACGTAACGAAAGTTCGGGTTTAATACCCTCACAGTCAAGTCTAAGTTCCGTAAGGTCAAGCCTGGGTACCGAAATATACGCCTTAAACTCCCCATGGTCAAACCTAGACTCGAACAAAGGTTAAACCTAATACTCTGATACCAACTTTGTTACGACCCGAAATTAGCACGTGACCGACACTTGAATCATGTAAAGTCTATAGGACCCCACCGTAACCCAAGTAAGCCGAAAATCCAGAAATCTAAACCTTTTTTGGGAAAATAATGGAGGTGAAGTTTTGAAATAAGGGTTTAATGAAATCAAGTTCTTTCTTTTAATGTATAAATAAGATTTGTTTGAAATGCAAGTGAATTATATACTATAATTTGAAAATATTTTTTTCGGTTGAAATTTGGGTAGCACTTCCTTTGTAAATTTTGATTAAATAAGAACATAATCAATAATAATATAGACATCATTAAGCGGGAGCTAGCTCTTCGCCAATCGGTGGAAACACAACCACGCAATATGAAATATACGACGCCCAAGGTGAAGATCAATCACAGAAAGAAAGTAAAGAAAACCAAAACATCATCAAACTCTAGATAAAGAGAATATATACATACACACACACACACACACACCAGTCTCGACTCTAAATCCAAAGAAAATACAACTGGTCTCTAAGTCTACCAAATAAATATAGTCTGGTTGATGGATCTTTTAACTAAATAAAATGAATATAAAAGTAAATAATGGTGGTTACGCTCTGAACTATCACCCAGAAAGGAAAAATGTGCCAGTAAGCCGCTACTGAATCCGAGCGATCGATCCTGCAAGAAAACTGTGGCATAACGGGGGTGAGTTGCCAACTTATGAGTAGAAAACATCACCAGGTAAAAATCGAATGTATAACGATCTTCTTGGTTATACTGTAATATAATATCATATCGTATGGAACAGAAGTTGATCATGTATACATATGTGTGTAATATATAATATCGTGCCTGTATCATTTTGTGGTATCATATCATCTGTGTTATATATATGTATATATCATCCATCATGTGTCCATCACCGACACATCAAAATCATCATAAAATCCTGAGTGTCCAGTATCGACAATCGAAATCATCATAAAACCCGTGCCCAGTATCGACACGTAAATTCTTATATCTCAGGCGTCGTCTCATCGGATCAGCCCTCATATCTCAGGCACCGTCTAATCAGATCGGTCCTCATATCCATCTGTCTCATACCACTCCGGTCGGTATCCTCCGGATATTCGCCAAGTCCAAATACTGTCATCGGTAGGTAGTGTTCTCATATCAGGATCAACGCCTTTCTAAACGATCTTCTTGTCCCGGGGTACCGTACCGGGTCCATCATGTATCCGCAACTGGCGTCTCTTTGCCTCGATTCGGATAATCATCATAGCTCAGAACCGAGAAATCTCATGGTGGATGCTGAAATATCATATCAAGATAAAACCGCGTTTTTAAAATATTCACAAGTTTTTAAATAATATCTGCGGTTTCTCAAATCCAGAAATCTCATGAAAACATAATCTCATAAGAATATGGCAATAATAAAATAATATGTACAGGCATAGAACAATATTATATTGCATCGCAAGTGTGTTCATATGAGCATGTCATGTAGCAAGATAAAGAAAGTGTAATATTTACAATAATATGGGGTACTGTGTACTAATCAGTAACTAAAATGCTAACGGCTTATAAAGTGATGCGGTAGCATAACGATTTCTAATGTGTACGTGGTATGGCAATTACCGATGATGTGTGTGTGAGCTTGCCAATAGGTGTACGTGCAACATGTGCATCATCAGTAATGGTGCTTGTATCCTTATACAAAGTTGCGCACATATAGGATATAAAGCGTAGTGTATATATATACCGTAAACGAAAATAATGCGAGCGTATACAGAAATAAGAAATCGCCGCGCGAGCGTAAACAAAATAAAGAAATTGTAACGACTTTGTTTATAATGTACAAAATTTGTTTAAAGATAAAGTACTAAATGGAGTAATTGCAACCATGAGTATTCTATAACTATTTAATTTGTTTTGGAACAGCAAGAAACAACTTGTAGCTCATTGGTAAAATCTTGCACTGCTGTGATGTAGCCCCTGTGTTCAAATCCCCTCAGCCACATATTATTTTGGCTGAATTTTCTTTTAAACTTTTTGGAAGCCCAAAAGTTTACACGTTCAACACACGTAAAAACGAAAAGTCCCAGAAATCAAACATGTGCACTAAGTTATATGAAACGACCCCGACACATGGCCAAAATCCAAGCACCCCACCCCCACCAACGACCGGTGAGATGAGCTCTGGGGCCGGTGCCGCCGAGCCCCCCGTACCAAATGCCTCCAAAATTTTTCCCTAACACACCTTGGTCTCCCCCACCACTCCTCTTCTGTTTGTTTTTCCTGCACATTAATAGAGAATTAAAATCACCCATTAATCCAATGTTAAATGCATTTTAATTCTCATTTTTAATTCCCTAAACCCTAATTCTATCCTACAAATACCATACCATACCTAGCTCTCTTCATTCTGAAATCTATCATCAAAACTTTCAAAATTTTCCAAGTCAAATAAGGTGTACAAGTGGAGTTAGCCCAAGGTCGACTTCCGGCGATGACTCGGGGCAAATCCGGCAGCACCGCGACTCCACGACGCTTTCAAACCCTTCCCATACCTCCCTTCTCTCTTTTTATCCAGTAAGTCCGTTCTTTTCTCCTCTCTTCTCTATTAAACAAGTTCTCTTTTCAAATGACGTCGGTAAGTGGAGTTAACCGACTTTTAAATTCCATTCTCTTTAAAATAACAATTTTTCTTAAGAAACTCAGATCCATATTATTAAACCTTCCTTATTTAACATTAAATAAAATTTAGAAACCAATTTTACCATAAAACTCCATGTAAAACTATGTTTATTACACTTTTACAGTTTAATACCACAAGATTTACCTTCGACATTATTTCATATATTTGCTCATATTATCTTTACAAAACTCACAAGGTAATAACCTAACTCATCACAACACTCATCATGACATAGCACGATTGCCTCTTTACAATATTTTGGGATAAATACAGTTTTACAATAAAATACCTTAATCTAATAAAACCGTATTCTTTAAAATTGTTTTAAATTAAATTCCTTTCAATTAAACCTCTCCAACCCATTTTGGGGAACCCGATTTGGATGGTGCGGGTTATCACACATCCTCAGTACTAGTAGAGCGAGATGCATATCTCCTCACGGAGCATCTGATCTCGATAGAATTTTTATTACAATTTTTAAGAAAACGAGATTTCTAATTAATAAATTAATTTATTTTTCTATAATTATTTATAATATTATCAAATTATCTATTTTAAATACATATAATAAATTCCATGTTTTCTAAACAAAGAAATCACAAGTTTCATGAAAATACCATCAAGAATCCATACAAGTCAAATTTACACAAAAATACCATATATTATTAAAACCAGGTATTTATTCACCAGAATACCTCACTTTTTTAAAAGTTACATCCATGAAAACTCTAAACACGATAAATAAATACTTGAGGTTTATTTTGAAAGTATACTAAAACTATTTTTCATAAAACCCCCTCAAGTTATATTAATTACAATAAGGACCCTAGTAAATATATGTTTAAGCGGGACCAATTCTCTTGAGCCTTAGGGAGCCGGAGAAAGTGGGTGCTTGCCTATTTAAAATAGAAAACTAAAACGGGGTTATCAATGGTAATTGGCTTGGAAAAGTCACAAATCCTGCCGTCCATGTACAGCAGTTACCGATAACTCCAAAATCTAATTCATGAATCCAATTCTGTTTAAGCGTATGACTCAGACATAGTCTCAGTCTAATCGGAATACAATGCATACATGAATACAATCCAAATATAACTCCAATACAACATGAATTCATATATACCAGAATACAATCTATATCAACATGACTTGATTTGACCGATCTATGGATATACATTGACTTGTCTACATGACTATCCGTTTATATCCTTATCCGTTTACATGAACAATTGATATAATGGTTTCAACAAGTCTTATATTTACAAATCACTACAAAACAAACAATATGCACAGGGGTTTTAAGAGGTAGACTGGTACGGAATGTGTTAAAAGTGGCACGATGATGATCACTATAATACACCACCTGAACATCCGTTGCCGTTGTCCCATGGGTTTTGACGGAGACTTATACTCCATATACCATAGTCCACGGGGTAAGCTGGACTCCTATCATATACACTGGCACATTTTGTACCAAGCTATAAACAACCGTTTTATCATAATAATCATACATTATACCAGATATATTCTCTTTACCTGTTCAGTCTATTTCTATCTCTCTTTGGGACTTACCGAGCGATTGTTCGCTGACGACATTCATTTTCTATTCTTTCTTTGAAATGTTGTCGGGATGACCAGACTCTTTGAGATCGAGCCCAGCTCAGAAGACTTGGAGCAGTTCGCAGAAGACCCAGAGCTTTAGTCACTTGTATATAACTTTACTTTCTGTTCATGTCTATGTTTAGGCATTGCTTTCCGCATTGTATTTACTTTCCAGTTGTATTATAAAGAATGTTTAATAAATAAAAAGTTGGTGTTCATTTACATCTCGTGTCATTCTTGTGTTCCTTTATATTATATTGCTTATTTGCGCTTAACGTGTTTACTTCTGAGTAAATACGTTGCGTGCCTCGTCGCGTCTCCTTATCCGTACACCGAGAAGCAGGGCGTGACATGTTTTGTTGGTGGCCCATGCAGGCTTGTTCTGCATGGAACCGTACCATGCAGGGTCAGTTCTGCATGGAAACCTAAGCAATATATCACAAGAATCAGCAACTAAACATTCTTTATATTTATATTATTTAAATTCTATCCTAACCCTATTTTTCTTTCAAGCTTATGGATTCCCCGAATAATACGAGCACGAATGCCAATGACAACAACACACCACCTCCTTTTCCACTTACGTCTACCGTTGTAACTCTGATCAACGAGCAGACGGTACTGCTCGAGGCAATAAAGAGCCTCTTGGATAGACAGCGGCATCAGACTGCTATACTCATGTGTTGAATATGTATGCCCTAGAGGTCATTATTGTATAGTACTAGTTTGTATAATACATTTTGGAGGCTTGGGATATATATACGGGTTTACAACAGTCTTGCTCGATATAGTAGTATGCTACTTGGTTTGTTTCTATCTTAATATGTGTGTATGTTTCTTTTAGCATATCGCTAAAAACATATTGATGGAGCCCTTAGGATCTTTGCTTGACTACCGGCGTTGTGATGGCGATCACACTAGTGGGGGCTGGGTAGTCTATAAGCACGTCCTTATTTTGGCCCCTAGTCGTAGGAGTATCGAGACAGGGCATCGATACTCCAGAGTAGACTGGTGCATATGCTTCTCTTCCCAGCAGGGGAGATGGTCTGTCCCACAGCCATCAGTATGTCGTACTGGAGATAGTATGCAGGTGCTCGTTAGGTTACAAGTACACTGGACAGAACTCGTCGGGAACTGTTGGTTGGTATTATACCTATCGTCAGTTAACAGTTCCCAGGTGACATGAGTACAGCTTAGTCCGCTGACTTGACACTGTCACTTCGCCTCGAGTGTGTTCCCACTGTTCTTAGATTACTACACTACTACGGCTCTACTGAGTCGTGCAAACAGGTAGTAGTTGGGTGCAGTCCCAAAGCACTTGGAGGTAGTGACGGTTAGACAGGATTCGTCTCTCCCGGTATTGGGAGTTGATATCGCGCTGTGTCTAGGAGAGCCATTACACATTGTCGTCCCTGGCCAGGGCAAGCGAGAATTACTGGTAGGTTTTCCAGTATATTCTCAGGGTGTTTTGGGCTACACTCCGACACGACTTGTACCGCTATTAGGGGACTGACGTTTACCGCCCCTAGGCCCGCCATGCGATACTCTTAGACGAACAGACCGGACTGTACAGATATTGCCTTATTCAGGCTCAGTAGGAGTTCGGATGGGTTCACCTCATCAGTTTTCTCGTCGGCATCTACCTGGGGACCGTTACGTATAGCTAGTACCGCTTGCGACCTATGGTTAAACCCACTGCCAGCGTAGTGTCAAGCCTTTAGAGTCCCACACAGAGGGTTACTCGCCTTTGGGCAAAACAGAGTAGAGGTCGCATGGTTTTGCGACGGGGTTCGTTCACATCCGTGCACTTGTACACGTTTGGTGTCCGGGCAGTTATTACTAGCGGGCTTTGGTTTAAGCCAGATCCTAATATTTGTTTTGGGATTGGTTTTGTCTCGGTGTATTCGTGTTCCTCGGAACACGGATGCGGGTGTGTATGCACAGTTGACAGAGGCAGAGGCAGAGGATTCTCATTAGGGTTGTTGACCATTTGACTTTGGTTGACTTGTTGACCGTTGACTTTTTCCAAATCCTAATGAGAATGAGGAATATGGTTAATAATATTAATTAAGGATAATTGTGCCATGGTTAGGGTTGTTGACAATTTGACTTTTGTTGACTTGTTGACGTTGTTGACCGGTTGACCATTGTGGACTTGTTGACCATCATCATTTCATTTCAAAGATACTTCTTGTTCTTTGCAAAATGAATTAAATGAATGTAATGATAGTGGTCATTCATAAACTAACCATCACAATTCTTAATTATTATTATTATCATCATTATTCCAAAAGATGTGAGCATGGTTGCAACATGAGAGCTCATTCTATCATATTCTTTCTCTCTCTTGAAAGAAAGCTCTCCCTCTTCCTCTCTCAAAGTTCAAGTGTTCCATGAGTTGTAAATCATAAACTTTTGAGACAAAACCACCATAACTCTTCTCTACTCATTCTAAGGTTCTAGGTTTAGCAAACCAAGCACCTTAGTTATCTCTAGGTTGAGATAGGAGCTCAAGTTCGAGGCCATCGGGTGGATCCATCTACGACAAAGAGGAGACGACGAGGAGGAGCCGTTCAAACCACTACAAGGAGCGAGCAAGGAGGAGAACCACAAAAGGAAGAGAAGGAGTTCAAGACCTAGGTATAACCATTCTACATAGTAGCTAAAACTTTTAGTTTATTTGTTAGTTTTTGTTTAGCAAAGATCCTTCATGGATGGTCCATATTACCAAGTGAGGAAAATTTTGATTTTTACCTATTCCGCCTCCCCGAAAGAACCGGGATGGGTAACCTGGACCTAACAGTGGTATTAGAGCCTGGCTAAACAACAACTAACTGTTAGCAAAGTGTTTAGAACTTCGATCCGGGAAAAATCGCAAAATCCGTCTAAAAACTTGTGTTTTCTGTCGATTTATAAAACAGGCCTAAAAATATTTTAACTGACATGAAAAATACAAGCAGGGTTTTTTGAGAAAACTGCAGAAATTTAGGTCCTGAGTCCCTCAGATGACCGTGGATCCGCGGCCGATCCAAGCGATCCGCCGCGGTTCCGAGGCCGAGTCGACTCGGCAGCACACCAAATTTTTCCAGGGGTTCTTTGTGTTGGTTTTGTGATTTTTAAGATGTTTTGTTTCTGCCCAGATTTTCCAGAGAACAATGTTATGTTTGGGGTAGTTACAAATTGGTATTTTGATCGAAGTTCTACAAACTCTTGCTAAATGGTTATATATGTAATGTAGTATATACACTGAACGTCGGCTAATCACTATATGTCGATTAGTGGGGGTTGTGCATATCTGTGATCTGTAATGTTGTTGGATTGTGTATATAAATTTGTTGGATTTTCGCGGATGAATAGCCGGGGTTTTGTGATATGAGAGGTTCTTTATCTTTCATTTGATGTAATATTATTTTTATGGCCGCACATCCGGGATGAGGTTGTAGCCGCCATTGTATATTATTTCTTTTACTGTTTTTGCTCCTAGGATAGACCCAAGATGGGGTGCACAAACTACAGGGTACGTTGAAGTTCTGAGTGGCCTACTCACGTTGTTGAGGGAGGCTGCTTCACTTCAGGTATTTGGCGGGTAGTTTGCCGCATCCGTAGGGGTCTAGGATGGGGTTTGGCTATTCATCGCGACCGTGTAATCCATCTTTCGTTGCAGGCTCGAACGAAATGCGGATTCCTAGTATATCCAATGGGTTCATCTGTGATCTGGAATGGCTATCATTGTATCAGACGAATGTATATATCTATATATGATATCTAGTAGGCGTTGCTTATGTTTTGCATCCGTGCTAGTCCAACCCCCGCTCTGTCGTTAGTTAAGTAACCTAACGGGTAATGACGGGGCCCCGTGGCGAATGCGGATGGCATAAGCGTACATCATATTTTCGTTGTTTTCTGCAATGGTAGGATTAATTGATGGGACGCATTATGTTAATGCAAAGAAAATAAACCAGAAAGGATGTTGTTGGAACAATTTTCACAATGCTGTTATTGCAAGGACGTTCTCTTTTGTTTTGCACAGTGGTATTCGGTTATGAATGCCCAGCACCTCATTTGACGAGGCAAAGGCCGAGATCCCTTTATTGGGAGTGACCCCATGGACAAAAGTTTGCGTCAGGGTAATAACTTCACAATAGTCGATTATTCTTGCTTTGCATCGAGGTATTCAGTTTGGAATATCCTGCACCTCATTCGACGAGGAAAGAGCCGAGATCCCTTCACAGGGAGTGACCTCTTTAGCAAAAGTTTTCGCCACTATATTTTCAAAAAAGTCTATCATGTTCCTTCAACTACATCAAGTTCATTACGTTAACGAGTTCTTCGCTAAAAACCCAGCCGTAGCCCTCCGTCGTTTCAGATAATTAATACTTAGTATTCGTGCTGCGTATGTTGATTATTCGTCAAGGCACAGTGAACGGTAGCTAAGTAATAATTCTCTGTTGCACTAATAGATGCGATTGGTTAGGACGGTCACATGATTTTGTTGATTATTCGTCAAGGATCATGCGGGCGGGTCTAATGAAATCCTGGATAACGATGGGTTGAACTTGACTAGGACCTTTTGATTTGTTGATATTCGTCAAGGTCACTTGGGTCCTAGGGGCAAAAATCCACATCGGGAGTTTCTAAAGAAACTGAAACTTGCAGATTTAGCATACCTTCTGGAGTGTGGTGACTAGAGTGGATTCCATCTAGGTCATCGCATAATGATAGTTGGATCCCGATCCCACTGATGAGTTGGATTACTCTCGGGAGAATATTTCACTTAACAATCAATGCTATAAACCAAGTAGGTGTCTAGAACGGTGTTAGCGGGGCTACGCCTCCAGGGAAAAGAGGTTATTTAATTAAGGAACTTCACGAAAGCGTTGGAAAACCTCCCTCGAAGTACCAACACCAGCCTGGCTGAAAGGTTAAGCAAGTATTGTGACGTGCGATTAATCCTGACTAGTTCTTCTTTTAGGGTTTGAAGAAGAATTTGAGGAAACAGTGGGAGCCATTCTAGTTAGATAAGTTAATAAAGCAATCTAATCTTGCAAGAGCGCACACTGAGTGTTTCTTTTCTCTCTCTCCAGGTAGCAACCATTTCACGCCCTAATCAAGATAATAAAATGTATCGCTTGACCGATCCGAATTCTTATTCGGGGCTGGGGAACGTTGGTTCGGCTCTAACTTACGACAACAGTCATAAGTATGAGCAAGGGAAAGAGGATTGTATGGATTCCAAGGATACCCAGTTGAAGAAGAAGCATAGTTTTGCATCTACTTCAGGTGTTCTTGTAATTGAGAACTTCTTTACGGTCAGCCCTACCTCTTGGGTACTTGATACCGGATCAGGATCTCATATCTGTAATCTATTGCAGGGACTGAGAAAAAGTAGGAAAGTTGTACCTGGTGATATGTCGCTCAGAGTAGCGAACGGAGCATAAGTTAATGCTGCAGCCGCCGGTGAATATCACCTAGTGTTGCCAAATGGCAATACTATGATTTTGAACGAGTGCTACTATGTACCTTCCATGGTTTGCAGCATCATATCAGTTTCTTTACTCAATAAAGATGGATATAACTTTGTTCTTGATAGAAATATCATGAACATTTACCTTCATAAGGTACTGGTTGCAGAAGGTACACTGTGTAATGGTATCTACGTCCTAAATCAGAATACAGTTCTCAATGTATAAAACACACGCAAGAGGAAGCGTTCAGATACGAACGAATCCTACTTATGGCATTGTAGACTTGGTCATATCGGAGAAGAAAGACTAAGTAAGTTGCACAAAGATGGACTCTTGAATACGTTCGAGTTTTCATCTTATGAAACTTGTCAGTCTTGTCTCAAAGGAAAGATGGTCGAATCTCCGTTCACCGGACATGGAGAAAGGGCAGCAGAGCTCTTGGGACTCATACACAGTGATGTGTGTTGTTCAATGTCTATACATGCAAGGGGTGGGTTCTCATACTTCATCACATTCACTGATGATCTCTCTAGATTCGGATATGTGTATCTTATGAAACACAAATCTGAAGCTTTTGAGAAATTTAAGGAATTCAGAAACGAAGTAGAGAACCAGACTGGCAAAAGTATCAAGATCCTCCGATCAGATAGGGGAGGGGAGTACTTAAGCACGGAATTCCTAGATTACTTAAAAGAGAATGGTATTCTCTCTCAGCTTACTCCTCCTTATACACCACAGCACAACGGTGTATCGGAGCGGAGGAATCGTACCCTATTGGATATGGTTCGCTCCATGATGAGTAGTGTTGAGTTGCCTCTTTCATTCTGGGGACATGCGCTTCAGACAGCGGCATACCTTTTGAATCAAGTTCCGTCCAAATCTATGCCTAAAACTCTGTATGAAATATGGAGCAGTAAGAAACCATGTCTTAAATTTATTAAGATATGGGGTTGTCCGGCCTATGTGAAAACACAGAAACCGGACAAGCTAGAGGCATGGTCAGTTCTATATAAATTTGTGGGATATCCTAAAGATTCACTAGGATATCTGTTCTACTACACTGAGGAACAGAAGGTGTTTGTATCTCGCCATGCTACCTTTTTAGAAAGGGAGTTTCTTGCAAAAGAAACTAGTGGGAGTTCGGTAGAACTGGGAGAAATCCATGAACCACAAATTGTAACTAAAGATTTGACAGAACCTCAGGATTTAATAACCCCAAACGATCCTCAGCCACTCCGCAGATATGGTAGGATTTCTCATCCGCCCGAGAGATACTACGGTTTTCTCATTGACGGGGATCGAGAGGATTGCATCTTGGAAGAAGATGACCCTACCAGTTTCAGGCAAGCCATTATCAGTAGGGACTCTGATAAGTGGCTGGAAGCTATGCAATCCGAAATGGAGTCCATGTACACCAATAAAGTGTGGACCTTGGATATTGCTCCACCTGGGGTAAAACCCGTTGGTTGCAAATGGATCTACAAAAGGAAACTTGGTGTAGATGGGCAAATGGAAACCTATAAGGCTAGACACGTTGCAAAAGGTTTTCGTCAAAGACCTGGTGTGGACTATGACGAAACTTTTTCTCCAGTGGCTATGCTCAAATCCATTCGGATCCTACTTGCCATTGCTGCCTTCCATGACTATGAAATCTGGCAGATGGACGTTAAAACGGCTTTTCTAAACGGTTGTTTAGAAGAGTGCGTTTACATGGATCAGCCAGAGGGTTTTGTAGACAGTGGAAGCAGCAGGAAGGTGTGCAAGTTGCTTAAATCCATTTATGGATTGAAGCAGGCATCGGGGAGCTGGAACATCTATTTTGATGAGGCAATCAAGGAATTTGATTTCATCAAGAACGAAGATGAACCTTGTGTCTATAAGAAGATTGTAAGATGAACTGTCGTGTTCCTAGTCTTGTACGTGGAAGACATTCTTTTGATAGGAAATGACATTCCTATGCTACAATCGGTCAAGCTATTCTTGTCACAACGGTTCTCCATGAAGGACATGGGTGATGCCTCGTACATTCTTGGGATCAAGATCTAGAGAGATAGATCTAAGAGACTACTGGGACTTTCGCGGTCCAGGTACATAGAGACCGTACTAAAGAGATTTAGTATGGAAGATTCCAAGCGCGGTAACATATCCGCATTGCACGGAATCACCCTCTCCAAGAAGATGTCTCCTAAGACTGACGAGGAGAGGGTTCGCATGAGCACTATACCCTACGTTTCGGCAGTAGGATCTATAATGTATGCGATGCTATGTACAAGACCAGATGTAGCTTACGCGCTAAGCGTGGTGAGCCGGTATTAGTCAGACCCAGGTAAGGACCACTGGACGGCAGTGAAGAATATTCTTAAGTACCTGAGAAGGACTAAGGAGATGTTCCTGGTTTACAGTAATGGAGACCTCAGGGTCGAGTCTTTTACCGATTCAAGCTTCCAGAGTGACAAAGATGACAGCAAGTCTGTCTCAGGTTTTGTGTTTACCCTCAACAGAGGGGCGGTGTGTTGGAGGAGTTCCAAACAGGATACCGTCGCAGACTCGACGATGGAGGCTGAATACATTGCTGCAAGAAATGCCGCAAAAGAGGCAGTCTGGATGAAGAAGTTCATTAGTGAACTTCAGGTGGTTCCGTCCATTGTTGACCCAATACCTTTGTATTGCGATAATAATGGGGCTATAGCTTTAGCGAAGGAACCAAGGTCCCATCAGAAATCCAGACACATCTTAAGGCGGTATCACCTGATCAGGGAGATCATTGATCGCCAGGAGATCATTGATCGCCAGGAGATCGAGGTACGGAGAGTGGACACAAAAGAAAACACGGCGGATCCATTCACAAAGGCCCTCTCTCAAACACAGTTCGAGCGATTTTTTGAGCTATTGGGTATGCGGTACGCCAGCAGCTGGCCTTAGTGCAGACGTTGGGTATGCGGTACACCAATTACTGGCATGTAGTGCAAGTGGGAGATTGTTGAATATGTATGCCCTAGAGGCCATTATTGTATAGTACTAGTTTGTATAATACATTTTGGAGGCTTGGGATATATATACGGGTTTACGACAGTCTTGCTCGATATAGTAGTATGCTACTTAGTTTGTTTCTATCTTAATATGTGTGTATGTTTCTTTTAACATATCACTAAAAACATATTGATGGAGCCCTTAGAATCTTTGCTTGACTACCGGTGTTGTGATGGTGATCACACTAGTGGGGGCTGGGTAGTCTATAAACACGTCCTTATTTTGGTCCCCAGTCGTAAGAGTATCGAGACAGGGCATCGATACTCCAGAGTAGACTGGTGCATACGCTTCTCTTCCCAGCAGGGGAGATGGTCTGTCCCACAGCCATCAGTACGTCGTACTGGAGATAGTATGCAGGTGCTTGTTAGGTTACGAGTACACTGGACAGGACTCGTCGGGAACTATTGGTTGGTATTATACCTATCATCAGTTTACAGTTCCCAGATGACATGAGTACAGCTTAGTCCGCTGACTTGACACTGTCACTTCGCCTCGAGTGTGTTCCCACTGTTCTTAGATTACTACACTACCACGGCTCTACTGAGTCGTGCAAACAGGTAGTAGTTGGGTGCAGTCCCGAAGCACTTGGAAGCAGTGATGGTTAGACAGGATTCGTCACTCCCGGTGTCGGGAGTTGATATCGCGATGTGTCTAGGAGAGCCATTACACATTGTCGTCCCTGGCCAGGGAAAGCGAGAATTACTGGTAGGTTTTCCAGTAGATTCTCAGGGTGTTTTGGGCTACACTCCGACACGACTTGTACCGCTATTAGGGGACTGACATTTACCGCCCCCCTAGGCCCGCCATGCGATACTCTTAGACGAACAGACCGGACTGTACGAAGATTGTCACATTCAGGCTCCATAGGAGTTCGGATGGGTTCACCTCATCAGTCTTCTCGTCGGCATCTACCTGGGGACCGTTACGTACAGCTAGTACCGCTTGTGGCCTGTGGTTAAACCCACTGCCAGCGTAGTGTCGAGCCTTTAGAGTCCCACACAGAGGGTTACTCGCCTTTGGGCAGAACAGAGTAGAAGTCTCATGGTTTTGCGACGGGGTTCGTTCACATCCGCGCACTTGTGCACGTTTGGTGTCCGGGCAGTTATTACTAGCGGGCTTTCGTTTAAGCCAGATCCTAATATTTGTTTTGGGATTGGTTTTGTCTCAGTGTATTCGTGTTCCTCGGAACACGGATGTGGATGTGTATGCACAGTTGACAGAGGCAGAGGCAGAGGATTCTCATTAGGGTTGTTGACCATTTGACTTTGGTTGACTTGTTGACCGTTGACTTTTTCCAAACCCTAATAAGAATGAGGAATATGGTTAATAATATTAATTAAGGATAATTGTGCCATGGTTAGGGTTGTTGACAATTTGACTTTTGTTGACTTGTTGACTTTGTTGACTGGTTGACCATTGTGGACTTGTTGACCATCATCATTTCATTTCAAAGATACTTCTTGTTCTTTGCAAAATGCATTAAATGAATGTAATGATAGTGGTCATTCATAAACTAACCATCATAATTCTTAATTATTATTATTATCATCATTATTTCAAAAGATGTGAGCATGGTTGCAACATGAGAGCTCATTCTATCATATTCTTTCTCTCTCTTGAAAGAAAGCTCTCCCTCTTCCTCTCTCAAAGTTCAAGTGTTCCATGAGTTGGAAATCATAAACTTTTGAGACAAAACCACCATAACTCTTCTCTACTCATTCTAAGGTTCTAGGTTTAGCAAACCAAGCACCTTAGTTATCTCTAGGTTGAGATAGGAGCTCAAGTTCGAGGCCCTGGGTGGATCCATATATGGCAAAGAGGAGACGACGAGGAGGAGCCGTTCAAACCACTACAAGGAGCGAGTAAGGAGGAGAACCACAAAAGGAAGAGAAGGAGTTCAAGACCTAGATATAACCATTCTACATAGTAGCTAAAACTTTATTTGTTAGTTTTTGTTTAGCAAAGATCCTTCATGGATGATCCATGTTACCAAGTGAGGAAAATTTTGATTTTTACCTATTCCGCCTCCCCGAAAGAACCGGGGTGGGTAACGTGGACCTAACATCATGAACCACTCAGAAGCGAAATCACCTGGAGTGAAGCAATTCTGGGCACTTCATCCGAAGCAATTTTCTGGGAAAGAGAGCCCCTTGGAAGCTGAAGAATGGGCTCAGTCGATTGAAGACGATCTGGTAGCAGCACAAGTGCTAGACATTGCTTAGGTACGGATTGCGAAGTTGTAACTTACCGATAACGCCCGAGTATGGTGGAAGGTGGAAGAAAACCGTCTTACTCTGCCGATCAAATGGAGGATTTTTCGCGAGATGTTTTGACGTGAAATATTTCTCCGAGACTGCCCTATTCGACATGAAACAGCAATTCATCCACTTGCAACAAAGTTCGATATGGACTAAATCTGTGGATAAGTATGACGCTGAATTCACCATGTTGAGCAGGTAAGATATGTCTTAAATATTAAAATTTCTATAATCACACACTACACAGCTAACACAAGACCGTAACAGGTTCACGGCATATCTCATACCGACTGCTGAGATCAAGGCCAGAAGATTTCAGCAGGGGTTGGATCAGAAAATCCAAGCTGCTCTAGCTACATGGGATTTCCCAACCCACGACTTAGCTTTGAAGGCTGCCCGTCGATACGAGGTAGTAGTGAAGAAGAAGGTCATACCTCAATCTGCCGGTATGAAACGCCCTCCTACTTAGATAGTAGGAGGAGCCTCTTCCAGGCAATCGTTTGTACCCAGGAGATTGGGAGTACCATTCAACCAGCCCAGTCCAGATTTATGCTTTTATTGCAAAAGGAATGGACACCTGGCGAAGGATTGCAGGCGTGCTAATCGCCTATGCTTAGTATGTGGCTCATCCACATAAGATATTCGGTCTTGTTTTCATAGACTCAATCAGAATACTGCACCCAGACCGGCAATCACCTATCCGCAGCGGCCAACTATCCAGGCACCTGCACCACGTCTTGCTCTCCCAGTTCCACCTCCTCGTAGACCTACTGCACCTTTTCCTCGTCAGTTCCATCAAGCACAAAGGAACCCACCTCAGGGACAGAGGAACGGACAGAGGAATGTGCCTCCCGCAAGGAGAAATGTACCTAGGTGTCTGGCTTTCACAATGACTATGGAAGAAGGTGAAGCCACCGGCCAAGTCATCACTGGTAACTTCCCATCTTTCAAATATATTCAATACTTGTTTACATCCATATATTCTTTTCCATACCTAAATATATCCCACATAACTTAGGTACAATCTTAGTAGCCTCACTTCCTGCACTAGCACTCTTCGATACTGGAGCATCTCATTGCTTTATGTCGCAACGGTTCGTCCGAACTCATGCGATTCCAGTCAAACCGCTCGTATCCAGTTGGAATGTTAGTTCTGGGAACGACTTTTTAAAGGCAACAATGGGATACGACCTATGTCCAATGGTCGTCTGTAGCAGAGAATTCTATGCTGACTTCAAGGTGCTGGACATACCGAACTTCGATGTAGTTTTGGTTATGGATTGGATAGGAACTTTCTACGCTACCATCGACTGTCATCAAAGGAGAGTAGTGTTTAAGATACCAGATCATTCAGTCTTTTATTTTAAAAGTGGATACCGTATCCTGGAGCCTAGCACATACAAGGCAAAATCGAAAAAGGCAGTGATTGCAACTCTACAGGCGGAAGAAGACAAGACAGAGGTAGTTCAAGAGTTTGATGATGTATTTCCTGAAAACATATCAGGTTTGCCTCCTGATCGGGCTCTTGAATTTGGAATTGATTTAGTACCTAAAGCACAACCGGTGATCAAAGCACCATACCGATTAGTCCTGAAGGTTTGAAGGAGATCCGTACTCAGCTAGACGAACTTTTGCAGAAAGGATGGATTCATCCTAGTACTTCAAGTTGGGGATCACCAGTTTTTCTTATGAAGAAGAAGGAAGGTTCATACAGAATGTGCATTGATTATAGAGCTTTGAATGAAGTCACGATAAAGAACAAGTATCCACTACCGTGAATCAAAGATCTGTTCGATCAGCTAAGTGGGTCTTGCGTTTTCTCCAAATTAGATCATCGTTCGGCTTATCATCAGGTGAAGGTCAAAGAGTCTGATATTCCGAAGATAGCATTCAGGACTCGCTATGGAAATTATAAGTTTCTCGTGATGCCATTTGGAGTGACCAATGCACCAGCCATATTCATGAATCTGATGAATCAAGTTTTCCGAGAGTACCTAGATAGGTTCGTTATTATATTCATCGACGACATCCTGGTATATTCAAAGAATCGGAAAGAGCACGCTGAACATTTATGAATTGTCCGGGAGACTTTGCGACAGCATCAACTCTATGCCAAGTACAGCAAATGCGAGTTTTGGTTAGAACAAGTCGGATTTCTCGGACATATCGTTTCAGGTGAAGGAATCTATGTGGATCCAGCTAAAGAATCAGCAGTAAGCGAATGGCCGACACCAAAGACAGTGAAGGACATTCGAAGTTTCTTAGAATTAGCGGGATACTACCGAAGATTTATTGAAGGATTTTTGAAGATTGCAACACCCCTGACCAAGCTCACACGTAAAGATAAAGAATTCGTATGGTCAGAAGCATGCGAACAAGGTTTCGTAGAACTCAAGTCAAGATTGACAACAACGCCTATTCTCATAACACCGAACCAATCTGGAGGTTTCGTATTATATTGTGTAAGGTTCTTAGGCACTAGAACAAGGTTCTACAAGGCATCAAACATGTCGTTGTTCTCCGCCGAAAAGACGCGACCGAGACGTTAGGACGCCCGGGCCTGAATTTCGGGGGCAGATGCTAATTGATGATATTCGTCCACCTCTCCAAAGATGCCAAGTTGATTTATGGCACCATGTATCGAAGGTTTAAACGAATGCGGCCGATGTAGCAGACTTCGTCAGATTCCCCCTCATTTGAGGGGTTTTTTGATTGTGGGGACGCTCTTCCCTGCAGGCGCAAGCCCCCGCAGTTAATTACGCTACCGCATCACGGCAACAACTTTCTCCTTCTCTAGATGGTCACTTCGTGTTGTGTGTGTTTGTTTTATTTTTGGTTGCCCGTGGATTGTATACGGAGACTAATTTATATTGTCGCCCGTAGGGCGTGGATTAGTCCAAATCCGTATTTTCTTAGATTTGGGTTTGGGTTTGGGTTTAAGGATACGTTAGTCTCATTTGAGACTATGATCAACTTAAACGTTAGTTAAGAATACGTTAGTCTAATTTTAGACTAAGGTCAACTTAACGGAATCGTTTAGATCCAACAAAAGAGCATTTAGGCTTAATTGTTTAGTTTAGGGACTTTGCGGTCCATTAGTTTAAGGACATTACGGTCCATGAGTTTAAGGACCCCACAGTCCATGGGCTTAAGGACCCCACAGTCCAAGGTTAAGGACATCATAGTCCATGGGTTTAAGGACCCCACAGTCCAGTTTAAAGACATCATAGTCTATAAAGTTTAAGAACATCATAGTCCATGAGTTTAAGGACCCCACAGTCCATGGAATGTTTGGTTGTCGGGACCTGTCACCTCTCTGAAGACGTTGAAGGATTACAACGACAAATATCAGAGGAGTAAAGAGATGTACCCTTGAACCAATTTTGGTTGAAAGATCTGTAGTCCAATTTGGGGCTAAGATCTGTTAAAAGATTTATGAGCATATGGACTAAATTAATCTGAATGAGGGGTTTATAGACAATTTGGGCTCGGCCCACTCAGCTAAAATGTTTAAACATTTGACAATACTGAGCATTGATTTGAGTTCTGACAGTATTTTTGTCTTTTATTGAATGCTGAGCATTCATCATATCTCTGGGGCTTATTAAAGAACAATTTATGTTCTATCAGCGCACACGTGAGGGGCACGTGGTGCGCATGGCGCTTTGCGCCAGTCAAAGAGCGCAGAACGCTAGTTTATGAGCGCAGAACGCTTCTTCTGGGTAGCGTACACGTGAAGAGCACGTGGTGCACTTGGCGCTTTGCGCCAGTCCATGAGCGCATTGCGCTAATTTGTGAGCGCAAAGCCCTATTTGTTCAGTGGCGCACACGTGAGGAGCATGTGGTGCGCTTAGTACTGAGCGCCAGTGCATGAACGCAAAGCGCTAGTTCAAGAGCGCAAAGCGCTAACTGTTAAGTGGCGCACACATGAGGGACACGTGGTGCGCTTGGCGCTGAGCGCCAGTCCAAGAGCGCAGAAGCGCATCTGATCAATTTTATGATCTGAGAAATAAATTCTCGTTTATAAGAGACTTTGTCTCAAGATTCTAAGAACAAAAGTTCTTACTTTGTAGGAGATGTTTCAATCTCTTATGTTGATGAAAGGTTTTGCCTTTATGGATCTGTGATCCTAAGAGAATTGAATTATTCTCCCCCCTCTTATAATGAGATACTATGATCTCTTTGACAAAGACGTTAATCTTATAGATCTATGATCTGTGAGAAGAATTGTGTTCTTCTTATTATTTTAGGATGAGATCTTTTGATCTCTTTGTGAAAAACTTTGGTCTTATAGATCTATGATCTTTAAAGAAATGAATTCTTCTTTTTAATTATGAGATGATTTCATCTCTCTGTTCATCATTTTTTTTACCTTGAAGTAAATCTTCTTTTTCTGAGAGCTTGGCTCTTCTTTCTGAGATCTCTCAAAACTTATGGAGGGTTCCTCTATTTGTTTCTGTGTATCCTTAGACTTGAAGTCTTGGGGCCTTTATATAGGGCGAGCTGATTTGTTCAATCAGTTAAGGAGATCTTTTCTCCAATTGATTTGGGGATTCCACACCATTGGATCTTTGATCTAAGGGCTTCTGATTTATAGAAGGCAATCTTATTGTTTTTAACAAGATTGGGAAATCTTTTCATACAGAATTTATTCTGTATTTTTGGTGATTTTTAATCACCATTGGATCATTGATCCAACGGTGCTCTGATTTACAGAGCACAATCTTGTTGTTTGGAAAGATTTTGAGGAATCTTTCCTTAACAGAATTTAATTCTGATTAATTGATGATTTATCATCTTTATTGGATCTCTGATCTGACGGTGAGGAGCTTTTAGTTCCAGCGCTAGCGCACCCGTGCTTTGCACGTGGTGCGCTGTTTAGAGCGCAGCGCACGTGGTGCACTGCTTAGAGCGCGGCGCACTTGGCGTTAGCGCACCTAGCACTAGTGTACACGTGCTTTGCACGTGGTTCGCTGCTTAGGACGCAGCGCACTTGGCGCTGCTTCTAAAGCGTTGCTTCATTTCAAAATTTGAATTTTGAACAGAGCTTTGCTCTGATTGGGGGAAACAAATGCCCCCCACCATTGCGCTCATGTGGCCCACACGTGAGTGCAGCGGTGGCAGCATCTGCGCCCTTGGATCAACTCAGAAGTTGAAACGGCATCTCAGTGCCTATAAATAGGATCCTTGGCCCTTGAGATGATTTCTGTTCATCTTCCTCCTTGTCTTTTCCTGAGAATTAATTCTCTTTTTAGAGCAAAGCTCTTCATCTTAAGAATTTTCTTAAGGACAGAATTATGTCAAAATTAAGGTAAAGATTAAATCTTTTAAAGGATCTAGGGTTTCACCCATTAACAGAGCTTTGCTCTTCATAGATCTTAGATCTAAAGAAAACCCTTTTAGGGTTTCATTTACAGAGCTTTGCTCTCATAGATCTAAAGAGATTTTTTTAGGGTTTCTTAACCCATTAACAGAGCTTTGCTCTCTTGAATAATGAAGATTTGTTAATCTCTTATGAAGAACTCTTAAGAGTTTGTTCATAGATCTTAAAGATCTCAGAATTTTAATTCATATGTAAAAATTGATTTCAATTTTTCTGATGGATTATTCCATCATTTTTTCAGAGCAAGGCTCTTGAGGAATTTTTATTCCTTCATCATTAGAGTTCACAGATATCACTCTGCCACAGAGCACTGCTCTCAAGGGGAGATTTACTTCTTAGCCCGAGGGGTTCTCATTAAATGAGAATCAATTGAGGATTTCCTCATTTAATGACAGTCTCATCAAATGATGAGACCGTTTTTATTAATGATGAACTGTCATCTAGATTATGTGGGTCCCCTTTGGTCCCTTTCTACTGCATTGCAGTGCGGTACAAATTTTAAAGTACAAAGTGCCAGAATTTAAATTATAGCACTGACGGTTGGCTCTTGTTCTTTTTCGTGCAGGTGACATGTCTTTCGATAGTTCTTTCCCATTTGTTCGTTCAGAGGGAGGATTCCCTGGAGCGCCTGTGGACAGGGAAGTCTTAGCATTAATCAGAGATCATGACCCAGAACATAAGAATCTTCATCTATGGGGAACATGGTACAATCAAATAGTTAGGAGTCGGTAGAGCTTTTCGTGCAAGGTACCCTCAGAGCCCATCATGGCGATCCACTATGCCGACTCACCCCCGGTGAACTATACCGTGGAAGAAGTCAACTGGACTTCGGGAGGTCTTCTTCAGCCTGCTGTGGCTTCAATACCCATTCAGCCTCCAATGGCTTTGGATACCCTGGGGCGACGTATTTGTCAAGGTGAGTCGTGCCCGTGGGGACAACCATACATGATTGGCCTGACTCCTCGTCATCCAGCTGGGTATCTGCAATGGGTCCGCTATATTCTGTCAGCGAAGAAGTCACAGCTGCTGAGGCTTGGGTTGTATCCCGCAATTTATGCTTCTCTTTTTCAGTATTCTACGCTTCCTGCCTGGTGGGTTAAGGCCTTTCTAGAGCAGTGGAATATTCTGACTCACACCTTCCTTCTGCTGGATCGAGAAGTATCAATCTCTTTAGAGGAGTTTGCAGAAGTTTCTTGCTTACCGGTTATAGGGGAGCATTATGAGGAACTGCTTCCTACGGATGAATACGTTTTTAGTGCCAAGTCAGTGATGACAGGCCTTACCCCGGAGAACGCCATTCAACACCAATTCCCTAGTTTGATTAAAGTGCTGAATATTTATGAGGACCTTTTTCTCGAATCTGGGAGCCGTGGGGTTAATTTCACGGATTTCATCGCTCGTTTTCTCCACCCGGAAGTCCTTTCGAAGGAGGCCGCTAAATTCGCCAAACTTGACGATCCTTTCGGCTTAGGTTTGGGCAACCTGCCAACGGCGGAGGAAGATCATAAGAGTTTCTTCCTCCCCAACATCCCGGTCGTCTCTTTTGCAGAGCTTGCAGTTCCTGGGATCAACGAGGAAACGTTCTTTTTGGGGTTTCTCGGGTTATGGCTGAGCTGGTTTGCGCTTCCGATGCACCCTCGCCGTATGAGGTCGTCTGTCTTCTACCCAGTTCACCGAATGGTTATTGGGGTGAAAGTGGCTGTCGGGGTCACTGGGTTAGCTCATTTGTATTACGGCCTCAGCCAAGCGGCAGATACTACTGAACCAGGAGTGCAGCATGTGAACTTCTTGATGCATTACTTTATGTCATGGCTCGAGCTACATGTACTTGGTGTTTTCGGTATCCATAAAAGGCCTTCCTTCTATGACAGGTGTGGCTTACCCCGGATCATGCAACTAGTTGACGCATCCATTGTAAATCTGACACCGTGGGAAGCTAGGGGTTTGCTCCTTCGTCCTCACACGGTTGGAGATGGCATGACCTTTACCGACAAGATTCTAACTATCGGCAAAGAGTCCGCAACAACGGTGTAGCCATTGCGGGACATTTTTAAAGACGGAGCCTCTGTTTTGAAAGCTCGGGAAAATCTTCATTTATACTCCATCAGGCCGGGCTTTCTCGTGTTTAGGCAAAATGATGCGACGTTGTTCATGAGGTACAACCCGCATCGTTTTGCCCAGCAGTTAAGCTACAATCAAGGCGTCCCGCTTGAGGCCTTCCTGTCAGAACCACCTGCGACTGAAGAGGGTATTCGGAATGCAATGCACCATTTTATGCGATTGAACACCGGCTCCAATTTATTTATTAGTGAGCCGGGTTGCGTTCCAAAAGCCCTAAATGTATATGTGGCGTGATACCAGCATTCGATGGGTGTCGTTATCAGAGAAGAGAAGCGATTATTGCTCGATCGTAAAGGCACCACCCCAGCGGTAATCCAGACGTTCCTCTGAAGAGACGAACTACCGTTCATCCTCCCTTGAGGGAAGCTGTTGTGGCTGTGGTACCGCGTGCTAGGCCTGAGCTACCGATACCCCGTGCTCCTGTGAAAGAGGTGACTGTAGCATCTCCCGAGTCTGGCGTAGGTTCAGATATCGGGACTCGTCGTCCCAAGGTGCCTACCAAGCGTAAGCTTGTGCTAGCGGCGACCAGTGCTCGCTCGCAGAAGAAGAAGAAGAAGTCGATTCTTTCTGCAGACGTTGTACTCGGCCAGGAGCCTCATGCTCCTTATAGTGAGGGCCTGAGTGAATATGGGACCAACGAGGGTCTATTTATGGCGCCGGATGATACCGACCTCGAAACTGCTATTGCAGCTTCCAAGCAATTAGCAAGCCACAAAGCAGGCCTGGTCATCCTTGCACAGTCAAGTAAACCTCAGCCGTAACTTTTGTCATTGCATTACATTTTTATTATCATATTTTGACTGACACTTTTCCTTCAACGGGCATTTCCACTAAAGAAGCTCTAGCAGTTTCTCTCAAGACTTTTGAGGAGGAGGAAAGGCTTCGAGCATCCTTAGGCATCGGTACATTTCGGTTCACCGTGTCTCCACTCCCGTTTCTTATGGGTAATCTGACCCCTCCTTTTCATCTTATTACAGGGACTACCTCTGCTCATGTTATTCCAGGTGTGGTACCGACTTCGTAAGGCGGTGCGGAGACACTTCCAAGGCCGGCTACCGAAGTCCCAGTTCCGCCAGTATTACCGAAAGAAGCTTCACTTAACCAACCAATGACAGACACCATAACGGTTCCAGAGATAGCTCCTGTCGCGGACGATGACGTCTTCTTGATGGAGGTCTTGAGAAGATCGGCTCTGACGGCCCGGGCGGAAAGGAAACGCAGGAGGCGTGCAGCAAAAGAACGCAACACCGCCTTGGCCGCGGGTGCAGGCTCGAGCGCTGCTTCCCCTGTCTCTGCTTCTTCAGAGGGTGCTCCGGGCACCATGTCTACCGCTCACAGACAGGCGGCATGTGCGGCTCGGGAAGCAATTGAAAAGTAGACCCAAGGTAACGTAACACTGAGCCTTTTTGTCAAAGCTTTAATCTTTAGATTCTCATATATCTTATCCTGCAGGGCCAAGTCCTGGTGAGGTGGCGGCGGGTGAGTGACTGCAACTACTGAGCCCAAAGCGGCTACTCTTTCCCAGGAGTCCGGGACTGCTCCAATTGCCTCTCTTTCCGTCTGCGGTTCCCTGCCATCTCCTGGCATCGCGAGTGTTACGACAGCTCTCATGGAATCGGGGGACGAAGCTATGGGCGGCGAAACCATCCCCACAAATGAGATTGAAGAAGTCGTGATGCTTGGCGATGCTCCCGTCGCGGTTCTGGTTGATAACCTGTCTGGTAGGTCTCGGGTCGCTGCATTCTTATCGTTTTGCAATCCTTTCTGATGACATTCTTTTGCTTTCGAATGTAGGTGTGGCAAGCGCTGAGGTTGCGATATCTGAAGAAGCACCACCAGTTGCTGCTTTGACGGTCGTTGCCCCTCCATCCTCTCTTATATCTTCTCAAATGCTGGAAGGTATGGGTTTGTGATAAATTTAAATTGGGGACAGCATCTTTCGTGTACTGACCATGTATCATCGTGATCTCACAGGAGTTCTTTTTTATCACTTGTATCAGATGTTGAACCCGCACTTCTCTTTCCAGTCGGAGATTAGTTTGCCCGCTGGTGCCGGTGAGTATCTTTTCTAAACGACGTCCTTTCTTTTCTTTAACGGGCAGTCATGTCGTTGCTAATTCTTCTTTGCATTACTTGTAGCATTACAAATTGAAGGAGGGGACGAGGGTATCGTCGCGCTACCGGAACTCCCAGCTCTGCCCCCTGTTGCAGCCGGTATAGTAGACTCTATTGTTCGTGCATTTTTTTATTTCTTGAGCCGTCATCTGATTATGATTTGTTTTGCAGCGGGGACACCGACTCCAGCTCCATTCGAGTCTCGAATCATAATGCCAGCAGGGCCCTTTTCCAGACGTCCATCTTCAAAAGGCGCTGTGACCAGTCTACGTATGTTGGGCGATTACATCAAGGAGCTTGACGCAGAGGCCCCTACATTCGCTGCAGATTTTGCTGCAAAGGTTAATCGAATGTTGGCGACGCTTGTGAACTTCCATAACGAAGGCGTCGTTGATTCTTGGGTTAACCACTGCAGAAAGACTGAGGCCTGCCTGCACGAGCTTAAGCTTAGGCATCCTGCTCCTGAGATTCTGGTTGTGAACTCCCAACGAGCTGCATGGGTCGAGCAGAGTGTGTTGTTCCTCCGCTATTTTGAACAAGAGGCGACCTTGAGGCGGAAGGAGCGTGAGGAGGCTTTGGATAAATCTGCCCGTCTGCGCGCCCAAGTTAAAACAAATGCCGCACTACTGAGAGCTGCTTTTGACACCTTGCAGCAATGTATCTCGGATGGGCTTGTATTGAGGCGGAAGCTTGACTCTATTGAGCGAGTTACGCAGAGTCGCGAAGCTTCCCAACGGGAAATCGATGAAAAGATTTCATCATGCTTGCAGCAAAAGGCTCGAATTGAAGCGGAGCTGGCTGCGGCAACTGATCACGAGAATGCACTGAAAGGAGTGCGAGAGCAGCCTGCGGACTTGTTGAAAACGCTTCCTTCTCAGTAGCTGTTTTGCTTGTAATCTTTGAATAACATGTATCCATTTTTTATTCTTTCATATGATTCAACTTGTACTCCATTGAATTCATGAATAAAAGATACATATTTTTTTTGTTCTATTACTGATTTCTTCTCTTCGCTGTGTCATTGCCATGTAATTTCAGAAAATGTGGCCTGTAGATAGTAAGTGATGGTCCATCTTAGACTCTTTGTAGGATAACGATGGCTTAGGAAACATGTTTAGGTTTGATGCCTAAGACTTTTCAATTTTATGAGCCGTGAGGGTCTCATAAAGACTTTTCTCCCTACGAGTCGAGAGGATCTCGTAGGTGTATTTTCTCCTTAAGAATCGTGAGGATTCCCAAGTGTGCTTTCTCTTGAGAGTCGTAAAGATCTCACAAAAGAATTTTTCCTCTTACAAGTCGAGAGGGCTCATAAGTGGTTGTTTCCCTCCTTGTCGAGATTCGACTTTGGAGAGTGTGGCCCGTGAATAGTATGCAAGAGTCCATTTCGGAATGACTTGCAGGGCCCCAGCGCTTAGGACACAGGTTTTTTAATCCCCACTGCCTAAGGCTTTTCCCTACGAGTCGAGACGAATCGAGAAGTCCTCGCAAGGATGTCCTAACATCACAGTTAATCTCTGCTCTTTACGACAGAGGTCCTTTAGGGTTTGTGGTACTAGGGTTTTGCCTGTCGTACCGTCACGTTAGCTGATATATCCCTCGATAGGCAATCTTGCAGTTCGAGTAGCCTTGCGACTATCGTGTTTCTGATCCCTTCGTGGGCTGGACAAGACATCTTCAAGCAATCTTCCTAGGCAGTTTGACCGTCGGAAGAGCAAGCGTTAGGAATTTTGCCATGCCGCTTTTTACTTGAGGTTAGGCTCATTTTGGGGAGCCCCGATGAGTCATAACCATTCCGCGCTGGTGTGGGATGATCTCCGATAGTCTTTCAGGTTTTATATGAGTTACCATCGAGACCCTGAAGTTAGGAATTTGGCATTCGCTTCGTTTGCTTTGGCGTGTCCGAATCCTGTTAGAGGAAGGACGCTATAGTGGCATCTCGTCTGCTGTATCGAGACGAACGTCGAGGTGGTGACCACTCCGCGCTAGTATGGGATGATCACCGATAGTCTTTCAGGTTTTATATGAGTTGCCGTCAAGACCCTGAAGCTAGGAATTTGGCATTTGCTTCGTTTGCTGGCATTGCGTCTGCTGTATCGAGACGAATGTCGCAGTTGTCTCTAGGTTGTTGGTGAACCATCAAGGCTTGGAACTAGGGACTTTGCCGTGGCTCCGTCATTTAATTGTCGCGTCTGAGTCCTGCTGGAGGAAGAATGCTGGGGTGAAATCTCTTCTGCTGTATCGAGACGAACGTCGAGGTGGTGACCACTCTGCGCTGGTGTGGGATGATTTCCGATAGTCTTTCAGGTTTTATATGAGTTGCCGTCAAGACCCTGAAGCTAGGAATTTGGCCTTTGCTTCGTTTGCTGGCATTACGTCTGCTGTATCGAGACGAATGTCGCGGTTGTCTCTAAGTTGTTGGTGAACCGTCGAGGCTTGGAACTAGGGACTTTGCTGTGGCTCCATCATTTGATTGTCGTGTATGAGTTTTGCTGGAGGAAGAACGCTGGGGTGACATCTCGTCTGCTGTATCGAGACGAACGTCGAGGTGGTGACCACTCCACGCTGGTGTGGGATGATCTCCGATAGTCTTTCAGGTTTTATATGAGTTGCCGTCAAGACCCTAAAGCTAGGAATTTGGCCTTTACTTCGTTTGCTGGCATTGCGTCTGCTGTATCGAAACGAATGTCGCGGTTGTCTCTAAGTTGTTGGTGAACCGTCGAGGCTTGGAACTAGGGACTTTACCGTGGCTCCGTCATTTGATTATCGCGTCTGAGTCCTGCTGGAAGAAGAACGCTGGGGTGACATCTCGTCTGCTGTATCAAGACGAACATCAAGGTGGTAACCACTCCGCGCTGGTGTGGGATGATCTCCGATAGTCTTTCAGGTTTTATATGAGTTGCCGTCAAGACCCTGAAGCTAGGAATTTGGCTTTTGCTTCGTTTGCTGGCATTGCGTCTGCTGTATCGAGACGAATGTCACGGTTGTCTCTAGTTTGTTGGTGAACCGTCGAGGCTTGGAACTAGGGACTTTGCCGTGGCTCCATCATTTGATTGTCGCGTCTGAGTCCTGCTGGAGGAAGAACGCTGGGGTGATATCTCGTCTGCTGTATCGAGATGAACGTCGTGGTGGTGACCACTCCGCGCTGGTGTGGGATGATCTCCAATAGTCTTTCAGGTTTTATGTGAGTTGTCGTCAAGACCCTGAAGCTAGGAATTTGGCCTTTGCTTTGTTTGCTGGCATTGCGTCTGCTATAACGAGATGAATGCTGAGATGGAGTTGGGATTTTGCCATCATTCCGCTTTGTTTTGACCGTGAGGTCTTTTGTTGACGTTGCATCTGCATCCTGCTGGACTGCGAAGGAACTCCGTTGTTAACATTGCGTCTGGTGTAACGAGACGAATGCTGAGGTGGAGTTAGGATTTTGCCGTCACTCCGCTTTGCTGACGTCGTGTCTAAGTCCTGCTGGAATGAGGAGGAACGCTGTTGTGGGTCTCCAGGCTGTAGATGTGGCCGTCGACACTTGGCTTTTTTTTATGGAGCCTGGTGAGATGATATGGTTCCCTCTTTGTTTGCGTCCCTAGATTATATACAGGGATCGACACGATCTTACCTATAAGGCAAAAAGTTTCATTTTATATATATTTTCTCTTTTAGCGATGCTCTATCATTTCAGCTTTCATATCATGAAAGTCGCGATTGCCCAATCATTTCGGCTATTTTTCACGGTGCCCAATCATTTCGGTTATTTGTTTTATTTACTCGCTACTTTTTTTGTGAGTTGCCCAACCATTTTGGCTATTTTGTATGCATACATTTTTACTTGCTGATTTTATTGCAAGTCGCCCCATCATTTCGGCTATTTCGTATGCATTTGTGGCTCGCTGGCTTTTCGCCGCAAGTTTGGGATTTGATACCGATTTAGGCATCAGCACGCTACAACTGGGATATTGCCAGCAGTGAATCATCATTTACCTTTGTCGATGTCGAACAAAGGTAGCTTAGCGAACAGGGTTAGGATCCTGTCGACTAAGGCTTTTGACTTCATGAGCCGTAAGGGTCTCATAAAGGTATTTCTCCCTATGAGTCGTGAGGATCTCGTAGGTGCGTTTTCTCCTTGGGGATCGTGAGGATTCCTAAGTGTATGTTCTCTTATAAGTCGTAAGGATCTTACAAGAGTGTTTTCTTCTTATAAGTCGAGAGAACTTACAAGGGTTGTTCACCGTGCGAGCATATCCCCAGTCTCTGGCAGGACTTTGTTAGGGAAATGTTTATTCGTGCCCGTAGATTGTATACAAGAGTCGATATCGAGACGCTTGTAGGGCAGTATTGGAGATTGTGATGGCTTAAGAACAGGTTCAGATCCCTGTAGCTTAAGGCTTTTGAACCCTGTGAGCCGTGAGGGTCTCAAAGGGGAATTCTCCTTACGAGTCGTGAGAATCTCGTAAGTGTAATTTCTCCTTAGGAATCATGGGGATTCCTAAGTGTGTTGCTCCCTTGTGAGTCGTAGGGATCTCACGCAGGTATTTTCTCCTCACAAAATTGAGAGGACCTTACAACCTTTAACGAGATTGCGCCCTTTCAGGTTTTCATAAAGCTCGTCGGTAGTCCTGCCGTTTTTACTAACAGAGCCCTTTCGAGTTTTCATCCGCGCCCATCTTGCTTGTGGACGTACCCCTTTTTTTTTACCACGTCAGTCTAGGGATGCCGCGGGTTTGTAGTAGTTTAAAGACGTTTCGGTCATCAGCCAGTTTTAGGACATAGTGGTCCATTGTTAGTTTAAGGACGTTTCGGTCCGTCGTTAGTTTAAGGACATCTCGGTCCGTCGTTGCCCTATTTGAGGCGAATTTTTAGTTTACGAACTTTTTGGTCCAGGGGCTTTCTCTATGAATGAGCACGATGCCCCCGGCATATCCATCTTTTTCAGAACATGTGGTTGTGGTGGGTTCATCTTCCAGTTTTCAGACAGCGCGAATTTGCCCAGTTGGTATTGGTCCTCAATTCATCCTTTGAAGACGAAGCAATTTTTGATTGGATGGCTTACTGCTTGGTGGTAAGAGCACTAATTAGGATTGTTGACATCGCCTGGCTGCAACGGACGTTTTGGATCCGGCAGATTGATGAGTCTGTTGCGCACTGCCAGCTTGAACAATCTCCTCATTTTATCCCGGGGAAACGAGTAAGGACGTCCCAGTCTCTCATCGAGGAATGGGCATGGGCGCGCGTTGTTTTGGCAAACAACCGGCTTTAAGTTGCTCGGCTATTGTTGAGTATTGGCGACGAAGGTTGCTTTCCCTTTTCCTTTTTCATTTCGAGATTCCAGTTTCGAAGGAGATGGTCTATGACCCATCTGATCCATTTGGGCTAGCTTATCAATCAAGGCCTGGAAAGTATTTCGCTTGAAGAACATCATGAATTGAGATATGGTCGTCTGAGGGTCGAGAGTACCCACGAACATGCCTACCGCAGGAGCTTCTTCGATGCGCTGCTCGCACTTCGACCATAGATTCCGCCACCGTATCGCGTATTGCACCCATGTTTTGCCTGGCTTTACTCTAGCATTAATTAATGTGGTGATTGGGGTGCGTTCTCTAGCGCTTGCGAAACGCTGCGTGAATAGCAACTCCATCTCTGCAAATGTCTTGACAGAGTCATTTAGGAGTTCGGAATACTACTCGAATGCTATCTCCGACAAGCTGCCAACGAATTGGCGAAGCAGTAACTTATCGTCACCTTCGGTATTGCCGCACAAGGCTCTGAATTGAGCGACGTGCTGTTGTGGATTTCCCGTCCCCTTATATACGTGGAATTTGGGGATCGTGTATCCCGGCGGGTACTTTATTTGGTCATACCAACCCGGATAGGGTCGTCCAGTTTTAACAATTTTCCCAGCTGCATCATTTGCCTGATGAGCTCGTATTTATTACACTATATAATCATCAAGCGTGGCTTTAGATATGGTCTCCTCTTTGGCTGCTGAACAAGCCGGAAGAGGGTTTGACGTCTCCGCTCGGTCGTCTTCGAGGAGAATCGGAGGATCGTCAGCTGGAGGATCCGGCTGTAACATCATCCCGACCATATCTTGAAATAAGAACGCCATTCGTTTTATGTTGGCAGCTTGTTCCACTGCCTCTTTATCCTTCTTTTCGAGGATTCTGCGAAGGAACTCAGCATCAGTTTCTTGTTCTTGACGTTGCTCTGATGACGTTTCCGGGCTTTCTTTTGGCCCTGTGAGTACGGCCATCTGCGTCAACATTTTCTGAAGCTTCTGTTGTTGTTCCTGGGCCTTTGTTACAGATTGCGTAAGCGGTCGATGACCTGTGGAGATACGGCTATCTTTTTTCCGGATGCTATATAGACGGTATGTACCACTATGCCCCCAGACTTGGGGCGTTTGGGTTTAGCGGTCTAGCGATTCGTCGCAGACACCGGGATTTTCTCCAGCTTTCTCCTCTTGTGGGCGGTCGAAATTGAGGGGGCCGTTGCAGTGGGCACCCAAATAGTTGTCGCCTTCTGTGGCTTGACAGGGTGGTCCTCTTCTCGCCGAACCTTCATCTTTTCTTGTCAGCGGAGATAGTCTTGATCTATTACGGAGTTCTGGACCTGTCGCCAAACTTTATAAATTTTAGAGGACAGTCGCTGAGGGGGCTGCTCCAGCTTCGCCTTTGGGGCTTTCTCCATAGGTGGAGGAGATCTTTTCAGCACAGCAGTTAGCAAATTCCTACGCACATTGTTAAGTAGTTCAAAGCTGTTCCCAGTTGGAATAGCAGTGTCGACTTCCACCATTGGAGCTGGCGGAGTGAATCCGGAAGGGGAATTGTCCCCAGCTTTCCTCACTCGGCGCCAGTGGCAACATTGAGCATGTCGTGCGGCCAGGACTGGCTCAGCTATCGGGGTGGTTTCATCACGCCCCATGTCTTGGTGAAGGGTTATTGCCGGTGCGAGCCTCTTGAAGACTGACGTCCGTTAAGAGGGAATGGCCAGCTTGTCAAAAGCAGACTTTCGAGCGGGGGAAGCAGCCTCAGCGACTTCACTTGGATGGTGAGTTGTAACGGCCAGTCTTGTGAAGACCGACCCTTTGGAAGGAGAAGCCGCTTTGACGACTTCAGAACCGGGAATAGCTATCCTTTTCGGGATAACCCCTTCTAGTATTGCGGGCTTCTTCATGGGCCCGTTGGAGGTTTGTCCCAGTCTATTGAAAACTGAGGCAATGGAGTTGGGCGACCCGTTGAGAGGGGCCGCAGTAGTTGTAAGCCGATCAAAGACCGACTTCTTTGAACCCTCCTGCAACGGCATTGGGGCATTGAAGTTCATGGGCGGGAGCATGGTCCCGAAGAATAGCCCAGTGGTGGCCTAAGTTACCTGCTCCACTGGCATCTTGAATAGGGAGGCCGCTTGGGGCCCGTAAGTTACTCCTCCAGATGAGGCGGAACGGGAGTTGCAGTTGCAACTGGAGCAGTTAGAGGCCATTGATGTTCTTTTTTTCTGCAAGGGAGCGAAACCAAATCTCAATACCTCGAACCTAAGGGCAACCATATTAAACCGCGATTCTTTCGCGAACACGACACACGAAGTGTGGAGTGGAAAGAGGAAAAGGTCCCACCGGGCGTGCCAGAATCTGTTCTCCTCCGAAAAGACATGACCGGGACGTTGGGACGTCCGGGCCTGAATTTCGGGGATAGATGCTAATTGGTGCTATCCGTCCACCTCCCCGAAGATGTCAAGTTGATTTATGGCACCATGTATCGAAGGTTTAAACGGATGCGGCCGATGTAGCAGACTTCCTCGGATTTCCCCTCATTTGAGGGGGTTTTTTTATTATGGGGACGCTCTTCCCTACAGGCGCAAGCCCCTACAGTTAATTACGCTACCGCATCGCGGCAAAAACTTTCTCCTTCTCAGATGGTCACTTCGTGTTGTGTGTATTTGTTTTGTTTTTGGTTGCCGTGGATTGTATCCGGAGACTAATTTATGTTGTCGCCCGTAGGGCGTGGATTAGTCCAAATCCGTATTTTCTTAGATTTGGGTTTGGGGTTGGGTTTAAGGATACGTTAGTCTCATTTGAGACTAAGATCAACTTAAACGTTAGTTAAGGATACACTGGTCTAATTTTAGACTAAGATCAACTTAACGGGATCGTTTAGATCCAACAAAAGATCATTTTGGCTTTATTGTTTAGTTTAGAGACTTTGCGGTCCATTAGTTTAAGGACATTACGGTCCATGAGTTTAAGGACCCCACAATCCATGGGCTTAAGGACCCCACAGTCCAGGGCTTAAGAACCCCACAGTCCATGGGTTTAAGGACCCCACAGTCCGGTTTAAAGATATCATAGTCTATAAAGTATAAGGACATCATAGTCCATGATTTTAAGGACCCCACAGTCTATGGAATGTTTGGTTGTCGGGACCCGTCACCTCTCTGAAGACGTTGAAGGATTACAACGACAAATATCAGAGGAGTAAAGAGATGTACCCTTAAACCAATTTTGGTTGAAAGATCTGTAGTCCAATTTGGGGATAAGATCTGTTAAAAGATTTATGAGCACATGGGCTCAATTAATCTGAATGAGGGGTTTATAGCTAATTTGGGCTCGGCCCACTCAGTTAAAATTTTTAAACATTTGACAATGCTGAGCATTGATTTGAGTTCTGACAGTGTTTTTGTCTTTTATTGAATGCTGAGTATTCATCATAGCTTTGGGGTTTATTAAAGAACAATTTATGTTCTATCAGCGCACACGTGAGGGACACATGATGCGCTTGGCGCTTTGCACCAGTCAAAGAGCACAGAGCGCTATTTTATGAGCGCATTGCACTTCTGCTGGGTAGCGCACACGTGAAGAGTACGTGGTGCACTTGGCACTTTGCGCCAGTCCATGAGCGCATTGCGCTAATTTGTGAGCACAAAATGCTATTTGTTCAGTAGCGCACATGTGAGGAGCACGTGGTGCGCTTGGCGCTGAGCGCCAATCCATTAGCGCAAAGCACTAGTTCAAGAGCGCAAAGCGCTAACTGTTAAGTGGCGCATACGTGAGGGACACGTGGTGCGCTTGGCGCTGAGCGCCAGTCCAAGAGCGCAGAAGCGCATCTGATCAATTTTATGATCTGAGAAATAAATTCTCGTTTATAAGAGACTTTGTCTCAAGATTCTAAGAACAAAAGTTCTTACTTTGTAGGAGATGTTTCAATCTCTTATGTTGATGAAAGACTTTGCCTTTATGGATCTGTGATCCTAAGAGAATTGAATTATTCTCCCCCCTCTTATAATGAGATACTATGATCTCTTTGAGAAATACGTTAGTCTTATAGATCTATGATATGTTAGAAGAATTGTGTTCTTCTTCTTGTTTTAAGATGAGATCTTTTGATCTCTTTGTGAAAGACTTTGGTCTTGTAGATTTATGATCTTTAAAGAAGTGCATTCTTCTTTTTAATTATGAGATGATTTCATCTCTCTGTTCATCATTTTTTTACCTTGAAGAAAATCTTCTTTTTCAGAGAGCTTGGCTCTTCTTTCTGAGATCTCTCAAGACTTATGGGGGGTTCCTCTATTTGTTTTTGTGTATCCTTAGACTTGAAGTCTTGGGGCCTTTATATAGGGCGAGCTGATTTGTTCAATCAGTTAAGAAGATCTTTTCTCCAATTGATTTGGAGATTCCCCACCATTGGATCTTTGATCCAAGGGCTTCTGATTTACAGAAGGCAATCTTCTTGTTTTTAAAAAGATTGGGAAATCTTTCCATACAGAATTTATTCTACATTTTTGGTGATTTTTAATCACCATTGGATCATTAATCCAACGGTGCTCTGATTTAGAAAGCACAATCTTGTTGTTTGGAAAGATTTTGAGGAATCTTTCCTTAACAGAATTTAATTGTGATTAATTGATGATTTATCATCTTTATTGGATCTCTGATCTGATGGTGAGGAGCTTTTAGTTCCAGCGCTAGCGCACCCGTGCTTTGCACGTGGTGCGCTGCTTAGAGGGCAGCGCACCCGTGCTTTGCGCATGGTGCGCTTCTTAGAGCGCAGCGCACTTGGCGCTAGCGCAACCGTGCTTTGCACATGGTGCGCAGCGCACTTGGCGCTAGCGCACACGTGCTTTGCACTTGGTGCGCTGCTTAGGGCGCAGCGCACTTGGCGTTGCTTTTGAAGTGTTGCTTCATTTCAAATTTTGAATTTTGAACAGAGCTTTGCTCTGATTGGGGGAAACAACCGTATTTTAAATTTTCAAGTGCCAAACAAGCTAAGCAACGATCTTTACTAGAGAATTAGGTTCATAAACATAAAGTAAACTACTTTATTTCTAAGTGATAACGGAATACAACCTTTGTAGACCGGTCCTTCACTTCAATATCTCCTTGTAGTAGTCCCTTTGCTCCAAGTGGTGATCTACCGGACTCTAGAATGGTTTCTCAAGGTGAAAAGAACGAACTTGCTTGAAGTCTTCGAGGCCGAAGATGATCTACGTCGAGGAGACACTAACTCAAGATACCACTTCACTAATGAGAGATTAGTGAAGCTAACACCCTATACTAAAGTGCTAATCTAGTACAGGATGATGTAGTAAGATTTTTGCTCACTTTAGAATTAATTTTCTCACTTTTATTTCTCACTTGAACAAAACCTAGAGAGCTCTTGAGCTTTGAAGAAGAAGATGAAGAGAGATAATGTCGTGAGAGTGAATGGCAACCATGGGTGAGTTTGTATCATATATCTAACTCATGTAGAGACATAACCATGGCTAAGTTATAATGGTTAGGTTAATAAATATCTTTAGTAAGACAAAATTAGTGGACCAAGTCACAAGCTTCTACAAGCTTCATGCATGTGACTAATTATCCACTAATTTGGATTTACTTTAAATATTTAAACCCTCAATTATAATTAGTATGGTGTAAGTCTCATACACCCTTGTTGCATGTATCATCAACCACGACATATAATAAAACACAATTAATATATATCACATATATATTAAGTGTACACATGTGAGAAAAATAAATGCTTAAGTGAGCTAATATTAGTTAATGTAAAATAGAATATCAATTATACAATTATACACTAAATTATCAAATCAATACTTGATTTAATAATCCGGCTATATCATATATAACCAACTAATATTATATGTACCAATATATCGAATCAACACTTGATTCGATAACCCGGCTATATCACATATAACAAACCGATACAAATATTGCGAGAATAGAATACTGTATCACATACTCGTATTAATCTCGGTCTCGCACATATCACATATGTGCTTCTACTTCGTTTTGCCTGAGCCAGTAAAACCTCTGTGTAGGACTCTAAAAACTCATCAATATACCGGCAGTAGGTGATGATTATATCAAGCACCCACAAGCCGTCAGCGGTACTAGCTGGACATAACGGCTATCCGGGTATTGAGCGATCAGGAGATCAACAAGCAAGCCCGCTCTAGCTCCTGTAAAGCCTGTCAGTAACACTACCGTACAGTCCGGTCTCTTCGTCTGAGAAGTCGCATATCAAGTCTAGGGGTGGTAAACGTCAAACCCCAATAACTCGATAAGTCATGCCGATACGAGGCACATAATGGGTCAAGAAACTACTGATAACACTTACCAGTAAATCTCCAAATCAGCCCTGGCCAGAGACTTCCAGTTATAGCCAATCGAGCACAGCACGACATCTACCCCCAGTACCGGGAGAGAAGAAATCCCCTCCTATCGCTCATTGCCTCCATGTGACTCGGGACTGTACCCAAAAACCACCATTTTGCACGTCATCTTGAACGTGGTAAGGTGTAAATCAAAGCACGGTGGGAATCACACAAGACTCTATGACGATCTCGGGTCTACAGACTAACCTGTACCAACGTCACCAGAGAACTGCTATCTGACGTCAGGTATAATACCATCTAGGAGTTCTCGGCGAGTCCGTCCAGTGTACCCAGGCTCTACTGAGCACCCGTATACCATCTCTGATGTCAAACACCAATGGATATGGGATCATCCATCACCCATCTCATGGGTCGAGAAGCGTATACGCTAGTCTACTCTGGTATATCGATGCCCTGTCTCGATACACCCACGACTAGGAACATTAAAGGATGAACTTATAGACTACCATGGCCCCACTAGTATGATCTGCATCACAATCCTGGTAGTCAAGTACACATCCTAAGGGCTTTACCAACATGTAACCATGAGATAGTATCAAGAGACAAGTATACATGTTAAGATAAAGAGCAACCAGATAGCATACTATCATGTCGAGCAAGAAATTCCTCTCTATATATTTCCAAGCATCCACTATAATATACATCATATGTACAATAATGGCATCTAGGGCATACATACAATTAACACATTGCGATGTATCCGGTAAGGGATTAGGATATGTTCTACTCCAGCATGGTAAAGTTGTAGCTTATGCATCAAGACGGCTGAAAGTTCATGAGCGCAACTATCCGACGCATGATCTGAAGTTGGCAGACGTTATCTTTGCACTCAAGATTTGGCATCATTATCTTCTTGGAGAACGGGTAGATATCTACACAAACCATAAAAGTATGAAGTATGTGTTTACTCAGAAAGAGTTGAATATGCGGCAGAGAAGATGGTTAGAACTTATGGCAGACTTCGACATCAACCTACAATATCATCCAGGAAAGGTGAATGTAGTACCTGATGCACTTAGTCGTCAACCACTATCAATGAATCTCACCGCACAGTGGAAGCTACAGCAAGATTTGTATCAGATGGAGATAGAAGTGATCATGCCAGGTAACGCTTCAAGTTTGATGAACTTACAAGTTAAGTCGACAATTGTCAATCAAATCAAAACAACTCAAGCAAATGATGCCAAGTTGCAAAAGATCAGAGAAAAAGTAGAAAGTGGACTTCGAACAAACTTCATCATCCATGAAGACGGATCTTTGAGATACGGAAGCAGATTGTGTGCACCACAAGGTCCTGTTCGGGAAGAGTTGATGAAAGAAGCTCACAGCTCTCCATACTAGCACACCCTGGTGGTACAAAGATATACAAAGATCTGTGGCAACATTACTGGTGGCATGTAATGAAGCGTGAAGTAGCCAGAAGCATAGCCAAATGTTTGGTATGTCAGCAAGTGAAAGCTGAATATCACAGGACTGCTGGTTTACTTCAACCGTTACCTATCCCAGAATGGAAATGGTAACATATCACCATGGATTTCGTGACTGCTCTTTCTCGCAGCACGAAAGGTAACTATGTTGTATGGATTATTGTAGATCGACTCACAAAGTCGGCTCATTTCATCCCATTTCGAGTGGGCCAATCTACTGAGACACTAGTAAAGAAGTATATGCAGGTAAGTTTGAATCTAAGTAAAATTTAACTCTTCAATATGTACTATCTCTGATACCCATGAACTCATGCAAGAGATCGTGAGATTACATAGAGTACCGATTTGCATTGTCTCTGATCGTGACACCAGATTCCGATCGCAGTTTTGGCAGAGTCTGCAAGATAGCTTGGGAACAAGTCTGAATTTTAGCACAACTTACCATCCACAAACAGATGGATAGTCTGAGCGAACGATTCAGATCCTTGAAGATATGCTAAAAGCTTGTATGCTAGACTTCGGAGGATCGTGGGAAGATCACCTACATCTTGTGGAGTTTTTATACAACAACAGCTACCAAGCGAGTATTGGAATGGCACCGTTTGTAGATCTTTATGGAAGGAAGTGTCGTTCACCATTAAGTTGGGATGACATCAGAGATAGGGAATTCCTTGGACCTGAGATGATAGTGGTGACTGTAGATGTAGTTCGCACTATTAGAGAACGAATGCGCATAGCCCAAGACCGACAGAAGCACTGGGCTGATGCAAAGCGTCGTCACTTGGAGTTCCAACCGGGAGATCATGTCTTTCTAAAGATCTCTCCAAACCGTGGAGTGATTCGCTTTGGAAAGAGGGGTAAGCTAAATCCGAGGTACATTGGACCGTTCGACATACTCGAACGAGTCGGAGAAGTGGCTTATCGCTTGGCACTTCCACCCTCATTGGAAGTAGTGCACAATATGTTCCACATATCCCAACTCCAAAGATATGTAAGCGACCCCAGTCACATTCTTGATCATTCCGAACTCACTGTACAGACGGATCTATCTTATGAGCAACAACCCGTTGGAATCCTAGACAGAAAGGTAAAGTCACTTAGGAACAAGGAAGTAAACTTGGTTCGAGTGATGTAGAGGAAAGACTCGCCAGGAGAATCAATGTGGAAAAGAGAAAACGACATGCGTTCAAGATACCCTTACTTGTTTGTAAATTAGTCCTTAAATAACTGTAAATTTCGAGGACGAAATTTTTGTAAGGAGGGTAGAATGTAATGACTCTGTTTATAATGTACAAAATTTGTTTAAAGATAAAGTACTTAATGAAGTATTTGCAACCCTAAGTATGCTATAATTTTTTAATTTGTTTCTTAGAACAGAAAGAAACAACTTGTAGCTCATTGGTAAAATCTTGCACTACTATGACGTAGCCCATGTGTTCAAATCCCCTCATCCACATATTATTTTTGCTGATTTTTCTTTTAAACTTTTTGGAAGCCCAAAAGTTTACACGTGCAACACACGTAAAAACGAAAAAGTCTCATAAATCAAACATGTGTACTGAGTTATATGAAACGACCCCGATACATAGCCAAAATCCAAGCACCCCACCCCCACCAACGACCGGCGAGATGAGCTCTAGGGCCGGCGCCACCGGGCCCCCCGTACTAAATGCCTCCAAAATTTTGCCCTAACACCCATTGGCCTCTCCCCACTATTCCTCTTCTGTTTGTTTTTCCTGCACATTAACAGATAATTAAAATCATCCATTAATCCAATGTTAAATGCATTTTAATTCCCATTTTTAATTCCCTAAACCCTAATTTTATCCTATAAATACCACACCATACCCAGCCCTTTCCATTCTGAAATCTATTATCAAAACTCTCAAAATTTTCCAAGTCAAATAAGATGTACAAGTGGAGTTAGCCCAAAATCGTCTTCCGCGACGACTCGGGACAAATCCGGCGACACCGCGACTCCACGACGCTTTTAAACCCTTCCCATACCTCCCCTCTCTCTTTTTATCCAGTAATTCCCTTCATTTCTCCACTCTTCTCTATTAAACAAGTTCTCTTTTCAAATGACGTCGGTAAGTGGAGTTAACCGACTTTTAAATTCTATTCTCTTTAAAATAACAATTTTCTTAAGAAACTCAGATCCATATTATTAAACCTTGCTTATTAAACATTAACTAAAACTTAGAAACTAATTTCACCAAAAAACTCCATGTAAAACCATGTTTATTATACTTTTACAGTTTAATACCATAAGGTTTACCTACGACATTATTTCATATATTTGCTCATATTACCTTTAGAAAACTCACGAGGTAATGACCTACCTCATCACAACACTCATCATAACATAGCACGATTTTCTCTTTACAATATTTTGGGATAAATACAATTTTACAATAAAATACCTTAAACTAATAAAACCGTATTCTTTAAAATTGTTTTAAATTAAATTCCTTACAATTAAGCCTCTATAACCCATTTTGGGGAACCCGGTTTGGATGGTGCGGGTTATCGCACATGCTCGATACTAATAGAGTGAGATGCAGACATCCTTATGGAGCATCCGATCTCGATAGAATTTTTATTACAATTTTTAAGAAAACGAGATTTCTATTTAGTAAATAAATTTATTTTTCTATAATTATTTATAATATTATCATATTATCTATTTTAAATACATATAATAAATTCCATGTTTTCTAAACAAAGGAATCACATTTCATGAAAATACCATCAAGAATCAATACAAGTCAAATTTACACAAAAATACCATATATTATTAAAACTAAACATTTATTCACTAGAATACCTCACTTTTAAAAGTTACATCCATGAAAATCCTAAACACGATAAATAAATACTTGAGATTTATTTTGAAAGTATACTAAAACTATTTTTCATAAAACCCCCTCAAGTTATATTAATTTACAATAAGGACCTAGTAAATATAGGTTTAAGCGGGACCAATTCTCTTGAGCCTCAGAGAGCCGGAGAAAGTGGGTGCTTGCCTATTTAAGATAGAAAACTAAAACGGGGTTATCAATGGTAATTGGTTTGGAAAAATTCATAAATCCTGCCGTCCATGTGCAGCAGTTACCGATAATTCCAAAGCCTAATTCAGGAATCCAATTCTGTTTCAGCGTCTGACTCAGACAGAGTCTCAGTCTAATCGGAATACAATCCATACATGAATACAATCCAAATATAACTCCAATACAATATGAATCCATATATACCAGAATACAATTTATATCAACATGGCTTGATTTGACAGATCCATAGATATACATTGACTTGTCTACATGACTATCCATTTATATCCTTATACGTTTACATGAACAATTGATTTTATGGTTTCGGCAAGTCTTATATTTACAAATCACTACAAAATAATAAAATATGCATTACGGGGTTTTCAAAGGGTAGACTGTTGCGGAATGTGTTAAAAGTGGCACGATAATGGTCACTATAATACACCTAACCTGAACATCCGTTGCCGTTGTCCCGTGGGTTTTGACGGGGCTTTGTAATCCATATACCATAGTCCACGGGGTAAGCTGGACTCCTCTTGTATACACTAGCACATTCTGTACCAAGTTACAAACAACTGCGTTAACATAATAATCATATATTATACCAGATATATTCTTTTTTCATGTTCAGTTTATTTCTATCTCTCTTTGGGATTTACCGAGCGATTGTTCGCTGACGACATTCATTTCCTATTCTTTCTTTGAAATGTTGTCAGGAGGACCCGACTCTTTGGAGATCGAGTCCGGCTCAGAAGACTAGGAGTAGTTCGCAGAAGACCCAGAGCTTTAGTCACTTGTATATACCTTTACTTTCTGTTCATGCCATTGTTTAGGCATTGCTTTCCAGTTGTATTGTATAGAATATTTAATAAATAAAAAGTTGATGTTCATTTACATCTCGCGTCATTCTTGTGTACATTTATTTTATATTGCTTATTTACGCTTAACGTGTTTACTTCTGAGTAAATACGTCGCGTGCCTCGTCGCGTCTCCTTATCCGTACACCGGGAAGCGGGGCGTGACAGAAATCTTAAACGCGAACAGTTTAAAAATACGCAACTACGTAGAAGCCATACAGTCATAGTTTAAAATAGTATGAATCGTTGTTTTTCGAAAAATAGGGTGATACGATGTTTTTGAAAAAGGATACCATTTGAAAAGTCGTAGCATCCTTTGAACTTATTATTTAAAAGTGTGTAATGATTCGTTAGTTTTGAAGATAAGTATGGCTCTAAATATAGCCTAATATCTATTTAAGTGATTTAAAAACAATATTTCTCGAGTCGATATATAAGTCGGCGATCCATTCTCATCACATCATGTATGGTATAATCCATCGTACGATACCATCAATCAATAGCACGGATCTATAGTCGCGCACATCATCTCATCTCATATCATATCATCATATATCATCTCATGTCATTATATATCATATAATATCGCCTCATATCATCATATCTAATCATATCGACTCATGTCATCATATCCGATCATATTCTCATCTCATAATATCATATTGTAATTATCCTCATGTGTGTGTGTGTGTGTGTGTGTGTAAGCGTATATACATATAGATCATAGGCTAAGAAAAACTAAAATTAGGGATATACCTTCCTACACGTATACTACAATTGCATATAGTGTCCTAGAATCCTATTGGCTAGGTATACATATCTAATATATTTATATATAACTATATATCTAGTATCCTAGTATTACGGTTACGGGGGTGCTATACGCCATCCACCCGACTTTTCCCGTAGAAATATATCCACTCACCTAGTTTCACCTTACCCTAGCCGATTCCGACGGATTCCTTACCCCCCTTCGTTATCCCGGAAGTCCACGCGTTTGAACCTACAAGTCAAAGCATATTCTATCACATCAAAATCAAATTCGAAAACTGATACGACAAGCGAAATGCACATAGGTTAGAATCTATGGTCAATGCGTGCTAGAACAACATATAACCCCCTAATGTCGACGTACGAATGTCAAACGACCGAGTCAAAACACAAATATCCAAAAATCAAGTTTCAAAAGTTGGAAAATATCGACAGAAAACAAGTAAAACAACTTCAGATTTTACTTAAGGTGATATTAGACTTTTTCGCATATAGGTAGGCCTAGTTAACTAGTGAGTGAGCTACAGACCAAATTTCAAGGCCTAACTCAAAAATCGACCCGCAAATTGCAGTCAAATTGAATAAAACGGTGGCCAGATTTTGGAATTGATGGTTCGGGCTTCTAAGGTGGCTTTCTATAGGTCTACACATCTCAATGTATTCGCTATTTAATTTTCAGAGTTTTCGAGTCATTCCAGATTTTATTTGATCACCACAAGTTCAACAAAAATGATATCGGTAAATTCTAAATTCATTTCTAACAGAGGTTACATGCACTCGCAGGCCCTTATCTATCAGTTAAAGAGGTTTTAGTCACTAACTAAGCCTCTGCTAAACCACTACTACAAGTTTCACTCACTAATTCTTATTCTAGAATTTTTCAAGTTCACTAAATATAAGATTTTAAGCTCTAAATTAAGATATGAGATTAGCAAATTTAACAACTTGAAGAAAGGTGAATGTTTTATCTCAAAAGAGTAACTCAAGAAAATTCCTAGATGGCCAAAGCTTCCCCAAAACGAAATTTTTAACATGCCATAAGGTGTAGGATGAGATGAAGAATATTTTTTGTGAAGAAAAACATGAGTTTTGAGATGGTAGAAGGTGGTGAAGGAGGTAGAGGGAGATGAAGAGGAAGGAGGTGGAGGGATGATGAAGGAAAAGCAAATGGGTGATGCAACCATCCCCTCCACCCACCCCACCCCCTCTCTCATACACTCATACACTCTCTTTCTCCAACCATACCTAGGTGTCCCTTTGTCCCCCATTTTCATTTTCATTTTCATTTTTTTTAAAAAGAAAAGTAGAAACCATGACAAATAAAAGATAAGGAAACATGTAGATATCATGTCATGCACATAAGCATGGCTAACAAAATAAATTAGGGTTAATGCATAATTTAGGAAACACCAATTAAGTTTAACATTGAATTTATATGTAAATAATTATATATTAATTTATAAAAAACCCATATTAAATAAATGTTTCCATAAATAATAATTCATTTTAATTTTTAATTATTTGCCAAAATATAGGTATATAATTATACCAAATTTTGAAAACCCAAATCTATACTTGTATAATATTCATGAAATTCATTATTTTATTATTTAAATTTTAAAAATATTATTTTCTATTTTCTGAAATATTACAGTATAATATACTGATGCTCATCACCTAAGCAAGAAGATGAAGTCAATGCGAAAATATATTGTTTGCTCTAATGACAATAGTTTAAGGACCTGTTTGGTTCCAGGATTATGGATTTGGATTTACTGTTTGGATTGTGGAATTCTAGGAATCCATAAATTTGTGTTTGGTTGATGGATTTGGATTTCTAGTATTTCTTTGTTTGTTTTTTTTTTGGCCCACCACAAAACAAGGATTCTTGAATACTAAAATTTTTCAAGAATTTTCAAGAATTTGGCACTATTCATTATACTTTTAGATGGGACCCGTGTATATTATTTATTTAATAATTCCCTCTCTATCTATCTCTCTCTAAAATACTCAAAACCAAATCTCATTTTTTTTTAAACCAACCAGACAAAGATTTCAAGAATCTACAAATCTAATACTAGGAATCCAAAACCAACCAAACAACAAATTACCAAATCCAGAAATTTCAACCGTACGATTTTGGAATCCAAATTCCATAATCCTGCTACCAAACAGGCCCAACAAGAATCATCACAAACTCCTATGCATCATTAGTTTTATTTATATATATAAAAAGCATTAATAGGACGATGAGCATTGGCTAAAAATATAATGCCGATGGGCCTGCTTGGAAACAATAAAAACTGTCCTATTTTGACTATTGATCAATTTTGTCCTTTCCTCTGGTGTCAATTTTTAGATCTTCTCAAAGCCAAAACAAACACCAAGACAAACGAAACAAAATCAAAAATTTAGTTTTTAAAAATAATAAACACTGAAACATCCAGCAAACTCAATTATGCCCTCATAATTACACTCATCATCAACACCACCCCCATCATCATCATGATATTTCAAATGTACAATGAAAGCGGATTCTGCTATTCTTCTCCCGTTGCTATTCCATGCTACTGAATCTCAAGGCCGAAATTGGGAAATTGGGCAAAACGGTGGAGGCGTTGTTTGTGTTATTTTTTTGATGGGAGATGTGCGGGTAGGATGCAAAAATAGCACCGGAATAGCAGCGAACTCAGAGCAGCAAGCCAAGCAGCATATCAAACACACACTCCTCTCTCATCTCTTCAAAGATCATACCCTCTATCTCTTTCTCAATCTCTCTCTTCTCAGCTTTGAACTGGCTCCATTCTTTGCTTGTTTCTGATAAATCTAAGCTTATCAAATGGCTAAACAATACCACATCTCCTACTTGCTTTTCCCATAGAAAAGACTCGTCTTCAATGATTTTTTGGCCTAAGATTTCATAAGGGTCAAAGCTTTTCTCCTCCATTTCTTTTAAATAGTCCAAAAGGAGTTGTCTTGGTTGATGCAAATCTCTCTTGCTTTCATGGAGCATTGTGGGTGGAGTAAGCCTAGAGGTTGATGTGTTTTCTTCCTCCATTGCTATCATAGAGAAACATAAACGTAAGTGATAACATTAATTCTCAAATTCATAGAAAGATATATATAAAAAAAGGTACATTGTTGAAAAAATATAAAGCATTTCTTTCTATTCTCAAAACAACCAGTTTCGCAACCTTTTCGTTATCATTGATATAAAACTTTGCCACTAACATTGAAATATAAGCTACATCAGATCGTCGTTTAATGAAACGCGAGGTTTTTAGCCTTCCTTTTAATCAAAAGAAGAAAAAACATTGAAACAAAAGATTTTTAAATAATAATAATAAAATTGAAGGAAAAAGAAATGTGGCTTATATTCAACAAAGTAGAACTTACAATGGTAGTGATCAGAGGAGCCTTCATCGGAATGTCGTTCGAGCACCGAAACAGGACTATGCTCAATATTCTCCTTCCATCCAATCTCACAACTCAACGCTCCATCACCAATGGCACTAGAACAAGATAACCGATGAAAGCCAGCGGCATTGCTGTCCCTTCCCATTTCAGAGAAACAATCAGCAAGTTTGAGTCTTTCCCAATTCATTGCTTTCTTCATAACCTTCAAGTACACGATTTTATTCAAAACACATCTCAAAATGCCATCCCCACTATTTCTTCTTCTAAAGCTAAGACTCCAGCATTTGAATGTGCCTTTGGATTTGAATCTTCTTTTCACAAGGAAAGGCTCTTGCTGCTCTTGTAGCAGCTCAAATAGCCTCTTTGGCATTGATTTGGGAGGTGATGTCATTGCTGTGAATCACGACTCAAAGCTTAGAGAGAACGCAATGACAAATGAGAATAAAGAGGGGAAATGGAACAAAAATACTCTACTCCCTTGACAAGAAACATATAGCATAAGCAATAGCCTTTATCATTGAGGGAGGAGAGAACAAAAGAAGAATGTTATTTTACTGAGAGCTCTATATGGGTAAAGGCATGCTACAACAAACTTCTAATGAAATGAACGGTTGTGATGTCATCAATTATCTCTAGTCCTTTCTTCTTTTGTTGCATAATAACCTCCCTTTGTACTTTTTGTTCTCTATATCAACCCCACTCTAAGCGCTTTAAAGAAGCAACACATACATGTCTCCTTCTAGATCTCAAGATTTTGCCAATGTAAAGCTTTGTGTCCTAGGGCTTTGTCTCGAGGAATGACTTTAGCCCAAGTCAAGATTTTTACAAACTAATTTGTTTTGGACAATTACAAAAGAGTTAATTGCATGTAACGCCCTTGATTATTAACTTTTTTGGCACTTATCAACATTCAGCTGGTTATTAACTTTTTTGGCACTTATCAACATTCAGCTGGTTTATTAGCACGTAACAACGCTGGGCTTGTTAAAGATCATGTTATATACTATTATTAGTATCGAGATTAACCCCATGGTGTTATGTGTTGACAAGGTTGAGGAGTGACATTCAGGTTAAAGTTTATCTTCTACGTCATATCGAGACTAAACGTAGCTATTTGTGCAAACATGCCAGTTGAAAGATGCTAAGTACTAAACAAGGCGAAAATGGGGGATCCAGGGTCTCTGTTATTCTCACCACTTGCTATTCCCTACTATGAGATCAATGTCCCAGATTTTTTGATCATAAAAGTGTAAAACAAGGGGCTTTGGTGTTGGTGTTTTTTACGTGTTTTGCACGTGTGGTGTACAGTAAGGCTCTCAGAGTACCAAAGCAACATGGAACAAAATAGCATAGGTTCCATATCCGAAAATGAGAGGGTCACATGCAATTAATTTTTGACAAAATGTTCATGCATTGCATATTCTTATTACTAATGAATAATAAAAAATTGTTTAAATCCACTCAATGCTCTATTGCAAACTGGTTCATGTTTAAAAAAATGGAAACTCTTGATTCATGACATATTTGAACGTCTGAACTGTTCAAGTTGATCACCCTATCTCCAAAACTATGTGTATGGAAAATCGATGGATTTGAAGTCTTCTGGCACATGCATCGAATGAGTGCAAAAATGAATGTTTATCGATATTGCAACATAAACGTCGTCCGATGAATGCTTCAAGTCTTTTGTTTTTCATACATATACGTTTGGAGGTATGAAAAAAAACATGAATGATGCCGATTATTCAAATACATCGTGGATCGAGAGATCCTGTTTTTAAAAAACGCGGACCGGCTTGCAATGGATCACTCCCCTTTAATTAATATCATTAACTAAATGAAAAAATCACATTTATCTTAAAAAAATCAACTTCAATGGTTTTTGTTGCCCTTGCCAGAAAGCAAACGATAGCAGAATTATTTCACTGAAGTTAATTAGATTGAACTCTCACATATGACACATAGACATGCATAAAAGGATTGCACATTCAAAAAAAAAACTCAAAAGGGGCACAGCCAAAAGTACTGACATGCAAAAAAAATGGACCTCGCTAATTTGTCATATAGCTGTTGAACCCATGGGTGCATAAGATGAGAGATGACAGTGGAAAAGATTGAACTGATTTGTTTACTTTGGGATTCTTCAGAGCCTAGTCGGGTTTTTCTTTCTTCTGGCTTCTGCTCTCAAAGTTGAGACAGGCATGCCATGTACTATGAAGAATGCTTCAAAACCCTAATTTCTCTCCACTTTTGCCTCTTAGCTCTCAGACCAATGCACGGGCCTCAAGCTATTGATCACTCAATCAGAAGACAGTCCAAAGCACTTTTTTGAGCTCTTACATTTCTAATAAGAAAAAAAAAGGCTACAAGACAAGAGCGAGATGGTTCTCTATGCTCCCTGAATGCTTAATGGGTGTCCCATATGGCTCAAAAAGTTATTGGCTTCTAGTTATTGTGCCAAAAGGTGCAGTGATGGAAATGGAGGGAAAAACAAATCAAGAGACATTTGATTTTAGTATTGCATAGATTTATGTTCCATGGATGTACATGTAGGGTGTTAAAATAGAGTGATGGAGACTACTTTTTATAATATGAGAATTTGATTAAAAAAAAGCTACACCTTCTTCTAGCTAGTTACTTGTAAATTCAAAATAGGGCGGTCATTAGTAAATCAGCTACGGATTCGGATTCTCTCCACTGATAAAAAAAACAGTACAGTAATTCAACAGGCTATAAAATGAGGTTATTTATAAAGCGAAATATCGATTCATAAACTACAATCATAGCATGATGACATAGATATCTAATCTAGTCATTGATAGCCCAGAAAAATATTTTCCCTACTTTGAAATTTGAATATCTTCATTGATGGGTAAAATGATAAATAAGTACTCCGGAATGCAGGATATCAGTTTAGATAGATACAAAAATACTTCCAGGAAAAGATATCTCCTGAAGATTGTGAAAAAAGGGAAAAGCTGCCATAAAAATACTATGCAATTACATGAAATTGGAATATATGTTTCAATCCTGAAAGGACAAAGATGGATAGTAATTTAAATACATACCATGAGCTAGTGTATGTGGAATCCTCCAGTGTGATATTATAAGCAGCAGCTTTGACAGTCATCTAATTTGGGAATTTGAGCTCCATAGCCAAAGCTTTCTAGATTCATAGCTGATATGTGTAAATCTATCATCTTTAGGATAAAATAATCCTTTTCCTCTTACCATTAGATTCCTTTTCCTTCTCCTTTCAAGATTTTTGTTCAATATATCCAATTTCATGCTATCTTTCATCACTAATCGCTTTTATATTTCTTCTCAAAGCAGCTCACCAAAGTCTCAGGCTAGCTGAAGTCTCTCTTGGTCTATGCATTCCACCTGCATTTATGAGATATGTGGTTGTTTTGAGGGTAATTATTGTTGATAAAAAACTTAACAAGTACCATGCTAAAAAGAATTATGCCATTAAGTTTTTTCAATCGCTAATTACCAAACAGGCCTCTGTTATGAATGTAAAAAGAACAATACTCTTTGAGCAAGAGATCTAAGTGATGTGCCTTCTGTTTCAAGACTGCAATGCTCTCAAGGGGTTTTGGGATGCCATTAAAATGAGGATGAAACTGGGAAATGTCCCACTGACGTTAATTTGGATCCGCTACTTGTTCAGAAGGAAAAAGGAGGGAGTGGGGGAGCTTAGGTATGCTCGCACAGTAGTCGTACACACTTTATGGCAATGGTGGAAGGGCAGAAATAAAGTGAGGCTCGATCCGAACTTCGTTTGGGATTCGAAAGCACAGTTTCTCCAAACGGCGTTGCAAATTGACAAGTGTTTCAATGTAAACTGAGTTAACTGTCAGTAGAAAGAAGAAGAAGAAAAAGTGATGAAAGAATAAAGAAATTCCTTGACAATTCACTCACCATTTCAAGTAAAATGCTTCTAAATACAAGCAATCGATTTTTCTAAACTGAATAACAAACAGCAATTTCAAATATATCGAATCAGTTCATTTGTGTAGAGAAAAAACCAATCAACTACAAGAATTTGTGAACTCTGTTAGTTACCTGAAATATGCATTGCGGTTGGCTTCCTAGTGATTGAGTTTGCTCTCTGCATCTGCACTAGCAATCTCTTTTTCAACATATTGATTACATAAAACTCACGAGTTAATCATAACAAGAGCATTCCCCGTTCTGAAAGGAATGGAATCGGTTCGCATCTCTCACGATTATTTTCCTCCCCTTAACATTAGAAATGAGTTTTAATGCAATGTGACAATGATTGCAGACGCGCAAATTCTTCATAATACGAATAATGGCTCCCTCAGGAGTACTAATAAGCCCAAAAGCTATTGCTAACTTCTCACTATGATAGCTCAGATACTCTTCCTTCTGTTCGTCTCCAACATCATGTAACACACTAGAAATATCAGGCAAGTACCCAATTAACTTGATTCGGGCTATTAACTCCGCTAATTTCTCACGTATCCGACCCACTAACGAATGTTTATTGTCCTCCGAAGCGAAAACATGGGTCTCGTTCCTCACTTGAATCCAACTAACACCAGGCTCTTTTTTAATGCTCCGCCCTCTCATTAGCTTTCGCACCTCAACAACTCCATCCCACCGAGTTTCTTTTGCATAAATATTTGATAAAAAAATATAGGTTCCCACATGTCTAACTCAAGAATGTGATGAGCTATTTTCTTTCCATGCGCAAAATTTTTATATACTCGACAACCACTCAATAAAGATCTCCATGCCACGAAATCCCATTCTATATTGGTAAGTCTCATATATTTCTCTGCATCATTCAGCAATCCAGCGTGACAAAAAATCCCAATGATGCAAGTATGATGCTCTAAGCTCGGGGTTATTCCTAGTTCTCTCATAAAATTCAAATAATCGAGCCCTTTTTCTACTAAACCAAGATGGCTACAAGCCGAAAGCACACCTATAAACGTCACATAATTTGGAGCAACTCCTTCGTTTAACATAATGCGAAAATTTTCAAGAGCTTTGCGGGCAAGACCATGATGTGAATAATCTGTTATTATAGAATTCCAAGAAATAATGTCTTTGTCGTGCATATTTACGAATATTTCATGTACTTCGATGCTACCACATTTTGAATACATGTTGATGAGGGCATTGCCTATGTTTAAATATTTCTTATATCCTGATTTTATCACAAGGGCATTGATTGCTTCGCCGTTTCTCATTGAAGACAAACAAGCACATGAGTTTAATACAACAACGTAAATGAAATCATTAGGCCTCACTCCATCTGATATCATCTCTAAGAATAATTTTAAACCTTCGAAAAAATTGTTTTGAGTGCAAACGGCCATTACTGAAGTCCAAGAAACCGCATTCCTATTTCGATGCCCATCAAAAGCACGTCGAGCACTTAACACATCGTTGCATTTTCCACACATCAACTATGGCACCCCCACCAAAAATACCACTTTCAAAACCCCTCTTCATAATTTGGCAATGAAGCTGGCAACCCAACTTTAAATCCTTCAAATTAACAGAAAGACCAAGAATGGCAACGTGTGTCATCTGATCCCACTTGCAAATCTTACCCATTACGGCTTTTATACCATCTATAGCGTCTTTCAAGTGCCCGTGCTCCAGAAAGACATTAATCATAGAATTGAATGAGAAACAATCTAAATCTTGTAGTCTCGTAGATTTTTAAAGCATCATCGACACCCGAGCATATAGTGTACATATGAAGAAGAGCGTTCCTGACGTAAGAATGAGAGCTTAGCCCAAATTTGAGTATATAATAATGGCATTGCCGTTCTTTATATATGTCTTCTAAATTCGAACAAGAAGCCAGCACCGTTGTGAAAATGTACTCGTTTGGGAAAAATTGATCGAAAGCCATCGATTTGAACATAGAAAGGACCTCCAGCGAATATCCATTATGAAAATAGCCAGCCATAAGGGTACTAATAGAGACAACGTTTTTCTCGGGTATCATATTGAAAACATATCGCGCGATTTGAAGTTGATCGTATTTTACATAAAGATTGATCAAATAGTTAAACATGATAACGTTATATTGCTGGATATGGATTAGCAGAGCATGAACAGCTTTTTCGATTTTCAGATTCTTTGTTTTGGTAATTGTTTTCAAAAGGTTGAGATTGATTTCGTAGGAAGTAAAGGTCTTCATGGAATTACATGCTGGAGAATCGACGTTCTTGATGAGAAAAGAAAACCCTTTTATTGAAATCAGTCCTCTGAATCTAAACATTCAATTGGCATGGACTCAATCCTCTCTATTCGAAGTTTCGGCTTCAAGAACAATAAACATCAAAGACATATATCTACCGCTCTCCACAAAAGATGCGGGCGGCATTGCATTCACACAAGTGCCTTGATCACCTTTAGCAATGGCTTAACCATTAGGTTCAACGTCAAAACTATTAAACAAATCATATTATTTTAACATTTCCTTAAGCAAGCTCACGTCACACAAAAATTTGCAGCACAATACAAGCAGTTGAGTAAAATTTGATATTGAGAAAAATTTGATTTTGAGAGATAACTACTCTTTATCATTCTGCAGACCATAAGAAATTAATTGTGAACCATCTTTTGAGTTAAATGTGATAATCTATTTCTATGGTTAACTAAACTAATGTTGTGCCGTTCCGATGTATAATGCAATCTCACCAATAAACTTTAGATGAATAAATAAGTATTATAACACACAAATAACTAAACATATACTTGATATAATACTGGCAGAGGCGAACGATCTTTTCATAAGAAAAGCAAGAAATCTGAATCTCTCCGTCTTAGTGTTATGATATCATGCAAATTATTTAAAAGAGCATATAGCATACATAACCGTCTTAGTGTTCAAAACATGCATAGCGCGAGCTATGCGCACAATACCAGTATTATATACCTTAGTTCTGTTCCAGTAAAAGATAATATAACAATCGAATAACGTCAGGAACAAAATAAAAAAATAATGCGCTTCGACGACGGAAATCATTCTGGTCACATGAGTAAGGCATTTCGACTAACAAGTAATGTGCATGACACAATTTTCCAATGCCCAAGTTTTACAAAGCAATACTAAGATCAAATATTTTATATATTTTCCGGGTAAAGTATAATAGAAGCAAATAAAGTAAATTCATCGACTTCTTATCTCTTTCTTGATGATGGGGAAAAAATTTGCACAAGCGTCAGCATTCATTACTCATTAGCGTCTTTAATGGCTCTTGTTCTTACTCTAAAGTGATGGGGGTTTTCTGTAATGGGCTTGAAGGTTGCCATAAATTAATGAAAAAGAAATTGGGTTGGGCTTAGCTAGCATATTGAGATTATACTCGTCAGATTCTTCACAAATATTTCATCTATCCTAAGTTATTCTTTTTTTAGTAAATTGTCAAAAAGCGCCCGGCCCTCTTCAAACTTGTGTAAAAACTCCAAGGCCTTTTGCTCCTTTTTTTTTCAAAAAACCAGGCCCAATCAGAACCCCCTTATAGCAGTTGCATGTAATATCTATGCAATTGCATGTAATATCCAAGCAGTTGAAGGAATACAAAGCTTAAATGGAATATGGTCCAGGGTTTTTTTTTTTACAAAGATTTTGAACAGTAGGCTCTTCTCAACAGTTTCGAAAATTACAGGGGTTTTTAGACAACTTCTGAACGGGACGAGGGATTTTTAACAAGTAACCCTTCTTTTTCAGATTTTTGTGTAAAAGTTTAATAAATATAAAAATAGCTATAAAATTCATGTAGTTTTAAAAATGATTAAAAAGATAGATGCATGGATCTTTATGAATACCTTTGTAGTTAGTGAGTACTCCATGTTCTATTAAAGGAAAAGGTATCGTCTTCTTCCATCTTAAATCTATATAAAAGTCGAAGAGAATCATGTCAATTTAGTCATATCATGGTAACTATATGCTAATTATGGCATCTTTCATGAGGTTCAAATGACATAAAAATCACATTATTTTTGGGTTTTTTTATATACAACAAATAAAAAACTCATATTTTTGTGGGGTCAATTTACACACCTTTGTTCAAAATGTCAAATTCAAGGTCAACATCCAAGCAAGCGGGCCTGAGCCAGCGGCCCCGAGCCCAAGTCGAGCCCAAGCATAGGGCTGGCCCCATGCCAAGAGGGGAAAAGAATGATGTAATAAATAAATTTAAATGTAATTTTTAGAAATAAATGTAAGAAAAATGGAATAAAACCAAAATTGTAATGCCCAAATAGCAAAGTGTAAAATGTAAAGCCTATTTAAGACAAACATATGAAAAAATGAAGAACTTTCATTCTCTCAAATCTTTTTAGGGTTTTGAATCTCCATAAAAGAAGCAGGTCTTCTTCTTCCTCAAAAAAATGAGCGAGCTCCAAAAGGAAGGTTTCTTTTAAGTCTCTTTCATATTCTATCCCTTTCTTACTCAAATCAATCCAACAGAGAACCCATCTCTTGTAGAAGACTCCATTTCTCAAAGCTAAAGATCCAAGAATAAAACCCAACAAAGAAGCAAGCTTTCTTCATAAAACTTAAAAAACAAGAGAGAACAGGGGTTCTTGAGGTGAAAGCCCATGGCTTTCATCCCGAACAAGCATATTTTTTGATTAGGGAACTCGATGAAAGCCTCCGTGTCCCTACGACAAGATGACTCACGTCGGATACCCCATAAGAGGGTTATCCACGGCTTTCGGAAATCCTCTCAAGGGAATTTTCCGCCTTGGAAATCCCGAGACGAGGTTTTACGCTGCCTACCCTCCGTGAGGAACCCGCTATTGGAGGCCCTAAAGGGAGGTACCCGCGACAGGGACCCCCCAATGGAGGTACCCACAGTGGGGACCCCTCTCCTTTGATGTACTCGCAAGCGGAGACCTCTCCTAACGGATATGCTCCAATGCGAGGACCCTTTTTGAAGCGTTCATATGTCTTACCTATCTTTTTCGCTTTTCGGAAGCTTCCCGATACACTCAAAAGACTTCTCCCTTTTAAAAAATTTCTAACGGAACGTTGTCCCACACCCCACAAGGGGACTGCTCGCCTTCTTGACCCCAGCCCGCTAACCTATTAGCGGAACCCCTGTAAACTCTGTGAGGCCTCCGTTATGCCCAAAACATCCTCAAAATTGTTTTCAAAACACAACATGCGCATATTACATATCGAGTTTGTATAACTTATACAACCCGTTAATCGGAGGTTCTCTTGCCTCAAAGCGAGAGATAATTAGCGACGGCTTATCCGCGACTGCCGGAGATTAAAATCCCCATAATCATTAAACCTATACCTATCTTAGGTAGGGTGAGTCTATACGCGCCTGACAAGCGCGCACATCTTATCTCAATAGGGTGACGAAAAACACTATACAATTTTTAAAAACCCTAAAAAGAAAATTTTTAAAAATAACCACCAAAGCCCAACTGTTAACTAAATACAATCTTTTGATGGTTTAACTTATATTCAGTCCTGGTTATGAGATAACCATGGTTAAATGATGCGAGTCATTATTCAAAATACCATCATCTTCCTTCTCTCAATTATGGTTTAAACTTATCAAAACCTTAAAAAATCACCCACTAAATTTCTTCTTTCTTCCATCAATCTCCTCATCTCTTTATCACGCACAGACATACAAAATGAAGAACAAATACAACCAAATTTATCCAATCTTGTTCTATCAATTCTTCACAATGAAAAGATAATTTGGAACAAGTTCTATTGTTTTAAAGCTAAGTATTTTTTTACTGCATGTGTGTTTGAGCCTTTTGCTAAATTAATGGAAGTCGTTAGCAAAAACTCTGAAGACTGCATTGCTGGGGAATTTAATCAAACACTTGGAGCTTCATGCATCAATTTGGAAGATAAGTCCAAAATTGTAGCGGGGCTCAAGCTAACAACCTCAACGACCTTGGGGCCACTTGATTGCGCTGCAGGATTTCTGTGGCAAGACCACAAACGGGTGATATTGCCTAATTTTGTTATTCTTGTAATTTGAGAAGAGAATGAAGCTATTTGGTTTTAAAGAGAGGATATGGCATTGGAGGTGAAAGATAGCCATTTTGCCTTCCCTAACGGAAAAGTCAAACGGAGTTAGCAGTCATGTTAACTAAAGGATTGTATTTAGTTAGGTTAGACGTTTTAGTGATTGATTTTAAAAATATTGTTTTTTATTATTGTTTTTAAAAATATGAGATTTTTGGTAGTTGTATATAAAAAAAAACTCTATATATTATGTCTATCTTAATTAAAATACGAACGATTAAATGCAAACATAAGGGAAAAGAATTACATATATAATCTATTTTCGGCCCAATAGAAAAATCCTACAGCGGCACTCATATTCAAGTTACTTTTTATAACATATTAAATAGTTAATATGACAAGCTCTAATCTTCTAATTCTGGTTATGTTGGGAGTTGTGAACTCCTAATCTCGGCTATCATATATCTAATACAAAGTGGAGTTAAATAGAGCATCTTTTGCTAAAAGACAAAAACTCTATTTTTGACATTATCAAAATTGCCCTTGGTTAAGAATAATACTTGAGTGCCTTGGAATTTTCTTTTTCCTGTTTTTGTGTGTGTTGATTTTGGCTTTATTTTCTTATTATATTTGGTGAATTACACTAATATACCCTTAACTATCAAGATTTATCACTAACATACCATAAAGTATTTTTATTAAGCAAAATGCATTTAATTAACTATGATTTTCAAGAGATAATTTTCAGTAAAATACCCTCAAAAGTAACATTGAAGGTATATACTATAATATTAAAAAAATTAAGGTATTTTAGTGAAAATTCATGATAGTTAAGAGTATTTTATTGTAATTTACCTTTTTATTTTTTATAATCATTATGCTTGATTTTGGCAACTTTACCTTAAATTTTTAGTTTTTAAATCTTATTTTCTATCATATCCTTTGAATTATTTTAACGTGTTCTTGAAGAGAAAAATTGGTGCTTCGGAGCTTCGAAAACAATTTCTTCATTCTTTTTTACTTTGTTGATCGATTAGTGTTTTAGTCGATGATGTTAATGACGACATCAAAAAAGATTACTAATATAAATTCTCTATTTTAATTTGACGGATATGGAAAAATTAATTTTTTATGATTAATTGTTATGGATGCTTCAATGCGTTAGAACTTCATTTTACATGGTTGATTTATTGAAAAATTTTATCTCAAAGGTTATGTGCTTGTTTAGTTACATAATAATTTTTAAATACACTTGACCAAATTTGCTAGAAAATTAAATTTTAAGATGTAAGTGAAAGGATCAATATCATATAATATCCTTTGAGCAAGATTCTGAAACTCTAATATGTACGATGCACCTAAGTAAAATAGAAAAGTATATCTTATATTAAACATTAATGTAGAAAGGTATGTATACATAGAGGTTTGACCCAAATGGTTATCAGAAGTATTCGGAAGACATCTTTTTTATTTCCTCTTCAAATTTAGAGATTTTAGTACTAACTTTCTAATTTACTCTTAACACTTAATTAAAAAATAAAATTAATCTTGTTTTGGTAGGTAATTTCAAATAATTTTTTTGAAAGGTAGAATGGTTTTTCTATCAAATCTTTAGATATATGAGCAATAAGTAATCTGTCATGCACACACATAGAGAGAATAATGAAGAAAAGAGGCTTTGGGAGGCCTTTACGGCAGGTAGCGTCAAAGATCTATATCATCCACCATTTTTTTGACGATCAGCATTCATCATCTTCATCTTTACAATCTAAGATGTGTATACACTAAATTTCACGTGATTCTACCACTTTTTCACCATTGAACTAGCAATGTAAAAGGTTCTATTGTAGGTAAACCGTTAATTTTGCACTCACTAAATCAACGGTGAAAAGTGATGGAATCACATGAAATTTGGTGTATCAACATCTTAGATGATAAAGATGAAGGTGATGGTTGCCAATCATCAAAAAAAATCATGGAAGGTGCATTTTTCGACGCATGGCCTCCTTCATTTTCCTATATACACACACCTTTCCTCCTCCATTATATATATATATATAATGGAGGAAAGGTGTATATATATATGATAGTAAAGGAAAGGTGACATATGAGGGAAATTCCTAGCGTTGAAAAAACACAGCCTCCACGATTTTTTCGACGATCGGCACCCATCGTCATTTTTATCATCCAATATGTGATATACAAAATTTCATGTGATTCCATCACTTTTTCACTGTCGATTTAATGGGTGCAAAGTTAATGGTTTACCGACAATATACCTTTTTACATTGCTAATTCAGTTGTGAACAAGTGGTGGAATCACATGAAATTTGGTGTATCCATATCTTACATAATAAAGATAATGATGATGGGTGCCGATCGTCAAATAAAATGGTGGAGGGTGTAGTTTTTTATGCCACAAACAAAAAAGCCTCCTATGGCGTCTTTTCTACATTATTCTCATATATATATATATATATATATATATATATATATATATATATATATATATATATTTCAATGATCAATGAAAAACGAGTCATTGATACATTGTATTACAGGGACGTGTGGGTGCAGCTTAGATCTATAAAAGATTATATGTTTTTCATATTATAGTAACGAAGGGATATATGAATTTTTCCAGGTGGTTTTACTTTACCCGAGATTTTTGATATTTAATAACATGTTTATTACAAATATACCATCTATAGAATTCAAGTCAAGGCAAATAGAAAAATTAAGAGGCGTCCTCTAATTAGATTAGCATTCTCTCTCTTCTCAGAATGCAACCAAATGGCAGAGTTGATGATCAAGTATAATAAGTCCACCATCCTAATATAGAAAGAATTTAACCTCATAAAGATGAGAATGATTTCATATGCAACTAATTAAATAGTCCATAACCAAGAATTTTCTACCGATAAACAACTTTAGATTGATCGCGTTAGGTGACTAACAAAACCCAATTCGGGGACAAGTGAATAATAACATGAAAATTCAACTAAAAACAATCAAAGACGAAAATCATAATATGGAGTAAAAAGGAAATGCCATATCAAAAATATAAAAATAAGAACAGGTCTACTGCAGCTAATAACCTTCCAATTAGTCTCGTTGCCCTAATAAATTCGTCAGCTATGCCGTAATGTTCTTCACTAAACTACTAATCCAGTGTACGTTGAATATAAATACTAAGTCAAAGCTTCAACCAAAGAGGAATTTTTCAGTGAAGATAATACATTAACTCTTCCCAATCTCACGTGACATGTCACATTATTCATTATTCAATTATTTAGATTGAACTGCTAATTATCATGAAACTCAATTTTTCTAAATATTAAAACCATATCTACTGCCCCATTATCAAGCCATCATCTTTTCTGCCGATTCTATCAACAATATAAGCACACTGGTACTAAAATTTGAAATACATTTCTCAAAACCACTAACAATCTTCCTCAGAATTACTTCAAATTTATGATCGTGAATCTTCAATCACCTTCATCATGCACAAAAAAGTAGATGCCCTAATAATTTTCATTATATATATAATGCGTTCAAATATGAGAATTGGTATCGAATAACAATATAATGATACTGCACAAATTTAATTTTATTTCCCACACAGATCGTTAAATATAATTTAACTAAACCTGAAGCAAGTCAACGATCTTAGAAGGAAAAACCCAAATGCTTTTACACTTCAGAGACTATACACAAGAAAACCCAAATGTAATTTTTTTCTTCTTCAATAGATCCATTATAGAAAACCAATGTAGTTCAAAAAAATAAATAAATAAGAGAGGGAAAAACTTACCCAATATCGAGGGGGACAGAGTCCAGAAGAAGGAGAGCGGCGACGACTGGATCGAAGGTGACGATCTCGCTTGGCTTGCTCGGTGACGACGACGACGACGACGAAGCCGCGTCAACGAAGAAGAAGAAGATGGCGGCGATCGCAATCGGCGTTGACTGTGGGATGCTCGGTTTTGGGTTTTAGGGTCGGCTTCAGTTTTGAGAATGGGATGAAGATGAGGTCCGAAAGAAACGATGGGTGGCTGGAGACTGGAGCTAGAGAGGAGAGAGATGGGTACTTCTCAATTTCACATAAACCCTCTTTCCTTTTTAAGGTTTTATTAGGTAAACCCCCATAAACAAATTTTGTGTAAAAAGATTTACAAGATCTACAATTATCTTACCATGTCTCTGGACCATATATAAAATAGGAGTAGTTATTTAAATTAGTTAATTTAGATTGATATGGTAAATATAGATGTATAATATTTACACTAATAACAATATGTAACCACATATCATATTAAATTAACTAGATAATATGAAATCAACAATAAAATTATCTTCTCGAATATATATGGCCATTAGAACTAATTCACGATATGAAATAGTAAGACGATCAAGAACACTCAGCCTTTTCTCTGATAAGATTATCTTAAATAAGTAAATAATATATTATATTTATATAATAAAATCAACAATATGATCAATATATACTTAATTCAATGAATAGTGATTTATTAAAGAAGAAAAATTATTTTTAAAAAAGGACACGGATTTTACGACTGTTACAGCAACACACACACAAACACACATAGACAGATATATATAATCATAGATTCATTTAACACCCTCGTGAAAAGTGAGGTATTGCTAGTTTAAATATATGGCTTTTAGCTTAGAAATTGTTTTATTGATAGAAAATTGAGCTGTATGTAACATTTGCAATAATAACGGAATGCTGGCCAAAGTTTTTATGTTTGTTTAGCATCACACTTAAAATGGATTTGAAAATAAATTTGGAAAATGCAATTAATGTTGTCTACTAAATTAAGCAACTTTTTTGCTTGTTATGCTCATAGAAGAAATACAAAAGGTTACTTCAGAATTACTTTCTTCATCAGAATACAAGCAAACAAACATTAGAAGTAACATTTTAGGACTTCTTTCTTGATCTTTTTTGGGAAGTTATATCAAGAGTTCTTCCGATACTTTCAGCCATTAAAACGGGCCCTAAGCTTTTGGTATGTGCCAAGCTCTTGTTTGTTTATGCATATCTAATTAATGCATATAATAACTGCCAAGACCAAAGCATAGTGGTTATTAGTGAGCGAGGGACATTGATTTGCTCTTAAATCTTCTTTGAATTATATTTTTTAAGTGATGGAGAAATTAAGAAGAAATCTATGGTGTCGTCACTATGTATCTATTTGTGGAGATGTTAAAGGGGAGCCATTATGGTTAACATCCATCATTTGATTAATTAAGTGACAAATTAATTCAGCTCTCTTGTCTCATGCGCCTCCAATATCCACTTTATTCATTTTTATTTGCCTACACTGTCATTAGCTGTGGATTTTAGTATTACGAGAGGTTGGTGTTTTTATTGGAAGTTTCTTGTTTTGAAATATTTGGACTGTCTCTTTCTTTTTAACATGTCTATTGTTAAAGGTAGAAATAATAATTGATTTTACTCACATTTAAGGATAATTTGCTATCGGATTTAGGGTGATCTATTATCTTATTTAGGTTGATTTCATACCATGTGTATAGGATAATATTTAATTGATTACCTTCCCGGTATAGAGGATTTGATGTATATTGTTAAAGATGAAAAGGATCGTGATTGATTTTATTTCATATCATTATTTAGGCTTATTTCTTAAAAACACACATATGGTTTGGCCTAATTACTAAATACCTATTTTAGCTTTTTCCTTTGTCCAATAACCCCATGTATTTTAATTCCGTTACATACTTGACCGCTTATCGTTAACTCTAATTAAAAGGCATATCTACCCCTTCCCCCAAAATGAATTAATAATTATGTCTTATGAAACAAAAGTCGTCCCAATTTGAGAGCTAGGGCACCCTCTCACAATTCCTCAAAGTTTTTGAGGTTGGTGATCTAGAGTGTAAAAAAAAATTCTGTTCATCAAATTTTTTTCCCAATCCAAACTAGCATTTCTTTAAACACTTGCTACAAACACAAAGAAAGCTCATCTCTCAATTCAAACAAGCATTTTATCAATTTATGAAATAATTGGTTCCACAAGCACAAAATAAAATTCAAAATGTTGGTTTTGGATTATTGGGCGTCCATGATGGCCTGGCCCAAGCCATTAATTATTAAGTAGTTATTTGAGAGTTTTAGCGCACTAAAAGGCAGTAAAAGAAAGGGAATATTGGTTCTCTCAAATGATGAAGAAGAAGAAATCTGATTCCTCTGTTTCTCCCACAAAGTTTCTCCAACATAAAAGTTCTTCTGGTCTTTTGATCTTTGTAAGAGCAAAAGGGGATTAATCCATGAAAGTGTGTGTGCTTTCCAATATGATTGTACGACCGACCGTAAAGGCCATGATCAATTTAAGATTCGAGAATGCTTCCACACTCAAAAGTATGAGATCGATATTAATTATCGATTTACATTTATGACGTTATCTCTAAATTATTTCCTTCATTTGTATCAAGCCCGGCTTGGATTGTTTCCGGCCAAATTCTGGTCAAATCGTTATTTTCTTTGTTTTACAAGTGAAAGTTTTTTTATGATGAAAAATCAGAAAATTTTTACCGGCAGTGGATCGCCGGAGACTTGGACTGGCGGAGGCAGGTGCTGGAGTCGCCGACGACTTGGCCGCTTACCATCTCGGAACCTGAGATGGCCGCTACCGCCGCCAAGGCTTTGAAGACGACGTGAAGAACAAATCACGACCGAGAGAAATCCCTAATAGGTTCGTGAGTGAGCGAACCCATTAGGGAGGGGATTGGAAAATTATTGATTGGCCCTTTGAGTATTGTGGAAAATAGAGACTGGCCTAAACTATAATTATTAGTGAATGCTCTACTCTATTCGAGATTCGTTTTGACGCGCTACTCAATAGAGAGTAGCCTAAACTAATTATTAGTGAATGCTCTACTCTATTCGAGATTGGTTTTGACGTCTGCTCAACAGAGACTAGCCTAAACTAACTATTAGTGAATGGTTTACTTTATTCGAGATTAGTTTTGATATGGTTTTTTCAAGTCTAACCAATGTAAGAGGATACAAATGAATTATTAGTGAATGCTCTACTCTATTCGAGATTGGTTTTGACGCCCTACTCAATAGTGACTAGAATGAACTAATTATTCATTACTTATTCTATTATGGGAAAATATTTTGTTTACAACGTTTTTAACAACTTCTACCGTATAAAAGTCGTCAAGCCCTCTTACATGGCACATTGAAATAAACTTAATAGCACATGATAAATATTTTAAACTACTTGATTGAGTGGGGGTTCTGTTGTTGGTAGAACTTATAAGAGTTCTCACTTTGAACTATCATTTTTTTTCGAATTAATCAACTACATTGTAACAACTCCAATTCTTGTGTACATAAATTTGATTACAAGTTAATATACACATGGGGTATTTACATTTCCTGTGAGTACTATAAGTATTTAATTTGCTTTTGAACAGCAAGAAAGTGCTTATAGTTTACTGGTGAGACCTTGCACTGCTGAACCAAAGCGCCAGAGTTCAAATCCCATCAGCCACATTATCCTTTTATTTTGATTTCTTTTAATCTTTTTAAAAGTCTAAGAGTCTACACGTGCATAAACCGTAAAACCAAGAGTCACGGCTTAAACAAACTGGTCCATGAGGTAGACCAAGAGGCAAGGGACACATGGCGTCGAGACCCGGGCCGACTCGGGCCGGCGACTGGGCCGAAACCCTAATTTTCTTCTTTTCTCTGTGACTCTTGAACTCCCCCATAACCCTTGTATGGTTTAATTTCCCTGCACATTTACAGAGCAATTTAAATCACACATTTAATACAATTTTTATCACGCCCTTTCATTTACCCTAAATCCTAATTTTTCTTATAAATACCACACCCAAACTCACCCCTCCTCACTTCCAAATCTTTGTCAAAACTCTCAAGAAAATTCCCTAGACTTTTTGTGTGCAAGTGGAGTTAGCGAAGGGCGAAACTCCGGCGAACTTCCGACGACGTTCCGAGAAGATTCCGGCGACGAAACGACGCACCGGCACCTCCTACTTCTTCCTTTTCGTCTCCTCTCCACTACAATCCAGTAAGTCCCTTCTCCCCATTCTCTTTACTATTCTAAAAACTTAGAATTCTAAAACCCGACAGAAGTAAAGTTAATCCGACTTCCGATTCGGTTTTTCCTTAAAAATCATATTTTTCTTAAAAACAATAATACCAAACCATCACATCATGATCATTAAACATTAACAAAACATATTGAAAAGTTTCATATCAAAAGAATTCCTATTTTACTTTTTATCGCAATTTTACAGAAAAATACCTTATGGTTTAGTTTCGACATAAAAATATCGTTACCCCTTACTATACCTTTAGAAAACTCACGAGATAATGACCTACCTCCTCACAACACTCATATGTAACATAGCACGATGATCTTTGGGAACATAGTTTTGGGAAAATACGAGTTTACACAAAACTACCTCCAACTTATAAAAACATTTTTCTACAAGATATGTATTTTTAACAAATCTTTGCAATGTGCCGCTACAACCCATTTTGGGAAACCGGTTCGAGATGGTGCGGATTATCGCATATCTTCGGGCTTAGTAGTGCGAGATGGAGACCTCCGCAAGGAGCATACGGTCTCGAAAGATTTAAAAATACAATTTTCTTTAGAAAATGTGATTTCTATTATAAATAAAACCTATATTTTTAATAAATAAATATATATGTAATTAATATCAAAATATCTATTTTTAATATTTATAATATTCCACAATTCCAAAATTCAAAAAAAACATCTCATTTACAAGAAAATACCATACAAATTTCAATATTACAAATAAATATCATATATTATGAAATTAGGTTTTAATTCACTAGAAATGTCACAATGATAAAATATACATCAATGAAAACTCTAAAGACGATAATAAAATACTTGAGGTGTATTTTGAAAATTATACAAAATTATTCTTACACAAAACCCCCTCAAGTTATACTAAATTAAATAAAGACCCTAGTAAACATAGGTTTAAGCGGGACCAGTTTTTTGAGCCTCAGGGAGCCGGAGATATGGGTGCTTGCCTATTTAAGGTAGACAACTTAACAAACGGTGTTATCAACACGGTAATCGTCTTTGAAAAAGACACAAATCCTGCCGTCCATGTGCAGCGGTTACCGATAACATCAAAACCTAATTCAGGATTCAATTTCTTTTCTAATTGTCCAACTCAGACTGAGTCTCAATATAATCAATCTGACTTGAATGAGATTCAAGTATATATAACAATTCAATATGAATCCATATATTCAATATGTTCAATCTATCAATTTATACAGCTTGACTGAACCGAATCATGGATATACATCCATCTACATGATTCTCCAGTTACATTCATTTACTGATATCATGGTTTCGGCAAGTCATCCATCTATACAATTCAAATTACAAGACAATACAATACAATCAAGATATCGCGGGGTTTAAGGGGTGGATTGGTACGGAAGGTGTTAGAAGTGGCACGAGACTGCAACCATTAAGACACATAACCTGAATTCAATTGCCGTTGTACCGTAGCTGAACGGTTCCTTATATTCCGTCCACCGTAGTCTCTGGTCTAACGAGACTCATCTCGTATACACTGGCCTCTTCTGTACCAAGCTACAAACAACAGCGTTAACGCTAAATACAACATTATAACAATATAATACCACTTTAAAAATTACACACTCTCTTTCTCTGTCTATTCTACTTCTCCCTTATCTTTGGGACTTACCGAGCGATTGTTCGTTGGCGACATTCTCTCTCTTTCTTCTTTGGAATGTTGTCAGGTGATTCGGACCTTCAGGAGATCGAGCCCACCAGCGAGGACTTGGATCAGCTAGCCTTCGACCCGAAGCTCTAGATACTTGTACACATTTATATTCTGTACTTTCCATTTCTGTTATGCCACTGTTTAGGCATTGCTTTTCATTCTATGTATTTACTTTTCAGATGTATTGTAAAAGGAATGCGAATAAATAAAGTTGATGTTCATTTATATCTATTGTCTCTGTCTCTTGTGCATTTTACTTATATTGTTTAGATACGCTCAGCGTGTTTACTTTAGAGTAAATACGTAGCGGCATCGTCGCGTCCTCTGCCCGTATACTGGGAAGCGGGGCGTGACAGGTTTTGTTGGTGATCTATGCAGGTCAGAGCTGTATGGAACCCTACTATGCAGTTCAGTTCTGCGTGGACAACCTAAGCAATATAACATAAGAATCAGCAACTAAAAATATTCTTTACAATTCATATTCCTTGAATCTTATCATCTGTCCTAACCCAAATTTTTCTTTCAAGGTTATGATTCCCCAAATAACACCAGCACCAACTTTAACAACACTCCACCTCCCCTACCGATTACACCTGTCGTAGCTGCTCGGATCAACGAGCAGACGGTTCTATTTGAGGCAGTCCACAGCCTCTTAGAAGGACGGCAGCAGCAAACTGCTATCCTGATGAACCGACCCGAGGCAGAAAAACCTGGGGTGAAGCAATTCAGGGCCTTACACCCCAAACAGTTCGCAGGAAAAGAGAACCCTCTAGAAGCTGAGAAATGGGCTCAGAGTATCGAAGATGATCTGGCAGCAGCACAAGTGCCAGAGATAGTTTGGGTCTGTGTTGCGAAACTACAACTCACGGACAATGCACGGGTTTAGTGGAAAGCGGAAGAAAACAGTCTTGATCAACCCATCGAATAGAAGACTTTCCGCGACATGTTCGATGCAAAGTACTTCCCAGGGACTGCCAGGTTTGACATGGAACAACAGTTCATCCATTTGCAACAAGGTTCAATATGGACCAAGTCAATAGATGAATATGACGCTGAGTTCACCATGCTCAGTCGGTAAGATATATCTCAATAATTCGATTCTTCAATATACCACATACTACACAGCTAACACGATACTTTAACAGATTTGCGGCACACCTGATACCGACGAATGAGATCAGAGCCCGTCGATTTAATAAGGGTTAGATCCGGAGATCCATGCTGCACTAGCCACAGGAGATTTTACGACCCACGAATCGGCTCTGAAAGCTGCCCGCCGTTATGAAGCAATGGTAAAGATGAGGGGCAGATCTCAATCTGCTGGAGTTAAGCGCCTTGCCACCCAGATGGCAGGAGGAGCCTCATCAAGGCTATCTTTTGTGTCAAGGAGACCGAGAGCACCAATCAACTGGCCCAGCCTTTTGTACCTACTGCAAGAGAGATAGGCATCTGATGAAAGACTGCCGGCGAGCCAACTGTATTTGCTTAGTCTGCGGCTCAGCTACTCATGATATTGGGTCTTGTCCCAGAAGACACAACCCAATTGCTGCACCCAGGCTAGCAATCAATTATCAGCAGCAACCAGCCCTTCAGGCACCTGCTCCAAGACTCGCTCTCCCTGCTCCACCACCTAGAGGACCACCGACTGCACCTCCTCCTCGTCAGTTCCATCAAGCTCAACGGAACGTTCTGAGGAATGCTCCTCCGTCCAGGAGGAATGTACCACGGCGATTGGCTTTCACGATGTCCGTAGAAGAAGCTAAGGCCACTGGCCAAGTCATCACTGGTAACCCTTTCTTCTTAAGTTTTTCTTTCAGTCTTAACACCTACCTACATATTTTTCCTATACCTAAAACATATCCCACATACCTTAGGTACAATCTTAGTAGCCTCACTTCCTGCACTAGCACTCTTCGATACCGGAGCATCTCATTGCTTTATGTCGCAACGGTTCGTCCGAACTCATGCGATTCCAGTCACACCGCTTGTATCCAGTTGGAATGTCAGTTCAGGAAATGACGTTCTAAAGGCAACAATGGGATACAGCTTGTGTCCAGTAGTCGTTTGCAGCAGAGAATTCTATGCTTACTTCAAAGTGCTGGACATACCGAACTTCGATGTGGTTCTAGGTACGGATTGGCTCGGAACATTTTTATGCTACCATTGACTGTCGTCAAAAGAGGGTAGTATTCGAGATTCCAGACCATCCGGTATTCTATTTCAAAAGAGGAGACCATACCCTGAAGCCAAGTACTTACAAGGCGAAACTAAAGAAGACAGTGATTGCATCAATTCAAGCGGAGGAATGATCAAAGCCAGAAGTGGTTCGAGAGTTCGACGATGTGTTTCCTGACGATATATCAGGTTTGCCTCCCGATCGAGCTCTTGAATTCAGCATTGATTTAGTACCAGGAGCACAACCGGTGATCAAAGCACCTTATCGATTAAGTCCGGAAGGTTTGAAGGATGTCCGAACTCAGTTGGACGATTTATTGGCGAAAGGATGGATTCGTCCCAACACTTCAAGTTGGGGATCTCCAGTTCTACTTGTGAAGAAGAAGGAAGGTTCATACAGAATGTGCATCGATTATAGAGCCTTGAACGAAATAACGATAAAGAACAAGTATCCACTCCCGCGCATCGACGATTTATTCGATCAACTAAGTGAATCTTGTGTTTTCTCTAAGCTAGATCTTCGTTCAGGTTATCATCAAGTGAAGTTCAAGAAAGCTGATATTCATAAAACAGCATTCAGAACTCGCTATGGTCATTACGAATTTCTTGTAATTCCATTTGGAGTGACCAACGCACCAACAATATTCATGAACCTGATGAATCAAGTTTTTCGGGAATACTTAGACAGGTTCGTTGTCATCTTCATCGACGACATCCTGGTGTATTCTAAGAGTCGGAAAGAACATGCCGAGCACCTACGAATTGTCCTGGAAACTCTACGACAACATAAACTCTACGCCAAGTACAGCAAGTGCGAGTTTTGGCTAGATCAAGTTGGTTTTCTTAGACATATTGTATCGGGCGAAGGAATCTCGGTGGATCCAGTGAAAGTTTCAGCAGTAAACGAATGGCCGACGCCAAAGTCAGTGAAGGACATTCGAAGTTTCTTGGGTCTAGCTAGATATTACCGAAGGTTCATTGAAGGCTTTTCTAAGATAGCAACACCCCTGACCAAGCTCACACGTAAAGATGAAGATTTTGTGTGGTCAGAAGCAAGAGAACAAGCTTTCGTAGAACTCAAGTCAAGGTTGACATCAGCGCCTATTCTCATTATACCGGATCAATCTGGAGGTTTTGAAGTGCATTGTGATGCATCTGGTAAGGGATTAGGATATGATCTACATCAACACCGTAAAGTTGTGACTTATGCTTCAAGACAGCTGAAGATTCATGAGCGCAATTATCTGACGCATGATTTGGAGTTGGCGGCCGTAATCTTTGCTCTTAAGATTTGGTGCCATTATCTTCTTGGTGAGCGAGTGAACATATACACAGATCACAAGAGTCTGAAATATGTGTTTACTCAGAAGGAGATTAATATGCAGCAGAGACGATGGTTAGAACTCATGACGGACTTTGACATCAACCTGCAATATCACTCGGGAAAGGTGAATGTGGTACCTGATGCCCTTAGTCTCCAACCATTAGCAATGAATCTCACCGCTCAGTGGAAGCTTCAACAAGACTTGCATCAAATGGAGATAGAAGTAGTCATGCCACGTAACGCTTCAAGTTTGATGAATTTACAAGTTCAATCAACAATTGTCAATCAGATCAAAACAGCTCAAGAAAGTGATGCTAAGTTGCAAAAGATCAGAGAAAAAGTGGAGAATGGACTCAGAACAGATTTCATCATCCATGAAGACGGATCTTTGAGATACGGCAGCAGATTGTGTGTACCAAAAGGTTCTGTTCGAGAAGAGTTAATGAAAGAAGCTCACAGCTCCCCCTACTCAGTACACCCTGGAGGTACAAAGATGTACAAAGATCTACGTCAAAATTACTGGTGGCATGGAATGAAGCGTGAAGTGGCCAGAAGCGTCGCTAAATGCTTGGTGTGTCAGCAAGTAAAGGCTGAACATCACAGGACTGCTGGATTACTTCAACCGTTACCTATCCCAGAATGGAAGTGGCAACACATCACAATGGATTTTGTGACTGCACTTCCTCGCAGCACAAAGGGTAACGATGCGGTATGGGTTATTGTGGATCGACTCACAAAGTCGGCTCACTTCATCCCATTTCGAGTTGGCCAATCAACTGAGACATCAACAAAGAAGTACATGGAGGTAAGAATCTAAGTAAGATTTTAAATCTTCAAATATGTACTATCTCTGATACCCATGAACTCATACAGGAAATTGTGAGACTTCATGGAGTACTGGTCTGCATTGTCTTCGATCGTGACACTAGATTTCGATCGCAATTTTGGCAAAGTCTGCAAGCAAGCTTGGGAACAAGTCTGAACTTCAGCACGGTTTATCATCCACAAACAGATAGTCAGTCTGAACGAACTATTCAGATCTTGGAGGATATGCTTAGAGCGTGTATGCTAGACTTTGGAGGATCGTGGGAAGATCACCTACATCTTGTGGAGTTTTCATACAACAACAGCTACCAAGCAAGCATAGGAATGACACCTTTTGCAGCACTTTATGGAAGGAAATGTCGATCGCCATTAAGTTGGGACGATATTGGTGATAGGGAACTTTTTGGACCTGAGATGATAGTAGCAACTGCAGATGTGGTACGCACTATCAAAGAAAAGATGCGCATAGCCCAAAATGGACAGAAGCACTGGGCTGATGCAAAGCGACGTCACTTGGATTTCCAGCCGGGAGATCACGTATTCTTAAAGATATCTCCGAACCGTGGAGTGATCCGATTTAGAAGACGGGGTAAGCTTAGTCCAAGATACATTAGACCGTTCGACATACTCGAACGAGTCGGTGAAGTGGCTTATCGCTTAACACTTCCACCTTCATTGGAACGAGTGCATAACGTATTCCACATATCCCAACTCAGAAGGTATGTGAGTAACCCCGGCCTTATTCTCGATCATTCCGAGCTCACTGTACAGCCTGACTTATCTTGTGAGCAACAACCTGTGGAGATCCTGAACATAAAAGTAAAGTCACTTCGGAATAAGGAAGTCAACTTGGTTCGAGTGATGTGGAGAAAAGACACTCCAGGAGAATCGACATGGGAAAGAGAAGATGAGATGCGTGCAAGATATCCTCACCTATTTGTAAACCGGTCCTTAAAATAAATTGTAAATTTCGAGGACAAAATTTTTGTAAGGAGGGTAGACTGTAACAACTCCAATTCTTGTGTACATAAATTTGATTACAAGTTAATGTATACATGGGGTATTTACATTTCCTGTGAGTACTATAAGTATTTAATTTGCTTTTGAACAGCAAGAAGGAGCTTGTAGCTCACTAGTAAGATCTTGCACTGCTGAACCAAAACACCAGAGTTCAAATCCCATCAGCCACATTATCTTTTTATTTTGATTTCTTTTAATCTTTTTAGAAGCCTAAGAGTATACACGTGCATAAACCGTAAAACCAAGAGTCACATCTTAAACAAACGGGTCCACGAGGTAGACCAAGAGGCAAGGGACACATGGCGTCGAGACCCGGCCCGACTTGGCCGAAACCCTAATTTTCTTCTTTTCTCTGTGACTCTTGAACTCCCCCATAACCCCTGTATGGTTTAATTTCCCTGCACATTTACAGAACAATTTAAATCACACATTTAATCCATTTTAATACAATTTTTATCACACCCTTTCATTTACCCCAAACCCTAATTTTTCCTATAAATACCACACCTAAACTCACCTCTCCTCACTTCCAAATCTCTGTCCAAACTCTCAAGAAAATTCCGTAGACTTTTTGTGTGCAAGTGGAGTTAGCGAAGGGCGAAGCTCCGTCGAACTTCCGACGACGTTCCGAGGAGATTCCGGCGACGAAACGACGCACCGGCATCTCCTACTTCTTCATTTTCCTCTCCTCTCCACTACAATCCAGAAAGTCCCTTCTCCCCCTTCTCTTTACTATTCTAAAAATTTAGAATTCTAAAATCCGACGAAAGTGGTGTTAATCCAACTTCCAATTCAGTTTCTCCTTAAAAATCATATTTTTCCTAAAAACAATAATACAAAACCATCACATCATGATCATTAAACATTAACAAAACATATAGACAAGTTTCATATCAAAAGAATTCCTATTTTACTTTTTATCGCAATTTTATAGAAAAATAACTTATAGTTTAGTTTCGACATAAAAACATCATTACCCCTTACTATACCTTTAGAAACCTTAAGAGGTAATGACCTACCTCCTCACAACACTCATATGTAATATAGCACGATAATCTTTGGGAACATAGTTTTGGGAAAATACGAGTTTACACAAAACTATCTCCAACTTATAAAAACATTTTTCTACAAGATATGTATTTTTAATAAATCTTTGCAATGTGTCGCTACAACCTATTTCGGGAAACCCGTTCAGGATGGTGCAGATTAACGCACATCTTTGGTCTCAGTAGTGCGAGATGCAGACCTCCGCAAGGAGCATACGGTCTCGAAAGATTTAAAAATACAATTTTCTTTAGAAAATGTGATTTCTATTATAAATAAAACTTATATTTTTAATAAATAAATATATATGTAATTAATATCAAAATATCTATTTTTAATATTTATAATATTCCACAACTCCAAAATTCAAGAAAAAACATCTCATTTACAAGAAAATACGATATAAATTCCAATATTACAAATAAATATCATATATTATGAAATTAGGTTTTAATTCACTAGAAATGTCACAATGATAAAATATACATCAATGAAAACTCTAAAGACGATAATAAAATACTTGAGGTGTATTTTGAAAATTATACAAAATTATTTTTACATAAAACCCCCTCAAGTTATACTAAATTACAATAAGGACCCCAGTAAACATAGGTTTAAGCGGGACCAGTCTCTTGAGCCTCAGGGAGCCAGAGATATGGGTGCTTGCCTATTTAAGGTAGACAACTTAACAAACTGTGTTATCAACACGGTGAAAAAGACACAAATCCCGCCGTCCATGTGCAGCGTTACCGATAACACCAAAACCTAATTCAGGATTCAATTTCTTTTCTAATTGTCCGACTCAGACCGAGTCTCAATATAATCAATCTGATTTGAATGAGATTCAAGTATATATAACAATTCAATATGAATCCATATATTCAATATGTTCAATCTATCAATTTATACAGCTTGACCGAACCGAACCATGGATATACATCCATCTACATGATTCTCCAGTTACATCCATTTACTGATATCATGGTTTCGGCAAGTCATCCATCTATACAATTCAAATTACAAGACAATACAATACAATCAAGATATCGCGGGATTTAAGGGGTGGATTGGTACGGAAGGTGTTAGAAGTGGCACGAGACTGCAACCATTAAGACACCTAACCTGAATTCAATTGCCGTTGTACCGTAGCTGAACGGTTCCTTATATTCCGTCCACCGTAGTCTCTGGTCGAACGAGACTCCTCTCGTATACACTGGCCTCTTCTGTACCAAGCTACAAACAACAGCGTTAACGCTAAATACAACATTATAACAATATAATACCACTTTAAAAGTTACACTCTCTCTCTCTCTCTCTGTGTCTATTCTACTTCTCCCTTATCTTTGGGACTTACCGAGCGATTGTTCGTTGACGACATTCTCTCTCTTTCTTCTTTGGAATGTTGTCAGGTGATTCGGACCTTCAGGAGATCGAGCCCACCAGCGAGGACTTAGATCAGCTAGCCTTCGACCCGGAGCTCTAGATACTTGTACACATTTATATTCTATACTTTCCATTTCTGTTATGCCACTGTTTAGGCATTGCTTTTCATTCCATGTATTTACTTTTCAGATGTATTGTAAAAGGAATGCGAATAAATAAAGTTGATGTTCATTTATATCTATTGTCTCTATCTCTTGTGCATTTTACTTATATTGTTTAGATACACTCAGCGTATTTACTTCAGAGTAAATACGTAGCGGCCTCGTCGCGTCCTCTGCCCGTATACTGGGAAGCGGGGCGTGACATACATGATATTTAAACGTTTGTGAAAAGGGTGATGATTAGGGGCAAAGCAAACTTTCGATCTCAAACCTTACATTTATTTATCATTTATTTAGTTGGATTATGTAGGAAAATTTTTTATTACGTATGTATGTGATGGTGTGTAACCTTTGTTAATATGCTTATTTTTTGTGTGAAGATATCTATGACTATGGTATCGAAATCAATTGTTGTTGATTTAAACAAGGGTGAAAAACTGAATGGTGACAGCTGGGATATTTGACACCATAAGGTTCAGTACATCCTTGAAAAACAAGAAGTTCTGAAAACACTCAACCGCATTATGTTTGAACCTGAGAGTGGAAATTCTGCTCAAAATAAAAAAGATCATGAAAATTTTCAAGTTTGGAAGAAAAAGAATAGTATTGCTCGCATTACGTTGCTGAGCAGTATGGACGATAGTCTCATGTGAGAGTTTGAAAAATATCACACTGCTCGGGAGATGTGACTTGTCTTGAAAGACAAGTTTGGCGGCACCTCTGCAACTAAGCTGAGAAGGCTCACTATCAAGTTTGAAACTTTTAGGAAGCGCCAAAACATTACTATGAGGCAGCACCTAAGAGAAATGGGCAATATGATCAAAGAGTTGAGGTCGGCAGGGCACACTCTTACTGAAGAGCAGCAGGTGCAAGCAGTCATTGGGTCTCTTCCTCACAATTGTGAACATATGAAAATTAGTATGACACAATGAAAATATCAAGACTTTCAATCATTTTGTGCGTCATTTGGAGTTGGCAGATGAGTGCTTAGAGGCATCTAAATCTTCACGGCAGGCTTATGTTGCCAAATTAAGTTTACGCGAGGTTTCGGGCTTTAAGCGTAAAAAGAACTTTAAGCCTTTTTAGTCCAAGGGAGGAAAAGGACATGGACCGAAAGACAAAAATGACAACTTTAAAAGTTAAAAGAGAAGAAAGTGTAATGGTAAAAAGAAAGACAAGACTAAGATGGCGTGCTGCAATTGTGGCAAACTGGGTCACTTTGCTCATGAATGCACTGAGTAAAAGAAGGTATTATGCCTATCTACTTCTCAATTTTTTGCTTATGTTTCTAGCACGGTTTTCCTAACGGAATCTCATCCAATGTGGACTGTAGACTCAGGAGCCATAGATCGCGTAGCTAAAGACCGCGAAGCATTTATGAAGTATCATCGAATTCAAAATGGAACTAGGTGGATATATGTAGGAAACAACTCAAGAGTTGAAGTTAAAGGGGTCGAACCTTATTCCTACATGATTTCCTCTTTGCTCCTGAAATTCGATGAAATTTAGTTTTTGTTTTAGTCTGTCTTAGTTCAGGTTTTACACTTGATTTTCACAATCGTGGTGTTGATTTGTATTTGGGAACAACGTTTTATGGTTCTGGTTTTATGTATAATAATTTTATGGTTTTAGATGTATTTGATTTTAATAATAATGAATGTTTTTCCTTAATTGCATCATCTAGTAATGTTCATATCGATGCAAATATTTGGCATGCGAGACTTGGAAATATTGGACACAACAAAATGCTATGATTAGCAAGAGATGGTTTAATTAGCCCACTTGAAAAATTAGATTATTATATTTGTGAATACTATCCAGAAGGAAAAATATCTACAAAACCATTTGGCAAAGAAACCAGAGCCGAATTTCCATTGCAATTAATCCATTCGGATATCTGTGGTCCAATGGGTATGAGGGCGAGGCATGGAGCCTCATATTTCATCACATTTATAGATGATTTCACACGTTATAGCTATATCTATTTGATTTCACATAAGTCCGAAGTGCTGGATTGCTTTAGACAATATATAAACTTAGTTGAAAATCAATTAGACAAAACCATTAAGACTTTAAGAACTGATAGAGCCTGTGAATATTTATCAGATCAATTCAAAAATCTATGTGATGAAAAGGTATAATTCGACAGTTAACTACTCCCAGAACTCCGCAACAGAATGGTGTGGCGAGAAGACGGAATAGAACCATATTAAAGATGGTTAGGTCCATGATGGCCCAAGCAAATCTACCAATATCATATTGGGGAGACACACTATTGATAGAAGCCTATATACTTAACCGAGTGCTCTCTAAATCAGTTACTTCTACTCCGTATGAGTTATGGACAGATAGGAAACCAGAGTTAAGTAATTTGCGATCTTGGAGATCTGCAACCTTTGTCCATGACCCTTCTAATAAATACGGGAAATTAGGTCCAAAAGAAAAGAAATGTATCTTTATTAGATATTCGGAAACCTCTAAAGAGTATATGTTCCTTGGTGAACATGAAGATGGAAGAGTAACAGAACTCGAATCGTGAGATGCTACATTCTTGGAGAATGAATTTTGAAAGAAAGATGAGATCGATAGGAATATTCTGTTTTCTGAAATGGAAGAACCTGAGGATATTAGCGCACCTAGGGTCAATGAGGATTTCCCCAAACCTTCTAATGTATTTGAGGTAAACGGGAAAATCCTAGACATCTTGATCCATGTAGGAGTGAAATATTTAATGAGTCTATTCGACAAGAATCTCTAATGCGAAGGAGTAACCGTAGGAGTATCCCGCGACGTCGTTTTGATATTGAGGGAGAAATATTTATTGTTACTTCTCAAGATGGCAAAAAGCCGCAATCAGTGAAAGAAGCTCTCTCGTGTCTTGCAAAGGGAGAATGGAAAAATGTGATGGAAGAGGAAATGGAGTCAATGAGAACCAACCATGTTTGGGACTTGGTTAATCTTCCGCCAGGATGCAAAGCAATTGGGAATAAATGAATTCTCAAAATTAAGCGTAATGTGGATGGCTCTATTGAACGATATAAAGCTTGTCTTGTTTCAAAAAGTTAGATTACGAGGAAATTTTTTCTCCTATAGTTAGGTTTGCCTCTATTTACCTTATTCTATCCATAGTGGTACATCTAGACTTAGAATTGCACCGGATAGATGTCAAGACTGTATTTCTCAATAGAGAATTGGATGAAGAAATCTACATGGAACAACATGTAGGTTTTGTTGTTAAAGGTCAGGAGCACAAAGTATGTAAACTTCAACGTTCAATATACGGTCTAAAACAATCATCCAGACAGTGGTATTTGAAATTTCATCAATCCATGATCACTTTTGGATTTGTGATGATTGATGAAGGCCACCGTGTGTATGTAAAGCAGTTTGAAGATAGTTTTGTAATACTATATTTCTATGTGGACGATATTTTATTAGCTGGGAATAACAAGAAGTTTGTTGTCACCATTAAAGATTGTCTGTCCTCCAATTTTGAAATGAAGGACATGGGTGAAGCAGATTATATTCTCGGGGTTAAAACCCAAAGAGACAGTTCAAGAAAACTTTTAGCTCTATCGCAAGAGCCATATATTAATAAGATTCTTGAACGTTTTAACATAAATAGTTGCAAACCCATTGACAACCCTATTGCGAAAGGCGAGGCTTTAAACCTTAGGTTATGTCCCAAGTCTCCAGAAGAGCGAAATAAAATGAAAAATGTTCACTATTCCAGTGCTGTTGGGAGCCTGATATACCCAATGGTGTGTACTCGGCCAGATATTTTTTATGCCGTAAGCCTAGAAAGCAGATATCAATCAAATCCAGGAAGAGCACATTAGAAGGCTGTAAAAAAGATTTTCAGATATCTGAGAGTTACTATGAATTATTCACTATGCAATCAAGGACATGATTTGCGATTATTGGGTTACTTGGATGCTGATTAGGGAGGAGATCTAGATGAATGCAAATCAACGTCAAGATATGCATTCTTACTTAATAATCGCGCCATCTCCTGGGGTAGTAAGAAGCAAACATGCATAACCTTATCAATGATAGATAAAGAATTTGTGGCATGTTCTGCTGTAGTACAAGAAGCAATATGGCTCAAGAGATTTCTACAACATTTGGAAGTATTAACTTTCATTCTAATGCTAGTAACGATATTTTGTGACAGTCAAGCAGCGATTGCTTACACAAAAGACCCAAAATATCATAGCAGAGCTAAGCATATTAATATCAAATATAACTTTGTAAGAGACATGGTTGAGAAGAAAGAAGTGGTCATTCAATATATCTCTACACATAAAACGGTTGTGGATCCTTTTACCAAACCAATTCCTATAAATGTGTATGCGGGACATGTTAAATCTCTAGAACTGCGTAGAATGTGATAAATTGTTGTATCATTATGACACTTCGTTTGTTCTATAATAAATATTTCTTTTGTTTTTTGTATTTTTCATATGTTTGTTTAATATAAAACACTGGTGCATACACATACAAGATGTGAAAGTATAGCTAGAGATTGTGTAACGACTCTGATTTTACTGTACGATATTTTTTAAGTTAATGTATAGAATAGAGTTTACAAGCCTGAGTACACTTTAAAAGTTAATTTTGTTTAAAAACGACAAGAAATAACTTGTAGCTCACTGGTAAAGCCTTGCACTGCTGTGACGTAGCCCTATGTTTGAATCCCCTCAGACACATTATTTTTTTCTGAATTTTCTTTTAAACTTTTTGAAAGCCCAAAAGTTTATATGTACACTGCACATAAAAATGAAAAGTCAGGGAAAACAAATATGTGCATAATGGAATTAACAGCGAGATGTATACGAGACAAGCATCCACCGGCCCCTACCCACCAAATGGCCGGCGAGATGGGCTATATGGCCGGAGGGGACGGCCCCCCATAGGTAAAAGTTCTCAGCCTTTGCACACAAAACCCTCGGCCTATCCACATCACCCATGCACTGTTTGATTACTCTGAAATTAAACAGAGACTTCAATTTCAACTTAAAATCAAATTTAAATGCATTTTAATTCATTCTTTCAATTCCAAAACCCTAATTTCACACTATAAATACAACCCTACACTCTATCCCTTCCTCATTCTGAAAATTCTAGCCAAAACTATCACATTTTCTCAAGTACAAGAAGAGTACAAGTGTAGTTAGCCAAAGATCAACTTCCGGCGAGGAATCGAGGCAATTCCGGCGACCTCGCGACGCCACAGCGACTACCCCCTCTCCTTCTATCTCCTCTTCATCCATCTAACTTGTAAGTCCCTCCCTATTCTTCTTTTTCTTCTTAAAAAGTTCTTTGTTTCAAAACATGTCGGTAAGTGGAGTTAACACCGACCTTTTATTCTAAACCTAAAAATTTCACTATTTCTTCCATATCTTTCATTCAAATTCTTACCCTATATTTATAATCATATAACTAATGTTTAGAACAACTTTCACTCAAAAATATCATGAAACATAATTTTAAATCAACTTTTACATTAAAATACCATTAACTTTGTATCTACTATATTTAATTATTTTACTTAATCATACCTTTAGAAAACCTCATGGGGTAATGACCTACCCCTCACAAACACACATGGTTTCCATAACACGATACTCTTTTAGCATATTCTTGGTTATAATTACAATATTTCATTAAAATACCATGTACTATAAAAACCCGGTTTTATTTTGAATTGTATTATCAAAACTCTTTGCAAATATATCTCTACAACCCATTTAAGGAACCCGCTATTGGATGGTGCGGATTATCGCATATCCTAGGGCTAGTAGAGCGAGATGCAGACCTCCTCAGGGAGTATTCGGTCTCGACAGATTTATAATACGATTTTTTTAGAAAAACGAAATTTTCTATTTAATAATAAAATTAATTTTTAATAATTATATAAATATTATTAAACCACATATTTTCAAGATATAATAAAATTCTATATTTTTTAAGAAATAAAAGAATGACAGGTTTCATCAAAATACCTTCAAGTTATCCAAAAGTCATGCTTTACAGTAAAATATCTTGAACTATCCAAGCTAAACTATTATCACTAAAATACTTCACAATCTTAAAATTCACAATTATGGAAACCCTAAATAATATAAATAAATATTCGAGGTTTATTTTGAAATTATATAAAATATTTTTCATAAAATCCCCTGAAGTTATATAAAATTACATTTAAGGACTTTAGTAAATATGGGTTTAAGCGGGATCAATTCTCGTGAGCCTCAGGAAGCCGGAGAAAGTGAGTGCTTGTCTATTTAAGGTAGAAAAACTTAACGGTATTATTAATAGTAATTGTCCTGGAAAAAGACACAAATCATGTCGTTCATGTGCAGCAGTTACCGATAACGCCCGAATATAATTCAGGATCCAAATCAGTTCTAAGTGTCTGACTCAAGTCTGAGTCTAAACCAAACTTGAATTCAATCCAAACTCAATACAGTTCAAACATGAATCCAAACTCTAACATGTATACTTGAACCTAAAACTGAATACTAGAACAAGATCAACATGCAAACATGACTTGACTTGACCGAACCATGGCTATAACTTGACTTGATTACATGACTACTTGTTTACATCCTGAACCTGATTGCATGAACAACTTGTATCCATGGTTTCGGCAAGCGTTGTGACTATAATCAATACAATATATATTACGGGTTTAACGGGGTAGATTGATACGGAATGTATTAAAAGTGGCACAATGATGGACACTAAAAGACGCCTACATAAACTCTCGTGCCGTTGTCCCGTGGGTTTTAACTGAAAGTGTTTACTAGCACCATCATTAGGTTAAAACGGGCATCACACATGCTATTTTCAAATTTTAGAGGTGCTAATCATTACTAAATAAGGATCTAACTAGATTATTAGGGTTAACATGATGATATCAAAAAACTACAATAAGAGAAAGAGTATACGACTTTTGTAGACTAAGTCCTTCTCTTTAAATACTCCGGGTAGTAATCCACGCGACTCCTCAAGGCTCCACTTGAGAGAATGAACGAACTTCCTCCGATGACCTTCGTGCCGAAGATGATCCACCCGACGCTCCACTAATCCAAGCTACCTCTTCACTAAACTCTTTAGTGAAGAAAACACACTACACTTAATTGCTAATCAAGTGTAGGATGGTGAAGTAGGGATTTTGTTTGCTCACTAGGGTTCTCACAAGCTTAAAATTTCACAACTCATGTGAGGGATTGAGCTTGGAGGTGGAGGTAAGGAAAATGTAGAGAGCAAGAGCCCAACTCAAGAAAAATGGCTAAGTATGGAATGAAGTGAATAATGGATCTTTCTTGACCTCACTTATTCAAGTATAGAATTATTTGCAATAATAAATTGCAACCATGCTTGAATAGTGAGTCAAGACTAATAAACAAATGTTAAAACCCATGCTTCACACCATACACAAAAAGTCTCCCCATTTTCTACCTCATTTTCTATTTTCTAAAAATAGAAAATCCATGCCATACTTCATATAATATATATATATATATATATATATATCACACACACACACACACACACACACATATATATATATATATATTATAAAGAATAATTGGTGAGCTAATAATATTAGTTAATATATAATTATATCAAATATAATATATATCAAATCATTAAATCAATAATTAATTTAATAATCCGGTTATATCATATATAACCGACTAATATCATTTATCTGTATATCACATTATCAAATCAACACATGATTCAATAATCCAGTTATATCACATATAACCTAACTAATAACAAATAGCCGCCATATTACAATACGGTATCACAAACTCGTATTTTATCAGGCCCTCGCACATATCAACGTATGTGCCCTACTTCGTTTCGCTTGAACCATGAAACTTCTATGTGAGACTCTAAAGGCTCGTCAATACGCTAGCAGTAGGTGATGATCACATCAGTCACCCACAAGCCTGTTTGATATAGTGCCCTCAAAGTCAATTATTGGATCGCAGGTACGTGATTGCAATGATTAAGGCAGGACCTATACCGATATGACAGTCTTGCTCGAGATGATAGTATGCTATCTGGTTTGTCTTTATCATCGTATACATGCTTTAGTTCACTATTGCATGTTGATAGAGCCCATAGGATTCTTGCTTGACTGTCAGCAGTATGATGGCGATCATATACGTGGGAGCTGGGGTCTGTAAGCACATCCTTAAAGTGTCCCTAATCGTGGGAGTTTCGAAACAGGGCATCGATACTCCAGAGTAGACTAGTGTATACAGTCGAGACCCCGACGAGGGACGGTGGCCGGTCTCACAAGCCATTGGTGTCAGTTGGTTCACCTAAGATGTATACAGGTGCTCATTGGGTTATGAGTACACCGGATAGGACTCGCCGGGAACATGCTAGTTGGTATTATACATATCGTCAGATAGCAGTTCCCTGGTGACATGTGTACAGGTTAGTCTGTCGACCTGAAATCGTTATTTTTCTCGTGTGAGTTCCCACTGTGCTTTGATTTCTACCCTACCACGCTCAAAGGAGACGTGCAAACAGGTATTTTTTGGGTACAGTCCCGAGCCACATGGAGGCAGTGAGCGGATCGTCGGGGATTCGTCTCTCCCGGTATTGGGGGTTGATGTCGCACGGTGCACGGGTGGCCATCACTAGAAATACTCGGCCGAGATAGTAGAGAACTACTGATTTGGATCAGTAGTTTCTCAGGTGGTAATGGGCTTCATGCCGACACGATTTATCACGTTATTAGGGGTCTGACTTTATCCACCCACTAGACTCGATATGCGATACTCTTTAGACGAACGGACCGGACTGTACGGATATTGTCACTGTTAGGCTCAGTAGGGTTTATGGATGAGTTCGCTCATCAGCTTCCCTTCCAATCAATACATAGGCAACCGTTACGTACAGTTTGTACCTCTGACGTGCTAGAGGTTATGCCCAGTGCCAGTGTGTTGATGAGTCATTAGAGTTCCCCACAGACAGTTTCCCAAGTTCGGGCGAAACGTTGTAGAGGCTGTATGGTTTTATGGCAGGGTTCGGAAAATGCACGTGCGTTTACGCACGTGTCATATTTCGGGCAGATAATACTGGTAGGCTTTGGTTTAAGCCGGATCCGAGTATTATACTGTGTAGATATAATATCTTTGTCTCAGTTGCATTTGTATTCGGTCGTAATACAAATACGGGTATGTTTATACTGTTACGGGGTTATCCTGAAATTCGTTTCAGGATCGCTTTTGGAAGTTGCCAGTTTCCAGTTTTCTATCGACCGTATTTAACATTCGGTTAAAGGCGAATTTATCTTTTTTTCTTGAGGGTGAGTCATGAGGTGAGTCATGAGTGGAAGCTTCTTGTTTTGATGACTAGATTAATGTGTCACCATTTTGCATTAATTGAATGATGAGGTGTTTAAGTGAGTCACCTTTTGCATTAAAGTTTCTTGTAATGCTTAAGGATATTTGTTGTTGATCTTTTCCTTTATGGTTACCATCTTGATCCTACACTCACCCCCACCTCCTCTTATATATGGCCGCCCCCCTCTCTTGAAGAGAGAGATGGTTGTTAATTTGGAAAAAGATATATAGTTTTGGGTTCATAGAAATTAGATAGCTACAATTCTCATTTCACCCGATTCAAATGGCAACTTCATTAACCGTTCGTCCACGGTTTTGGACGAAGTGAGACAAAGTGTTCTACTCATTCTCTACATCATCTTGGTCGTCTCTTTTAACAAAATTGACGACCGAGTTGCCTCGGTTCAGAGGCGGGAGCCCGTTTAAAGATCCGTCGACGTGGTGCCACCTGGACGAGAAGACTGGAAATTCAGGAGATCGGAGCAGCCGCAACAAAGCGTGGGATGATGGTTGAAGACCGAAGGACTCGGATCGTTCGGTATAACATTTATACCCACTTTGTAGTTTGTTGGTTTAGCTTTAATGGCAGATCCGGGTTATAGTACGCGATAGCGCCAGTTGTAAAAGTTTTTGTTCCGCATTTAGCGTCTGTTAGACAGCCGGGACGCTACCGTGGACTTACAGTGGTATCAGAGCCTCACCATTAAGTTTTACTAACTTATGCTAACACGTTTAAAACATCGATCGAACGGATTTTCGAAAATCGCAATTTCCATGTGTAAACTTTCTGTCGATTTTAAATCAGGTCTAAAAATTATTTTGCATATACCAGAAAACAGAGCAGGCTTTTTTAAGCAAACAGTGAAAATTTGGTCACGTGATCCCACAGTACCGCCGCGGATCCACGGTCAAAGCTAGGGTTTGACCGCGGAACCGCGTCCAGTATGTGGGAACAGTGTACCAAATTTTTCCAGTGAGCTTCTCATAAGAAATTGTGGTTTTTGGAATATATCTTTTGGGCCCAGATTTTGTTACTGTATAGCAGATGTATGTGGGGCCCACTTTGGGAAGTTTTGTCGATCGAAATTTTAAACTTGTTAGTATGCAGTATTTATATTATATCTCCGACCGGGAATTTCATTTGAGCGGTAAACCGCGTCTAATTGCTATAGTTCTTTTAGACGGGTTTGCGAACGTGACATTCGCGTTGATGTTCTGTGTTGTGCTGTGTTGTTGCGGATATATCGTGGTGGATAGCAGTATGCAATGGTAGTGATGTTTGGATTTAATTGTACATTTGTTATTGCGGGACGAGCGTCCAACATGTGGACTGCCGTCACTGCGTGTTTGTATAATATTCTTTTGGGGCACGACCGGGCTGAGGTCGATGTACCCGTTGTATATATTTTCTTTTCTGTACTAGGATTGCCCCGCGATGGAGTGCACGGATAGCCGGGTTCTGGAGGGCAACGGGTCCGTATCTCATGGGTTTGAGAGGCAAAGGGGCCTCACTCCAGAATTGGCAGACTATTCGCCGCACTCTTAGGGGGTACAGGTTGACCCAAGGAGGGGTGCTCAAGTTACCGGATTCCGTGATGTGCCGGGTGGTCCATTCACTATGCTGTAGGGGGTTGCCTCGCTTCAGGTTTTGGCGGGTAACTTGCCGCACCCATAGGGGTCTAGGTTTCATTGCACAGGCTATCCACACGACCAGGGGAACGTCGGGTTTCAGTAGCGGCTCTGTGAAACCCGGGGGTCCAAGATTATCTGTATTGTTCTGTGATGCTTATTACTTTTCTGTAATGTTGCATATTATCACGCATGGAGCGATTATTGTATATTGGTATATATACTATTAGATGTTGTATATGTTTTGCACCCGCGCTAGTCCAGTCCCCGCTCTGTCGTTAGTTAAGTAACCTAACGGGTGATGACGGGACCCAGTGGCGAATGCGGATGGCATATACGTACATTATATTTTCGTTCTTTTCTGGTGTGATTGATTGATGGGACTGCATTGATTCTAATCAATGCAAAGGATAAAACAAACCTATATTTGATGTTGTTGGAACAAATTTTAAAAGTGTTATTACAAAGACGTTTCTTTATGTTTTGCATAGTGATATTCGGTTGGAATATCCTGCACCTCATTCGACGAAGCAAGGGCTGATATCCCTTCACCGGGAGAGACCCCTTGGGCAGAAGTTTGCGTCAGGGTAATAACTTCATTATAGTCGATTACAAGTTGCTTTGCATCGCGGTATTCAGTTAGAATATCCTGCACTTCATTCCACGAGGAAAGAGCCGAGATCCCTTCACCGGGAGTGACCTCTTTAGCAAAGGTTTTTCGCCACTATATTTTTATAAAAAGCTATCAGGTTCCTTCAGCGATATCAAGTTCATTACGTTAAAGGTTTTTCGCCAAAAACCAGCCGTAGCCCTCCGTCATGTCTTATGGATGGTCAGTAGTATTCAAGCTATGTTTGTTTGGCCAAAGTCAAGGCATGGTGTTTGGTAGTTGCTGGGTATTCATCTGTTGAGTAGATAGATGCGTTGGTTTGGGACAGTCGTATTACCTTGTTGGCCAAAGTCAAGGGTATGTACGGGTGGGTTCAAATTAACCTGGATAATGACGGGTAGAACTTGGCATGTGACTTATGATGGGTTGGCCAAAGTCACGATCATAAGAGCATGGGGCAAAAATCACATCGGGAGTTTCAAACATACAGAAAATTTGCCAGGCATGCGCATACCTTCTGGAGTGTGATAACTTGAGTGGCTTCCATCAAGTTACCATGTGATGATAGTTGGATCCCGATTCTCACTGATGAGTTGGTTTACTCTTCGGGTGATCCCGACTAATTCTTCTTTTAGGTTTAGAGGAGAATTTGAGATTACAGTGGGAGGTTTCCTGATTAGATAAAGTGATAACCATTCTGATCTAGGTTAGAGTGCATGCAGAGTGTTTCTTTTCTCTCTCTTTTTGGCAGCGACCTTTGACCGACCCTAGACTATGACTCAGTGACCAAGTTGACCGAACCTTCTTAAAATACTGCTTTTTGAATTGTCCGAGTTGCATAAGTCATTGCCGCTCCTTCTTTTACCATTTGTATTTCTCAGAACACCCCGTATTACTACGGACATCCACTTCCATTGGATAGATCCATCGTATGGTTATATACGAACTCGAAGGGACTTCTTCGAGGATGGATCCAGGTTCAGGAGAAATAGAATTGGTTTATTCAGTTGTCTTTTATTATCACTTTCTCTCAGGTTGCGAGGGCTCCTTAGTTTAGGAGAGTACACATATTACGCTTATTAAATAGTCTTATTCCAAACCATAGGCAGGTGCCGAAAGGTAGGGAATAAAGAAAACCAATTAGCCTAAGTAGGGTGTGCAGAAGGTAATATGTAAAGACAAAATAAAGGGATTAGAAAGAGTGCAAAGTAAATTGCGACTGCTATCATTCACGACCAAACCACGTACTTCATCGCCACTCCTATTTCACCTTTAATAGAATAAGGTATTATTCAGTTGTCTTTTATCACCACCTTCTCTCAAGTTGCGAGTACTCCTAGGATTAGGAGAGTACACCTATTATGCTTACTGAATAGTCTTCTTCCAAACCATAGGCTGGTGCCGAACGGTAGGGAAGGAAGAAAACCACTTAGCCTAAGGGGTGTACAGAAGGTAATGAATAAAGACAAATAAAGGGATTTAGAGAGGTGGCAAAGAAATATACGGTTAAAGTCATGAATTGGATTATGGAAGAGGCATTACTAGGAATACCAGGATACCCCTACGAAACATTTTCATGTTTCAGTGCATTGTTAAAGGAAAACTAATTTCCCGATTACATACTTACTCCAGGGTATGTATTTACCAGGTTTCATTCTCATATCTGTATGGTTTTACTGATGATGAGTGTGAGTAAGTTATTGGGAATTAGGTGATAATCTTCATTATATCGGAATTCGTTGTAATTGGTGATATTTGAGGAAATCGCCTGGGTACAGTTTTCAACCTACGACGCACAGGTTTTAAGTTATTCAACTCAGCGGACTTATACAAAGTATTGTATGTTGTCCAGTGTCCGTCAGGACAAAGGGGAAGGTCCTCGTACTATGTTCTGTTTACTTATGATTTCTCTAGTTTTTAGACAAGTGTTTCGTAGAAATACAATGTCAAAGTTTTGAGAAATTGTGGGTATAAGAATAAAGTAGAGAACCAGGTATTGCAAGTATCGGGATTCTTCAAAGAAATTGAAGATGTAGATTCTTGTGATTGGTATTCTGTTGATAGTAATGGTTTTGAGAAACTTGTTTCTCTTTCAGGTTACTCATAATTGGATGGATTCCTAAGTTGAGTAATGTTGATTAGCCTCTCTCCATTAAGTTGATATGCACTGGAGACAGCTGCATGATTTGAATCTGGTTCCAATTAAATTAGTGCCTCTATTTCTATATTGTATATAGAATGGTTCATATCTTAACGATGTTAAGATAAGGGGAGTTGTCCAGCTTATGCTTAAAACCAGACACTGGATAACTCAAGGCGCGTTTCTGTAATGGCAGTTTGTGGGTTGACCCTGGCTTTGACGAGGGTTGATTTTCTACCATCTGGAAGATCAATAGTGATATTGTTCTTGACTCGCCACAGTTTTAGTAAAATGGTTTTTTTCAGAAAACGGCAGTGGGGGTATGGTAGAACTGGAAGAGATTCCAGAACCGCAAACGATTACGGAAAATTTAATAGGACATATATATTCAATCAGGTTTGACATTCCAATAGCCACTCCGCAGATATGGTGGGTAACCTCAGACACCCGAGAGGTACTCCGGTAGCCTCAAGGACGATGACAGAGAGGTTCTTGTTTACTCAGACTTGACACTACTGTTGTTCCAGACTATGAGATCCGGCAGGAGGATAAATATAGCGTCGTTCTAAACTAGCTTTAGAAGTGTACGCATATATTATTCTTCTAGAGAGTTGTCGTAGTCAGTGGGAGCAGCGAAAGCACAGTAGACAAATAGCTTATGTCTATTTATAGGCTTGAGCAGATATAGCGGAGATAGATCATCTAATTTTGATGAGACAGTCATGGCTTTGACTTCATCAGAATAGGGGATGGATCTGTTGAGAAGGTAGTAGGGTGTGATGTCCTGGTATTTGGATGACATACACAGAGTAGGAAGTAAAATTCCTATACTACGATCGGTTGTACTTTGGTCGTCACACAGTTGTTTCTCCACAAAGGATATGGATATAATACCAGATATTCTGGTTACTAGATCTATGGTTTTAGATCTAGATTTGGGTAGTTTCCCAATGTGGGTGCTTTGACAGTATTCTAATAATATTTTAGAATAGATGACTCCTGGCATGGTGGTGTACCTGCAGGTGATGGAGTCACCCTCTCTAAAGGTGTCTTAGAGACTAAAGTGGAGAGGGATGTGCATGATTGGCAGATCACTTGCTTAGGCAATTGAGTCAATTATGAGATGTCAAGTACCACACCAGATGTTGTATTTGCACTAGTTGCGATAAGTTTATATTAATCCAATCCTGAAGAAATATAAGGAAGCAGTTTTAGAACATGAGTGAATGTTCTACGGATTTGATGACGGCAGCCTCCTTCGGGAGACGGTTATCATTCCAGGCTTCCAAGGTGACATAGATGACAGATTGATTGTCGGAGTTATAGTTTTCCCTCTGACGAGGGACAGTATTATGGACAGGTGGTCCAAGAGGATACTGTGGGAGGCATGGTGCTGGATACTGATTAGGTTCAGTTATCAATAAAGTCTAAGAAGTTTGGATTTGAAGTTCATTTATGAACTAGATCCCATCAGATATTCAGACATATTCTAAGACGGGTATTACTCGATTCGGGAGATGGTTTTCTCCGCGAACTTGAGATTAAGAGAGACATAGAAAGAAACATCAGGGCGGATCCACTCACTGAGACTATTTCTCGAACACAAGAGTTTTACAAACTAGCTTTGTGAAACTGATTAGTAGAGGAGTTGGATGTTCGGTATCACACGGACTGTGAGTATGCTACATCGCAATAATTAGCCTTAAGTGCAAGTGGGAGATTGTTGGATATAGTGCCCTCAAAGTCAATTATTGGATCGCAGGTACGTGATTGCAATGATTGAGGCAGGACCTATACCGATATGACAGTCTTGCTCGAGATGATAGTATGCTATCTGGTTTGTCTTTATCATCGTATATATGCTTTAGTTCACTATTGTATGTTGATAGAGCCCATAGGATTCTTGCTTGACGGCCAGCAGTATGATGGCGATCATATACGTGGGAGCTGGGGTCTTTAAGCACATCCTTAAAGTGTCCCTAGTCATGGGAGTTTTGAGACAGGGCATCGATACTCCAGAGTAGACTAGTGTATGCAGTCGAGACCCCGATGAGGGGCGTTGGCCGGTCTCACAAGCCATTGGTGTCAGTTGGTTCACCTAAGATGTATACAGGTGCTCATTGGGTTATGAGTACACCGGATAGGACTCGCCGGGAACATGTTAGTTGGTATTATACATATCGTCAGATAGCAGTTCCCTGGTGACATGTGTACAGGTTAGTTTTTCGACCTGAGATCGTCATTTGTCTCGTGTGAGTTCCCACTGTGCTTTGATTTCAACCTTACCACGCTCAAAGGAGACGTGCAAACATGTATTTTTTGGGTACAGTCCCGAGCCACATGGAGGTAGTGAGCGGATCGTCGGGGATTCGTCTCTCCCGGTATTGGGGGTTGATGTCGCACAGTGCACGGGTGACCATCACTAGAAATCCTCGGCCGAGCTAGTGGAGAATTACTGATTTGGATCAGTAGTTTCTCAGGTGGTGATGGGGTTCATGCCGACACGATTTATCGCGTTATTAGGGGTCTGACTTTATCCACCCCCCTAGACTCGATATGCGATACTCTTTAGACGAACGGACCGGACTGTACGGATGTTGTCACTGTTAGGCTCAGTAGGTTTTATGGATGAGTTCGCTCGTCAGCTTCCCTTCCAATCAATACATAGGCAACCGTTACGTACAGTTTGTACCTCTGACGTGCTAGAGGTTATGCCCAGTGCCAGTGTGTTGATGAGTCATTAGAGTTCCCCACAGACAGTTTCCCAAGGTCAGGCGAAACGTTGTAGAGGCCGTATGGTTTTATGGCAGGGTTCGGAAAATGCACGTGCGTTTACGCACGTGTCATATTTCAGGCAGATAATACTGGTAGGCTTTGGTTTAAGCCGGATCCGAGTATTATGCTGTGTAGATATAATATCTTTGTCTCAGTTGCATTTGTATTCGGTCGTAATACAAATGCGGGTATGTTTATACTGTTACGGGATTATCCTGAAATTCGTTTCAGGATCGCTTTTGGAAGTTGTCAGTTTCCAGTTTTCTATCGGCCGTATTTAACATTCGGTTAAAGACGGATTTATCTTTTCTTCTTGAGGGTGGGTCATGAGTGGAAGCTTCTTGTTTTGATAACTAGATTAATGTGTCACCATTTTGCATTAATTGAATGATGAGGTGTTTAAGTGAGTCACCTTTTGCATTAAAGTTTCTTGTAATGCTTAAGGATATTTGTTGTTGATCTTTTCCTTTATGGTTACCACCTTGCTCCTACACTCACCCCCACCTCCTCTTATATATGGCCGGCCCCCTCTCTTGAAGAGAGAGATGGTTGTTAATTTGGAAAAAGATATATAGTTTTGGGTTCATAGAAATTAGATAGCTACAATTCTCATTTCACCCCTCATATCGCTCATTGCCTATACCGGGAGAGACGAAACCCCTCATATCGCTCATTACCTCCATGTGACTCTGGACTGTACCCAAAATTCACCTGTTTGCACGACTCGTTTGAGCTGTGGTAGGGAAAAAATCAAAGCACGGTAGGAACCACACAAGACTCAATGGCGATCTCGGGTCTACATACTAACCTGTACCAGTGTCACCAGAGAACTGCTATCTAACGATAGGTATATTACCATTTAGGAGTTCTCGGCGAGTCCTGTTCAGTGTACCCATTCTCTAATGAGCACATGTGTACAATCTTTGATGTCAAACACCAATGGCTATGGGATCAACCATCGCCCCCTACAGGGTCAAGAAACGTACACACTAGTTTACTCTGGAATATCGATGCCATGTCTCGATATTCCCTCGACTAGGAATAATTGAAGGAAGTGCTTGTGGACTACCCAGGTCCTAGTAGTATGATCTGCATCATAGTCCTGATAGTCAAGCCTACATCCTAAGGGCTTTATCAATATGTATATGAGAGACGGTATAATAATACCAGTGAACATGTTAAGATAAAGGCAACCATATAGCATACTATCATGTCGAGCAAGAAAATCCTTTATATATATGTCCAAGTATCCACTATAATATACATCAATGTACAATAATAGCCTATAGGGCATACATATCCCTAACAATCTTCCACTTGCACTAAGGCCAGTTGTTGTAGTATCTCATACCCAACATCCCAAATAGTCTCTCGAATCGCGTGTGGGGGAGGGCCTTCGTGAGTGGATCCGCTGTGTTATCCTCCGTGTCAACTCTCCAGACCTTGATCTCCCGACGATCAACTATTTCCCAGATCAGGTGATACCGCCTAAGAATATGTCTGGATCTCTGATGGGACCGGGGTTCCTTGGCTAAAGCCACAGCTCCATTGTTATCATAATACACAGGCATTGGATGCTCAATGGATGGAACCACACCAAGTTTAGCTATAAACTTCTTCATCCATACAGCCTCTTTGGCTGCATCGTTGGCAGCGATGTATTCAGCCTCCATCGTCGAGTCTGCTACGGTATCTTGCTTGGAACTCTTCTAACATACCGCCCCTCCATTGAGGGTGAAGACAAAACCCGAGACCGACTTACTGTCGTCCTTATCACTCTGGAAGCTCGAATGAGTAAAGGAATCCACCTGGAGTTCACCGTTACCATACACCAAGAACATTTCCTTAGTCCTTCTCAAGTACTTAAGAATGTTCTTCACAGCTGTCCAGTGTTTCTCCCCATGACCTGATTGATACCTACTCACTACACCTAGCGAGTAAGCTACAACCGGTCTGGTATAAAACATCGCATATATGATTGACCCGACTGCCGAAGAATAGGGTATCCCTTGCATGCGAGCTCTCTCCAAATCAGTCTTGGGAGACATCTCTTTGGAGAGAGAGATTCCTGAACAAGTGGGTAAATTACCACGCTTAGAATCTTCTATACTAAACCTCTTTAGTATGGCGTCAATATACCTGGATTGGGACAATCCCAACATCCATTTAGATCCATCTCTATAGATCTTAATCCCCAGGATGTAGGAGGCATCGCCTAGATCTTTCATGGAGAACTTGTGTGATAAGAAGAGCTTGACTGAGTGTAGCATAGGAACATCGTTTCCTATCAAGAGTATGTCATCTACGTACAATATGAGGAAGACAACCTTACTCTCTACAACCTTCCTGTATATACAAGGTTCATCTACGTTTTTTATGAAGTCAAACTCTTTGACAGCTTCATCAAAACAGATGTTCCAGCTCCGCGATGTCTGCTTTAATCCGTAGATTGATTTAAGCAGCTTGCACACGCTTCCGCTGCTCCCACTATCTACGAAGCCCTCTGGCTGTGTCATGTACACGCTCTCTTTTAAATCACCATTTAGAAAAGCGGTCTTGACGTCCATCTGCCAGATTTCATAGTCATGGTATGCAGCAATGGTAAATAGGATCCTGATGGACTTAAGCATAGCCACTGGAGAAAAGGTTTCATCATAATCGACACCTGGTCATTGACGAAAACCTTTTGTTACAAGTCTAGTATTGAAAGTCTTAACTTTTCCATCTACACCAAGTTTCTTCTTAAAGATCCACTTGCTCCCGATGGGTTTTACCCCTTCAGGAGCAACTTCCAAAGTCCATACTTTGTTGGTGTACATGGATTCCATCTTAGATCGCATAGCATCCAGCCATTTCACAGAGTTTCCACTTGTGATGGCCTGCTCGAAACTAGTTGGGTCATCATCTTCCATGATGCAATCCTCACTGCCACTGTCTATGAGAAAACCGTAGTATCTCTCAGGTGGATGAGAAACCCTACTAGATCTGCAAAGTGGCTGGGGTTCGTTGGGTACTATTGGATCCTTCGGTTCCACCAAATCATCAGTTCTAGTTTGTGCAGCTGGAACTTCTTCCAGTTTACCCTCATTACCACTAATTTCTTTCACAATAAATTCCTTTTCTAAAAAAGTGGCATTCCAGTAAACAAACACTTTTTGTTCATCGATGTGATAGAAGATATACCCTCGCGAATGTTTAGGATATCCAACAAACTTACATAGAACGGAACTTGCATCGAGCTTGTCTGGATTTTGCTTTTTAACATAAGCCGGACAACCTCAAATCTTAATGAAATTAAGATATGGTCTCTTCCCCTCCCATATCTTATATGAAGTGGTAGGCACTGATTTGGTCGGAATCCTATTCAATAGGTATGCAGCCGTCTCAAGTGCATAACCCTAAAAAGAAATAGGCAACTCAGCAGTACCCATCATAGAGCACACCATATCTAATAGGGCGCAATTCCTCCGCTCCGATACACCGTTGTGCTGTGGTATATACGGAGGAGTAAGCTGAGAGAGAATCTCATTCTCTTTTAAATAATCACGAAATTCTGTGCTCAAGTATTCTCCTTCCTGATCAAATCGAAGATCTTAATACTTTTACCCATTTGATTCTCGATTTCGCACTTATATTCCTTGAATTTCTCAAAAGCCTCAGACTTGTGTTTCAACAGGAACATATGTCCGAATCTTGAGAGATCATCGGTGAATGTAATAGAGTACGAGGAACCATGCCGTCATGTGTAGACATAGGACCACATACATCACTATGTATCAGCCCCAAGAGTTCAGTAGCTCTTTCTCCGTGTCCAGTAAACAGAGTCTTAGTCATCTTGCCTTTGAGACATGACTGGCAGGTTTCATAAGATGTAGGTTTGAACTGATTCAAAAATCCATCTTTATGCAACTTAGCTAGTCGTGCCGCATTGATATGACCTAGTCTACAATGCCACAAGAAAGCTTCGTTCATTTCTGAACTTTTCCTCTTGTGTGTATTCTGTATATTTAGAACTGTAGTTTGATTCAAAACGTATATACCATTACACAACGTACCAAACCCAATCAACACTGGATTTAGAAAAATGTTCATAACATTATCCTCTAATGTGAAATTATACTCTTCTTTAGTTAGCAAAGAAACTGATATAATATTGCACATCATCTTTGGTACGTTGTAACAGTCGTTCGGAATCAATGTATTACCATTTGGTAATACAAGGTGACATTCGCCAACTACTTTGGCTGCAACAATTGCTCCATTCCCTACTGTTAGAGACTTATCACTCTTTTCCAGTTCTCTACCTTCCTTTAGCCCATGTAACAAATTACATGCATGGGATCCTGATCCGGTATCCAATACCCAGGACGTAGAGCATACTGAGAAACGGTTCTTGGTAATGAATATACCCGAAGAAGATTCATCATCATGCTCTTTCTTCTCTCGGGTGGCGTAGGAATCCTGATATTCTACTATTCCTTACTCGGACTTATGACAATCATAAGATAGAGCGGAACCAACGTTCCCCAGTTCAGTATAATAAGCGGGTTCGGTCAATACATCCATATTATTATCTTGATTAAGGCGTGTCATTGGTCGCTACCTGGAGAGAGAGAGAAGGAAACACTTTAGCGTGCACTCTTGCAAAAATAGATTGGTTATTATCTTATCTATTCAGGATGGCTCCCACTATTTTTATCAAATCTTCTTTCAAACCCTAAAAGGTAAGATTAGCCGGGATTAATTACACCCTACAAGTTCGCCAATCGTTCGGCCAGGTAGGTATTGGTATTCCGAAGGAGTCTCCCAATGCTTTCACATGGAACTAATTAAATAATCTCGTTTCCGTAAGGGTATCACCCCGTTAAAACCTTTCTTAGACACCTAATTGATCGGCTAATTGTAAAGTGGAAAACTCTCCCAGGAGTAACTCTACTCGCACTGGGTATCGGGATCTAACTATCATATAGAAGGTATGCAATCTCATTGCAAATTTCAACACTTGAAATTCCCAATATTGTTTTACCCCTAGCTTCCTACGATCTTGGCGGAGACCAACAAACCATAGGCCGCTAGTCAAGTTCAAGCCGTTCATTTCTTGATTGAATTAAACCCACCAGCACGACCCTTGACGGAGGCCAACAAAGTCGCACGACTACCCTAATCCAATCACATCACATGCTGCAGATAAGCACTAATTAGCTACCGCACACTACGCCTTGACGGAGGCCAACAAACGCAGCACGAATACTAAATAGCACTTATTTGAAATGACGGAGGGCTACGTTGGTTTTTAAGAAAACCTTTAGCGTAATGAACATGATATCGTTGTAGAATCTAGTGATTTGAAAATAAGTGTTTTTTTGTAGCTTTTGCTAGTTTTGCTAAAGAGGTCACTTCCGATGAAGGGATTTCGGCTCTTTCCTCATCGAATGAGGTGCTGGATATTCATCAAAGAATACCACTATGAAAAACAAGAACTAGAGAAGCTATTAAAAAAACCGAGTGGGTTGTAGCATTTGCTAGTTTTGCTAAAGAGGTCACTCCCGGTGAAGGGATCTCGGCTCTTTCCTCATCGAATGAGGTGCTGGATATTCATCAAGGAATACCACTATGCAAAACAAGAACTAGAGCTATCTTTTTAAAAACTTTTGATTCTACAATATCTTTAGGTTTCTTTTCTTTTCATTAATCTCATTAATGAAGTTCCATCATTTAATGTTTCCTAAACATCACAGAAAATGAAACGAAAATAGAACGTACGCTTATGTCATCCGCATCCGCCACGAGGCCCCATCATGCACCGTTAGGTTACTTAACTAATGGTAGAGCGAGGGCTGGACTAGCGCGGGTGCAAAACATAAGCAACGTTTATTTTATATATATATATATATATATATATATATATATATATAGCATTCGTCTCACGCAGTTATATGATCACATCACAGAACCAAGCAGCAGAAGTCAACATATGAAATATTGGATATACTAGGAGGTCCGTGTTTTAAATTCATCCAGTAATGAAAAACACGGATTCCACAGCCGTGATGATTAGCCAAACCTACATCCTTAGACCCCTACGAGAGCAGCAAGCAACCCTGCCAATTCTAGAGTTAGGTGGCCCGGTCTCGACTTCTCGAAATGGTCTCCCACTGGACTCCAGAACCCGGTTACTTGTGCTCCCCTCCTTAGGTCTATCATAATGCGGAAAAGTAAATAATATATAATGGTGACATCATCCTCAATCCGGAAGTGTCCCAATAAAAGAATATTACATATAAATTTTACATGAATGAAAATTGAAAAACTCTCATCTCACATAAAACCCCCGGCTATTCATTCACGACGATGTTCACCACCGAAAGACGCGACCGGGACGTTGGGACGTCTGGCCTGAATTTTGGGGGCAGATGCTATTTGGATTTATCCGTCCACCTCTCCGAAGATGCCAAGTTGATTTATGGCACCGTGTATCAGAGGTTTAGACGGATGCGGCCGTTGTAGCAGACTTCGTCAGATCCCCCTCGTTTGCGAGGGTTTTTTTTATTGTGGGGACGCTCTTCCCTGCAGACGCAAGCCCCTGCAGTTAATTACGTTACCACGTAGCGATAACCACTTTCTCCTTCTCCAGATGTTCACTTCATGTCGTGTATATTTGTTTTGTTTTAGGATGCCCGTGGATTGTATACGAAGAATAATTTATGTTGTCGCCCGTAGGGCGGGGATTAGTCCAAATCCGTATTTTCTTAAATTTGGGTTTGGTTGATTTAAGGATCATTAACCTTATTTGAGATTAAGATCAACTTAAATGTTTGTTAAGAATACGTTAATATAAGTTTTAGACTAAGATCTACTTAACGGGGTTCAGGATCATTTTTGATCCAATGAAAGACCATTTGGGCTCTGTCGTTTTAGTTTAGGGACATTACGGTCCGTTGGGTTTAAGGACATCATAGTCTGTAGAGTTTAAAGACATAGTCTGTTGTTTAACGACATCATAATCCATAGAGTTTAGTTTAGGGACGTTGCGGTCCATTGGGTTTAAGGACATCATAGTCTATTGAGTTTAAGGACATCATAGTCCATAGAGTTTAGTTTATAGACGTTGCGGTCCATCATTAGTTTAAGGACGTTGCGGTCCATTGGGTTTCCATTTGGTTTAAAGACATCATAGTCCATAAAGATTAGTTTAAGGACATTACGGCCCATAGTTAGTTTAAGAACATTACGGTCCATAGTTAGTTTAAGAACGTTACGGTCCATTGGGGTGTATCCATGGGTTTAGAAATGTACCAAAAAGTTGTTGGTTGTCGGGACCCGCCACCTTCCTGAAGACGTTGAGGAATTACAACGACATGTATCAGAGATGTGGAGAGATGTACCTTTGAACCAATGTCTCGACTGAGGGGGGATGGGATGAACATCATTTTAGATGCCATCTGTTAGGAGCTCATTAGCTATCTTTGGGACTGAGATCAGTTTGGGGACCTTAAGCATGAGGGGCTCAATTGATTGTCCTCAGGAGCTTTGGTCTAAGTTTGGCTAATATTGGCATCTCATAGTGTTAAACACTAGTATATGCTCAGCGCTCACGTGCTCTCACGTGCGTCTTTAAATCAGTGTTAAACACTGAAATTTTGGGGGCGCTTACGTGTGGCACGTGAGGCGCCTGAAAATTGGTGGTGTTCATTGGGTTCTATTTCCCTTTAATATATGTAAGTGTTAAACACTTAGCTTCCTGTGGTGCTCACATGCGAACACGTGAGGCGCCTTCAAAATGTGAGCGTTGCTTTTGGATATATTTCTTTTCCATACGAGTGCTGAGCAATTGGTTCATTAAATGGCCACGTGGGGACACGTGAGGTATTCTCCAAATGTAAGCGCTGTATTTGGGTGCTGAGCACTTAGCTCATTAATGCTCACGTGCGAACACGTGAGGTGCCACAAAAGTGGTAACTGTCTCTGGGGTTTATACCCTTTCTCTTTTGGAAGTGCTAAGCACTTTTAGTAGGGTTACGTGGGGACCCGTGACCTGATCTCAGTTGTTCTCTTTCATTCATCAAGGGTGCTCACGTGGGAGCACGTGATCGGCCGTTATCATGTTGGATGCTAATCTTTTTACGTGCATGGAGATCTTGAGTTTTGAGACTTTCAAGCCCACTGTTTTGTAAGAATTGAATTCTTAAGACTTAGTTTTTCTCTTAGGTTTTGGATCTGCATGGAAGAATATCCCCGATGAGAATTAAATTCTCAACTTGTGGGGAGATTTGCTTCTGCAAATCTTTTACCATAAGGAAGAACTAAGTTCTTATAAGAAGGGTTAAACCCTTGTTTTATCAGAGGAATTAAATTCCTAAATACTTTTTGATTAAATTCTCTGAACTTAGATCTTCCCTTAGGTTTCGGATCTGCATGGCAGAATCTCCCCGATGAGAATTAAATTCTCAACTTGTGGGGAGATCTGCTTCTGCAGATCCTTTGCCAGAAGAAAGAACTAAGTTCTTTGGAAGAGTTAAACTCTTGTGGAGACGAAGAAGAAGTAAGGTGTTCTCTGTGTTTTGTTCCTTCTTACCTAAGGTTTCTTCTTTCTTTTGAACTTGTAGTTTATGGGGTGCTTCTTCTCTACAGGACTTGAAGTCTTGGGCCATTTATATAGGGGAGGCTGATTTGTTGATTCGGTTAAGGAAATCTCTCATTGAGAGATTTCTTAATTGATTTGAGGAATTTATCCACCGTTGGATCTTTAATCTAAGGACTTCTGTTTTATAGAAGACATTTCTCTTGTTTTTAACAAGCTTGGGAAAATATTTTCGCATACAGAACTTATTCTGTATCTTGGTGATTTTTAATCACCATTGGATCTTTGATCCAACGGTGCACTGATTTACAGAGCACAATCTTTCTTGTTTAGAAAGATTGAGAAAATATTTTCCAAATAGGATTTGGATCCTCGTATTTAGAATTTAATTCTATCGGCTCAGAAGGCATTAGAAGCCCTCACGTGCAACACGTGACTCCATGAAGTTAAGCCCACCAATCGGCTCAGAAGGCATCTGAGACCTCTCACGTGCAGCACGTGACCCTTCATAGAATTAACATGGTTCGTTTGTATGCAGCAGCCCAAACAGAGGGAAGGCATCACGTGGTAACACGTGAGCTTCTTTACTCTTTGTTCGTTTTATAACTGGGTCCTACACGTTTTGTGTGAAAGACGATCACGTGCTTGCACGTGAGGCTTTAATTGCCGCTTATTAAGTGGAGCCGCTTACTCAGTATACAGATGCATCACGTGCTTGCACGTGATGCTCCGCTAGCAGGAAGTTTTTCCTTTCTCTCTTTGAGTCTCTTTATAAGGGATCGATGATCACGTGCTTACACGTGATGCTTCCATTCGTGGGGAATTTTCCTTTCCCCTTTTCTTTCTGAATTTTTATAAGGGAACAGACAATCCAATATAACATATCAGCAGCACATAACATCACATGTCATCAACGTAAGTAAATATGTGTATCCCAAATTCCGTTGATATATAGCAACGAGATTTGGGATACCCCATATATTATACTTACGGTCGCAGAAAAGAAATGAAAAACTACAATAATTAGAATCCGTATTTCCTTAGACATCATAAACCCGGAACATCTCATATTCCGAATTTCATGCCTAACCTATAAACCTTGCATTTTAGTCTCAAATCGAAAACACTTTTCAATAACTTAGTCGGGCAATTCAACAAGATTCCCGACTACCCGATTAAATGCTCGTCGGAAATTTTAGTAGATGGACGCACCCCCGATATTGTCGACGGAGTGCACTTAGGCGGAACACCGTGGCCACGAGCACCCGAGTGGATGCTTTTGGCAACGGAGTTCTCCTACAGTCACTTGGTCAAAGCTATGGGGCGTGGCTACGTAGTAAAGTTATTCGGCGAGTATTCACGTACGATACGCGATTGCGACGGAGTTTCGATCCGAATCAAAACTTCGTAGCAATCGATCAAAAGAGACTACAATGCTAGATTTAAAAAATACTAACTAGTTTTCACAAAACTAGTTATTTTGGATTCTAAAAATTGTATCACATATCATCAAAATCTATACGACGCTAAACTTTTTGATCGATTCAACAAACACCCACAAATCCTAGAGACCTCAACAACTGGAGTCTCATTAAAAACACCAGAAAGTGCATGATGACAAGATGGAGCAACACAAGAAAAACAACACCTCAACTCCACTAACTTGCGGCGGAACCGCGGCTAAACATGGGGTTTTGCCGCGGTTCCGCGGCCGTTTGAACGAGTTGGGTCCTCGAATTTCTTGAGGCTCCATTAAAATCCATGCACGATTTTCTGCATATTTTTAATCATGAAACTTTCAACTTTTGAAAAATCGACAGAAACTTCACAAGTTTCGGCTTCGAAAAATCGATCAAACACTTAAACACCGTAAAGACTTTCCCTAATTGTCTAGCTTGGCTCTGATACCATGAAAGTGTTTACTAGCACCACCATGTGGTCAAAACAGGCATCACCCATGCTATTTTCAAATTTTAGAGGTGATAATCAACACTAAACAAGGATCTAACTAGATTATTAGGGTTAACATGATGATATCAAAAAACTACAATAAGAGAAAGAGTATACGACCTTCATAGACCAAGTCGTTCTCTTCAAATGCTCTGGGTAGTAGTCCATGCGACTTCTCAAGGCTCCACTTAAGAGAATGAACGAGCTTCCTCCGATGACCTTTGTGCCGAAGATGATCCACCCGAAGCTCCACTAATCCAAGCTACCTCTTCACTAAACTCTTTAGTGAAGGAAACGCACTACACTTGATTGCTAATCAAGTGTAGGATGGTGAAGTAGGAGTTTTGTTTGGGGTTCTCATAAGCTCAAGGTTTCACAACTCATGTGAGAGATTAAGCTTGGAGGTGGAGGTGAGGAAAATGTAGAGAGCAAGAGCTCAACTCAAGAAAAATGGCTAAGTATGGAATGAAGTGAATAATGACTCTTTCTTGACTTCACTTATTCAAGCATGGAATTATTTGCAATAATAAATTGCAACCATACTTGAATAGTGAGTCAAGACTGATAAACAAATGTTAAAGCCCATGCTTCACACCATACACAAAAAGTCTCCCCATTTTCTACCTCATTTTCTATTTTCTAAAAATAGAAAATCCATTCCATGCTTCATATAATATATATATATATATATATATATATATATATATATATATCGCATATATATATATATATATATATATATTATGAAGAATAATTAGTGAGCTAATAATATTAGTTAATATATAATTATATCAAATATAATATATATCAAATCATTAAATCAACACTTGATTTAATAATCCGGTTACATCACATATAACCAACTAATATCATTTATATGTATATCACATTATCAAATCAATACTTGATTCAATAATCCGGTTATATCATATATAACCTAACTGATAACAAATAGCAGCCAGATTACAATACGGTATCACATACTCGTATTTAATCAGGCCCCCGCACATATCAACATATGTGCTCTACTTCGTTTCGCTTGAACCGGGAAACTTCTATGTGGGACTCTAAAGACTCGTCAATACGCCAGCAGTAGGTGATGATCATATCAGTCACCCACAAGCCGTTAACAGTACTAGCTGTACGTAACGGCTACCCAGGTATTGAGCGAATAGAAGATAAACAAGCAAGCTTGTCCAAACTCCCATGAAGCATATAAGTAGCACTTACCGTACAGTCCGGTCTCTTCGTCTGATATGTCGCATATCGAGTCTGGGGGTGGAATCGTCAGACCCCAATAACTTGATAAGTCATGCCGATGTAAAGCCTATAACGGTATGAGAAACCACTGATAACACTTACCGGTAAATATCATCAACAGCCCTGGCCAGGGACTTCCTGTTATAACCAATCGAGAATAGCGCAATATCAACTCCCTATACCGGGAGAGACGAAACCCCTCCTATCGCTCATTGCCTCCATGCGACTCGAGACTGTACCCAAAATCCACCTATTTGCACAACTCTTTTGAGCCGTGGTAGGGAGGAAATCAAAGCACAATGGGAGCCATACAAGACTCTATGACGATCTCGGGTCTACAGACTAACATGTACCAATATCACCAGAGAACTGCTATCTAACGATAAGTATATTATCATCTGGGATTTCTCGGCGAGTCCTGTTCAGTGTACCCATTCTCTAATGAGCACCTGTGTACAATCTTTGATGTCAAACACCAATGGCTATGGGATCAACTATCGCCCCCTACAGGGTCAAGAAACGTACACACTAGTCTACTCTGGAATATCGATGCCCTGTCTCGATATTCTCTCGATTAGGATCAATTAAAGGATGTGCTTGTGGACTACTTAGGTCCCAGCAGTATGATCTGCATCATAGTCCTGGTAGTCAAGCCTACATCCTAAGAGCTTTATCAACATATATATGAGAGACAATATAATAATACCAGTGAACATATTAAGATAAAAGCAATCAGATAGTATACTATCATGTCGAGCAAAAAAGTCCTCTATATATATGTCCAAGAATCCACTATAATATATATCAATGTACAATAATGGCCTTTAGGGCATACATATCCCTAACATTGACGGGGCCTTATACTTACATGTTACCATAGTCCATGGGATAGTTGGACTCCTTTCGTATACATTGATACCTTCTGTACCAAACTACAAACAACTACGTTAGTATAACAAACATATATCTGTACAATTACCAGTTCTATTCTCTCTACTTGTCCTATTTTTTTCTTTCTTTTGGGACTTACCGAGCGCTAGTTCGCTGACGACATACCTGTCTTTTTTCTTTCTTTGGAATGTTCGTCAGGAGGATCAAACTCTCAGGAGATCGAGCCCAGCCAGGACGGCTTGGACCAGTTCACAGAGTAGCCAGACTTCTAGCTTTTCCTTGTACTTACTTTTCATTTCATATGCCACTGTTTAGGCATTGCTTTATATTCTTGTACTTTCCTTTCAAAGCAATGTATTGTAAAAATGAATGTTAATAAAAGTTGCTGTTTATTTTATATCTATTGTCATTCTTGTGTTTTTATTCATATTGCTTATTAACGCTTAACGTATTTATTTCTGAGTAAATACATCGTGTGCCCATCACGTCTCCTTCTCCGTACACTGGGAAGCGGGACGTGACAGATTGGCCTTTTCACACTGGCAATCACCTCTAGCGCTATAAATGCGAGCAGAGATGAGACATTCAAATACTATAACTATAGCGATGAGATACTATAAGATTTGAAATATGCCGTCCTAGAGAGAGTCAAGATGAGGTCATAATAATAATAATTGACCGATATTGATGTCCTACTATTCATATAACCTATATTACAGCCAGCCACGAGACCTCAGTGTACAATTAGAAAAGTGAGTATCTAGAAGGTTCGAGTTAGACGCTTGAAGGCGACTGAACTCATATTTGTATGTTGACAAGTACTTTGAGACATACGCTTAAAAGAGTTTCACCGTAACGTGTGAATCATACCACGTGTGCTTAGCGACCAATAAAGGAAGTAAGTGAATAAATTCCTGTTTTATTATCGTGTGAGTCCTCATAGGAAAAATAGACCTCAAAAAGAAATTTTTTGTCCTATGTGACTTTTAACTGTATGTTAAATTTTTAGTTCAATGATAACTACTTTAGCATGTTTTCAATGGTTACGAGAGATTCGGTTTTATGGAACATGTCTAGGAAAGCAGTTGAAGCAAAATGGAAAGGTACATGTACAAAAGGAAGACTATTTTGTTATACATCGTTTACATATATTCACTGGTCGACCAATTATGTCACATTTTAGATATAATTGTGAATGTATGGTAAAAAAGATGAGTCAAATATAACCTTAGAGGGATTAGGTATATTATGACCGATGTAACAAAATTAGTCTGGGGCATAACGAGAAAAATATCAATAATGGGTTGTAGCTATTATATCATCCCTAACAGGTGTATAGTGTAGAGCTTCTAAACTAGATGCTCGCAGGTCGCATTGTTTATCTATCCGTATGATTGGCTTCAGAGAAAAAGAATAGAAAGAATTAATATGATTAAGGTTGGGCAATATAAAATCCATCATGTGCGAGTGGGAGATGTTGGTTTTGGGTTATCGAGCACTCATGATGGCATGGCCCGACCCATCAATTAATTAATTATTAAGTAATTATTTGGGAGTTTTAGAAACTAACTAAATAACTTCCGCCCTAAAAGGCTATAAAAGAAAAGGAACATGGGTTCTCTCAAATGATGAAGAAGAAAAAGTCTGATTCCTCTCTTTCTCTCATAAAGTTTTTCCAACATAAAAGTTCTTCTAATTCTTTAATCCTTGCAAGAGCAAAAGGGGATTTAATCCGTGAAAATGTGCATGCTTTCTAATGTGATTGTACAACTAACCGCGAAGGTCGTGATCAATTTAAGATTCGAGAACACTTCCATACTCAAAGGTATGAGATCGATATTAATTATCGATTTACATTTATGACATTATCTCTACAATTATTTCCTTCACATAATATAGATCCAACCAAGGGTATAAGATTCATAACATAGATCCATTACTATCACAATCTTACATTGTCTATTACACTTCAAAATCAATACAATTACATAAAAGAAAATCAAGATTACAACCAACATTATCAAAATACTTATACAATGAATATTGTTGGAGTTCTTCCCAATCGAGTGAGTAAACCTACGTCTAGAATTCGTAGTCACTTGAGGCTGCTACAAATCTAAAAATTCCTAAAGAAGAGGAATTAGGGATGTTTGTGATTTTAATTTGAGTAAGAAGCCATTTAATGGATGTAAAAGGCAATATTGGAAAAGAAAAAAGAAAAACAAGGTCATATATATTACATGTGACTATTTCCATCAATTTAAAAAAAAAACTTAACAAATAAAAGTAGAGGGGGTTAAGAGGTAACATGGGGTATTGGGTAAGGAAAAAAGTTCAAGTAGGTTTCTATGAATTAGGTCAAACTACAGGGGTGTTTTCAAGAAATGAGCCTATTAGACTGCTTCATTAAACAAGATCTATTGCCTTATGTATCAAGTTCTCATTCTTTAAGATGGTATCCGAGCTATGATCCTGATTTTAAAAAGAGAGAAAAAAATGTTTTATCTTTTATCTTCCTTCAAATAAAACATTTTCTTATCATTGATCTCTTCCAAGCCTATCTTATTTAAGTATGCATCTTATCTTTTTACAATATTGTTATCGACGACATAGTCTCTCTTCTCTAGCATCTTCTTCTTTTGGCGAAAGTGGTTTCGTGGTGAGACTCTGCCTCAATTTCAAGGGACTCCGGATTACGGTCCACCTAGCATTATGCGAAAGTGACAAGAGGTTTGAAGCCCGCCTTGCTCAATGCAACAGAAGACTGTTGCTCTCGTTGCGGGAGGGTATTAAAGATGGAAAGGATCGTGATTGATTTTATTTCATACTATTACTCACTAAACTGCTTCATTAAACATGATCTATTATCTTTTGTTCACGTTCTCTGATATATATATATATATATATATATGAGAATAATGGAGAAAAGAGGCCATAGGAGGGAATTTCCTCCTATGGCATCGAAAAAACACACCCTCCATCTTGTTTTCCGACGATCGGACTCCATCATCTTCATCGTTATCATCTAAGATGTGGGTACACCAAATTTCATGTGATTCTACAACTTTTTCACCGTTGATTTAGCAATGTAAAAAGTTCTATTGTCGGTAAACCGTTAATTTTGAACCCATTAATTCAACGGTGAAAAAGTTGTAGAATCAAATGAAATTTGGTGTATCCATATCTTAGATGATAACGATGAAGATGATGGATGCCGATCGTCGGAAAACACGATGGAGGCTGTATTTTTTCGACGCCATAGGAGGAAATTCCCTCCTATGGCATCTTTCCTCCATTATTCTCTCTCTCTCTATATATATATATATATAAAATTTTATTTCTCGTATAGTATTATTTATTTACATAAATAAGCAATACTTTTCCCACCCATTTTTCAGTCTTATCAAAATACTATTCAAAAGATAAAGTTCGGACCCTGCATGTCTTTCATATTTAGATGGTGTGAATCCAATTTTTCTCTTGGGGCACACATACAGCTAGACAAAAGTAGGAAGTAAAAACAACATTTATTTATGCACGTCATTAAATATAAGCTTTCCTAAAATTAAAAGCCTTTAGGAGAACTATTTTACCATTATTTCTGATGATATGCAAAAATCAATTCAAGCTCAATTACTTTATAACATCAAAGGTTTCTTCAATTCCAATAACATTTAAATTGAAAATGCTCCTTTCATTATCCTCATAATTAATTTTCCGACCTCACTGGTTTCTTTTCAACAAATCGTTCGTCTTTAAGTATATTCCACAACAGATTTATATTTGATGGGATATTCTCAAGCTTTAGAATATATAATATATAACATGTATCTTTTTTTGGTGACATCAACAATGATTTTATTTTAATTCTTTATTTTCATCTTTTAAAAAGCATTTTTATAGTCCACATCACCTGTTTAAATACATCAACATTATAGTGATATGTTTTAGGTGGAAAAAATGGGTTCTTAGAAGGCAATATATTGTTTCTCAAACAGTATAAATACAAAACTAGTCATTGTCTACCAAAAGAAATGTTATAATTGGTCAAGTCATCCACAAGTTACAATTGGCTCATTGGATCATTCTCTTTAATTTATATTGCCTTGCCTTGTGACAATGCAATTCTCTATCACATATAATATTTGAAGCTTGATAGAATAGTAATCATTAATAATAGTGAATAATAGAGAAACGATGTCCGAGATGCCTTTTTTCCTTATGCGTCAGTAAAAAATACACCATCCACCATTTTGTTCGACGATCGGCACCGTCCATTTAAATCTTTATCGTCTAATATGTTGATACACCAAACTTCATATGATTTCACCATTTTTCTCATCGTTGAATTAGCAGTGTAAAACGTTCTATCGTCGGTAAACCGTTAATTTTGCATCCATTAAATCAACGGTGAAAAGTGATGAAATCACATAAAAGTTGGTTTATCCATATCTTATATGATAAAGATGATGATGGGTGCCGATCGTCGAAAAGAACCGCGGAGGGTGTATCTTTTCGATGCCATGGAAGGAAAATTTCCTCCAATGGCACTTTTTCTCTATTATCATCTTAGTAATATTTAGATATCACTTCACCAAAAAAACAACGACAACGATCACAATAGACATACCAAAAGTTGTCTTCCTAACTTTTACAATATTATAAATTAATCATTAAACTAATTAATCAAGTCACAATAAGTAAAGATGGCTACCCATTTCCTCAAGCTTTACCAAATATGACAACTCTCGTCGACTTAGGGTTGTTAAGCACTAAGAAAATGCTCTCAACACTTTTATAGCATTGGTCATGTCCTAAACTAACTGATTAACACCATATTTATGTTTTCTCTTTGTTATTATTATAGCAGTATATGCTTGTCAACTTATCCAATCATTATTCTTTTATGAGGCAAGTAATTTTGTCTCTGATTATGGTGATGCTTACAATAATAGAATATGGAGCCTTATCTTCTGTTACAATATGTGCGTCTCGTTCTGAATTAAAATACAGCAATATCAAGACAAAGAAATCAGCCTAGCTCAAAATATTTTACGTAAAACATCTTTTCGAAAAGGAGCCGATTTCCGGCCAAAAGAAAAGAAAAACTTCCAATTTACAAAAGAGTTGAGAAAGCGAAATCTAGATGGTATATATATGTGAAATGGCCCCAGGTTAACCCTGATTAAGGATTTTATATATATATATATATATATATATATATATATATATATATATATATATATATATATATATATATGTTCCGAATTTTAAGCGATTAGCGAAGCCAAATTCTGCTGCTCATTTCCGGACCCGAACCCGCCGCAGACAGCACCCGACAATGACAGCCGCTGCAGCTGCCGAAACATCAAGATTCTCCGGATCTCCGACAGCCTATCCCTGAGGATATTGGACTCGTGCCACAGCCGCTCGTTATCGGATCGGATGATCATGCTGTTGTTGGAGACTGACCCGACCCGGTTCGCGAGCTCGCGGTTGAGGGCCCGCAGCCTGCCGACGTGGCAGCGCAGGTCCTCGAGGTGGCGCTGCTTCCGCATGCGGGAGCGGCGTGCCGACTCGCGGTTGGAGATCATGCGGCGGAGCTTGCGGTGCTCGGCCGGGGTGGTCGGGTGCGGGTCGGGCTGGGGAGAAGCGGGTTTCGGCTTGGACCCGAATTCGAATAGAGACATATTGGAGGGGAATTTTTTGAAGGAAAATAAGGGGGGGAGAGAGAGGAGAGCGAGTGGGAAAAGGGAAGGATTGCTGAGGGGTCGATGGGTATTTATTGGCTGAGGGGTATGGGGCTGGCTGATGGGCTGCTGACGTGTCGGGCTCCTGTTTGCTTTTGAGTCATGAGGCACTCTGTGGATTTTTAAGAGGGTTTTTTTTTGGGATACTTGTCACTCAAAATATGATTATCAATTTCCCTTGAAATCTTAGTAATTGCAATTCGCAAGTTTTGTCAATTTAAGACATGTTTGAATAAACTAAGTTCAGTTTGGCTGAATTAATTTAAACGAGCTCAAAAACTTATTCAAACTTAGCTCGTTTATTTGTCGAACAAGTCCAAAAGAGCTTTCCTCAAGCTCGAGATGAGTCCCGAGCTTTATCAAATCTATTTAAAATTTAGAAAATAGCTATAAATAATTGCAAAAATGCGTGAAAAGACATATAGCTTTATCAAGTTCTTGTTTAATATCTTGTCAAAATCTAGATTCTTCGATATTGTAGTATATCAATACCTACTATTTATTACGATCTGCATTTGAGTTAATATTGAGGGGTTAATAGATAAAATCTGAATTTAAGAATAAGTAACTATTACTACCAAATACTAATTAAGCTATAAACCATTCGAACCTACATGAGCTCAAACACTACTACAATATGTATTGCCCCTACGGATTTAGCCGTAGGGGCAAACCACTGCCCCTACGAAAATTTCTGTAGGGACATAAAACTCTACCGTAAGTCCAAAGGCCGTAGGTTCAAGTCTTCATTCTGAACTTGCCCCTACGGAATAATAATTGCCTTTACGTCTTACTCCGTAGAGGTATTTATCCCTACGGATTACTCCGTAAAGACATAATCTTTATTTAATTTATTGATTTATAAAATAAAATACTTGTCCCTACGCATTTATCCGTAGGGTCTCATAGATTACCCTACGAATTTATTCGTAGGGCCTGATAGATTCCCTTATGAATTTATTCGTAGGGCCTGAGTCCATATGGATAAAATATCAGGTATCCTGATATTTTGTCCCTACAGCTAACTGTGTAGGGACAAATATTGCACCTACGGATGAATCCGTATGTACAATAGATGGCCTTACAGATTAATCCGTAGGGACAAAATATCAGGATTTTTTTTAAAAATGGGATTCCTGTTTTTTCTCCACCATGTGCACAATAATATATATATCATATAACCAAATACAAGAATATTCATAATCAACATTTCACGCATAATATATAAAAGAAATAAACAAACAGAATACGATATTAATCTAAATTATCGTGAACAAGCAAACAACCACCAATATCGTCCAAAATATATCCAATATGTATCAGATAAGTACATACATCCTAAAAAATATAAATAAAAAAAAGCTACTCTAGCTCGGTCCATCTCCTCCACCTCTGATAATCGCCGTAATCTGGCGCATCTGCTCCTCGGTGCAGCCCTGAGTCGTCAAGAACTCGACTAATGAAGGAGCGAACTGTGCGGGAGTCTGAGCGGGCTGTGGAGCTGCAGGAGTGGTCAGCGCAACTGCAGCCGAGATAGTAGCTTGCGAAGTCGTAGCCGAAGGAGATACTTATGGAGCCGCAGTCGAAGTAGCCTATCACATCTGTTAAATTTTGTGTGTAATAAGCGAGTAAGAACGGTGTATTAGATTTTAGTTGAATTCGTATCATTATCAGGTTATTGCGAAACCCCAATCTAAGAATACTTAGGGACTTAGGCCTCGTTTGGATATCTAGTTTGGAAAACCATAGTTTATTTTAATTAGATAGTTTTATATAAGTATGATTAATCAAAACTAAGTCTACAACCAAATAAGCTCAGGCTACTAATATTGCATATGTTACTATTTATAATGTGATATAATATTTTACTATTAAGTAATATACATACCAATATCTCCTTCATCTCCTAAACGGTGATCTTCAAGACGGCAACATCATTGTCACGCCCCGCTTCCCAGTGTATGGGTAAGCAGACGTGACGAGATCCGCTATGTATTTACTCCGAAGTAAATACGCTAAGCATATCTAAGCAATATAAATTAAAAATGTACACAAGAGACAGGAATATAAATTAACAACAACTTTTATTTATTTAACAATTCTTTGCAAGTACAACTGGAAATGTAAATACATGAATCGAAAGCAATGCCTAAACAATGGCATAACTGAAATGAAAAGTATATACAAGTGCATACAGCTCTGGGTCGATAGCAAACTGCTCCAAGTCCTCAGTACTGGGCTCGATCTCCAGTGAGTCCGATCCATCTGACAACATTCCAAAAAAAGAAGAAAAGAATGTCATCGGCGAAAAATCGCTCGGTAAGTCCCAAAAATAAATAGAGATAGAATAGACAGAAAGAGAGTATAACTAGTAATTTTTTATTATAACGTTAATGCAGTTGTTTGTAACTTGGTACAGAATATGCCAGTGTATACGAGAGGAATCCCATTATTCCGGAGACTAAGGTATATAGAGCACAAGGAACCGTTCAGCAACGGTACAACGACAATGAATATTCAAGTTAGGTGTATTAAGATGACCGTTTCGTGCCACTTCTAACACATTCCGTACTAATCTACCCCTTTAAACCCCGTAATGTATTTTTTATTGATTTGTATTGTTTGTATAATAGATTGTACGAGTTGCATAAATCATGATATCAGGTAAATGGAATGGATATAATGGATAGACATGTAAACAGAGTATATCCATGGTTCGGTTCGGTCGAGACAGATTGATATAGAGTGAATTCTGGTATAGACAGATTCATGTTGGATTGCAGTTTATACTTGAATCATATTCAAGTCAGATTGATTGCATATTTAACTGTGACTCGAACTAAGTCAGACTTTTAAATAAAATTGAAGTCCTGATTTAAGTTTTGATGTTATCGGTAACTGCTGCACATGGACGACAGGATTTGTGTTTTTTTCCAAGACAATTACTATATTGATAACACCGTTGTTAGATAGGCAATCACCCATATTTTCTGGCTATCTAAGGCTCAAGAGAACTGGTCCCGTTTAAACCTATATTTACTAGGGTCCTTATTGTAATTTAATATAACTTGAGAGGGTTTTATGTAAAAATAGTTTGATATATTTTCAAAATACACATCAAGTATTTAATTATCATCTTTAGGGTTTTTATAAATGTATATTTTATAAAAGTGAAATATTTTAGTGAGTAGAACCTAGTTTTCATTGTATATGGTATTTTAATGAAATGCTGGAATTTGTATTGAATTGTAATGGTAGTTTCATGAAATTGCGATTCCTTTAATTTAGAAAACATGGAATATTTATAATATATTTTAAAATAGATATTTTAATAATAGTTATAAATATATATATTTAATAAAAATAAATTTTATTTATTTTTGTAGAAATCTCATTTTCTTAAAAATTGCATCAAAAATTCCATCGAGATCGAATACTCCTTGCGGAGATCTGCATCTCGCTCTACTAGATCCGAGGATGTGCGATAACCCGCACCATCCCGATCGGAGTCTCCAAAATGGGTTGTAGAGGCACAATTGTAAGGAATTTAATTAACATTTTTTAAAAGAAAACGGTTTTGAATGTTCAAGGTATTTATTCGTAATCTCGTATTTTCACATAAACTAGAGTTCTAAAATTCATCGTGCTATGTCAAAAATGTGTGTTGTGATGAGATAGGTCATTATCTCGTGAGTTATCTAAAGTTAGTACAAGGAAATATGTTGAATTGTTTTGAAAGTAAAGTATATGGTATTTAACCGTAAAAATGCGATACAAGTTACATAATAGATTCTTTTAAGATGAAACTTGTTCTAATATATTTATTTATATTTGTTAAATATTATGAGAGAATATGGTATTTTTTTATTTAAGAAAATTGGAGTTTTTAAAGAAAAACGAATCGGAAGTCGGAATAACTTCGCTTCCGACAAGTTTTGAAAAAGAGAAGTTTTAGAATAGCAAAAGAGGAGGGGAGAGGGGACTTACTAGCTATAAAGAAAGATGGAAGAAGGAGGAAGCTCTCGAAACAGTCGGGATGTCGTTTCGTCGCCGGAATCATCCCGAAACTTCACTAGAATCCCGCTCTTTGCTAACTCTATTTGCACAACTTAGGACTTGGAAATTTTAGAGAGTTTTTATAATGAAATTCTGAGTGAGGAGGGTGAAATGTGGTGTGGTATTTATAGGGAAAATTAGGGTTCAAGGTAATGAAGAATAGAATTAAAATTTGCATTAAAAATGAATTAAAGAGAGGAATTGTCACTCTCTGAATGTTTTCAGAGTAAACAAACAACATGGGTGTAGTGGGGTAGGCGAAGGGGTGCCAGGGGAAAAAATTGGGGAGCATCCCCTACGGGGGGCCCGGCAGTGCCGATCTTGGCCTTGATCTTGCCGGCCAAATTTCGGCGAGGGGGCTTGGGATTTTGGCCACGTATTGGTGTCGTTTGGTATAACTCAGTGCACATGTTTATTTAATCTGTGACTATTCATTTTACGTGTATTGCACGTGTAAACCTTTGGGATTCTAAAAGATTAAAAGAAAAATCAACAAAAAGATAATGTGTCTGGAGAGATTCGATCACAGGGGCTACGTCATAGCAGTGTAAGGCTTTATCAATGAACTACAAGTGTTTTCTTGCTGTTCAAAAGCAATTCAAATACTTATAGCATACACAGGATTACAAATACTCTATTTGTACATAAATTTTTAAATAATTTTCTGTACACTGGAAACAAAGATGTTACATTCTACCCTTCTTACAAAAATTTCGCCCTCGAAATTTACAATTATTTTAAGGACTAATTTACAAACAATTGGGGGTATCTTGTATGCATGCTGTCCTCACGTTCTCATATTGATTCTCCTAGTGATTCTTTTCTCCACATCACTCGAACCAAGTTTATTTCCTTATTCCGGAATGACTTCACTTTTCTATCCAGGATTTCAATAGGTTGTTGCTCACATGATAAATCTGGTTGTACAGTAAGCTCGGAGTAATTAAGAATATGACTAGAGTCACTCACATACCTTCTGAGTTGGGATATATGGAACACATTGTGCACTCCTTCTAATGAAGGTGGAAGTGCCAAGCGATAAGCCACTTCTCCGACTCGTTCGAGTATGTCGAACGGTCCAATATGCCTTGGACTTAGCTTACCCCGTCTTCCAAAGCGAATCACTCCATGGTTCGAAGATTTCATAAATACATGATCTCCCGGTTGAAACTCCAAGTGACGGCGTTTTGCATCAGCCCAATGCTTCTGTCGATCTTGGGCGCATTCTTTCCCTGATAGTGAGAACTACATTTACTGTTGCTAGTATCATCTCAGATCTAAGAAGTTCTCTATGTCCGATATTGTCCCAACTTAATGGAGATCGACACTTCCTTCCATAGATTGCTGAAAATGGTGGCATTCCTATACTTGCTTGGTAGCTATTGTTGTATGAAAACTCCACAAGATGTAGGTGATCTTCCCACGATCCTCCAAAGTCTAGCATATACGCTCTTAGCATATCTTCTAAGATCTGAATAGTTCGCTCAGACTGTCCATCTGTTTGTGGATGGTATGCTGTGCTGAAGTTCAGACTTGTTCCCAAGCTAGCTTGCAGACTTTGCCAAAATTGCGATCGGAATCTGGTGTCACGATCGGAGACAATGCAAACCGGTACTCTATGTAATCTCACGATTTCCTGTATGAGTTCATGGATATTAGAAATAGTACATAATGAAGAGTTAAATCTTACTTAGATTCTTACCTCCATGTACTTATTTACCAGTGTCTCGGTAGATTAGCCAACTCAAAAAGGGATAAAGAGCTGACTTTGTAAGTCGGTTCATAATAACCCATACCGCATCGTTACCTCTCATGCTACGAGGAAGTGCAGTTACAAAATCCATTGTGATGTGTTGCCACTTCCATTCTGGGATAGGTAACGGTTAAAGTAATCCAGCTGTCCTGTGATGTTCAGCCTTTACTTGCTGACACACTAAGCATTTAGCGACGCTTCTGGCTACTCCACGCTTCATTCCATGCCACCAGTAATTTTGACGCAGATCTTTGTACCTCTAGGGTGTACTGAATAAGGAGAGTTGTGAGCTTCTTTCATCAACTCTTCTCGTACAGAATCTTTTGGTACATACAATTTACTGCCGTATCTCAAACATCTGTCTTCATGCATGATGAAGTCTGTTCGAAGTCCACTTTCTACTTGTTCTCTGATCTTTTGCAACTTATCATCACTTGCTTGAGCTGCTTTGATCTGATTAACAATGGTAGATTGAACTTGTAAGTTCATCAAACTTGAAGCGTTACCTGGAATGACTACTTCAATCTCCATTTGATGTAAATCTTGTTGAAGCTTCCACTGTGCGGTGAGGTTCAATGCTAATAGCTGGCGACTAAGTGTATCAGGTACTACATTCACCTTTCCTGAATGATATTGTAGGTTGATGTCGAAGTCTTACATAAGTTCTAACCATCTTCTCTGACGCATATTCAACTCTTTTTGAGTAAACACATATTTCAGACTCTTGTGGTCGTTGAATATGTCCACTCGTTCACCAAGAAGATAATGGCGTCAAATCTTAAGACTAAAGATTACGGCTGCCAACTCCAGATCATGCGTCGGATAGTTGCGCTCATGAATGTTTAGCTGTCTTGAAGTATAAGCTACAACTTTACTATGCCGATGTAGAACACATCCTAATCCCTTACCGGATGCATCACAATGCACTTCAAAACCTCCAAATTGGTCCGGTATGACAAGGATAGGCGTTGATGTCAATCTTGACTTGAATTCTACGAAATCTTGTTCGCATGCTTCTGACCACACGAATTCTTCATCTTTACGAGTGAGCTTGGTCAGGGGTGTTGCAATCTTCGAAAATCCTTCAATAAACTTTCTGTAATATCCTGCTAATCCCAAGAAGCTTCGAATGTCCTTCACTGATTTCGGTGTCGGCCATTCGCTTACTGCTGATACTTTAGCTGGATCTATAGAGATTCCATCGCCTGATATAATATGTCCGAGAAAACCGACTTGATCTAGCCAAAACTCGCACTTGCTGTACTTGGCATAGAGTTAATGCTGTCATAAAGTCTCCAAGACAATTCGTAGATGTTCATCGTGTTCTTTCCGACTCTTAGAATACACCAGGATGTCATCGATGAAGATGACAACAAATCTGTCTAGGTACTCTTGGAAAACTTGATTCATTAGGTTCATGAATATAGCTGGTGCGTTGGTCACTCCAAATGGCATCACAAGAAATTCGTAATGTTCATAGCGAGTTCTGAATGCCATTTTATGGATGTCAGATTCTTTGACCTTCACCTGATGATAATCCGAACGAAGATCTAATTTGGAGAAAACGCAAGACCCACTTAGCTGATCGAACAGGCCATCGATGCGTGGATATGGATACTTGTTCTTTATAGTTACATCGTTCAGAACTCTATAATCAATGCACATTCGATATGAAACTTCCTTATTCTTCACAAGCAGAACTGGTGATCCCCAACTTGAAGTGCTGGGACGAATCAATCCTTTCGTCAATAATTCGTCTAACTGAGTACGGACTTCCTTCAAACCTCCAGGGCTTAGACGATATGGTGCTTTGATCACCGGTTGTGCTCTAGGTACTAAATCAATGCTGAATACAAGAGCTCGATCGGGAGACAAACCTGATATGTCTTCAGGAAATACATTGTCGAACTCTCGAAATATCTCTGGCTTTGATCCTTCCTCCGCTTGAAGTGTTGCAATCACTGCTTTTTTCGGTTTTGCCTTGTATGTGCTTGGCTCCAGGGTACAGTCTCCACTTTTGAAATAAAAGACTGGATGATCTGGAATCTCGAACATTACCCTCCTTTGACGACAGTCGATGGTAACATAAAAAGTTCCGAGCCAATCCATACCCAAAACGACATCAAAATTCGGTATGTCCAGCATCTTGAAGTCAGCATAGAATTCTCTGCTGCAGACGACCACTGGACACAGGTCGTATCCCATTATTTCCTTTAGAACGCCATTCCCTGAATTGATATTCCAACTGGATACGAGAGGTTTGACTGGAATCGCATGAGTTCGGACGAACCATTGCGACATAAAGCAATGAGATGCTCTAGTATCGAATAGTGCTAATGCAGGAAGTGAGGCTACTAAGATTGTACCTAAGTTATGTGGGATAGGTTTAGGTATAAGGAAAAGATATATATGTATGTATATAGTTTGAAAGAAAGTTTGAAAGGAAATTGTTACCAATGATGACTTGGCCGGTGGCTTCAGCTTCTTCCACAGTCATTGTGAAAGCCTGTCACCTCGATACATTCCTCCTTGCTGGAGGAGCATTCCTCTGTCCGTTCCGTTGTCCTTGAGGTACGTTCCTTTGAGCTTGATGGAACCGACGAGGAGGAGGTGCAATTGGTCCACAAGGAGGTGGAGCAGGGAGAGCGAGTCATGGAGCAGGTGCCTGGAAAGCTGGGCGCTGCTGATAAGTAATTGCTGGTTTGGGTGAAGTATTTGGGTTATGTCTACGAGGACAAGACCCAATGTCATGAGTGGCTGAGCCGCGGACTAAGTAAAGACGATTTGCACGCCGGCAGTCTTTCGTCAGGTGTCCATCTCTCCTGTAGCAGGTACAAAATGCTGGGTTGGGCCGGTTGTTTGGTACTCCTGGTCTACTGGGCATAAATTGTGGACATGAAGAGGCTCCTCCTGCCATCTGGGTGGCAGGGCACTTCATTCCAGCAGATTGGGGTCTGCCTTTCATCTTCACCACTGTTTCATATCGACGGGCAGCTTTCAGAGCCAATCATGGGTTGGGAAATCCCCTGTAGTTAAGGCAGCTTGGATTTCCGGATCTAACCTTTGCCGAAATCGTCTGGACCCGATCTTAGCAGTTGGTATCAAGTGCGCCAAGAACCTGTTAAGGTCTTGTGTTAGCTGTGTAGTATGTGATATTTGAAAATCGAATATTGAGACATATCTTACCTACTGAGTATGGTAAACTCAGCATTATATTCATCCACGGATTTAGTCCACATCGAACCCTATTGTAGATGGATAAATTGCTGCCCCATATCAAATCGGCCAGTCTCTGGAAAGTACTTCGCGTCAAACATGTTGTGAAAAGTCCTCCATTCAATAGGTTGGGCAAGACGGCTTTCTTCCGCCTTCCACCAAACTCGGGCGTTGTCAGTGAGTTGCAGTTTCGCAACTCAAACCTAAGCGATCTCTGGCACTTGTGCCGCTGCCAGGTCATTCTCAATACTCTGAGCCCATTCTTCAGCTTCCAGAGGGCTCTCTTTTTCCGAAAATTGCTTTGGGTGCAATGCCCGGAATTTCTTCACTCCGATTGCTTTCGCTTCTGGACAGTTCATTAGAATAGAGTCTGTTGCTGTTGTCCTTCCAGGAGGCTCCGGATCGCCTCAAGCGCTACCATCTGCTCATTAATAGGAGTAGCGACGGTAGGCGTAAGTGGTAGAGGTGGTGGTGTGTTGTTGAAATTGGTGCTGGTGTTGTTTGGAGAATTCATAAGCTTGAAAGAAAAATAGGATTATGATAGATTAAAAATATATGAAATTGTAAGATTTAAGAAATATGAATTTTAAAGAATGTTTTTAGTTGTTGATTCTTGTGTTATATTGCTTAGGACTTCATGCAGAATTGACCTGCATGTCCATGCAGAACTGACCTGCATGGGCCGCCAACAAACATGTCACGCCCCGCTTCCCAGTGTACGGGTAAGGAGACGCGACGAGATCCGACACGTATTTACTCTGAAGTAAATACGCTAAGCGTATCTAAGCAATATAAAATAAAAATGTACACAAGAGAAAGGAATATAAATTAACAGTAACTTTTATTTATTTAACAATTCTTTTCAGGTACAACTGGAAATGTAAATACATAAATAGAAAACAATGCCTAAACAATGGCATAACTGAAATGAAAAGTATATACAAGTGCCTACGGCTCTGGGTCGATAGCAAACTGCTCCAAGCCCTCAGTACCGGGCTCGATCTCTAGTGAGTCCGATCCACCTGACAACATTCCGAAAGAAGAAATGAATGTCGTTACCGAACAATCGTTCGGTAAGTCCAAAAGATGAGTAGAGATAGAATAGACAGAAAGAGAGTATAACTAGTAATTTTTTATTATAATATTAACATAGTCGTTTGTAGCATTGTACAGAATATGCCAGTGTATACGAGAGGGGTCCCACTATTCCGGAGACTAAGGTATACGGAGTATAAGGAACCGTTCAGCCACGGTACAACGGCAATGAATATTCAGGTTAGGTGTATTAAGATGACTGTTTCGTGCCACTTCTAACACATTCCGTACCAATCTACCCCTTTAAACCCCGTAATGTATTTTGTATTGATTTGTATTGTTTGTATAATAGATTTGTACGACTTGCCGAAACCATGATATCATGTAAATGGAATGGATAAATGGATAGACATGTAAACAGAGTATATCCATGGTTCGGTTTGGTCGAGACAAATTGATATAGATTGAATTCTGGTATAGACATATTCATGTTGGATTGCAGTTCATACTTAAATCATATTCAAGTCAGATTGATTACATATTTGACCGTGACTCGAACCGAGTCAGACTTTTAAACAAAATTGAAGTCCTGATTTAAGTTTTGATGTTATCGGTAACTGCTGCACATGGACGGCAGGATTTATGTATTTTTCCAAGACAATTACCGTATTGATAACACCGTTGTTAGATAGGCAAGCACCCATATTTTCCGGCTCCCTAAGGCTCAAGAGAACTGGTCCCGCTTAAACCTATATTTACTAGGGTCCTTATTGTAATTTAATATAACTTGAGGGAGTTTTATGTAAAAATAGTTTGATATATTTTCAAAATACACCTCAAGTATTTAATTATCGTCTTTAGGGTTTTCATAGATGTATATTTTATAAAAGTGAAATTTTCTATTGAGTAGAACCTAGTTTTCATTGTATATAGTATTTTAATGAAATACTGGAATTTGTATTGAATTGTAATGGTAGTTTCATGAAATTGTGATTCCTTTGATTTAGAAAATATGGAATATTTATAATATATTTTAAAATAGATATTTTGATAATAGTTATAAATATATATATTTAATAAAAATAAATTTTATTTATTTTTGTAGAAATCTCATTTTCTTAAAAATTGTATTAAAAATTCCATCGAGATCGAATGCTCCTTGAGGAGGTTTGCATCTCGCTTTACTAGGCCCGAGGATGTGCGATATCCCGCACCATCCCGATCTTGGTCCCCAAAATGGGTTGTAGAGGCGCAATTGCAAGGAATTTAATTAACATTTTTTTTTAAAGAAAACGATTTTGAATGTTCAAGATATTTATTCATAATCTAGTATTTTCCCATAAACTAGAGTTCTAAAATTCATCGTGCTATATCAAATATGTGTGTTGTGATGATATAGGTCATTACCTCGTAAGTTATCTAAAGGTAATACAAGGAAATATTTTGAATTGTGTTGAAAGTAAAGTATATGGTATTTAACAGTAAAAATGCGATACAAGTTGCATAATAGATTCTTTTGAGATGAAACTTGTTCTAATATGTTTATTTATATTTGTTAAATATTATGAGAGAATATGGTATTTTATTATTTAAGAAAAATGGAGTTTTTAAAGAAAAACGAATCGGAAGTTGGAATAACTCCGCTTCCGACAAGTTTTAAAAAAGAGAAGTTTTAGAATAGCAAAAGAGGAGGGAAGACGGGACTTACTGGCTATAAAGAAAGAGGGGAGAAGGAGGAAGCTCTCGAAATCGTCGGGGCGTCGTTTCGTCGCCGGAATCTTCCGGAAGTTCGCCGGAATTTTTCCCTTTGCTAACTCCACTTGCACTACTTAGGACTTGGAAATTTTAGAGAATTTTTGTAATAAAATTCTGAGTGAGGAGGGGTGAAATATGGTATGGTATTTATAGGGAAAATTTGGGTTTAGGGTAATGAAGAATATAATTAAAATTTACATTAATAATGAATTAAAGAGAGGAATTATCACTCTCTGGATGTTTTCAGAGTAAACAAACAATATAGGGGTAATGGGGTAGGCGAAGGGATTCCACGGGAAAAAATGGGGAGCATCCCCTATGGGGGGCCCAGCGGTGTCGGTCTTTGCCTTGATCTCGCCGACCAAATTCCGGTGAGGGGGCTTGGGATTTTGGCCACGTATTGCTATCGTTTGGTTTAACTCAGTGCACATATTTATTTAATCTGTGACTATTCATTTTACGTGTAGTGCACATGTAAACCTTTGGACTTCTAAAAGATTACAAGAAAAATCAACAAAAAGATAATGTGGCTGGGGGGATTCGATCACAAGGGCTACGTCACAACAGTGTAAGGCTTTACCAATGAGCTACACGTGTTTTCTTACTGTTCAAAAGCAATTCAAATACTTATAGCATACAGTGGATTGCAAATACTCTATTTGTATATTAATTTTTAAACAATTTTCTGTACACTGACAACAGAGATGTTACAATCATGCTCCAGACGTCGCTCACGGGGGTAGGGGAAGTAACCGCCGGAGAGGAGACCGACCTCATATGGGCCGTGCTAGGATCCAGTCCTCGGCCTCTCTCCCAACCTCCGTGGTGCCCTCCGTATGCGGCGTCTAGGACTGGGGTCAGTAGCATCGGATCGGTCTGTCCACTAAAATCGATCTCCGATACCTCCGCCTGCTCCACCATCCGCTCATACACCCATATTAACTATTAAAATATAAGTATATCGTTTAAATTTAAACTTATCAAAACAAAAATTTCATTCGAATTAGAATAAATATTAACACTTACGCAGTACTCCTGGGTAGCGGTGTCAAGGAATCGAAGCTCGCCCGTGGTGGGATCTGTTGAGGTGCCGTGGACGGCAAGATACGCGGTAAGTACGCTCGGTGTACCATCCCGCGCCAGGGTCTGAGCTCTGTGCAATTTGCCAAAAATTTACATATATTATAAAATAACTCTTAATATTACATTATATCAAAATAGTTCTATTGTAATTTACCGATGCCTCCATGGCATGAGTAATATTCCTCGAGCCACCTGAATAAGTGGGGCGGCCCCTCTTCGCCGACTTCTTATTCTCCTTATTTTGATCGGCCTGTTTCTGCACAACACATTCAGATTTAGTTTTCTAATTAAGCAACAGAAAAAATAAATTATATATTAAACAATGAATTACATTTAAATTACAAACCTGTTTGCATCGAGAGTCATAATATTGGCATAAGAAAGTCCATGTATCTACGTCGACTCTCGTAAAGGCCGAAGTTTATAGGAAAGCTGCTCTCTCTGCCTCGGAGGTCGCCGGCCATACCAAATAGCAGTCGATCTTCAGCTCGTTCCTATTGTATCAGACCTTTGGTTGCATGCTCTTTATCAGGCCTAGGTACAGAGCGTGAAGATCGAGCACTCTCTCAGGGTGATCAGGGTCGGGTACAGGTTGAAAGTCGTAATCTAACTGCAAATACAAAAAAGTAATGTATTTAAATTGCAAGTGTTAAATAATAATAAATATATTGGATAAGTCAAATGAAAATATATATTAATATCCGAGTCTGATCTCAGAAGAGGGCAAATGAGTGCTGGTGCTGATCGCCCCATTCGGCGTGAAGTGGATACTTCATTTAGATGCGACTTTCATCCCCTATATACTGGCCATCCTCTCGGCATAATCGCCAGTATAGCGATAATCGGGGGTTAAAAGAGAGGGAATGGTGCCTCTTCCCTAGCTCTATCGGGTCTCAGCCTGTGGGACTGATTCGGCCCTCGAGTCCCCCTCTCGGGATGGGTCTGCCCTGCATCTTCAACAAATATCAAGACAGGCAATATTAAGACAAAGTGGTATTAAGAAATCAAGGATTGATGAAAATTAAAGTGCGATATATACCTCCGACGACAGCAGCATGAGCCCGGGCCTGGACAGCGGGATGATAGTTCCTCCGGTGAGGAACAGCCGGTGACCCGGATGTGGACGCATCCCCTCCAACTAGAAAATAAACATTGACGATAAAATTACATGAAGTTCATGTTTATTCTTAGAGGATATGTAAAATGAATAAATATTTTATATTTATTCATACTAATCTGCAGGCTGAGCGGAGGGTACGGAAGTAGCGGGAGTGGCCTCTGCGCCAGATGTGGATGCACCACCTATAATTAGACAATTAAAAATAGATTATATAAGTAATTGCAAAAATAATGTGTATATCAATAATATAACATTCTAAATCAATATGCATGCAATATAGGATATATAGATATATCCTGGATGCTTCAAGCACTGTGAGTAGTATACTTGGAATGCTTGGTTCGGAAAGATAAATGGATCGTCCTGACTGTAAAATCGAAGTGTGCTCACACTAGTCAATCCATATTCATTTTTCCAAGTCCCGAGATTGTTTCTCCACTTATTCATATTGGTACGTGTATCGTACCAAATACACTGAAATATATAAAATGGTTCTGAGCGTCCGGGATATTGGATGCCAAGTATGCAATTTAAGTATTCATAATAAATCACACTATCTGATCCTACCGTCGCAATCTCACTATTCTGAGAGTTTGAGATGTTTATATATCCTTAACTTCAATTTTTTATCCAAGGACACCGAATCCTTTATAATATGCAACCTCCATACTAGGAAACTGAGCTAAATATCTTGAATCTCTCTCTAATGATGTAAAGAAGTTCGGATCGTGGATCTGACAAATTTTTTTTTTTACGGCAAATACATAACGATATAAGTTTAGATTAAGACTGGTAGTAATAACATGCTATTCGAACAACTTACATAATCTGGAACCCAATCGCAAAAATTATCATGATGATATTTTTCTAATCGTTCATCATTCCAATCAGAATGCTCCTCACGTACCTCATTAATATGAATTCTGTTCTTAACAATAAATTATGATATTAATATTATATCATTTCATACACACACAAACACAAATATAACAATTAATCCAAAAAAACTTACTCTTTAATTTCTTCAAGACATACGCTATTGAGGAGGATAAACCGACATATCTTGTCGATAAACATAGTGTCTACTCTCTTATAATCACCTTTACCATATGGCCCATTCTGAATTCTCCGAGGCCGGTTAAGCTTCATCTCAATGTTCTCGTCCAGATAGCAGGAACAAAATGTGGTTATTTCATCTAGAAAATAATCTTGCATGATAGAACCCTCCGGTCAATTTCTATTACGTATATACTTTTTTAGAGTGTAGAGCTACCTAAAGAAAAATATGTTAAATGAATAAATACGAGCATATAGGACAACAATAATTTTACAAATTGCGTGAAACAAAAAATTCCACATACCTTTCGAAAGGATACATCCATCGATATTGTACCGGTCCGGCTAACTTAACCTCGGTTGCAAGATGAACCGTTAGGTGTATTATGATGTCAAAGAATGATGGCGGGAATATACGTTCAAGCTTGTAAAGTATCAATGAAATAGAATTTTCTAGATTCTCCAGCGTCACAACATCCAGGGTTTTAACGCACAATTCTCTAAAAAAACAACAAAGGTCATTGATTATTAGACCAACCGATTCGGGAAGGGAAGTCCTGAGCGCTAATGGGAGAAGGTGCTCTATAATAACATGGTGATCATGACTTTTCAGCCCATCGATCTTACCTTTCACAATTTTTATCTTCTTGCTAAATGATCATGAGAAACCTATGAGAACTTTCAAATCATGCAACACCCGCAGGAACTTTTTCTTCTCCGGTTGTGACATATGATACGCGGCATTGGGAAATACAAAATTTCCTGGTTTACCCGCTATCGGTTTACGATCCAATTCACTTCTAATTTCCCAGTCCTGAAGATCCATCCGAACACGGAGGCTGTCTTTCGATTTTCCGTCTTTACAGATAAGCAAGTTGAGTACGTGCTCGGATACTCACTTCTCTATGTGCATGACGTCCAGACAATGACGTACTAAATTTGTTGACTAGTACGAAAGCTTGTAGAAAATGCTTAACTTGTTTCAGTATGGTGGTTTGACCTGTTTTGCCGGATCTATCCCGAAAGTCACATTATTGTAACTATCCCATTGAGCAGTCACGTCATCTCCGGACAATGAGGCTGGAGGCCCAAGAAGCTCCTGATGACCATTAAAGTGAGCAGCGTCTAACCTGTAGGGATGGACTAGTGGCAGGAAACGCCGATGACAGCAATAACAAACCTTCCTGCTAAAATTCAACCATTTTGATGTTGTATATTGATGGCAATAAGAGCATGTTTTGTGACCATGTACGGACCAACCTGATAGCATTTAATACGCAGGAAAGTCATTAATTGTCCATATTAAAGCCGCACGCATTGTGAAGGTTGTATCTGTATTTGCATCGTAAGTCTCTATACCATCAATGAATAAAGATTTTAACTCATCGATCAGAGCTCGGAGATAGACGTCGATATTGTTTCCCGGTGAGTTTGGTTCGTCAATAAGAAGAGGCATCATAAAGTAGGATTGATCCATAGACAACCAAGACGGCAGATTATAAACTATCATTACAACGGGCCATGTGCTGTGGCTTCCAGCCATATAGTTGAATGGGCAGAAGCCATCACTAGCGAGTCCAAGCCTGATATTGCGAGAATAACTACTGAATATTTCGTGCCTCCTATCGAAATTCTTCCACGCCGGTGAATCTCTTGGATGACTCATTTTTCCATTTTCACTCAGAGCAGCACGGTGATGCCAAATCATTGCCTCGGCTATTTTCTTGCACCTAAATAGCCTCTGCAGCCTCTGTGTTATGAGAAAGTATCGTACTATCTTGACAGGTATATCGGGCTTCTTATCAGATTCTTTCGGTTTATACATGGTCTCTCTGCATGTTGGACCCTCTTTCAAATCTAAATTCTCTTACCGGTACAACACGCAATCTTTACGACATGCATGAATTTTCTCACACTTCAGACCCAAATCAGACATCATTTTCTGGGTTTCGTACCAGCTGTCAGGCTTGTTATTTCCCGGGGGCATAGAATCTTTCAGGAACTTCAGAAGTATCGTGAATGATTTGTTACTCCATCCATTTAGGCACTTAATTTGGAAAAGTTGAACGAACCATGATAGGGTGGAATACTTTGCTTTCTCATAAATTAGTCTTCTAGCATCATTCGTGAACTTTTCATACTTATCCATACGCGGTCCTTGACCGGAAGAAATGTCATCTTCGGTAGGAATACTATCACCTAGAGCAGCCTCTACCATATCCTTCATTTCTTCTTCTGGAAAGAAGTTATCGTCTTCTTCTTCTTCTGTCGCATTACCGTCTTCTCCTTCTTCTTCTGCCGCATTACCGTCTTTCTTCTTGTCCTTTCCCATGATATAGCCAAGTTGTATAAAGTCTAGTAAAACCATGTTTAATGATATTAAGCTCTACGATTTCTACCTTCTACTAGAACTTATTTCCACATCTATCGCACAGGTAGAGAATCTTCTCTAACACGATCTTATTATGTGCGCGTGCAAATTCAATGAAAGCAGTAACTCCTGCGACAAACTTAGATTGCATGCGTTGTTGCCAATCCACGTGCATCCAGTCCTTAACTCTAATATACTCATGCGCCATGTTAGACTATATAAAATATAAATTATAGGTTATGGTGACTATATTGAGAAATCGAAGAACGAGATGGTTACTGACAAAGAAGAAAATCCGTAGAGGCAAGCTTGTCGTTGAAAAGAATAAATTATTGATAAACAAAGTTAGGTTTGAAGATACCCAAGTATGAGTTGTATTCTGTGTATGTGTGTTTCAATTAATAATTTCGCTTAAATATAGGGTTGTTAGTGTGTGTGTGTGTGTGTGTTTTGTGTATGCGTTTGTTGTGTATTCGTGTTGTATGTGTGTGTTTCGGCTGTCGGGAGTAAGGTTTCTATCCCATTAAGAATATATAAAGCAGACACCCATTGACTTGTGCTTTCATCCATTTCGAGTAAATTTCGGCAGCACCTCCCTGCTGTTTTCCGAGTACACTGTAATAGAATAGATAATCATTTCAATGCTGTGAAATAACTTTGAAATGAACATCTAATCTATCTTTGTATACGGAGAATCAGCGGAAAAGTACCGACGAAATAACTCGAAACGAATGAAAACACAAGTGAATGCAGGTATTTGATTTATACATTCCTAACTTGTCCACACTGGACAAATCTATCGATTATCGTACGATTGAATCTTTTCGTCACATAGATTACACGACGGTTGTTAGCACCGAACTATACCGTCCGATATGTAACAACCTTCGTATGGTTCTATGTCATGATGAATATCGAACGTATATTAACCGATAGATGGGGACTAAGTCGCACTTTGATTTTCATATATGAATTTCGATGAGAATATAAAAGTTTCATATTATCATCGAGTATCATATATTGGTTTTAACTTGAATAGCTTTTACGTTTACGTTTCGTTTTTAAGGGTTTGAAGATTTTAGTTTAGGGTAAGTTTTTTTTATGTTTACGTTATTATCGAATATCCTACTGAAGAAACTAGTGCACCTTAAACCATAATCTTAATTAACCCAAATTAACCTAATTAACCCAAATTAACCCTAATCATCACCTTAACTCAAATTATCCCTAATTAACCAAAAATTAAGCTAATTAAACAAAATTAACCCTAATCGGCACCCTAACCCAAATTAACCCTATTTTACCTAATTAACCCTAACCCTAATCATCATCCAAACCCAAATTAACCATATTGTACCTAATTAACCTTAATTATCATCCAAACCCTAACCCAAATTAACCTTAACCCAAACCAAAATTAACCCTAATTAATATAATTAACCCTAACCCTAACCCTAATCATCACCAACTCTATTTTACCTAATTAAACCTAATATTAACCCTAATCACTACCTAAACCCTGACCCTATTTTACCTAATTAACCCTAACCCTAATCATCACCCAAAGCCTAACCCCAACCCAAATTAACCCCCAATTAACCTGGCCCTATAATCCTAACCCTAATCCTAACCTTATTTTACCTAATTAATCATAACCCTAACCCTAATCATCACCCAAAACCTAACCCTAACCCAAATTAACCCCCAATTATCCCGGCATGGTAACCCTAACCCTAACCCTAAAATCAACAACAAAAACACCAATTTAAAACAACAAAATTATAAATTAAAATCAAAATTAACTCATCTCTGCCGACGAGTAAAATCCCTCGAGGAGGTGGAGAGCAAGGCTGCGACGAGGTGGAGGAGGCCGGGAAGATAGAGCTGAAAGTGGTAGAGGCGACGACGATGATAATTGGCGGCGATGAGAAACTCCACGACGAGCTCTATAACACCCTAGTTCATTTATAACAATTCTAGTATTTCTTTATTTATGGTATTTTCCTGATTATTTGTGTTTTGGGTGCGAATAGTGTATTTGACATTTGTATTTGCATCCGACCCGACCCGCTTACTTGAAACCCGTCTTGATTCATGTTTATGGTTTATCCTAATTCATTATATGGATCCGTGCGCTTTCATTATTTGTACATTGCATACTCGCATTATTTCCAGCATCTGCATTTTTTTAATATAACATTTAAAGTCCCATAAAATATTTTAAAAATATCTTGCGTAGCCTGCATGATACCCCTGACCCTGTTGTAGCATCCGCGCACCCTGTTCTCGTCCCGTTCAGTGAAACGGACTTGTTTGGATGGCTATGCGCACGTACGTGCATCCATTCTTGGGGGTATGCATTTTCGTTACCCGGATATCCAATTTTAATTTTGGTTGACACTTATATTTTTCGTATTTTAAAACTGGATTTTTAGACCCCACCCGGGCGTGTTTTGGACTATTTTTGTATTAGCCAAATATTAAATATTTTATTAATATTTTATTTAACAGTACCTTAAAAATTTTGTTACCAGGAAACTTTTTTTAAATTTTAAAAGGAAATATTTTTTAGAAAATCATAACAGCCTCTCTCTCTCTACCCCTTTCTCTCTCCCTTCGCGATTACTGTACACTTCTCGAGTCGCGTCACCTCCCTTCTCTCGCTTACACTCACCTCCCTCACACTCACCTCCCTCTTCTCTTTTCTTCTCGCTCTTCTATTTAAACCCGAGCCTCGCCACGAGAAACCCACTGCCGCTCACGTAAACCCTAACCCTAACTCCTCTGCCTCCTCAACCCTCGTCGTCATCTTCCTCATCTCCTTGTCACCCTCATCTCCATCTCCTCCACTCTTCTTCCTTGCCATCCCCGAGCTCCCCACTGCAAACCCTATAACCCCTGCACACCTAAACCAACCCAAGAACCTCCACCCGCCACCGTCGACGACCTTCACCTCGTCGTCGCCAGCACCTTCAATCTCCTCTCCTTTTCTCTTCATCACCACCATCACCTTTCTTTCCCTGCAACCCTGACCACCAAGAAACCCTAACCGAGCCGAGCACCCTGCACACCATTGCCTCGCCGGAGCTCCGTTAACCCGACGACCTCACACCGTCGTCACCCTCTCGTCTCCTCTGTCTTAAAACCCAGACCACCACCTTCTTCTTCCTCTTCTTCTTCTTCTCCTTCTTCTTCTTTCTTCTTTCTTTCTTTCTTTCTTGTTCTTTTCCGGCGATCACCCACCGGAGCCGTGCTCGACGCCGACGATCCGAGTAATCTAGTGAACGTCCTTTGCTTGCATGGTTATCTTCTTGCCTGCCTGGACCTGTCTCGCGTGCCGTGTGTGCGTTGCGACGTTTAACCGACGTCGGACGTGCCGTACGTATCCGTCGTGTGATCTAATCGAGGCAAGTTTATCTTGCTGCATGCTATAATACTTATCTTGCATCAATATGAATAAAAATATCATATGTTGATTGTATTATACATCCATACTAATGTTTTACTGTTTTTGGATACCCGTATACATCCATATCATTTAATATACATGTAGTTGCATTTACAGATCATATTAATTCATGTTATTATTGTAGTAGCACCCCATGCTTAATAGTTGCATCTCACTTAGTCTCGGAGCTGTAAATGTAACCCCTGATCGATATTTGTGCATCCATACCATTAATTATATATCTAGTTGCATGCCATGTCACGTTATTCCATATTACTGCTACATTAACACCCCATACTAGATAATGTGAATCCTACATAGTAATGGAACTATAGCTGCAACCCCTGATAAATATTTGTGCATCCATGCTTTGATCGTGCATCCGTACTTGCGACAGTTTGTTATAAGCACCCTTTTGGTACACTGTGCATCTCTGACTTGACCTGTTACACTACTGCTTGACTTGATACCTGATCCTGTTTCTAATGCCAACAATCCTGACATGTTGTCCCGATGGACATATCTTGTTGTCTGTATGGACATATCTTGTTGTCTGTATAGACAAACCTGTTCCTGCTTGATCATGTGTTAGCATTAGCTTCAGATCTATCAATACCTGACTTGAGCACATAACTTAGGGGTATGGGGAAATCAATGATGAAACCTGACTTGTAACTCGAAAGTTCGATACTTATACTAATCAATTTTATAGGCTAGGCCAGCCCCGGGATGATGCTGCTGACATCATTCATCTGTACATGTTACATGTTTACTGCCTAGCAGTACGTCTCGGATTCATCCTGAGAGTCTTGACCGTGGTCTCGGGCATGCACGGGATACTATTGAGTTATATCGACGATTCATTAAATTGATTTTACAAACTTGAGAGTAGTTAACCCAGTAGCACGGTTTAGTTTTATCGCCGCACTTCACATATACTGTTACACTTCACTGTTCTTTATCCCTGCTCACTTATTACATTCATGTTACTATTTTATAATTCATGCCTGCATATCCTGTTACCTCTGATTATATTATTGTTGATATTGTGACGCGTTGACGTCTGGGTTTTGCATGGCTCAGATCCGCTACCCTTGTCGCAGGCTGAGCAGGAGTACTTCAGCCGACAGGCCGAGCAGTGAGGACCTGTTACTATTCTAGTTTAGTTTCCTTTCAACATTTTTTTATTTCCTGATGTGAGCCCATATTTGGGACGTACCTTCCAGATTGTTATTGTTTTGGATTTATTGCTTCCGCATATTATTTTCTTAACTCATTTATTCTGGCATATGGACATGTACTAGATAGTTTATTTTATTTTCCTATTCTTGATATCTTATAGACAGCCGTAATATGACTGTGGAGGGATGTTTCCTAGCCACAGGTGGCATGGTTGGCTCTGTCATGTGCTGATCTTAGCGCACTCTGGGAAGCGGGGCATGACAGGGTTTGTTTGGTATCATAGCCATAGGATTTAGGTTATCGGGTTGATTCTTTTGTAGTTGGGTATCAGACTCAATACACGAATCAGAAAACCTGTAAATAGGAACATGTCATGCCACATTGTTATCGTAATTCTTGAATCATATCTTTCTCTTGACTCTTGTGTCTTGACGTTATGTAAACTACTTTGCATCTCTGCTTGAAAACCTTTTGGTTCACTATTGTTTCTTTCTATTTTGATGCTAGGATTTGGGCGACTTGAGTGGAGTTATGTGATTGTAACTATGTACCGTGGCATGGTTATAATGCGGTACTCTATTTAAGTAATTTGGAGTTCTAGTCTTGATTCATATCCTTGATTTATGGTCATTATTCATCGCAAGTTTGAATCTTGTTTATTATACTTATCCTTTTGGGTATCTTGACTTCAGATGAAGTCGTTTTCGGTATCCTACTTGTTCATGATTTTCCCGCATTAGCATTATTCGATTCTGGTGCATCCCATTGTTTTATGTCGCCAAGTTTATTGCTACACATTCGATTTCTTGCACGACCCTGTCTAGTTGTTGGGACATAAATGATTGGTGTGAAAAAGTGTTTGTAGTTTACCGCAATCAATAACGGTGTCGCGCGTAGCTAGACCGAGATGAGTACGGGTCATCCTCTGGGAAACGTGGAACCTTTTACTTTTACTATAGATGTGTTGAGAAAGAGAGGAGAGATAAAGAATTTTATAGAATGGTTTCTAGATCTACGTTAAACAAGAATGTAGAATATAGATCTAGATTATTTTAGAGACTTAGATAATATAATAAGAAGGCTTGTAGGGTTCGTTAGGATTTAGTAGTTATGGACGATTAATTAAAAGTTACCATTTTTATCCATTAATAGATTTAGAACTAGAATGACGGTGATGCGTGTAGATTAGGGTTTCTGGAGGGAAAAGGAATCCCACTCTTAACCCTTACCTCGACACGGAACTCCGTTCATATCTAGCATTTACCAAAACAATCATTAATCTAATCTCTAATCGCGGTCGGAACTAGCAAAGAATTGCTAGCGCGCCCGATTAGGATGTTAATGATTCTTTTGAAAAAGTTCCTAAACTTTATAGGACTTAAAAAGGGTTTAATTATTTTCATCGTCCATTAGCCTACCCTAATCCTACAAACCCTAACAAGCGGAGAATTACTCGCGCATGTTGGGAGAAGAAGATGAAAAGAAGGAGAGGGAAAACATAATGTAAAATGCAAAGATAATTAAATAAAATAACTATCTTTATTAATCGACTTGAACAAACTACACTTTAATCCGTAGAAAATGATTACAAACTAGTTGCTTCTCGGTCTTTCCTAAGGAGGTAGTCGAACAGTCGATGATCAGCCTGAATGCGTGAGTGTCTGGGGCTTCGTGATCGCGTCGGCTTGATGGCTTTTCCAAGAGGCTCTCGGTGCCTTTTTATAGTGCAAAGCCAGAATCTTTAGATTGAAAACTTGGTAAAATATAGCATATATTCACCCCAAAAAATCTTAGCTCCCAACTCCATAGAAGTGCGGCGGATCCGCGGCAAATGGTGGCTAGGGCCGCGGATCCGCGCTAAAAGGGTGAGATCTCTTTGTCAATTTTCTTGGGCTTTCTGATTGTGACATTTGGAAATCCGAGGCACCTTTAGAATTAAGAAATCTTCTCTCGGTTGCTTCCAGACTTGGTCTCCAAGTTTGCTTCTTAATTTGGCAAGATTTCTTCAACAACTTGATTTGCTTGATTCTAGCCTTGGAAAATTCTGCAGAACTTGGAAATATTCTGCACAACAACTCAAATAAGATTTTAGTAGACTTTGTTCTACTGGGATTAGATCAATAATTTTATTTGCATACATTTTCCTACCAAATGATAATTAAAATATATATACACATGGAAAATAATGTTTTTACACATAAACCCTCATATGTATAATATATCATATTAAAGTCTTTTTTTAATATAAAAATGGTAGGAAAAATGTACTACAAATGTGCAGTTTTATCGACTGAACAAATACCCCCAAACTTATCTTTGATCGTCCCGAGCAAACTAGTTTATTTAAGAGGAGAAAAAGAAAGGAGAAAACTAAGCACACTTTCGTAGGCAGACACGATTGCACTGAGCACGTGCAACAAGCCGTTAAACCTCTAGGTGTCCCTAGTAGGAGAAGTGTTGTCTCCTGAGGGTTTTCAGCGGATTACACCCACAAAATCCTATAACAAAAGAAAGATGGTGAAATTTACATATAAAGACAAGAAACATAAAAGAAATACTTTGAAAATAAGAGTTTCCAACTACACTAGCTTTTCAGTTGTTATGAGCCCTATCTTAATAGTCATGAAAAGATATTAGAAATCACATTATCCCTCAATAAAACATCGTCTTTATTCTTCATTCCTACCTTTCATCCAAACATTGATCATATAACCCCACGTGTGTGTGAAGAACATCCCTACACTCGGAGAATTCAATTCAAGCTATCATACTCTTGTCCATCTACCTTAATACTTTTTAATTTGATGAATATTAAGATTCGCTCACATCTTTTCATGCGACCGTTAATACTTCTTGAGGTACTAACCGGCCGATTACTCATGTGCTTGCTGATTAGGTGATAGTATTTTCCTCGTCTTGCACCACCTAAGGCTTAGCAGTGACTCCCAAACCAGTTGGCCTTAGGGCACTAGGTGAAGAGGCACCCTCGCTATATTTTTTTATTGCTGTCTTGGCGATACAAAACCAGTGTTCATTTTTTTCTTTTCACCATTTTTATATTTTCTTCATTTTTTTCACTTCCTTCATACTTTGGCTTTTAGACAAGAGCATTTCAAGGTATCCTCTACTATCCCGAGTTTCAAGACGTGTGTAAGTGCATATAGTAGGGTATCAACATTCAAATGTTTGGCTTCCAGAATAGAAACTATTTTTCAGACTTATTTTTATCCTCAGATTAGTGACTTCTTTCATTTTACTAACCCTTGGGACAACAGCTCATAACTACTTATTACTAGTTCGTGTAAGAAAACTTCTAATTTTCTTGGTTTTCTTAAACTATTCCAATCTTTTGGATGTAATTTTTCACTTTCTACTCTTTTGTTATAATTTTTTTTAAAATTTTTGAAAATGTTGTGCTTATGCAAAGTATGATGCAAACTGATGTGTAAATAAGCACAAACCTCCCCCAAACCTGTTTACAGCAGTGTCCTCACTGATGTCATCCGTTAAGCTCAAAAACCTGTAGACTTGGGAGAAAATTATTAATGGAAGCAAGAATATATGAAAGTGAAAATCCTCCCCAAAACTTATTTTAGGCTCACATTTTTGTAAAAATTATTTTCTTTCAAGAGCCAAAATATACCACCCCTCCTCCAAACTTGAGTTAAACAATTTTAATCTTTTAAACTCACACGAGGGGGTCAAGGTTATTGGTCAATGCCAAGCTTTGCAAAGATCGAAGGTCAACACCAACCATTCAAAAATTTTATCAATGAAACACCAAGGTTGGTGGAAGAACATGTCACCTATTGACGTGAAGAAGTGGGGAGGTGACAAGAGGTGTAATGGAAAAAGATTGCGTCTCAATTTGGAGAGACGACACAGTGATAGTGATGATGGATTACACGCATTATCATGATTGTCCAAAAGAAGGGGTGGAGGTCCAATTTCTTCATCTTGGAGTTTATTCATCTCAACACCCGTGTTTTGTAAAAATGCGAGTTCATCAGCGAAAATTTCCTCAAAGCTTTCATCGATACCCCGAAGAATAATGTCATCAGAAAAAATGGGATGATCGTCAGACTCTATAAAAAGTTCCTCATCAGATGTTGACCCGGACAACTCGGTGGAAGAGTCCGTGTCAAGCAACATCATATGAAAAGAGTTAGAATTATGAGGTTGATCATATTCGCTGCTGTCGACATCCATTAATTCGACAGAATACACATAAGCATAGGGTTCGGAGGGTTCACTTCCCAACCTGTAAATGTTAAGCTCAATTGACTTCTTTCCAAAGGATAGGGTCATAGAGCCATTTCTACAATTAATTACTGCGTTGGAAGTGGCCAAAAAGGGTCGACCGAGTATCACCGGGATTTGATTGCGTGGGTTTGCCACAGGTTGTGTATCTATAACGATAAAGTCCACAGGGAATATGAATTCCCCAACTTTGATTAACACATCCTCTAGCTCACCCCTTGGTTGGGTGATAGATCGATCGGCCATCTGAAGAGTGCAATGCGCAGGTTTTAACTCTCCGATCCCTAATTGCTCATAAACAGAATACGGAAGCAAGTTAACACTAGCACCCAAATCGAGTAGAGCACGATTGATATTTTTACCCCCAATAGAAATAGAAATTGTAGGACTTCCGGGGTCCTTTCGTTTCTTGGGTAGTTGTTGTGTAAAAGCAGTGCTCACATTACTCGCAAGGAAAACTTTTTTAGGTACTTGAACTTTTTGCTTCCTAGTGCACAAGTCCTTTAAGATTTTTGCATATGACGGAACTTGTTGAATAGCATCTAGGAGAGGAATGTTTATGTTAACTTGCTTACAAATTTCCACAATCTTCTCCATTTGTGGACTTGGTCTGTTGCTCCTTAACCTGTTTGGATAAGGTGCTTGATCAATAAGTTTTGGGTCCAACGTTTGTGGAGAAGACTGTGGGGATGGATTCGATCCCAAAACTGGAGTGGGAATCGACTTAGATAGATTTGGCGAAATGGGCGAAGGGTTCGAGCTTTGGGGAAAACGGAGAATAGGCTCGGATGAAGGTGGGAGACTAGACGAATTAGGGGAAGAAGAAGAAGCTGGGGTATCATCGGTGTCACTATCATCACACTGTTCACCCACTCAGTCATTCAGCACTTTTCCCGATCTCAACGTGGTAACAGCACTCACATTATAACTTTGTGAGTGGCCAGGATTAGGTATGGGTTGAGATGGGAGTTTCCCTTTCTCTCTCGCACTCATTGAGGCGTTTAACTGTGCGATTTGGTTTTCTATTGATTTAATACTCTCACCATGGGAGGAGGAGTTTTTCGTTAGGGTATCAATAGAAGACCTCATCTCAGCCGAATTTTGCATGGATTGTTTCATGAACATATCTAAAGTTTGTGCAAGAGAGTTGTCAGTACCGGCCACTTGTGGTGTAGAAATGTTGGCCGGATTTTAGAAATTCTATGACTGAAAGGGGGACTGATTCTGTGGTTGTGGTAGCTGTGGAGGAGGTCTTTGATAATTGCTTTGTTGGTTTTGATTCCAAGCAAAGTTAGGATGATTCCTCCATCCTTGATTGTACGTGGAAGAATAAGGGTCGTTTCTAGGTCGCTGCTGAAAAGCAGCATTAGCTTGAAACGAAGCATTCATAGGACATTCTTCCGTTAAGTGTGAACAGCAACTACAAACGGTCTTAGGAAGCGTGACCTGATTTAGGGAGAATGTTGAGAACTTGTTTTCAATAGCATCGAGTTTCTTCTGAATCGCTGCCATTTCGGCTTTTACTGCGATAGAAACATCGAGCTGGTGAATACCTCCCTTAGTTGAAGGTGGTCTTACGCTTTCCCACTGCAACGTGTGTTCAGCAAGGTCTTCCAGATATTTCCATGCTTCACCGTCATCTTTAGACATGAAATTGCATTGACACATTGTTTCAAGCATCTGCTTTGTCGCTGGATTAATGCCCTCATATATAATCCGACATAAATCCCATCTTTGTATTCCGTGATGGGGGCATTGGACAAGCAGATCTTTGAAACGTTCAAAGCACTTCCAAAATGGTTCATTGGGAAGCTGGGTGAACTGGTTGATCTCGCTCCTAACATGTGCAGTCTTATGATTTGGGTAAAACTTCTTAAGAAATGCTACGACGAATTCATCCCAATTAGTGATAGAGTGTGCGGCAGTATTGTAAAGCCATTTTTCTGCCAAGTCGCACAGTGTGAATGGGAGAAGACGCAAGCGCATAGCATCTAAAGTCAATTGTGAAGTACCCATCATTACGCATACGTTTTCGAATTTGGTGATGATAACGTACGCGTCTTCCGACTCAAGCCCGTGAAATTTGGGCAGCAGATTGATGTAGTGGGGTTTGATTTCGAAATTATCCCCGTTAGGTGGTGGAAGAGATAGACAAGTAGGAAGAGGACCACGAATAGGATAGCATCTCTCTTGGAGAGAGATGCGCGGTGGATTCTGCTCACCTGCGGGCGGTGGCAGCGTGGTGTTATAATTAGATGGAGTGCCGTCCATCACGGTTGATGTGGTGTGTGGTGGGGGAAAAGAAGATGAAGAAGTACCGACTTCGGCGTCGATAGCAGGAACGCGGACAAGACGGGCACTAGGATCCCGTGTCCAGCCGAGCATGCACTAAGCGGGTTTAGTGCAAGTGGCAGCGTGTGTGTGATTTTAAAATTGGCTTGTTTTGAAAAAGTGGGACTCAAGACAAATCTCCCTAAGATGCACAAGCAACCCTAGAACTAAGGTTACTTAGGTCCAGTCTCTAGACTGCTCTTAGACTTCCAAAGGACAAGCCGTAGGATCAATCCTCTATCGCCTCCGTACTATCCTTGTAGCCAGATAAGTGCTAGGTAAGTGGGAAGGAACCACGTCGTGGGCCTAATTAAAAACCACTAGCCTTTGTCACACTTGCCTAGGCACTACAAAAGTAATGCGGATAAACGATAGATTACCCACGACCTTCCTCTGTCCTTATTGAGCGCGACAGTCCTTAGAGTCTGGTCTAGATATTTTATAAATTAATGAAGGGTTGATCTATATGCTCGGTTTATGATTTGTGGGGCTTAGGAAGGGTGATGAAATCCCCACATAATCTTGATTTGGTCTTTGCCCCTTAAAGTCCGTATTAAATATGCAAAACAAAACCAATCACAAAACTTTTGCAAAAAGATTTTTGAGCGGCGCAATTTTGCAAAGAATCCTGCAGAAAATAGATTTTATTGGATTCGAGGAGAGAGAGAAGGAGTTAAGAAATATACCAGAGAAGATTGAAGCCCTAATTCCTCCAAATTGCCGCGATTCCGCCGCAGAAGGGGTGCTTTTGCCGCGGTTCCGCCGCGTGGTAGAGAGAACAGTTGATGAAAATATTTCTGTGATCTCCTTTGCTCCTCTGGATCTCTAAAATTGTCTCTGTTTCCTATTCTCCTTAATTCTGTGACTCCAGATTTCCTCGCAAAATTCACGCACAAATCGTTAAATATGCAATTTGCAGTTTTTTGTGTTAATAATGATATGACACGTCTAAGAATTCAACACAAATAGTAAAAATAAAAAATTACGCACGTATCCCCGGCAACGGCGCCATTTGATTGGTGTGAAAAAGTGTTTGTAGTTTACCGCAATCAATAACGGTGTCGCGCGTAGCTAGACCGAGATGAGTACGGGTCGTCCTCTGGGAAACGTGGAACCTTTTACTTTTACTTTAGATGCGTTGAGAAAGAGAGGAGAGATAAAGAATTTTATAGAATGGTTTCTAGATCTACGTTAAACAAGAATGTAGAATATAGATCTAGATTATTTTAGAGACTTAGATAATATAATAAGAAGGCTTGTAGGGTTCGTTAGGATTTAGTAGTTATGGACGATTAATTAAAAGTTACCATTTTTATCCATTAATAGATTTAGAACTAGAATGACGGTGATGCGTGTAGATTAGGGTTTCTGGAGGGAAAAGGAATCCCACTCTTAACCCTTACCTCGACACGGAACTCCGTTCATATCTAGCCTTTACCAAAACAATCATTAATCTAATCTCTAATCGCGGTCGGAACTAGCAAAGAATTGCTAGCGCGCCCGATTAGGATGTTAATGATTCTTTTGATAAAGTTCCTAAACTTTATAGGACTTAAAAAGGGTTTAATTATTTTCATCGTCCATTAGCCTATCCTAATCCTACGAACCCTAACAAGCAGAGAATTACTCGCGCATGTTGGGAGAAGAAGATGAAAAGAAGGAGAGGGAAAACATAATGTAAAATGCAAAGACAATTAAATAAAATAACTACCCTTATTAATCGACTTGAACAAACTACACTTTAATCTGTAGAAAATGATTACAAACTAGTTGCTTCTCGATCTTTCCTAAGGAGGTAGTCGAACAGTCGATGATCAGCCTGGATGCGTGAGCGTCTGGGGCTTCGTGATCGCGTCGGCTTGATGGCTTTTCCAAGAGGCTCTCGGTGCCTTTTTATAGTGCAAAGCCAGAATCTTTAGATTGAAAACTTGGTAAAATATAGCATATATTCACCCCAAAAAATCTTAGCTCCCAACTCCATAGAAGTGCGGCGGATTCGCGGCAAATGGTGGCTAGGGCCGCGGATCCGCGCTAAAAGGGTGAGATCTCTTTGTCAATTTTCTTGGGCTTTCTGATTGTGACATTTGGCAATCCGAGGCACCTTTAGAATTAAGAAATCTTCTCTCGGTTGCTTCCAGACTTGGTCTCCAAGTTTGCTTCTTAATTTGGCAAGATTTCTTCAACAACTTGATTTGCTTGATTCTAGCCTTGGAAAATTCTGCACAACTTGGAAATATTCTGCACAACAACTCAAATAAGATTTTAGTAGACTTTGTTCTACTAGGATTAGATCAATAATTTTATTTGCATACATTTTCCTACCAAATGATAATTAAAATATATTAACACATGGAAAATAATGTTTTTACACATAAACCCTCATATGTATAATATATCATATTAAAGTCTTTTTTTAATATAAAAATGGTAGGAAAAATGTACTACAAATGTGCAGTTTTATCGACTGAACAATAAACACTGGAAATGGGAAAGATCATATCTAGTAATGAGTGCAAGGATTGTTCAGTTGTTATTTGCGGACGAGAGTTATTTGCAGATTTCTTGGTGATCGATACTGGCAGCTATGACGTTGTCTTGGGAATGGACTTTCTCGGCACTTTCCATACTCATATTGATTATAGAGCAAAGAAAGTGATTTTCCAAATTCCCGAACATCCGGAGTTTATTTTCACTGGAGGAAGCAGTTCTGTCGGGCCAGTCGAGTTTAGGGCTAGGCCGACAAGCAGTGTTCATTCGTCAATGGAAGTTGATAAGGAGAAAGCGCCAGCTGTAGTTCGAGAGTTCATTGACGTGTTCGAGAACATCTCGGGTTTACCGCCAAAACGAGATGTGGAGTTCGCGATCGATCTTGTTCCTGGTGCAGCGCAAATCTCAAAGGCGTACTATCCAATGGCACCAGTGGAGTTGGAAGAAGTCAAGAAGCAGGTCACCGAATTACTAGAGAAGGGTTTGATTCGCAGCAGTAATTCACCTTGGGGAGCTCCGGTTCTTCTAGTCAAGAAGAAAGATGGCACAAGAAGGATGTGCATCGATTATCGAGAATTAAACCGTGTGACTATTAAGAACAAGTACCCGATCCCTCGCATTGGAGAATTATTCGAGCAACTCAGTGGCGCGAGGGTATTCTTGAAGCTGGATTTATGATCCGGATATCATCAGGTCCGAGTTAAATCAGAGGATATTTACAAGACTGCGTTCCGAACTCGGTATGGACATTATGAGTATTTAGTGATGCCATTCGGAGTCACGAATGCACCGGCGATATTTATGGACTTGATGAACCGAATCTTTTCACCGTTCGTGGACCAGTTATAGTGGTGTTCATTGATGATATTTTGGTCTACTCGAAAAGCCTAGAAGAGCATGCAGAACACTTGAAGATCGCACTGCAGACATTGAGACAAGAAAGATTATATGCAAAAATGAGCAAGTGCGAGTTTTGGCTTGATGAAGTGAAGTTTTTGGGGCACTTCGTATCCAGAGATGGAATCGCCGTTGACCCTGAGAAGATTGCAGCAGTTCAAGATTGGCCAATTCCGAAGAACGTAGCAAAGATCAGAAGTTATCTTGGACTTGCCGGATATTATAGAAGATTCGTGGAGAATTTTGCTCGTTTGGCTGAGCCTTTGACCAAGCTTACGCAAAAGGAAGTACCGTTCATATGGACGGATAGATGTGCATCAGCTTTTGAGGCGTTGAAGCAAAAGTTGATCACCGCTCCTATTTTGACCGTACCAGACAGTTCCGGAGGATTGGTGATTCACAGCGACGAATCTGGAAAAAGGTCTGGGATGTGTTTTGATGCAGCATGGGAAAGTTATAGCTTACACATCGAGACAGTTGAAAACCCATGAGAAGAATTACCCAACTCATGATTTGGAGCTTGCAGCAATGATTTTTGCTCTGAAGATTTGGAGACACTACCTATTGGACGAAAGGGTCGAAATATTCACCGATCACAAAAGCCTGAAGTACGTGTTCACACAGAAAGAGCTTAACATGAGGCAGCGTAGATGGTTGGAGCTGATGGCTTACTATGATCTTGATCTTAAGTACCATCCGGGGAAAGTTAATGTAGTGCCGGATGCGCTCAGTCGGTTGCCAGCATTTCGGATGCTGACTGCATGGAGAGAGTTTATCGATGATTTTTGGAGATTCGAGTTGGAGATCGTGCTACCGCATTCTTCAGGACAGTTGATGCAGCTGCAAGTACAGTCGTCGTTGATCAAGAATATTAGATAAGCGCAGTCATAGGACCTAAGATTGCAGAAGTTTCGAGAACAGATTGAAGCGGGACTTCGAACGGACTTGTTGATCATGAAGATGGTTCGTTGCGATATGGTAGCCGTTTGTGTGTGCCAAAAGGAGACATTCGTGAAGAAGTTATGAAGGAGGAACACAGTTCCGCATATTCTGTACATCCAGGAGGCACGAACATGTACCGTGATCTAAGACAGCATTTCTGGAGAGAAGGCATGAAAAGGGAGATTGCTCGTTTTGTAGCGAAGTGCTTGGTGTGTCAGCAAGTTAAGGCTGAACATTAAAGGGTAGCTGGTTTATTACAACCACTTCCGATTCCTCAATAGAAGTGGGAATATATAACCATGGATTTCGTGACAGCTTTACCGCGGAGTCCAAAGGGCAACAATGCAGTTTGGGTGATTGTTGATCGATTGACCAAGGCAGCTCATTTCATTCCGTTTCGAGTTGGTCAGTCAACAGAAGCGTTAGCAGAACGGTACATGCAAGAGATTGTGAGATTGCATGGAGTACCTGTGAGCATCGTTTCCGATCGTGATACCCAATTCTTATCGCATTTCTAGAGGAGTTTACAGGAAAGTTTGGGAACGCGATTGAAGTTTAGCACTGCTTATCATCCCCAGACAGATGGACAGTCGGAGAGAACGACCCAAACTCTTGAAGACATGTTGAGAGCTTACATGTTAGACTTCAAGGGTTCATGAGAGGATCATCTACACTTGGTGGAGTTTTCTTACAACAACAGCTTTCAGGCGACTATTGAGATGGCTCCATTCAAAGCATTGTATGGTCGCAAGTGTCGCTCACCCGTTTGTTGGGACGATGTTGGAGAACGAAAATTGTTAGGACCGGATTTGATCGTGAAAACAGTAGAGAAAGTTAATACTATCCGGAATCACATGAAGGCGGCACAAGATCGGCAGAAGAGTTGGGCCGACACATCGAGAAGACCTCTAGAGTTCGTTGTTGGTGATCTGGTATTCTTGAAGATATCACCTACTATATGAGTAATTCGTTTTGAGAGTCGACGTAAGCTTAGTCCTCGATTCGTAGGGCCTTTCGAGATTATGGAGCATGTTGGAGAAGCGGCTTATCGATTGGCTTTACCACCATTTTTGGCGAATGTTCATGACGTGTTTCATGTATCTCAACTCCGTAAGTATGTTCGAGATGAAACACACGCGCTGGATCATTCAGAACTGACTGTAAGAGAGGATTTGACTTTTGAGGAACGACCGATGTCGATTGTTGATCGAAGAGAAAATGTCCTCAAGAACAAGATTATCCCTCTCGTACTTGTTTCTTGGGTGAATCGCTCACACGGAGAATCGACTTGGGAACGTGAAGATGAGATTCGACAGAAGTTTCCACACCTATTCTTGTAGATTTTTGATTGTTTATCTTTTCTTGTTGTGGGAATTTCGAGGACGAAATTCTTTTTGTAGTTGGGTATAATGTAACACCCTAATTCATTTATAACAATTCTAGTATTTCTTTATTTATGGTATTTTCCTAATTATTTGTGTTTTGGGTGCGAATAGTGTATTTGACATTTGTATTTGCATCCGACCCGACCCGCTTGCTTGAAACCCGTCTTGATTCCTATTTATGGTTTATCCTGGTTCATTATATGGATCCGTGCGCTTTCATTAATTGTACATTGTATACTCGCATTATTTCTAGCATCTGCATTTTTTTAATATAACATTTAAAGTCACATAAAATATTTTAAAAATATCTTGCATAGCCTGCATGATACCCCCGACCCTGTCGTAGCATCCGCGCACCCCCGTTCAGTGAAACAGACTTGTTTGGATGGCTACGCATACGTACGTGCATCCGTTCTTGGGGGTATGCATTTTCATTACCCGGATATCCAATTTTAATTTTGGTCGACACTTATATTTTTCGTATTTTAAAACTGGATTTTTAGACCCGACCCGGACGTGTTTTGGACTATTTTTGTATTAGCCAAATATTAAATATTTTATTAATATTTTATTAAACAGTACCTTAAAAATTTTGTTACCAGGAATTTTTTTTTAAATTTTTAAAGGAAATCTTTTTTAGAAACTCATAACAGCCTCTCTCCCTCTCTCTCTCTCTCTCTTTCTCTCCCCCCTCGCGATTACTGTACACTTCTCGAGTCGCGTCACCCCCTTCTCTCGCTTACGCTCACCTCCCTCTTCTCTTTTCTTCTCCCTCTTCTATTTAAACCTGAACCTCTCCACGAGAAACCCACTGCCGCTAACGTAAACCCTAATTCTAACTCCTCTGCCTCCTCAACCCTCGTCATCATCTTCCTCATCTCCTCGTCACCCTCATCTCCATCTCTTCCACTCTTCTTCCTCGCCATCTCCGAGCTCCCCACTGCAAACCCTATAACCCCTGCACACCCAAACCAACCTAAGAACCTCCACCCTCCACCGCCGACGACCTTCACCCCGTCGTCGCCAGCATCTTCAATCTCCTCTCCTCTTCTCTTCATCACTACCATCACCTTTCTTTCCGTGCAACCCCGACCACCAAGAAACCCTAACCGAGCCGAGCACCCTGCACACCATTGCCTCGTGGAGCTCCGTTAACCCGACGACCTCACACCGTCGTCACCCTCTCGTCTCCTCTGTCCTAAAACCCAGACCACCTTCTTCTTCTTCCTCTTCTTCTCCTTCTTCTTCTTCTTTCTTCTTTCTTTCTTGATTTCTTGTTCTTTTCCGGCGATCACCCACCAGAGCCGTGCTCGACACCGACGATCCGAGTAATCCAGTGAACGTCCCTTGCTTACGTGGTTACCTTCTTGCTTGCCTGGACCCGTCTCGCGTGCCGTGTGTGCGTTGCAACGTTTAACCAACGTCGGACGTGCCATACGTATCCGTCGTGTGATCCAATCGAGGTAAGTTTATCTTGCTGTATGCTATAATACTTATCTTGCATTCATATGAATAAAAATATCACATGTTGATTGTATTATACATCCGTACTAATGTTTTACTGTTTTCGGATACCCGTATTCATCCATATCATTTAATATACATGTAGCTGCATTTACAGATCATATTAATTCATGTTATTATTGTAGTAGCACCCCATGCTTAATAGTTGCATCCCACTTAGTCTCGGAGCTGTAAATGTAACCCCTGATCGATATTTGTGCATCCATACCATTAATTATATATCTAGTTGCATGCCATGTCACGTTATTCCATATTACTGCTACATTAACACCACATGCTAGATAATGTGCATCTTACATGGTAATGGAACTATAGTTGCAACCCTTGATAAATATTTGTGCATCCATGCTTTGATCGTGCATCCGTACTTGCGACAGTTTGTTATAAGCACCCTTTTGGTACACTGTGCACCCCTGACATGACCTGTTACACCACTGCTTGACTTGAGACCTGGTCCTGTTTCTAATGCCAACAATCCTGACATGTTGTCCCGATGGACATATCCTGTTGTCTGTATAGACAAACACGTTTCTGCTCGATCCTGTGTTGGCATTAGTTTCAGATCTATCAATACCTGACTTGAACACATAACTTGGGGTTATGGGGAAATCAATGATGAAACTTGACTTGTAACTTGACGGTTCGATACTTATACTGATCAGTTTTACGGGCTAGGCCAGCCCCGGGATGATACTGCTGACATCATTCGTCTGTATATATTACCTGTTTACTGCCTAGCGGCACGTCTTGGATTCAGCCCGAGAGTCTTGACCGTGGTCCCGGGCATACACGGGATACTATTGAGTTTTATCGACGATTCATTAAATTGATTTCACAAACTTGAGAGTAGTTAATCCAGTAGCATGGTTTAGTTTTATCGCTGCACTTCACATATACTGTTACACTTCACTGTTTTTTTATCCCTGCTCACTTATTACATTTATGTTACTATTTTATAATTCATTCCTGCATATCCTGTTACCCTTGATTTTATTATTGTTGATACTGTGACGCGCTGACGTCTGGGTTTTACATGGCCCAGATCCGCTACCCTTGTCGCAGGCCAAGCATGAGTACTTCAGCCGACAGGCCGAGCAGTGAGGACATGTTAGTATTCTAGTTTAATTTCCTTTCAGTATTTTTTTATTTCCTGATGTGAGCCCGTATTTTGGACGTACCTTCCAGATTGTTATTGTTTTGGATTTATTGCTTCCGTATATTATTTTCTTAACTCGTTTATTCTGGCATATGGGCATGTACTAGATAGTTTTTTTTTTTTTCTGTTCTTGATATCTTATAGACCGCTGCAATATGACTGTGGAGGGATATTTTCTAGCCACAGGTAGTATGGTTGGCTCTGTCACGTGCCGATCTTAACGCATTCTGGGAAGCACGGCGTGGCAAGCTCGATCGACGACAATGGAGGAGAAACTCGGCGACGAGGAAGGCGGCAACGAGAGTGCGGCGGCGACAATGGACGAGGATAGACGACGATAGGTGACGATGCCTGTGGTGCGGGTTGGTGGGAAATTTTGGGGAACAGGGGGAAAATTCTTAGCTTTATTTTTATTTAAATAACCCTATTTTGCCCCTACGGATTAATCCGTAGGGCTCTCTTTTACGGCACCGTAGGGCCAAATAAAGACATTACATTTTAATATTTTTTAATTTATTTATGTTTCTACGGATTTAGCCGTAGAGACAAACAATGCCCCTACGGAGTAAATCGTAGGGACAATAAAAAGTTGTCTTTACGAATTTTTCTATCCGTAGGGGCAACCCCTCGTTGTAATAGTGAAACAAGCTATTTTCATGTTTGTTCGTTTATTTTATCGGGTTTTAATTTAGGTTCAAGCTCGACTTCAAATTTTTATGAAGATGATCGAGGTTACGAGCTTCAAGGTTTTTTAACAACCCGGACCTAGCTTGACGTTAATTAACTTGGAGATGAGTGTTCTTTGTGGGAATTAGGTACTAATATCCAAAAATACTTAATTTAAGGGACTTATATGGGAAAAAAACTCAATGAAAAAATTGGTGTGCATAGGCCCACGCTTGTCAGTCAGTGGGTGCATAAATGGGTGATGAAAATACAGCCCATGGCTTTTAGGATGATGTCAATGTCAGTGTGGGGCTCACGGAATTTTGGCTTAATAGCGAAGGAAGGATCTTGGGGGCAAAGACGGCATTTGGTTGGTAGGGTGAAAAAATGTGTGTGCGCGCGTGCGTGGGTTTGTGGGGCGCGGGCTGGGGTAGGGTGCGGGCGTAGGGGTGTTAAAACCAAGCAGTATTTTGGTTAGTGATCACATCTTGTCATCTTATATCCTAACTCCTAAGTTGAGATTATAAGATGAGAAGCTATAAATATTTGAAAGTTATCTGCAAATCATGAGTCATGGATGAACCAGATAAACGCGGAAATAAAAATTAAACAAATAACGGAAAACATAAAATATCAATTTAAGAAGACGCAAAGATTTTACGTCGAAACCCAAACGGGAAAAACCACATACATCAGTAGAGAACATTTCACTATTGGTGGAGAATTACATAATTTCTCTTTTTCTCTCAATTTTCTCTCTCTAACTCTAAACAATTGACTTTATATTTATAGCCTACAATTAATTCTTAGAGATAAGTATAAGATTAAAATTTGGAGCTAATCAAATATACAATTTAAATCAAATATCAAATTTAAATCTTTTCTAAATAACTAATTTGGATTTATCTCTAATAAACAAATTCTAAAACAAATAGGATTAGGATTATATAATCAATTCTAACAATTTCCATCTTGGTTTTAAAATCTGCCAGTTGTGAACCGTCTTGCCAGGAGTCTTTGCTGTTGATCGTCCCTTAAAGCTATTTCCATCTATCAACGATAAGCAAGTCAAAACAATGTGTGAACTTCCGAGTAGGTACCGGCTTAGTACACATATCTTCTGGGTTGTCTTCTGTACCACCCTTCTGTATCTTGATCATTTTCTCAGTCCGGATGAAGTGATATCTCACATCGATGTGCTTAGTCCTGTCATGATACTGTAATACTCCAGAGCAGTGCGAGTAGGGTGTTTTTCGTCACCCTATTGAGATGGGAATACGCGTCGCTTGTCAGGCGTACTACAGATTTCCCCTGCATAGGGTAGGCGGGGGATTTATTGATTGTGGGGATCCGAATCTCCGGCAGCCGCGGACTAAATTGCCGTTAATTAGCCATCGCCTTTGAAGCGAGAGAACCTCCGATTGACGGCTCAAACTGGTCATGCAAACTCAACGTGCAGTGTGCATATGTGTGTTTTGAGGGGTTTTGGATATATCGGGGGCCTCACAGAGTTTACGAGGAAAGTGTTGTGGAGTGTGTGTGTGTGTGTATGAAAGAGAGGGACAATAGCGTCCAAAGGATGTATGGGTGCCAGCGCCTCACGTGCCCAGCATGCGAGCGCTGGGCACCAGCACCTCACATGCTTGGCATACGGGTGCTGGACGCCAGTGCCTCACGTGCTTGGCACGCGGGTGCTGGGCGCCGGCGGGAAAAAAAGGGCTTAGGCCCTATACTGGGAGTTGTACTCCCAATTGACCTTTGGAGTTAAACTCCTGAAAAAGAGGACAAAGGGGCTTAGCCCCTGCACTGGGAGTTGTATTCTTAAAAAGAAAGATTTATTAATATATATATATATATATATATTATTTTTTTATGAAGTTAAACTCCCAAGATATTTTCGGAGATGATGAAAGGGGAATCCTTTCTTCTCCCTTGAGCTCTAAATCTTCTCTTGAGCTATGGATCTTCCCAAAGTGGGATTTTTGGAGATAGGTCTCCTTCATTCTCCTCTTTATTGGCTGGATCTTGAAGAAGAAAGGAGGGTGAGACTTAAAAATCTCTCCTTTTAGAAATTTGATGGATGATTTGAGTTCGCTTTCAAGAACTTTATGGTGAAAAACTATTTATTTTTGGGAAAGAAAGAGTTGAACTCTTGATTTAATTCAGAAAAGTGGAAGAAGGTTTAGAACCTTGAGAAAGGGGAAGGAGGCACAAACCCTAGCATTTGAGGGGAATGGAAAAAAGTTTTTTTTTCTTTCTATTTCATTATCATGTTGTTTTATATAGGCTTACAAATTTACACATAGCCCCTTGGCCTTTACAAATGGTATTTTGCTCATTCCATATCTCATGTGCTCATTTCTTTTGCACATGAGTAATGGGCTTTAAAAAAATTTGGTTTTATGCATAATTTTCTTACATTTATTCATAAAAATTACATCAAAATTATTTATTATATAATTTTCATATTGGCATGTGGGAGGCTGACCGCGGGGCTCGACTTGGGCATGGGTCCACTTGGCCTGGGCTTGGGTCCAATTGGCTTGGGATTGACTTTGATTTTGACTTGGTCAACCGGGGTGTAATTTTTGATTCCAACAGTGTGGTCTTCAGATATCATGGTGATCTGCTCTGTCCATACTTAGTGCGGTCTCTTGCTGACATCTTAGTGATCTGAGTGAGGGAGGTTTAGAACAATGAGATCAGTTCCCTGAAGCACATTCCGAAAGAGGGGCGAACTGCATTATAAATATAATGATACCACCATTAATTATGGAGGCTCCTTTTGGATAAACCGGCACTCCGGAGTTATTGAGTTAAGCATGCTCGGGTTAGGGAAATCCTAGAATGGGTGGCCATCTCGGAAGTGGCCCTTTTCGAGTCTGGTTTTCTCTAAAGGACAAAACCGTACGGTTTCGGCCAGGACGGACAATACCATCCGTACTAGGGTATACAATACCATCCGTACTGGGCCATAGGGGCATTACATCTATGGTGGCCTATGCAGGTCACTCAGTAGTAGGTCTGTGGTTCGAGAACGAATCATTGTTCTTAGGTGGGGAATGTAATACCTCAGAGCAGTGCGGTTTTCAGACATCATGGTGATCTGCTCTATCCATACTCAGTGCGGTCTGTTCTCCTGGGAAGTGGCCCCTTCTCGAGTCTGGTTCGCTTCAAAGGACAAAACAGTGCAGTTTCTGCCAGAGCGTACAATACTATCCGTACCGGGGCATGGGGCGTTACAGATGCACCCGATCCTTTGTTAAACATATAGCACTCAAGCTGTCACAAAACAACATAACTTGATCTTGATTTAAGCCGAGAACACCGGCTAAATTTTTTAACCAGATGTCTTCCTTCGCTGCTTCTGTCAATACCATGTACTCTGTCTCTGTAGTAGATAAGGCGACCGGAGGCTATACTGTACCTTTCCAACTAACGACAGAACCGGCTAATGTGAAAACATAGCCAATCACTGATCTTCTCCCATCAAAGATCGGTTGCATAATCCGAATTAGAATAACCTGCTACTTCATGACACGTATTAACTTCTCCGTAAATCAGACCAACATCCGCCGTCCCTCTGAGATGTCGGAATATTCGCTTCACTGCTTGTCAATGTTCCTTTCTAGGCTGAGTCATGTATCTGCTAACAACGGTAACTGCGTGTGCAGTATCTGGCCTAGTGCACACTATGGTATACATCAAACTTCCCACAACACTAGCATATGGGACTCGAGACATATGCTCCGCTTTTTTTTTCTGACTGATGTGAGAGAGCTACCGAAAGACAAATACTAGTAGCCAATGGAGTAGTTATAGACTTCGCATCTGACATGTTGAACCTATTCAACATCTTCTAAATATAGCTCTCTTGTGATAAGAAAATCTTCCACTGCTTGTAATCCCTATATATCTCCATACCCAAAATCTTTTGAGCTGCTCCAAGATCTTTCATCTCGAACTCACCACTAAGAAGCACTTTCAATTTCTGAATCTTCGATTTGTCTCGAGCTGCAATAAGCATACCATCTACATATAGGAGTAAATAAACAAATGAGTCGTCTTCTAGTCTTCTATGATAAACGCAACAATCATACGGAATCCTATTGCAGCCATGTTCTATCATGAACATGTAAGATCTTTTGCAGCATTGCCTCGGAGACCGCTTTAACATGTACAATGATCTCCGCAATCTGCAAACATGATCTTTCTTACCGTGAACAGTGAATCTCTCTGCCTGACTCATCAAGATATGCTTCTCTAACTCTCCATGAAGAAAAGTCATCTTCACGTCGAGTTGCTCTAATTCCAGGTCCTGATGTGCTACCATAGCAAGTAACACGCGAATAGAAGTATACCTCACAACGGGGAAACATATCTCGTTGTAATCTACTCCCACTTTCTGACTATAGCCCTTAACAACTAGATGAGTTTTGAATCTTGTTCCCTATTCACCCAGGATTCCGTATTGCTTCTTAAAGATCCACTTGCATCCTATAATTTTTTCCCTCTGGCGGCTTAACAAGATCTCATGTCTAATTCTTATGAAGAGATTCCATCTCTTCTCCCATTGCAGCAATCCACTGAATAGACTCGGCACCAGAAATAGCCTCTCTATAACTAGAGGGCTCAGGAGACTCCACCTCTTTCGCTGCATTAAGTACATACGGTACCAAATACTCGTAACCATACATCCGAGGAGGATGGATATGCCTCCACGGACGATCGGAGGCAATACTGTATGGTTGTTGTTGAGGTTGCTGCTGTGTATCTGACTCGGGTACATTCTCATGATAAGACTGAAATGGAGTGATTTCAAACTCCACATGTTTACTGGCATCTTTCTCTTTATGTGCAGAAACATCAAGCTCCATTTTAGGACGAAATATATAATTTTATTCAAAAGTCATATTTCTACTATGTATAACTTTTGAATCAGAAGCCCAAATTCTATAACCCTGACCTCAATATCATTCCCGAGAAAAATACCCTTCTTTGTCCTAGGCTCCAACTTTCTCTCACTGACATGATAATAAGTAGGGCAACCAAATACTCTAAGGGTAGAATAATCAGCAGGTTTTTCGAACCATACCTATATAGGGGTCTTGCAATCAATGGCTGTTGAGGGAGAGCGATTCACCAAGTAATACGCCATAGTAACAGCTTCGGCCCAAAAATCCTTAGACAAGCCAGCATTGGAAAGTATGCACCGTGCTCTCTCTAATAACGTTCTGTTCATACGTTCTGCGACACCATTCTGCTGCAGAGTCTCTTTAACTATACGGTGCCTTGTGATGCCCTTATCTTTGCAGAACTCATTAAACTGATTCGAACAGAACTCCATACCATTATCAGTATAAAAACGTTTAATCTTCCTCTTAACCAGAATCTTCCACATCTTTAAGGCTTTAAAAGCATCGCTTTTGTATTTCAGTATAATGATCCAAACTATTCTAGAGTAATCATCAATCAAAGATAAGAAATATCGAGCACCACCTTTCGATGGAACACGAGAAGGTCCCCAAACATCAGCATGAATGTAGTTGAGTGTCTCCTTCATCCTATGCACTGCCTTGCCGAACTGAATTCGGCGCTGCTTGCCATAAATACAATGCTTACAGAAGTTGAATGTCGCTGTCTTGTGGCCTCTAAGCAAGCTTTATTTGCTGCGAACCGCAAAATCCTTCTCGGTCATGTGTCCAAGTCATATATGCCACAACTTGGTCTTCTCCGCCTCTGATTCTTTTGTAGACGAGACTGCTGCAAAACCTATCACCGTATTTCCTTGCAGAATAGACAAGGTATTCTCCTTTACTCTTTTTATCACCACCAAGATATCTTTCGAGACTTGAAGAACTCCACCTTCAATCACACATCAGTAACTTTTGGAGTTTATAACGTCCAAGGAAATCAAATTATTTTTCAGATATGGAACATATCGAACATCAGACAATGTTTTCACCATACCATCGTACATACGAATCCGAATAGAGCCAATACCAATAGCCTTGCAGGGTACATTATTATCCATTAAGACATTACCGCTATTGAACTCATCATATGTTGAAAACCAGTCCTGATTGGGACACATATGATAAGAACAACCAGAATCTAGCACCCATTCGTTCATTATCCGAACATGATCAGTAACGGATAGAACTTGTTCGGCTTCAGTAGAGAACTCATATTTTGCTACACCAGCAACCGAAGAATTGTTCGTCTTTTTTTCCATCTCTTCATTCTTTGGACGTGAATACTACATATATCCCTCCTTTTTGCAGTAATGACAAATAATATTTCCATCACGAGTCCTTGATTTAGATATGCTTCTCCACTTCTGTTTGCATTTGTCCTTATTAGAACGTCCTCTTTGATTAGAACGTCCTCTTTGATCGTAATCTTTTGCCATCAATCCATCCGCCTGATTCTCTCCATTACTTCCTAATACCTTGTATCGAAGTTCACGAGAGTGAAGCACTGATATGACATTTTCAAGAACTATGATATCCTTACCGACAATAAAAGAATATACAAAATTCTCGAAAGATGGTGGTAAGGAGCATAACAAAATTAGGGCAGAATCTTCATCCTTTACTTTAACATCCATGTTCTTCAAATTCATGAGAATCGTATTCATCATATCAAGATGTTCTTTTAGAGTCTTATCTTCTTTCATATGGAGAGAAATAAACGTTACTTTATATACAACTTGTTCATTAGGGATTTCGTCATGTACAAATTCTTCAATTTCCGCCAGAGACCTGACGCGGTCTCTTCATTTGCAACCTCGTATAAGACTTAATCTTCTAAATATAGTTGAATTGTCGCATGTGCCTTCGCTTCCATCTTCTTATAGCCTTCATCAGTCATCGACGCCGGTCTCGTTCCAAAAAGCGGTGTCCACAGATCATATTGCTTTGGCAGAGCGCGCATCTTAATGCGTCAGAAATTGAAACTATTCTTTCCGGAGAACTTGTCGATCTTAATATTATGTGATGCCATCTGTGTACTCGATCGGTAGAATTGACACAAGCTCTGAAACCAATTTGTTAGGATGATATAGATAAACGCGGAAACAAAAATCAAACAAATTGCAGAAAATATAAAAGATCAACTCAAGGAGACACAAAGATTTTATGTGGAAACCCAAACGGGAAAAACCACATGCAGCAGCAGAGAACGTTTCACTATTTGTGGAGAATTATAGAATTTCTCTTCTCTCTCAATCTTCTCTTTCTCTTACCCTAAACAATTAGTTTCATATTTATAGCGTACAATTAATCCTTAAAAATAAGTATAAGATTTAAATTTGAATCTAATCAAATATACGATTTAAATTAAATATACTTCTCTAAATAATTAATTTGGATTTTTCTCTAATAAGCAAATACTAAAGAAAATAGGATTAGGATTATAGAATCAATTCTAGCATCATGCTCTCATACTTGTGCTTTCTCTTATCATCTAGTGTCCCAAAAGCTTATTTCTAACAAAAATGAGTCTGCTGTGGAACAAAGCTCTAATTATTCGATAAATTTCTTGCTGAAGTCTGTGAGCCTTCTCCAGTCAACAATACATGTAACACACAGAATGAAGGTCTAATTGTTTGTATAGGGAAGTGACTCGACCGATTAACAAATCCTTGCTCTCTAGTTACGATAGAAAATTTCAACAAATTGACACAAATGTTCCATCCTTTTAGAAAAAGCCCATCATATCATGATAAAACTTCCTCGTAAAAGTTGCAATTTTAAGGAGTGTTTTCTCGTCAAGAGCACAACTTTAGACAACTTTGATCTTCAATATATAGGTCAATGACCAATTGGGTATAAGTCATGCGGTATAATTTTTCACCGAGTCATTTATCCAAGGAGTGCATCCCCCCAAAAAATAAAATACATTTCAATGGCTCACATTATGCAAGAGCACAGAAGACCCAAAAAAGGGTTTTCATACTTATATACTGACATATGGGTGGCACCAAAAGAAATTCCAAAACAATAAAAAAAAAGAAAAGAAAAGAATAGGAAAGGAAATCCTAGAAGAAAACCCTTTAATTATTAGAATTGTTGAGACAAAACAAGACAATAGAATTAAACAATTATATGAATATATGATCCATCAGTTTGTTATCCTCGCCTGACCGTTAAAAGTCCATCAAGGAATTTGGAAGGAAATTTATGTCGTCGTCGTGGCAAATATATTAGTCAAGAGAAATTTTATATAAGTACAAAGTTTCTGTAAATAGGGTCCAAACATGGGTCCAAACATTCGACAAGAGATTTATTTCTTATTCATGTGTGTTAAAATAAGAGCACAAAGAATTGCAACTTAAATTAAACATATCACAATCTCGTGTCATTACCAATCATGCCAAAAAACAATTCCTCGACGCATTGAAAAAGTTAAAATTTGTTCAAATACAAAGCTTGGGTACGTAACATTATGAAATTTATCCAATATATATATCCACAAAACGCAAGAATGTGAGCTGACGTCCTAATACAATTCAAGTATATAGTTTTTCACATCAATCTGCATTGCTTGCAAAATCATTCCGAAGAAAGATATAACCGATAAAACACCCGCTTTGGTGCGAAGAACAAGTGATTTCAACCTAGGGGAAGAGGAACCATAATATATATTTACTGGATATAGTTTACTTGAAATAAAAAGTTCCTTTATGTGATATGATAGCATTAATTTGCTCAGTAAGAAGTTTTGTAACACAATAAAATCTATGTATGAAGTTGACAAGGCATCAAAGGGAACAGCTAGCCCTTGTTTGTTGATAGCTAAAGAAAGAAGAATGTGCCTAAGATTTTTTGTTGTTAATGGGGGGCATGAGGTTGATATGAAAAGATTCCAAACTACCAGTATCTGAGTTAGAAAGAAATTAAAAGAAAAAGAAAGAAGATTGGAAAAGAAACTTAATAGCTAGAATTGTTGAGACAAGACAATATAATTAAACAACTAGGCATGAAAGATCAGTAAAGTTTTTTTTAATAGAGAGAGTCCAAACATTCGACAAGAGAATTAATTGCTGATCATGTACAATTAAGAGCCGAAAGAATAGCATGAAGCATCTCAGCCGAAAAAGGAATTAGTGTTAAGTTTAACATGCCACAATCTGATGCCATTACTTGTCATGTGAAAATGGGACCTTTCAAAAGTAAAAGTATGCGGAAAAGGAAAGTTTAAGCCATAGACAAGGAGAAATAAATAGAGACTCAAAAGCGAAAGGCGAATTTTTGTGGTGCTTGGCTTTTATAAGTAATATCATGAGATTTGCGATAGGCGACACTCAAACGCCTATAGGTCAGTACATCACATAAAGAATGATGAAGATGTGGTAGCAGTTTGATGAGAACAAAGCATATATAGCGAAAATTATGAAATCTATCCATATGAGAAAGGAAAAATGTGTGGGGGGTGATCAGAAGATAATTATGCTAAATTAAAGTGTTAATTTGTTCTCACCAATATCTCCGCTGAGTTCCAAGAAACTCTTCTGAGCGAAGATCTAATGGATTAGAATGCGCCTTTCCTAGAGCACCAATGAGCCTTTTCGATTCGAACCGAGGAAGGAAAAAGAAAGAAAAAGAAAAATTATCATGTTGTTTAACCATAGTTCAAATTACAAGTTTAATAGCGATTGTGTCCATAGTCTGCAGGAAATAAAACGAATCGTTTTATTTCAAGGGATTAAAAGATTTGATAAATGAACTCAACAAGAACATTACATGTAACCAACAATAAACCCAATCCAGTACTATAATTAGCAGATTGAAGCATCGATATACTCCGAGATTATTTCTTACCGAAATGTTTTGAAATGTATCAAGAACAAGATTCGAGAACTCGGTATCGGTTTCGGTTCCTCAAAGTTTGGTTAGTATCGTCGGGTTTCGCTAGGTTTCATTAGTTTCCGTCCAGGTTTCAGTTGATATTCATGTCGTGGGTGCATGTGTTTGTATATTAATACATACATATATGTATATAAATATATATAGGATTTGAAAATTAAAAGAGAGTATTGAAGGGATGACTAATTAGCAGAGTATATTAAAAAAAATGGCATGTAATTTGGAAGTTTCGATTGATCTCTCTCTTTTTATCTTCCTTTTTCCTCTATAGTGGATAATATTGGACGATATCAGTCAATTTGGCCGGTACCGACCGATAGCGACCGATACCGAGTTTTGAAGGTTGTTTCCGAACCGGTTCCAACCGAAAGCCGTCCGATACAGACGAAACCCCCGAAACTCAAACCATGATCAAGAATCATCAGAAAAGATCCAACGGGAATACGAAAATATCGAACACGCACCAAAAGGTCCACATAAATTAATAACATACACTTTTACCTAATGATTGATCCAGGTGTAATAGATAAAAATCATCAGGAACTCAACAGTTCCTCAGAACCAAAGCACTCCAAGATGCTTAATCATTAAGGCGATATGATAAAAATGCCCCATCATACTAAAATCTAAGTAAAAAAGTTGACAAGGCATCAAGGGAACAAACTCTTTGTTTCTTCATAATTAAAGAAAAAAGTAGAGTGTTTAAGGTTCTTAGTTCTTAATGGGGGTCATGCATGAGGTTGATATCAAAGATTCCTGACCACTAGCCTCTCTCTAATTAAACTTTCATACCCTCATCTTTTCAGTAGGGGCTCTTTTCTTCTCTTAAGTCCAAAACTACATGGCAGCCACATGGAGATTCTCACCTAGTCTTTCATTAAATCAGAAAACAAAGCGATGATATGTCTTCCCCCTTTGTTAGCCTTTTTTTTTTCTATGGAGAGGATAAAGGTAGCAATGTATATAGGGTGGGGGGGGGGGGGTTCTGTCATGTGGGCTTCTCCTGTTTGATGCAATCTTAAGTGCAAGGGAGCAGAACAGGCTAAAAGCTATACTGCCTTCCTTTAAAATTCTTTTAGCAAACACTTTTTTTTCTTTTTTTTTTTTTTGGTTTTTCATTTCAGGATTGAAAAGCAAAAGCCAAACAGGTCAGGTGCAGAGATATGGGAGTGAGCTTTTGCACCAAATAGACTTTACATTGCATTGGCCCTTTTTTGTAAAGGAGTGATGAGAAGGTTGCATGGAATTGGTAGCCATGGCCAAAATTATTAAGCAATTTGCTTTTAAAGCAATTTGTGACATCTCCTTTATATCATGAATAGTGTTATTGTGTATTGCCCTGCATGAGACTTGCTTCAGGTGCAAGGATTTTCATGAATCTTGATATTTGATAATGCAAAAATAATCCGTATCTGGACGGTCAATGTATGAGACCAATCTGAGTCGATTTTGGAAGCATAACATAGTTAGGATTCATGACATCCAAACATCCTCTACAAATAACCTGTGCATCGCAGATGGTGGGGGTGATGGTGATAGAGTTGGTTGCAAAAGTGATGACGAGTGAGGTAGAGGCGGCGGTGGCGGAGTTGCATGATGATGGAAAGAAAAAGATATGAAGAAGGAAAAGCATGTATTATATTTGGGAAGATAATATATATTATATGGTTCCAACAAAGGGGGAGTTGGATCCGCAGATATGATACATCTCTAACTATAGTAATTTAAGCCGCTTGCAATTTGGAAATATACTGCAGTTCTACTTCGTTGCAACCAAACAGACCTTAACCAAACTTTCTGTCATCCCTCTCCAACTAAACTCTATCATGATCTAGAAGTGTCTTGAGGACTACTCCTCGGTTATTAAAAATCATAACGACTCGCAATCTAACACAGTCTCATATGTAGGCAAGACAGTATGCCAATTGTAATATCACAAAAAATTTCCGAATATAGGTCAAGTTATCTTCTATCCAAGCATGCACATCACATATTCAATAATTATGCACTCTCTTGGCCCGATAAGCCATCTAAATGCCTTTCCGTCTCCGATCCGAGCAAAGACAACCCTGACTCTAAAATTTATGATATCAATACCAAAAATATCCAGTGCCACACAGTAATACGAAACTATATCACACACAAGGCAGTTATATGATGAGAGAGAGAGAGAGAATTAAGGGTCAGGATCGATTTTCAAACATGTTCTCCCAAACCTGTCGCAACTACCCAAATACACTTCATCAAAAGAGTAAATGCAATAAGTTAAGAGTTCATGAGAAAAGCAATGTGATATCAAGCTTAACTTAACCCGAAAGCAATAATAACAAAATATGGCATGGCACTTATATGATACACTCACAGTAATATCAAAGGAGATTTGAGAGTCATATCCAATATCCAAAAAATGTACCTGCAAAAGCATCAGGGACCACTGAATCACTAGCCAGGAACCAATGCAAGAGACACCCAATCCACTGAATCACTGTCAAGGTATGGTCCATAAGCAAAACTTTAAGGCATTCCGTATATTGCGAGTCAATTCACGATCTCATGAAGTAAATTTAATATTACCTGAGATAATCGAGCCGCTGACGATTTCGAGCCGTTGAGATATCAAATAACCTGCTTCTGTTCACAATCAATCTGCACTTCATCATGATCAAACACGATAAAAAGTTCATGAGAAGAGCAAAATGATATCAAGCCAGGATATTGCTGATAATAACAATCCGCTTTTTAAGGTTAATTTAAATATTTTGATGAAAGCGGACTCCCTTAAGTGCATGAACCTAGTATAGGGTCTTAGGAGACCTGTACAGAAAGCAGATACATCGTCCACATTTTACGTGGAACCCGCAATCGACATTAGATCTTCAGACCATATCTAATCATTACTTTTGATCCTTTAAAAGATTTAAAAGCAATATGTCTAAATAAAAGTGATAGTAGAAATACATATTCTTTGTGTTTCTAATGATGATCGTAAGTGGGAATTCGCCAGATTACAACACGTAGAAGGTGACGTGTCGTCCACGTAAACCCTCCGGATTCATGGGGGCTACGGAGATAGAGTAAGTACGATGCATTGGGGACATTCCTCGACGTCTCATCTCCGAGGTATCACCTGACATTTGGAGGGCCTCTCATGAGTACATTCCCTAGTCGCCTGGTAACCAGCGAATAGCTCGCCTCCGAGCCATCCTACAGCCGAGATTCCTCAGCCTCATCGCTCGACTCTGGACAGTCACCGAGCTGAGCATTCTCAGCTTCCCTGTCCAGCCGAGAGTACGGAGCCCAAGCGGCCCTGTAACGGCTCCGTATATCTCGCTACGATGAGATCTCAGCCGCTTCACGTCCCACATTTCACGCTAGCGTATCTCGTCATTAATAGGCGTATCCCGCCATTAATGTGCATATCCCGTCATCAACGTGAACATGACGCAGGGGCGTAACAGACGGCGAGAATCTTGTATTAGCTCGTTCTAACGCGACCCCTGTATAAACCTCTTCTCCAGACGACTCAGGTAGGTGAAACTCATTCCCAAGACACCGCTACTCTGCCTGATTACTTCTCGGTACTTACTTGATCGTCGAAGGGTCCTACGGTGATTTTCCACTCCGGGACTTTCCTTGCAGGTAGCTCGGTGTCAGCAACAACCGACAATTCATTGAGACCCACACACTCAATCCTCATACCGAATTTTAACTGTTCAACCCCGCTGGAAGCAAAATCAACGGAGCACAATATCTGAAGGAGATTCAGGCCTCCATCAGTTGGCGCCGTCTATGGGAAAGAGAAGCTTTTCTATCCAAAAAGTTGATCTTCCATTTTCGATTCGAGAGCCAGCGATAATCGCAATGATCCTAGCATGAGTCGTCCCGTCTTCCACAATAGAGACGGGGGTGGTTCTATTCCACCGCTCAACATCGTCAACGCCTTATCTGCATGGACCGATAGGCTCAAGACGATGGTGGGCGCGCTCGCTCATGTTCAAATGGCCGACCATGCCCACCAAACCGCCGTCTCCACTCTCCGAAACGACGGCATGCGTGGAGCAACAGAGGAGCGCATTCAGGATTTCCACCTCACTTACGCCCATCTCGATGTCACGAAATACCGGCGTGCCGATTCCGGCAGTCACGACCCCTACACGAGAAATGATTCCATGACTCGTTGGGCACCAGATAGTTCGACGCCAAGATCTCGGGAGCGACATGAGTACCACTTCAACGCTCGCCGCGCTCTCTCGCCCCTGAAGAGACGTCGGTCAGGTCGCCTGGTTCTCGGCAAGACCGAAGTCACTACACTCAATGAGACCGTGTCCGTGGCGAACGTCGGGGCAACCACAAAGGGTTCATCCTGAGAATCTGAGGAACATGATAGAACGAAACCGAAACCGCTCCATCATGCGAGCCCGTAGCGGAGATAGCAGGCACTTCGACTATGGAGATTCCTCAGGGTACCAACAGCGAATCGAGATCCTCGAGAAGAAAATTGAGGACATGCGGCTCACCACTCGTTTACCTAATGGGTCGGTGAAATATTCTGCAGATTCTCTCACAAAACCCTTCACGGAGCAGTTACTGTATGAGCGCATCTCGTCTCGAAACAAGCCGTCCAAGATGTCCCTCTTCGACGGGAAGTTCGACCCAAAGGACCACCTGGATACTTTCACGGTGGGCATGATCTTTCAGGGCAACTCAGATGCGGCTCAATGCCGGGCCTTTCCTGACGAGATTGGTTCCGTGACCTTACTCCACGGTCAATCTCAACCTTTGACGAGCTGGCTACTCAGTTGCTCGGTCATTTCGTCGGCAACCGACGACAGAAAAGGACGGCCGGCTAACTGTTCACCATCAAGAGCAAGAATATGGAATCTTTCAAAAGTAACGACACCCGATTCTATAATGCCCTTCCGGAAGTACCCAAACACCGCGACGAAACGGTCATTACCGTGTTGAGATCGGGTCTTAAGCACAAAGAGTGGTTCCTCTCTTTTGTATTAGCGCAATCCAAGACCATGGCCGAGGTAAAGGTCTGGATCGAGCGGGAGATCTAACTTGAATCTGAGGTGACCGCCAACCTACCCTACGGGGACCGGGAAATGGGATCGTGATGAGATAAAAACGACCGATCAGCCGAAACTCTATTCTTCGAGGTTTCATGAGCACACCTTCTGAAGGTATCCCAGACCGAGCTGCTAGAGGAGGCAAGGAGCAAAAGATTCTTCAAGCTGCCATCGATGACACGAAAGCCGGGCAAGCGACTCCTCAGCCCGTATTTTGCCTATCATCGGATGCAAGGGCACCCGACCGAGAATTGTAAACAACCCTGGGATTACATCGAGAAGCTGATCCGCTCCGGTCACTTGGCAAAATACCTGTGAGACAAACGTCAAGCAGATGGGGGCAAGCCCACCAACTTGAAACCAGAGAGATGACAATCGGGCGGATCATGGTCATCACCGATTGACCCGAGTTTGAGCAATAAGGACACTCACCGAATCGAGTCATTCAATGCAGAAGAGTTTAAACTGGCCGGCAGATAGCTTTCTGCCCCTGAAGTAAAGATTAGCCCTTCACTCAAGTAAATGAAACTCGGATGTGCTTATAGGTAGCTGACCAAAGCCCTCATCACGAGGCCGCCGGGCAGCTTCCTGATCAACCCATCCGCAGTGGATAGCTTCCTGTCCAACAACACTGTGGATCCAAAGCCTTCATCACGAGGCAGCCAGGTAGCTTCCTGTCCGGTTCATCCACCGTGGGTAGCTTCCTACCCAACAGCGTCGTGGATCTAAAGCCCTCATCATGAGGCCGCCGGGCAGCTTCCTGCTCGGCTTATTCATAGTGGGTCGCTTCCTGCCCAACAACACTGTTGATCCATAGCCCTCATCATGAGGCGGTCGGGTAGTTTCGCCCATCCACCGCGGATAGCTTTCTGTCCAACAGCGCTGTGGATCTAAAGCCCTCATCATGAGGCCGCCAAGCAGCTTCCTGTTCGGCCCATCCGTAGTGGGTAGCTTTCTGCCCAACGAAGCTCTGGATCCAAAGCCTTCATCACGAGACGGCCGAGTAGCTTCCTGCTCGGCCCATTCACCATGGGTAGCCTTTTGCCCAACAACGCTGTGAATCCAAAGACCTCATCATGAGGCGGTCGGGTAGCTTCCTGCTTGGCCCATCCATCGCGGGTAGTTTCCTGCTCAACAGCGCCGTGGATCTAAAGCCCTCGTCACGAGATCACCGGGCAGCTTCCTGCACGGCCCATCTACAGCGGATGGCTTCCTGCCCAACGACGCTGTGGATCCAAATCCTTCATCACGAGACGGTCGAGTAGCTTCATGCTCGGCCCATCCACCATAGGTAGCTTCCTGCCCAACGATGCTGTGGATCCAAAACCTTTATCACGAGGAGGCCGGGTAGCTTCCTGCTCGGCCTATCCACCGCGGATAGCTTCCTGTCCAACAACGCCGTGGATCTAAAGCCATCATCACGAGGCCGCCGGATAACTTCCTACTTGGCCCACTATAGTGGGTAGCTTCCTGCCTAACGAAGACGTGGATCCGAAGTTCTCATCACGAGGCAGCCGGGTAGCTTCCTGCCCAACAATGCCATAGATCTATAGCTCTTATCATGAGATCACTGAGCAGCTTCTTGCTCGGCCTATCTGCAGCAGGTAGTTTCCTGCCCAACAACGCTGTGGATCCAAAATCCTCATCACGAGGCAGCCGGGTAGCTTCCTGCCTGGCCCATTGATTGTTCACGTTTTTGCGCGCGTGCGCTTTTAAATCAAAGAATAGAATATACCGCGATCAAGACGGTATCGCTTGGTAGCTAGCCGGTTGAGTACGGGTCGATCCATAGGGAGAAGGATTCTTTTTCTTTATGTTTTAACGAGTTAAGTCCAAAAAATTGATGGTTTTGTTTTAAGATCTAAGAATGAGATAAAAGTTGATAAAAAGCTTGCTAGGGTTAGGATTATGTTAGTTCGAGATAGGGATTTTCTCGCTTCTATCAATACCTTAGTTATGAATAAAGGTGTTAGGGTTATCGACAACAACGGGGATTAGCACGACTGGGAAGAAACTAAGTTTCTTTCTTTTGATCCTTGTCCGTTCGTTCTTGGCTCTTAGCCCTAACCTCCAGTTAATTCAATCACACCCGGTCTAACTAGGGAATTACCGCTATCACGTAGGATATGGTACCGTAATGAGCGGTGTGTGGTTGATTTAAAAAGAGTCTTTTTAATAAAATTATATGGGCAAAGAAAAGAGTGAGAGAGATTTCCATCTCTCAAACCTTCCCTATCCTAATCCTAACAAGTGAGGGATTACTCACTCATTAGGAAAGTTATGATCAATGAAATTCATTTTTTAAAATAATTTTTATATTAGAAAACTAAATTGCAGATATTAAAAGAATAGATAAAAATTGCAAGAATTAAATTCAGATAATAAAAGAACGCGAGATAAAAATAAAAACTCTTACTTTATTGATGACCTCAAGAACGCATTACAATTGATTTTAGATCTAGAAAAAAGGCAAAGAGAGGCATCCTAAGAAACGCACCCTCGAAGAAACATGCCTAAAAGAGGCTGTAGGCTTTCTTATTTATAGATAGGAGAAACCCTAGCGTTTACATCTGATCCACATCTGAAATTACATGACTACCCTAAGAAAACCGGGTCAATGCACCGACTCCCACCGACATGCACCGACACGCACCGACACGTGCGTTGCACGGCCGCGGATCCGCGGCAGAATGCTATGTTTGGCCGCGGATCTGCGGCCAACTTGGGGGCTCTCTGTCTCATTTTTCCAGGGTTGCTTCATGTTGCCTTTTTCTTCTGTTTTCTTCACTTGGTTTCTCAGAATATTTTCTATTTTCTTCCAGATTTCTACAGTGCCGAATGTTGTGGACTTTTACCGTTAGTTTCGCGTTGAAATCTTGAATCTTGTGCTGCCCTTGTACTTTATATATTGAACTGTTTGATGATCTTCGTTTGTTCCTCAAACTGTAGGCGGCATTTGCAGATTTATCTTTTTGTTGGTCGTAGTCTCACATTTGTAGCGTCTTTTCCTGAATTTCACTGTTTTGTTCTGAGAACCTGTAATCTGCAACTATTTAGCAGACATAGATCAAAAGCATCTATTTATTTGCAATTTGATTAAGAATGAGGAATATAATAATGCAAAATTCTGATATGAACAAATACCCCCAAACTTATCTTTTGCTCGTCCTGAGCAAAACCAATTTATTCTCGAAAAAACTTAACCTCACTTTCGCAGGGAATCGCGATTGCACTGAGCTCGTGCAATAAGCCGTTAAACCTCTAGGTGTCCCCAGTAGGAGGAGTGTTGTCTCCTGAGGGTTTTCAGCGGATACTACCCACAAAATCCTATCAATTTGGCCTGTTTAATTTTCATTCTTCAATTTGGTATTCTAGCAAGAAATTCTATTATCTTCAACTTAGAAATCATCAACCTGTATTTTTCACTCACTTATCTAGTTGTCTCCTGAGGGTTTTCTTCAACTTAGATGGAATTTGGGTGGGTTATTTCCCCGTGGATCATTTTCGGCGAGACGGTCAGCCATTAATCTCATCCCGGATGTCGGCGGAGCGTAGATTGGGTCTTTCTCTAGAGAGCGGACACGCTACAAAAGTTGTAGCTCCTTTTCTCCTGTCTATTGTTCTCTTGTTGTTTAAATATTCTAGTAAATGTATCTTGTGTGCAATTGGAGCTTTGCCTTCTTGAAATTTTTGTTGTATGCTTCTGCCGGGTCCGCAAGTGTTGCGACCTTAGCGTCGATTGCAAACACATACAACCCAAACAACACATCGACGCACACAACACACATAAGAACACAACACACACGCGCAGCCAGTAGACCTACGAATTTGCTCCGAAAACGTTAATTTGTGGCTACTTTCCCTCCTGGAGATCTTGGGATTCGAGCCCGCACTCTCCCCAAGTAAATGTCTTAGTACTAACAAACTGGGTTCAGAAAACCCAATAATAAATGTGAAGGCCTTTTTCAATCCAGATAAATATGGGTAAATTTTATAAAGTACCGTCGAACTTTTAAAGTTTTTGAACGGCACCATTGAATTTAAAGAATGCCATGAACCTTTTTTGAATTGATAATGTTGTATGAAAATGTTAGTTTCTTCAACTTGTTTAAAACACAAATGGATTGACCAAATTGATCTGGTAGAAGGGCCGGATAGCCCATTATAAACTGATTATGACTTTTTTGTTGACAAAAATAGATTCGTGGCATGCTGCTATCTAAAAACCTTAATAGTTCGATGTAGATTTATGAAATTTACCCAGTAAACAAGTACTCTCTATTAAGTAGACACAAAAATGGGCCCAAACAAACATATTTTTTTAGCCCATAATTGGCTCGATAATGTAGAAATTGGGGCTGGTTTTCTCCACATATTAATGGGCTTAGAAGGCATCAATAAATTATATCTACTTCTTTTTTAGGGTTAGCAATTAGTTTCATAGGCCATGTTAGCATGTTGCAGCCTTAAAATGCCCAAAAAAATCTATACTCATAGCATATTTCTACCTCTTAACACATTGTATGCAATTTTTCTAAATCTATGAAAGAACATCTTGACAATAAAATTTAAGATAGATAAATGATTTTTTATTTCTCATAGAAAAGAATACATTTTTTTCTCTTGTTTTGCTCACGGACATTTGACAACCATTATCATCAAATATATTCCATAGATATATAGAAATATGAATTTAATGAGGTTGCTGCATGTGGCAAGGTATGTGAGAGGGGGCAAAGGGATGGGCCCCTCCCAACTTAAAAATGGCTGGGCCCATGGCCCTCCTTGTTTTACTCCTCTGGATCTGTGGTGCAGCAGCTAACAGGCCCATTACCGGTTTGTTTTATATAGAAAGAAATTGTCCAAGACCTGAAATTAATTCGTCAATAGATTGGGAAATATCAATGCATATAAGCTCTAAGGTTCTGGTGTCCATAAAAACAAGCCAAAACATCCTTAAAATAAATATGATTCAATTATAAAGTTTTCTGCAGAATCCCATGACATTGTTCGTCAGTGCCCATGACATCTAAAGCAAAGTTCTGTTGCTTAAGTTCCTTCTTGACTAGAGTATTAAATATCTTTGTTCATTCCCTGTATCAAACATTGAAATTATGATGAGGGTAAAAGAATTTCTTTTTGTATTTTAACATGCTCCCTAATTAGTATGGATTCGAATAGCGCCAGGTACGTGATTCGCGGATAAGCAATTTCTCAAAAATCTATAGGATTCATTGTGATATTCTGACCCTTTTGTTACTTAAATACATATATATCATTAGAGAATATCTTCAAATTTGTCAATATTGGTGCTTATGTTGACGACTTTTAGCCGGTATTACTTGTCTGATACATCTAGAATACAATATAAAATTTTAGAACGTACCAAAAGTGGTTCTAAATAAGTTTTTAATGAATTCGAAAGAATCCGATATGGTTACGAATCTGATAAGTATCTGATACGGCTACATGATGAATTTTTGCGACATAGCATGCCTCCGCATCTCAAGGGACCATTGGGCCAAAACCTACACTCTTGTATAGCGCTATTTGAAATTTACAGTAATCCACTCTTAAATACGATCGAACCCTGTTTCTATAATACTTACTTCGATATCGTAAGGGATTTACCCTTTATAATTTAACGGTGTTGTCATAGCGTTGATATTGATTGCAAAATTAGAGGCTGGACACGTGTCAAGCACGGGATTTTTTCTTATAGCGGGAGATCAAGCATGAGCGGATGGGTGCAGGTTTGTCATAATATTTGATTGGTTATTCTAATTAATTCTAATTTAATTATTTAATCTTATCTCTTTATATTAAACCCTCTCCTGTGTATATGAGATTAGTTAAAACCCCACAGCAATTAATCCACAAAAGATGCTAACAAGAGCCGCGGCAGGGCAGGGTGGGGGAGGGGGGGGGGGGTGTTGGGCGGTGATTGGAGACGGCAGTTTTCGTGTAATCCTTTCTTGATAGTGAAAGCTTCGTTGTCGGTTTGCAGAATTAGGTGCAGTTGCACCGGACCTGGTTAAATCTTGTATTTGTGTTGTTCAGTGTGTGCTTTTGACAACTTGTGGTGTTTTGGTAATTATTCGGTTAGCCTTTTTCAGATAAATTTGATTCACGCGATCCTTAGATTTTCCGCTGCGACTCTTGGTATGGTTTGTGATTCCTTCGAGATCACGGGTGTAGAAATTACAATATAGAGTGTCTTCATCAAGAAAGATCGCGATCTCGATCCTCAAAGTCCATTTTCTCCATCATATAATATATGCAAGCACGCATGCGATGTGACATGCATACATACAAAGGAATATGGTGGTTATGCATACTTGCATGCCTTGGGACCATATACAATACCCTAGTCGGCAAGCTAGCATGCACACACTAGCACCACAAGCAAGCAAAAGCCATAGGGGGAGCCGTTTTCCTTCTCGTTTAAGCCATGAACCCATCTTATATATGAGTGCATAATTTTCTTTTCACTACTAGAGATCACTATTGATGATCAAGAATTCAAATGCCGTGATCCCCTGGATATCTAGTAAACAATGAAGGCCAATTACTAACTGATTGCTTGGTAATAATAAATTATTAATTATATTTCCCTTTAGCTTAATTTATCACACATGCATGCATGCATGCAACGTTACACAAATTAGAATCAAAGGGGATAGCTAGCTATTTTCTAGACTTGAAATTAATGGTCGTAATGAATCAACTTAAGAATATTAAAATTCTATTAATTATTAATACATATTAAACATGCATGTATTTAGTTTATTAAGAATTATTGGAACTAAATCATGAGGGTGATGTCATAAATAATCAAAATCAATATAGAGAAATTGATCGATTATAAGGATGTGGTGTAAACTTTATGCAACTAACAAAAGCCACAAATCTCAGTTGGATGTTCAATCAATCTATTCTTAGTAAGTCATTTATCATATATATATATATATATATATATATATATATATATATATATATATATATATATATATCAGTTGGATGTTAAATCAATCTATTCTTAGTCATTTATCATGCATTCATATATATATATATATATAATGTCAAGGATTATAATGTCTCATAGGTATCACGTGAAGCCCACATGGCACTAAGGGCCCACAGTGCTAGCCAATATATTGTGTAATGTGTGGTGTATTGCGAGTGGAATAATTTAATTAATGCTCTTATTTGCCATATAAAATTAAGAAAAATTATCCATCACTGCAGTAAATAGACAATTATTTAGACGGAAATTTAACGTCCAAATATATCTATTTCGTCGAGAGACACTAAATAGCCACGAAGGAACGCCGACGCAATAGGTTTTGTCGCGATAGGTTATTTACACGGCTAACGTTCGTCGCAATAATCATATCTATTTGGATGGTTATGCCCCGTCGAAATAGTTTTTTTCTCGACGGGTAATTTCCATCGAAATATATAATATTTTCAAGTTAAAAAATTTATTTCAGAATCATTTAAAAATCAATTTTTTTTCTATTTCAACGGGAATTACCCGTCGAAATAGACTATTTCGACGAGCCAGTTCCGTCGAAATATAGTGCATTACAGTAATTTTTTTTTATAAAAAAGCCAAGAAAATCTTCAATCCAATCTATTTCAATTTAATATCGATTTCATTCCATTCAAATAACGATTTTAATACAAAATTCATTCCATTCAAACAACGATTCTAATACAAAATCCGTTCCATTCAAATATCGATTATCCAAATACGATTACAATACAGACTACGCGTTCCATTACAATCTTAATATCATAAATTTACAAAAGTGGAAAATGAAAAATCAATGGATGACGAACACGGGAGGGAGAGTCGATCACGAAATAGACGCTCATGGATTTCGGGGATAAAGACCTTGCGATTAAAAGTTTAAAATATATGAATTGGTATTAATTAAATGTGCGCGCACTTTTGCTTATGTGCGTGTGTGTATGTATGCTTGTGCGCGCGCGTTTGTTTGTTTGTGTGTATGCTTGTACGCGTACGCGCACGCCTGTTTATGTCTGTGTGTATGTATGCATGTGTGTGCACACATGTATGTGATTTGTGCATGTGTGTATGTGATATGCTTTTGTATGTGTGTGCGGGTGCATGTATGTATGTTTGTGCGTGCATGTGTGTATGTGTATGTATGATTGTGTGTGTGTGTGCGTGATATGTGCGTATGCGTGTATATATGTAAGAGTTATCGAACTTACCGAAAGTACTAGCCATCCCGTCTGGACGTACGCGTCGATAAGATTACGTCTCTGCTTGAGAGTCCAACCAGCAAATAGATAGGCAGTGGGATTGGCAGTCGATCGGTATGAGGAACCGCCGGATTCAGGCGTCTGCTCTTGGGGCAATCCATGAAACACAGGGGTCCTGGTCCTAGAGGCCCTGGTCTATATCAACATCTCCGATGCCGATTCGTCTGCCGGCTGAAACTTAGAAGGTGGATATCCGGTCGGCTGGAAAGGAGTGTTATGCTGACACGGAGTGACCTTGGAGGATACACACTATACTCTCCCGTGACGATCCGGCCTAAACGCCATGAAAGCCCTATCTACGATAAATGTTCTCTACGCGTCATCAACCGGATGTCCTTACTCCATCTCCATCGTCTGGATCAACCGATCTCTCTCATCCGCTATCGCCGCCTGTTTGTAGAAGAAATGTATTAATGTCGTTCTAAAAGCTATAATAATTATTCCGAAATAATTAAGAAACTCGGCATATGTGGAGACATACATATATCCCCTGTGTCTCAATCGATGCAGACACGCCGTTGTCCCGTACAAATTGAGCCCGGTAGATTTCGATACGATCAAGAGACTCTCCACCATGGTTTTCTTCCTGCATATAACATTTAGAAATTTCATACATAAATTTCTAAAATAATTTTAACGTATTAATATTAAATACGATACTTACATGTTCGATGGCAACCTACTGAGAACTCTTGCTCCCACTCCTATAAATATTGTGCAGCTGAGCATGAGATGTTTTGTCTCGCTCACTCCTCCTGCAATTACATCAAATATTGATTACTGAGTTGCTATAAAATAGTAAAAATGTATCGCCAATGACATACCATAAACTCTCCGGATAAGAAATGATCAACCAAGGCATGCCAGTATTCGTCGGACTAATCTAGATCCGGCTTAATTGAATGCATTTCATCCGGTGAAGCGCAGTTTTCAAACTTTCTAAAGATTTTGTTCTTATAACCTCTCCAATTCTTTGCCATATGACTACACATCTTATCATAAATTGCTCTCTCATCGCAAGCCCCCTAGGGGCCCTCTACGCCAACCCACCGGAATTCGAACCGAGCCTGCAAAACTGGATAATTTATTATTGTATGGGCATTTTATAGTAATTTAGTAAATGTGTATGTGTGTGTGTGTGTGTGTGTGTTTGTGATATACGCGTATGTGTGTGTACATGTGTGCATATAAAAAAATGCAGTATTGAATTGTATAAAGAAATCTGACCATCATCTCTTATATAATGACTTATTTTTTTAGCCCTAACGCTTCGCTGTCCCAATCTAGGACCTCCCACTCATCATATTCATTCTTCAATAAATGAGGCATGCGGACATCGCTGTTCGCTATCGACGGCATCATTTTTTTCACTTCTTTACTGGCTCCTGTCACAACGTCCCCTGTGAACGCAAGATATACAATCAGCTTGCCAGGAGCATATGGCATCCTCCTCTATATATCACTGGCCCGTGTGGGTTCTCTCCCAGTCCGTTTCTTTTTCTGAGAAGACTGCCTCTCAGTCCCGGTAGAATGATCGGTCCTGCTATCTTAACCTGATATATCTAAAACAACTTCATGAAATATAGTTTAGTATTTTAGATAAAAAAATAATAGTGAAAATTATTGCTGAAAAGAATATAATACATGAGCACTAAATGGTGTAAATAATATGCAGGGAAAAAAATGAAATGTAGGACATTAGAATTCTAGCCTAAGAACAGAATACATATAACCAGCTTATATAACTTCATATATAAATTAACTTGAAAATGTTTGTACATTAGAATTCGAAACTGTGGGAGATAATATGCGGAAATAATATGCGGAAAAAGATTAAATGTATGAAATAATATGCAGAAAGAAAGATGTAATAAAATATAACTTTCACATTACTTAAGTTATGAGTATCATACAAGAGCGAGTTAATGTATCAAGATGTTTAAAGTCTTAATTAGACTTCTGGTAGGACATTGCCGCATTGCATCTCAAAGAGGATATAACTCTTTCTTTCCGCGTTATTTTATTATGAGCAATAGATCAGGTGAGGATTAGTGGTTCTATTACCGCCGATGGCATATCAGAGACTATTTCCGATTCTATGTCTGTTCTTAATAAACCGCTGTGAATTCGAGAGGAAGAGAATCATCTTATATAACTGGGATTGTAGGACAACTAATCGCTTACATCATTTTCACCCATGTTGTAATAGTCTTGTGGATTCGTCACAACAGTAACATCCTACTGGGCATCCTTAGGGTCTGCGACATAAAAGCATTGGCGGGTTTGGCTGGCGAGAATATAAGGTTCTTCACCAAAATTGAGTTTCGATAAATTGAATAAAAGTATGCCATTTTCAACTTTGAGCCCATTATGTTCATGATGGATATCGTACCATAGACACTTGAACGGGAGAACCGTCCGTTCATGATAACGCATCCGAATTATTTTTTTAAGCACCCCATAATAGTCCATTTTTCCCGTGGTTGGATTTGAATCACTAGAAGATCAATATCCAGTAACGGTGGATGTGACAAAGACACAACAATTCTGAAACCTTTTATTTTAATCTCTTTTTCTGGTATGAAATCTAAACCCGTTAACAACGTAACCGGAGAGGTATTTAGTTTGTTCATCTCGACCATACGCTAGCACTTTTATATCTTCTAAAACATGTCTATCATTGGAATTTCTTTCAACCTATCAGGGTAAAATGGATTAAGTTGTGTATGTGTGTATATCAACATTGTAGTTTGGTTTTTATAGTTTACAACTTATACGTGATTTCAACCAAGCGGGAATGTGTTTATGTCACTCCTTATCGATATCCCATTACCGAGTTTGTTTAGTAGGTGCATGGTATTGAGCATTTCAAATGCTGTATATAACGCAAATAAATATTTAATTTTGACTTGAAAATTTTCTATAATTATGTTAAGAAAAAAGTAATAAATACTTACCCGATAAAACTGTTCACATTTGAACAGTTAAATAAAACGTAACGGTGAATCACGCCGAGCTGCTCAGATGCAGTGTGTCCCGACTTCACTTTACCAAGTTCCTTTCTTTGGGCCCGGAAGACGGATATTATAAGTTTATTGTCAACCATGTCTGTTCTCTGATAAAAACTGAATAATAAATAAAAAGCAACAGGAAAAACCCCCAAATGGAGTATCACGTGCCCACACGTGATAGGCACCGCGCTTAATAAAATAAGCTGAAACTGAGCCTCACGTGCAGACACGTGACCCCTATATACAAAGTATATGAGCGCTTATCTAAAACAAACAATTGGCCAGAGAAAAAAACCACGTGATAGCACGTGACGCTCTTTGGTATGCTTAATTTGGTGAGGTCACGTGCTACATGTGATAGGCTCCTAAGCCTTCTGAACTGATAGAATTAAATTCTAATTAAAAGGAATCAAAATCTTTATGCTTAATTTGATGAGGTCACGTGCTACACGCGATGGGCTCCTAAGCTTTCTGAATCGATAGAATTAAATTCTAATTAAAAGGGATCAAAATCCTTATTGGAAAAATATTTCCTTGTATCTTTCAAAACAAGAAAGATTACGCTCTGTAAAACAGAGCGCCGTTGAATTAAAGATCCAATGGTGATTAAAAAATCACCAATCTACAGAAAAATTCTGTGCAAGGAAATATCTTCCTAAACTTGTTAAGAACAACAAAAGAAATATCTTCTGTAAAAACAGAAGTCCTTGGATTAAAAATCCAACGGTGAGTAAAATTCACCGAGTGATCTAAAAGATCATGTTGGTTGATTATAAAATCAATCAAAATCTCTCAATGAGAGATTTTCTAAACAAATTGATTTTTTTCTTTCTCCTATAAATAGGAGCCAAGATACAGAAGAAAGGGAGGAGGGAAAAGAGAAAAACAATTCCCCTCGTAAGCAAAAGAAAAGATAATTTAATTCTCCAGAGAGAAAAAGATCTCCTCAAAGACAAAAAGAAACCCTAGGTAAGGGAAGGAACAAAACACAGAACGTTTTACCTCTTCTTCACCTTTATAAGAGTTCAACTCTTCTAAAAAGAAATTAGTTTTTCCTCTAGTTGAAGATCTGCAGAAGCAGATCTCCTCATAAGTTGAGAATTTAATTCTCATCGGGGAGATCTGTTTTGCAGATTCAAAACCTAGGGGGGAATTGAGTTCAAAGAATTTAATTCTTACAACAGAGCATATAGGAATTTAATTCCTCTAAATAAAACTAGGGTTTAACCCTAAAAAAGAATTTAATCCTTATTAAACAAGGGGCTTGAGAGTCTCAAAACTCAAGATCTCCATACACGTAAAAAAAAGAGATTAGCACCCAACATGATAGATCACGTGCGCCCATGTGAGCACCCTTGTTGAACAAAAGAGAACAATTGAGATCAAGTCACGTGACCCCACGTGACCCCTGAACAAGCCTTTCAAGAAAGGAGAATAAATTCAAAACAACTTCTATTTTAAGGGGCGTCTCACGTGATATCACGTGACCCCTTAGCACCTTCAGAACACAAGCAGTCTCATTGTGACATCACGTGACCCTTTAACAGTGCTTAGCACTTTCAGATGAAAGGGAGAATAAATCAAATGCAGTTTTCATCCTTTGGGGATGCCTTACGTGACCCCACGTGACTCTTTAACAGTGCTCAGCACTCAGAAAAGAAAAAGGGAATAAATCTAAAGGAGCTGTGACAACTTTGAGCGCCTCTGGTGACCCCACGTGAGCGCTTCAACTTTTTAGTGTTCAACACTACTTTGAGCGCCTCACGCGGGAACACGCGAGCGCCAAACATACTCTATTGTTTAACACTATAAGAGGCTAATCTTAGCTCGAATCAGCTAAGTCTGCTAAAGCCAAAATTCAATTTAACTGAGCCCGCTTTATACTCAAGTCTTCCAGGATTAATCATCTCAGATGGCATTCAAAATAATATCCATCCCATTCCCTTTCAATCTGACATTTGGTTCAAGGGTACATCTCTTCACACCTCTGATACATGTCGTTGTAATTCTTCAACGTTTTCAAAGAGGTGGTGGGTCCCGACGACCAATAACTATCTGGTGCATTTCCAAACCCATGGTTGCATTTAAACCAGGGACCGTAATGTCCTTAAACTAACTTTGGACCGTAACGTCCTTAAACTAACCTTCATGGACTATGATATCCTTAAACTAAAAACCCCACAGACTATGATGTCTTTAAACTTCACGGACTATGACGCCCTTAAACACACGGACTATGACGTCCTTAAACTTATTGACCGCAACGTCCTTAAAATAGCTATGGACCGCAACGTCCTTAAAATAGCTATGGACCGCAACGTCCTTAAACTACAACGGACCAAAATTTCCTTAATCTAACAACGGACCGTAATGTCCTTAAACTAAAACAATAGAGCCCCAAATGCTCTTTTGTTGGGTCTGAATGATCCCAAAACCCTGTTGAGTAGATCTTAGTTTAAAATTAGACTAACGTATCCTCAACAAACATTTAGGTTGATCTTAATCTCAAATGAGATTAACGATCCTTAAATCAAACCAAACCCAAATCTAAGAATATACAGATTTGGAGTAATCCACGCCCTACAGGCGACAACACAAATTAGTCTCTGTAAACAATCCACGGGCAACCAAAAATAAAACAAACACACACGACACGAAATGACCATCTGGAAAAGGAGAAAGTGGTTACCGTGATGCGGTAGCGTAATTAACTACAGGGGCTTGCGCCTGTAGGGAAGAGCGTCCCCACAATAAAAAACCCCTCAAACGAGGGGGAATCTGACGAAGTCTGCTACAACGGCCGCATCTGTCTAAACCTCTGATACACGGTACCATAAATCAACTTGGCATCTTTGGAGAGGTGGACGGATAAAACCTAAATAGCATCTGCCCCCCAAAATTCAGGCCGGACGTCCCAACGTCCCGGTCGCGTCTTTCGGCGGTGAACAGATTCTGGCACGCTCGGTGGGACATTTTTCTCTGTCTACTCCACACTTCGTGTGTCGTGTTCGTGAACGAATCGCGGTTTAATGCGGTTGCCCATGGATTAGAGGTACTAAGATTTGGTGTCTTTCTCCCGTGCAGAGAAAATGGCTTCCGCAACAGCAACTCCCACTCCGTCCTCGCTGGAGGAGTGACCTATAGGACCCAAGCGGCCTCCATCTTCGCCATGCCAGTGTAACATGTAACTTAGGCCACCACTGGACTGTTCTTTGGGACCATGATCCCACCGGCAAGCTTCAGTGTCCCAATGTCATCACAAGAAGCTCCGAAAAGGTCTGTCTTTGATCAGCTTACAACTACCACGGCCCCTCTCAACGAGTCGTCCAATTCCAATGCCTCAGTCTTTGACAGGCTGAGCATGAGCTCCAGTGGGCCCGTAAAGAAGCCTGTAATACCTGAACGAGTCATCCCGAAGCGGATAGCCATTCCAACTCCGACGGACGAAGTCGTCAAAGGGGCTTTTCCTGCTAAAGGATCGGTCTTTGGAAGACTGACCGTTCCAACTCCCGCTGTGAGTGGAGTCGTCCGAAATGCTTCCCCTACCCAAAAGACAGTCTTCGACAGGTTGGATGTTCCCCTTCAACGGACGTCAGTCTTTGATAGGTTGGCACCAACAATAGCATCTCCTCAAAGCAGGGGGCATGATGGAGCCACCCCCGTAACTGAACCAGTACCATCTGCAAGACGCACTCGACGTCGCCACTGGTGCTGAGTGAGGAAAGCTTGGGGCAGTTCCCCTTCTGGACTTACCTCACCAGCTCCAACAGTGGAAGTTGACGCCGATGTTCCAATTGGGAACAATTTTGAACCACTCATGAGGGTCCGCAAGAATTCTCCGACTGCTGTATTGAAAAGATCTCCTCTACCTGTGGAGAATGTTACAAAGGCGAAGCCGGAGCAGCCCCCTCAGTGGCTGTCTTCCAAAATCCACAAGGTCTGGCGGAGAGTCCAGGATTCTGTGATCGACAAGGACTACTCCCGCCGACAAAAGAAGATGAAGACTCAACAGGAAGAGGACCATCCCTCTGCCATGCCACGCAAAGTATCGTCTGCTCAGGTGCCTACTGCAGCAACCCCCTCAACTTCAACCGCTCAAGAGAAGAGAAGGCGGAGAAGATCCCTATGCCCATGACAAATGTCAAGAGTACTGAACCCAAATGCCCTAAGTCTAGGGGCATGGTGGTGCATACTGTTCATATGGCTTCCGGAAAAGAGAAAAGCCGTGCCTTCGAAGGTCATCGACCACTCACCCGATCGGTAACAAAAGTTCAGGAGCAACAACAGAAGCTCCAGGAGATGTTGACGAAGATGGCTGCACTCATGGGACATAAGGAAATCCCCAAAGTATCGTCGGATCAGCGCTAGGAACAGGAAACCGATGCCGAGTTCCTCCGGAGGATGCTAGAAAAGAAAGACCAAGAGGCAGTGGAACAAGCAGCCAATATAAAATAAATGGCGCTATTGTTCCAGGATATGGTGGGCATGATGATCCAGCCGGACCCTCCAGCCGAATATCCGCCAATAATAATCGAAGACGATAGAGGGGAGACATCAAACCCTCTTCCGGCCTTTTCAGCAGCAAAAGAGGAAACAATCTTGAAGGTTATGCTCGATGATTATATAGCTCAACAGATACGAGCCCATCAAGCGAACGAAGCTGCTGGCCAAGTCGTCAGAACTGGGCGACCATATCCTAGCTGGTACGATCAGATTAAATACCCGCCAGGATACACGATTCCTAAGTTTCACATATACAAGGGGACAGGAAATCCCCATCAACATGTCGCTCAGTTCAGGGCTCTGTGCAGCAACATTGGAGGTAACGATAAGCTACTGCTTCTCCAATTCATCGGCAGCTTGGCGGAGACGACGTTCGAATGGTATTCAGAGCTTCCCAATGATTCCATCAAAACTTTTACGGAGATGGAGTTGCTATTCACCCAGCGTTTCGCAAGCGCTAGAGAATGCACCCCAATCACGGCATTGATCAATGCCAGGATGAAGCCAGAAGAAACATGGGTTCAGTACGCGATACGGTGGCGGAACCTATGGTCGAAGTGCGAACAGTGCATAGAAAAGGCTCCTGCAGTGGGCATGTTTTTGGGAACCCTCGATCCGCAAACGACCATATCCCAATTCATGATGTTCTTCAAGCCGACCACTTTTCAGGCCTTGATTGATAAGCTGGCCCAAATGGACCAGATAAGCCATAGGCCTTCCTCTGCAAAGACGGAGCCTCGGAATGAAAAGTGGAAAGGGAAAACGACCTTCGTTGCCAATGCTCAGAAACAGCCGAATAGTCCAAAACCAGCTGATCACCAAAACGACAGACAGCGATTCGTCAACGAAAAATTAAAATTTCCCTACTCGTTTCCTCGGGATAAAACGAGAAGACTATTCGAGAGTCATAAGGATCTCACAAGAGAACTTTCCCTCTTACAAGTCGAGAGGACTCGTAATTGGTTGTTTCCCTCCTTGTCAAGATTCGATTTCGGAGAGTGTTGCCCGTGAATAGTATGCAAGAGTCCATTTTGGACCGACTTGCAGGGCCCTAGTGCTTAGGAAACAGGTCCTTATCCCCATTGCCTAAGGCTTTTCCTTACGAGCCGAGACGAATAGAGAAGTTCTCGTAAAGATACTAATTTCCTCACGAGTCGAGACGGGTCGAGAAGTTCTTGCAAGAATGGCCTAACGTCATAGTTAACCTCTGCTCTTTACGACAGAGGTCCGTTAGGGTCTGTGATACTAGGGTTTTGCCTTTCGTACCGTCGCGTTGGCTGATGTATCCCTCGATAGCCAATCTTGCTGTTCGAGTAGCCTTTCGACTGTCGTGTCTCTGATCCCTTCGGGGGCCGGACAAGACGTCTTCAAGCAATCTTCCAGGTAGTTTGACTGTCGGAAGAGCAAGCGTTAGGAATTTTGCCATGCCGCTTTTTACTTGAGGTTAGGCTCATTTTGGGAAGCCTCGATGAGTCATAACCACTCCGCGCTGGCGTGGGATGATCTCTGATAGTCTTTCAAGTTTTATATGAGTTGCCGTCAAGATCCTGATGCTAGGAATTTGGCCTTTGCTTCGTTTGCTGGCATTGCGTCTGCTGTATCGAGACGAATGTCGCGGTTGTCTCTAGGTTGTTGGTGAACCGTCGAGGTTTGGAACTAGGGATTTTGCCATGGCTCCGTTGTTTGATTGTCGCGTCTGAATCCTGCTGGAGGAAGAACGCTGGGGTGACATCTCGTCTGCTGTATCGAGACGAATGTCGAGGTGGTGACCATTCCGCGCTGGTATGGGATGATCTCCGATAGTTTTTCAGGTTTTATATGAGTTGCCGTCAAGACCCTGAAGCTAGGAATTTGGCGTTTGTTTCGTTTGTTTTAGCGTGTCCGAATCCTGTTGGAGGAAGAACGCTGTAGTGACATATCGTCTGCTGTATCGAGACGAACGTTGAGGCGATGACCACTCCGCGCTGGTATGGGATGATCTCTGATAGTCTTTCAGGTTTTATATGAGTTGCCGTCAAGACCCTGAAGCTAGGAATTTAGCCTTCGCTTCATTTGTTTTAGCATGTCCGAATCCTGTTGGAGGAAGAACGCTGGGGTAGCATCGCATCTGCTGCATCGAGACGAATGCTGAGGTGGAGCTGGGATTTTGCCGTCACTCCGCTTTGTTTCGACCGTGAGGTCTTTCATTGACGTTGCATCTGCATCCTGCTGGACTGTGAAGGAATGCCATTGTTGACATTACGTCTGCTGTAACGAGACGAATGCTGAGGTGGAGCTGGGATTTTTCCGTCACTCCGCTTTGTTTCGCCAATGAGGTCTTTCATTGACGTTGCATCTGCATCCTGCTGGACTACGAAGGAACGCCGTTGTTGACATTGCGTCTGCTATAATGAGACGAATGCTGAGGTGGAGCTGGGATTTTGCCGTCACTCCGCTTTGTTTCGACCGTGAGGTCTTTCATTGACGTTGCATCTGCATCCTGCTGGACTACGAAGGAACGCCGTTGTTGACATTGCGTCTGCTGTAACGAAACGAATACTGAGGTGGAGCTGGGATTTTGCCGTTACTCTGCTTTGTTTCGACCATGAGGCCTTTCATTGACGTTGCATCTGCATCCTGCTGGACTGTGAAGGAACTCCGTTGTTGACATTGCGTCTTCAGGCTGTAGATGTAGCCGTCGAGACTTGGCTCTTCTTCTGATGGAGCCTGGTGGGATGATATGGTTCCCTCTTTGTTTGCGCCCCTGGATTGTATACAGGGATCGATGTGATCTCACCTGTAGGGTAAAAAGTTTCATTTTATATATTTTTCTTTCCGCGATGCACTATCGCGAAAGTCACGATTGCCCAATCATTTCGGCTATTTTTCACGGTGCCCAATCATTTCGGCTATTTATTTTATTTACTCGCTGTTTTTTTTATTGCGAGTTGCCCAATCATTTCGGTTGTTTTGTATGCATACATTTTTACTTGGTGATTTTGTTACAAGTTGCCCAATCATTTCGGTTATTTCATATGCATTTTTGGCTCGCTGATTTTTATCGCGAGTATGGGATTTAGGATCTGATACCGATTTAGGCATCAACATCGCTACAACTGGTACATTGCTAGGAGCGAATCATCATTTGCCTCTATCAATGTCGAACAAAGGTGGCTTAGCGAACATGGTTAGGATTCTGTCGACTAAGGCTTTTGACTTCATGAGCCGTAAGGGTCTCATAAAGGTATTTCTCCCTATGAGTCGTGAGGATCTCGTAGGTGCGTTTTCTCCTTAAGAATCGCGAGGAGTCTTAAGTGTATGGTCTCTTATAAGTCGTAAGGATCTTACAAGAGTGTTTTCTCCTTATAAGTCGAGAGGACTTACAAGTGTCTTTTGCCATATGAGCATATCCCTAGTCTCTGGTGGGACTTTGTTAGGGAAATATTTATTCACGCCCATGGATTGTATACAAGGGTCAGCGTTGAACCGCTTGTAGGGCAAAATTGGAGATTGTGATGGGTTAAGAACAGGTTCAGATTCCTGTAACTTAAGGCTTTTGAGCCCTATGAGCCGTGAGGGTCTCAAAAGGGAATTCTACTTACGAGTCGTGAGGATCTCGTAAGTGTAAGTTCTCCTTAGGAATCATGAGGATTCCTAAGTGTGTTTCTCCCTTGTGAGTCGTAAGGATCTCACGCGGGTGGTTTCTCCTTACAGGGTCGAGAGGACCTTGCAAGTGTCTTTTAACGAGATTGCGCCCTTTCGGGTTTTCACAAAACTCGCCGGTAGTCCTACTGTTTTTACTCACGGAGCCCTTTCGGGTTTTCATCCGTGCCCATCTTGCTTATGGACATACCGTTTTTTTTAACACCACGTCAGCCTGGGGACGGCGTGGGTTGGTAGTAGTTTAACGACGTTTCGGTCATAGGCCCGAGATTTTTCGGACAATGTATGATTACGCAGCTAGATTTTCTCGCAAATCTTCGCATCTTTTGTATCGGAGGTGGATTCCTTGAAGAGAAGGCTGAGGGCGATTTCTTCGTCAGAGTCGCTTCCAAAGGTGATAACTTGCGATCCCTTAGTGTCGACTATGTGACAGTTGCCAGCGGCTCTTTTGCGCTCATCTGTCGTACTTTTCTGTTCCCGACGAGCCTTGCGCTTCACTCATTGAATGTGTTGTAGGTGGGCAACATATCCCTGCCACCAGTTTTTAAAGGCTATGCACTCCTCGGTAGGGTGTGCAATCCTCTGATGGTATAAGCAGAAGTTAGGATGTATGTCCGCTTCATCAAGATGTATACCGCCAGGAGAATTTCCCCTGAAGGAGGGAAACTTCATTCCCATCGATATGGCTTTGGTGAACCTTTTCCTTGTCTTGAACCTTCTTTTATCTGTCGCGGCCATGCCTCGGTCTGGTTGGGGTGTTTTAACCTTTTCGTCCAGTCGCCGGCGTTCGGCTTTTTCAAATATGTCCATTTCGCACTCTCGATCAGCTTTGCTTTTCAGAAGAGCTTCGTTCAGGAATGCATCAATCATTTCGTCTGATGGCCCTAGAAGTTTCGGCTCAGGATCTGCCCCCAATTTCTTTGCATCAGGAGCTTCTTCACTGTTTATCAACGAATGAGAGATCATATGGCAGCTTGCCACATAATCCTCAGGTTCATCCGACGAGTCTTCTCCATTGCCGTCATCTCCGTCCTTAAGGACGTGGCTGAGAAATTCTTGGAGTGTGATTGGGGTCCGCGCCTTCTGATTATATTCTTCCAGCGCGTCAATCTGTTTTTGCAGGTCCGTGCGCTTGTCATCAACCTTCACGGGCTTTTTGGTCTTCTTCTTCTTCTTCGAAGACATTGACGGCTGGGTGCGAGCTCTTTGACTATCATCACCAATTTTTGTAGTTGGGCGCGGTTTCAGCATTCCCTCGACGATCTCGGGTTCCAGTGGATTTTTCCACCTGATTGCCGGGCATGTTTGGAAATCCTTCAGCATTCTTTTCGTTTTTGCCGAAAGAACAACTTCCCATGGGGATTCCCTTATAAATGAGCACGATGCCCCCGGCATGTCAGATTTTTTAGGGGCGTGAGGTTGTGGCGGGTTCACCTTCCAGTTTTCGGATAATGCGAACTTTCCTTGTTGGTATTGGTCCTCAATCCAGCCTTTGAAGACGAAACAATCTTCGATTGGATGGCTTACTGCTTGGTGGTAAGGGCAGTAATTAGGATTGTTGACATCGCCTGGCTGCAACGGACGTTTTGGATCCGGCAGATTGATGAGTCTGTTACGCACTGCCAGCTCGATCAGTCTCCTCGTTTTATCCCAGGGAAACGAGTAAGGACGTCCCAGTCTTTCCTCGAGGGATGGGCGTGGACGCACATTGTTTTGGCGAAAAACCGACTTTAAGTTGCTCGGCTGTTGTTGAGTGTTGGCAACGAAGGTTGCTTTCCCTTTCCCTTTTTCGTTTCGAGGCTCCGACTTCGAAAAGGAAGGCCTGTGGCCCATCTGGTCCATTTGGGCCAGCTTGTCAATCAAGGCCTGGAAAGTGGTCGGCTTGAAAAACATCATGAATTGGGAAATGGTCGCCTGAGGGTCGAGAGTACCCACGAACATGCCTACCGCGGGAGCCTCTTCGATGCACTGCTCGCATTTTGACCATAAGTTCAGTCACCGTATCGCGTACTGAACCCATGTTTCTCTAGGTTTCACCCTGGCATTAATTAGTGCGGTAATCGAAGTACGCTCGCTAGCGCTTGCGAATCTTTGTGTGAACAACAACTTCATTTCTGCAAATGTCTTAACAGAGTCGTTCGGGAGTTCAGAGTACCATTCGAACACTGTCTCTGACAAGCTGCCGACGAACTGGCGAAGTAGCAGTTTATCATCACCCCCAGTGTTGCCACATAGAGCCCTGAACTGGGTGACATGCTGGTGGGGATTGCCTGTCTCTTTATTTACATGGAACTTAGGAATCGTGTATCCTGGCGGATACTTGATCTGATCGTACCATCCTGGATATGGTCGCCCAGTTCTGACGACTTGGCCAGTTTCTTCATTTGCTTGATGAGCCCGTATTTGCTGAGCTATATAATCATCCAGGGGAGCTTTTGAGATGGTCTCCTCTTTGGCTGTTGAACAAGCCGGAAAGGGATTTGACGTCTCCGCTCGGTCATCTTCGAGGATAATCGGAGGATCTTCAGCTGGAGGGTCTGGCTGGATCATCATGCCCACCATATCTTGGAATAGAAAGGCCATTTGTTTTATATTGGCCGCTTGTTCCGCAGCCTCCTTGTCCTTCTTTTCGAGCATTCTCCGAAAGAATTCAGCATCAGTTTCCTGCTCACGGAGCTGCTCCGAGGATGTCTCCGGGCTTGCTTTCGGTCCCGTAAGTGTGGCCATAGCTGTTAGCACCTCTTGGAGCTTTTGTTGTTGCTCCTGAGCCTTAGTCACTGATCGCGTAAGCGGTCGATGACCTGTGGAGATACGGCTATCCTCTTTTTCGGATGCCATATAGATGATGTGCACCACCATGCCCCCAGACTTGGGGCGTTTAGATTCAGTGGTCTTGCGATTCGTTGCAGACTCAGGGATTTTCTCCGGCCTTCTCCTCTTATGGGCGGTCGAAGTTGAGAGGGCTGTTGCGGTGGGCACCCAAATAGCTGTCGCCTTCTGTAGCTTGACAGGGTGGTCCTCTTCTCGCCAAACCTTCATCTTTTCCTGTCGGCGGAGATAGTCTTGATCAATAACCGAGTCTTGGACCTGTCGCCAAACTCTATAAATTTTAGAGGACAGCCGCTGAGGGGGCTGCTCCAGCTTCGCCTTTGTAATCTTTTCAACAAGCGGAGGAGACTTTTTCAGCACGGCAGTTGGCGAATTCCTGCGTACCCTGTTAAGTAGTTCAAAGCTGTTCCCAGTTAGAACAGCAGCATCAACTTCCACTATTGGAGCTGGCGGAGTCAGTCCAGAAGAGGAATTGCCCCAATCTTTCCTCACTCGGCGCCAGTGGCGACGTCGAGCATGTCGTGCGGTCGGGATCACCTCTACTGTTGGATCAGCTTTTCCATTCCCCCTGTTCTAAAGAGAGTCTACTGTTGGCGCCAGTCTGTCAAAGACAGATGCTCGCTGAGAGGGAACGACCAATCTTGAAAAGGCCGATTTTCGTGCAGGGGAAATGGCCTTGGTTACTTCACGCGGAGTGGGAGCTGAAACGACCAGCCTTGTGAAGACCGACCCCTTAGCTGGAGAAGCCGCTTTGGTGACTTCAGGAGTAGAAATGGCTATCCGCTTCGGGATAACGCTTTCTGGTATTGCGGGTTTCTTCACGGGCCCGTTGGAGCTTTGGCCCAGTTTGCTGAAAACTGAGGCGCTTGATTTGGGCGACCCGTTAAGAGGGGCCGCAGTAGTGGTAAGCCGATCAAAGACCGACTTCTTCTGAGATTATTGCAATGGTACAGGAGCGTTGAAGCTCATTGGTGGGATCATCGTCCCAAAGAACAGCCCAGTGTTTCCCCCAATCAGAGAAAAGCTTTATTTGAAATTTAAATTTCAAAATGAAGCAACGCTTCAGATGCAGCGCCAAGTGCGCTGCGCACTAAGCAGCGCACCACGTGTAAGACATGGATGCGTTAGCGCTAGGTGCGCTGCGCTCTAAGTAGAGCACCACGTGGCGCGCAGCGCACCACGTGTAAGACACGGGTGCGCTAGCGCTAGGTGTACTATGCTCTAAGCAGCGCACCACGTGCAAAACACGGGTGCGCTAGCGCTGGAACTAAAAGCTCCTCACCGTTAGATCAAAGATCTAATAATAATGATAAATCATTAATTAATCAGAATTAAATTCTGTTAAGGAAAGATTCCTCAAAATCTTTCCAAATAACAAGATTGTGCTCTATAAATCAGAACACCGTTGGATCAATGATCCAATGGTAAATAAAAATTACCAAAAGACAGAATAAATTATGTATGGAAAGATTTATCAATCTTGTTAAAAACAAGAAGATTGCCTTCTGTAACACAGAAACCCTAGGATCAGATATCCAATGGTGGGGAAACATCCCCAAATCAATCAGAGAAAGATCTCTTTAACTGATTCAACAAATCAGCTTGCCCTATATAAAGGCCCCAAGACTTCCAGTCTTAGATAGAGAAACCTCCCATAAACTTTGAGAAACTCAAAGAAAAAGAGCAAGCTCTTGCAAGAAAATCCTTCTTCAAGGTAAAATGATAATGATGAACATAGAGATGAAATCATCTCATAAAAAGAAGAATTTACTTCTTTAAAGATCATAGATCTACAAGACCAAGGCCTTTCACAAAAAGATCAAGAAATCTCATCATAAAATAAAAAAGAAGAAGAATATAATTCTTCTCACAGATCATGGATCTATAAAGGCAATGCCTTTAATCAATGTAAGAGATTGGAAATATCTCCTACAAAATAAGAACTGTTGTTCTTAAATCTTGAGACATAGTCCCTTTTACAAGAACATAAATTTGTTTCCCAGATCATAAATTTGATCAACTGCGCTTCTGCGCTCTCTGGACTAGCGCTCAGCGCCAACTGAGCCACGTGGCGCTCATGGGCTGGTACTCAGCGCCAAGCGTACCACGTGTCACTCACGTGTGCGCCACTAAATTGAAAGCGCAATGCGCTCATGGATTAGCGCTCAGCGCTCATAAACTGGCATCATGCGCTCATCATCTGGTGCCTAGCGCTGAGTACGACACGTGTCCCTTACATGTGCGCCATGTGGCAGAAGCGCACTGCGCTCTTTGACTGGCGCAAAGCGCCTAGCGCGCCACGTGTTGCGCTGACAGAACATAAATTGTTCTTTAATAAGCCTAGAGCTCTGATGAATGCTCAGCATTCAATAAAAGACAAAAACATTGTCAAGATATAAATCAATGCTCAGCATTATTAAAAGAGCCAAGCCCAAATAAAGGCTCAACAGGCCAAAATAAAATGTTAAACATTTTAACCTGATTGGACTTAGCCCAAGATTGGCCATAAGTCCTCAACTCATATTAATTGAGCTCATCTGCTCATAAATATGTTAACAGATCTTAGCCCCAAATTGGACTACAGATCTTTCAACCAACTCACATCGGTTCGAGGGTACATCTCTTTACTCCTCTGATATTTGTCGTTATAATCCTTCAACGTTTTCAGAGAGGTGATGGGTCCCGACAACCAAACATTCTACGGACTGTGGGGTCCTTTAAAACCCACGGACTATGATGTCCTTAACCTTGACCGTGAGGTCTTTAAACTCACGGACTATGATGTCCTTAACCTTGACCGTGAGGGCTTTAAACTCACGGACTATGATGTCCTTAACCTTGACTGTGAGGGCTATAAACTCACGGACTATGATGTCCTTAACCTTGACTGTGAGACCTTTAAACTCATAGACTATGATGTCCTTAACCTTGGATCGAGATGTCCTTAAACTAATGCTGGACCGTAATATCCTTAAACTAATTGACCGCAATGTCCCTAAACTAAACAGTAGAGCCCAAATGCTCTCTTGTTGGATCTAAACGATCCTGTTAAGTTGATCTTAGTCTAAAAATTGGACTAACGTATCCTTAACAAACGTTTAAGTTGATCTTAGTCTCAAATGAGACTAACGTATCCTTAAACCCAACCCCAAACCCAAATCTAAGAAGATATGGATTTGGACTAATCCACGCCCTACGGGCGACACCATAAATTAGTCTCCGTATACAATCCATGGGCAACAAAAAACAAAACAAACACCTACGACACGAAGTGACCATCTGGAGAAGGAGAAAGTTGTTACCGCGATGCGGTAGCATAATTAACTGCAGGGGCTTGCGCCTGCAGGGAAGAGCATCCCCATATTCAAAAACCCCTCAAATGAGGGGGAATCTGACGAAGTTTGCTACATCGGCCGCATCCATTTAAACCTTCAATATACGGTGTCATAAATCAACTTAGCATCTTCGGAGAAGTGGACGGATAGCACCAATTAGCATCTGCCCTAAAATTCAGGCAAGACGGACCCGCGCGGTCGCGTCTCCGCGTTTCAGCGGGGAACAGATTCTGGCACGCCCGGTGGGACCATTTCCTCTTTCCACTCCACACTTCGTGTGTCGTGTTTCGCGAACGAATCGCGGTTTGCTATGGTTGCCCCTGGATTTGAGATACTAAGATTTGGTGTCTTGCTCCGTGTAGAAAAACAAAAGATCAAATGGATTTCAACTGCACAAGCTACAACAACAGCAATAACTCTCACTCTGTCCCTGCTGGAAGAGTGACCTACGGGCCTCGGGCGGCCTCCCTTTTCACAATGCCGATGGACCAGGTGACGCAAGCCACCACATGGCTATTCTTTGGGACCATGCTCCCACCCATGAGCTACAACACACCACTGCCATCACAAGAAGCTCAGAAGAAGTCAGTCTTTGATCGGTGTTTACCCCAATCAGAGCAATGCTCTGTTCAAATTCCAAGGCGGGAAACGAAGCAACGCTTCTGTTTCCCCCAATCAGAGCAAAGCTCTGTTTTGAAAATTAAAGTGAAAATTGAAATTAAAATAAAGAAGCAACGCTTTAGATACCTTGCGCTGCGCGCAACGCGCCACGTGTCAAAATCAGACACGCCAGCGCAGGGAGCACTGCGCCCGGGGCAGCGCACCCAATCAAAGAAAGGCTCTATTTAAAATAAAAATTAAAGAAGCAACGCTTCAGCTGACTTGCGCTCTGCGCTGCGCGACACGTGGCAGCGCAGTCGCGCTGGCGCAGTCGCGCTGCGCGACACGTGGCAGCATAGTCGCGCTGCGCGACACGTGGCAGAGCAGTCGCGCTGCGCGCTGCGCTCTGCGCTGCGCGACACGTGGCAGCGCAATCGCGCTGCGCTCTGCGCTGCGCGACACGTAGCAAGCGCAGGAGCGTTTGCGCCAAACAGAATTAAAATTCCAGTAAGATCTTTCTGTTCTTGTTAAAATCAAGAAGATTTCCTTCTCCAAAATAGAAGCCCTTGGATCAAAGATCCAACGGTGGGGAAAAATCCCCAAATCACTCAGAGAAAGATCTCTCTAACCAATTCAACAAATCATTGGAACTATAAAAAGGCCCCCAGACCCCAACACATGAAGACATCAACACAGAGAGAAAAACAGAGAATTCCTCTAAAGAATTTTGAGAAGAGCTCAAAGAAAGAAAAAAGGTAAAAACCTTTGAATAAAAGAAGAATTTCTTCTGAAAAGATCATTGATCTAAGAACAAGATCAAGAATCTTCAATAAAAAAATATATAATAATAACAAAGGCATTGCCTTTTGATGAACCACTGGTTCTGGAATCTTAAAAGATTCTTTTCTTGAATCCAAAATTGGATCAAGATATTAAAACAGTGCCTTGCACTTGTAAATCTGCACTGTTGCGCTCCTGGGTTGGCGCAAGCCACCAGAGAGCGCCACGTGTCAGCTCCAGAACAGCTTGCGCTATGTGCTTTTAAAACAGAGCATTGCTCTCATGAATTGGCGCAACTCACCAGAGCACGCCACGTGTCATCAGCGCAGCACACTGCGCTTGCGCTCACCGGAGCGTGACACGTGTCACCTCCACATGGACCTGCGCCTTGCGCTCCTCAATTGGTGCAAAGCGCCTGACAAGCCATGCGGCGCTCTGTCAGACTAATTAATGCAGCGCATTATTAAAGGGCAGAGCCCAATTAAGAGGCCCGATGGACCAAAATAAATGCTCTGCATTATAAAAAGGGGACAGAGCCCAACTTAAAAGGCCTAACAGGCCAGAGTAAAATGCAGTGTATTATTAACAGGGGCAGAGCCCTAATAAAGGACTACTAGGCTAAATATAAATAAAAATGTTGAATATTCTCAATTGGACTTAGCCCAATGCTGGCCGTAAGTCCTCAAATTAAATTTACTGAGCATGGCTGCTCTCTTAAATCAATTTACACCTGGTTCAACGGTACATCTCTGAACTCCTCTGATACCCGTCGTTGTAATCCTTCAACGTCGTCAGAGAGGTGATGGGTCCCGATGGCCATATATACAATGGACCTCTATGTCCCTAAACTGGAACATAGACCTCTATGTCCCTAAACTGGAACACGGACCCCTACGTCCCTAAACTGGAACACGGACCTCTATGTCCCTAAACTGGAACATGGACCTCTATGTTCCTAAACTGGAACATGGACTACTACGTCCCTAAACTGGAACAATAGAGCCCCCAAATGCTCTTTCGTCAGATCTAAACGATCCCGTTTAAGTCGATCTTAGCCTCAAATATGGCTAACGTATCCTTAAACATTCAAGCAAACTTTAGTCCCAAATTGGACTATAGATCCCCTCCAATCGACTTTGGTTCAAGGGTACATCTCTGAACTCCTCTGACACCTATCGTTATAATCCTTCAACGACGTCAGAGAGGTGACGGGTCCTGACGGCCATGCATGCAACGGACCGCTGTAAGTCCACGCTGCCCACCCCGGTGCTTGCGGGGAGGCGGAAACGGTATATAAAAATCGGATTTTTAGCACTCAAGGCAACATGGACTAACTAAAGGCGGGATCTTTTCTAAACAAAACTAGCTACCAAGCTAAAGAGAGTTAGCTACTCGGAAAAGAGGTCATACCTTGGGCTTTATGTCCTTCTCTCCTTGCTCCTTGAAATGGTAGAAAGGGATCACCTTGTCGCTTTCTCTAGTCGAAGAAGGATCCACCCGAGAGCCTCAACCTTTGGCTTCAACTTCAAGCTAGAAGTAACTAAGGTGCTAGAAGTACTAATCCTAGAACCCTAGATGAGAGTAGAGATTACTATGGAGTGGTTTTTCTCAAGCTCAAGTGTTTCTCAACACATGAGAGGGGAGAGCTTGAGGAAGAGGAAGAGCAAGAGAGAGAAAGTATATAATAGAATGAAAATGGTTTTTACAACCATAACAAAATATAGTGATTTTTCAAATAATAATATTAATCAAAAATGAAAAGGTGATGGTTAGTTTGAAGAGACCATTATCATATCACAATAAATGATTTTGCAAAGATCAAAGAGCATCTAAAAAAGTAATGATGATGGTCAATGTTTCAAACCTAGTCAACCTTGGTCAACAAATCAACAAGCCCAACCATGACACAATTTCACTTAATTAATATTATTAATTGATAAATCAAAATATCATTAGGGTTTGGAAAATAGACGACTGTCAACTGTGCATACACACCGGTTCCAAAACCCTAATGAAAAACCTCTTCCTCCGCCTCAATCAACTGTGCATACGCACCCGTATTCGTGATCCGAGGAACACGAGTACAAAGAGATAAAACCAATCCCAAATCATATACTAGGATCCGGCTTAAACCAAAGCCCGCTAGTATAAGCTGTCCGGACAGCAAACGTGCACAAGTGCGCGGATGTGAACGAACCCTGTCGCAAAACCATGCGACCTCTACTCATTTTGCCTAAAGGCGAATAACTCTCTGTGTGGGACTCTAAAGACTCGACACTACGCTGGCAGTAGGTTTAACCATAGACCGCAAGCGGCACTATCTGTACGTAACGGTCCCCAGGTAGATGCCGATAAGAAGACTACGAGGTGACCCCATCTGAACTCCTACTGAGCCTGTATGTGACAGTCTCCGTACAGTCTGGTCTGTTCGTCTGATACATCGCATGGCGGGCCTAGGGGGGCGGTAAATGTCAGTCCCCTAATAGCGGTACAAGTCGTGTCGGAGTATAGCCCAGAACATCCTGAGATAACACTGGAAACCTACCAGTATATCTCGCTTGCCCTGGCCAGGGACTACTTGTGTAATGGCTCTCCTGGACACAGCGCGATGTTAACCCCCAATACCGGGAGAGACGAATCCTGTCTAACCGTCACTGCCTCCAAGTGCTTCGGGACTGCACCCAACTACTACCTGTTTGCACGACTCCTTTGAGCCGTGGTAGGGTAGTGATCAAAGTGCAGTGGGAACATACTCGAGGCGAAGTGACAGTGTCAAGTCAGTTGACTAAGCTGTACTCATGTCACCTGGGAACTGATAACTGACGATAGGTATAATACCAACCAACAGTTCCCGACGAGTCCTGTCCAGTGTACTCGTAACCTAACGAGCACCCGCATACTATCTCAAGTACGACGTACCGACGGTTGTGGGACAGACCGTCTCCCACGCTGGGATGAGAAGCGCATACGCTAGTCTACTCCGGAGTATCGATGCCCTGTCTCGATAGTCCAACGACTAGGGACCTGTATAAGGATGTGCTTATGGATTACCCAGCCCCCACGAGTGTGAGCGCCATCACAACGCTGGTAATCAAGCAAAGATCCTAAGGGCTCTACTAATATGTATATAAGCGATATGCTAAAAGAAATACATGCACATATTAAAGAAGAGACAAACCAAGTAGCATACTACCATTTCGAGCAAGATTGTATATACAACTGTGAATATCCCAAGCTTCCATCAAGTAATATACATACTAGTATGATACAGTAATGGCCTCTAGGGCATATACACTAACAATCTCCCACTTGCACTAAGGCCATGTACTGGCGTATCGAAGACCTATCATCTCGATCAGCCGCTCGAACTGAGTCTGGGGTAAGGCCTTCGTAAATGGATCTGCAGTGTTATCTTCTGAAGCAACCCTCCGAACCTCGATCTCCTGGCGATCCACGATCTCCCTGATCAGGTGATACCGCCTCAAGATGTGTCTGGATTTCTGATGGGACCTAGGTTCCTTCGCTAAAGCTATAGCCCCGTTGTTGTCGCAATACAGAGGTATTGGGTCAACAATGGACGGAACCACCTGAAGTTCTTTCAAGAACTTCGTCATCCAGACAGCTTCTTTTGCGGCATCAGATGCAGCGATGTATTCCGCTTCCATAGTCGAGTCAGCAACGATTTCCTGTTTGGAGCTTTTCCAACACACCGCCCATCCATTGAGGGTAAAGACAAAACCCGACATGGACTTGGAATCATCCTTGTCACTCTGGAAGCTGGAGTCAGCAAAGGCCTCAATCTGGAGGTCTTTTCCGCCATACACCAAGAACAACTCCTTAGTCCTTCTCAGGTACTTGAGAATGTTCTTTACTGCTATCCAATGTTTCTCCCCAGGGTTTGACTGATACCTGCTTACCACACTCAGTGCATAAGCCACATCTGGTCTGGTACACAACATCGCATACATTATAGAGCCTACCGCAGAAGCGTAGGGTATAATAGACACGCGATCCCTCTCCAAATCAGTCTTGGGAGACATCTCTTTGGAGAGGGTGATCCCGTGACAAGCCGGTAGATTGTCGCGCTTGGAATCTTCCATACTGAATCTTTTCAGTATGGTGTCGATGTACCTGGACTGTGAGAGTCCTAAAATCCTCTTGGATCTGTCACGGTAGATCCGGATCCCCAGAATGTATGAGGCATCACCCAGGTCTTTCATGGAGAACCTGTGTGACAAGAACCCCTTGACAGATTGTAGCATAGGAATGTCATTTCCTATTAATAGAATGTCATCCACGTATAAAACGAGGAATACTACAGTTCTCGCTACAAATCTACAATAGATGTAAGGTTCATCTGGATTTTTGATAAAGCCAAATTCCTTGACCGTCTCATCAAAACAGATGTTCCAACTCCGCGATGCCTGCTTTAGTCCATAAATGGACTTAAGCAACTTGCACACCTTTCCGCTGCTCCCACTCTGAATGAAACCCTCTGGCTGGTCCATATAGACACACTCCTCTAAATGTCCATTTAGAAAAGCGGTCTTTACGTCCATCTGCCAAATTTCATAATCGTGGAAGGCAGCAATGGCAAGAAGGATCCGAATGGATTTCAGCATAGCTACTGGAGAAAAGGTTTCGTCATAGTCCAAACCAGGTCGCTGACGAAAACCCTTTGCAACCAGTCTAGCTTTATAGGTCTCAACCTGTCCATCTACACCAATCTTCCTTTTGAAGATCCACTTGCATCCTACAGGTTTTACCCCATCTGGAGCAATGTCCAACGTCCATACTTTGTTGGTGTACATGGACTCTATTTCGGTCCGCATTGCATCCAACCATTTTACCGAGTCGACGCTCTGAATGGCTTGCTGGAAGCTAGTAGGCTCATCACAATCTATGATGCAATCCTCTCTATCCCCGTCTATGAGAAAACCGTAGTATCTCTCGGGCGGATGAGACTGCCTACTACTCCTGCGGAGTGGCGTGGGAATGTCCTGATCTTTCGAACCCTCTGGTTCTACTAAGCTTTCAGTAATAGCTCGTGGTTCTGGAATTTCTTCCAGTTCTATTGCGCTCCCACTTATTTCTTTTTCTATGAACTGGTGTTCTAGAAAGTGGGCATGGCGAGAAACAAAAACCTTTTGTTCCTCTTCGCAATAGAAGAAATATCCCTTGGAGTTCTTTGGATATCCCACAAACTTGCACTGTACTGAGCATGCCTCGAGCTTGTCCGCATGCTGCTTTTTTACAAAAGCTGGACATCCCCATGTCTTAATGTGATTAAGATAGGGTTTCTTCCCACACCACATCTGATATGGTGTAGTAGGCACAGTCTTAGTTGGAACTCGGTTCAAAAGGTATGCAGCTGATTCTATCGCATATCCCCAGAACGATCGCGGCAACTCAGCGTTACTCATCATGGACCGTACCATATCCAATAGGGTTCGGTTCCGTCTCTCCGATACACCGTTATGTTGCGGAGTGTATGGAGGAGTAAGCTGAGAGAGAATTCCATTCTCTTTTAGGTAACCCAGGAACTCGGCACTCAAGTATTCACCACCTCGATCAGATCTTAGTGTCTTGATACTTTTGCCTGTTTGTTTTTCTAATTCATTCTTATATTCCTGGAATTTTTCAAAAGCCTCGGATTTATGTTTCATTAAGAAGACATATCCGTACCTTGAAAAGTCATCCGTAAAAGTAATGAAGTAAGAATAACCGCTTCGTGCATGCGTAGACATTGGACCGCACACGTCGCTGTGTACGAGTCCCAAGAGCTCGCTCGCTCTTACTCCGTATCCAGTGAACGGAGTCTTTGTCATCTTTCCTTTGAGACAGGATTGACAAGTTGCATATAATTGATTTTCGAACGGATCCAAATATCCTTCTGTATGTAACTTATTCAACCTTCTCTCATTGATGTGACCCAGTCTACAATGCCATAAGAAAGTTTTATTGATTTCTGGAGACTTTCTTTTGTGTGTATTCTGGACATTGAAAATCTGTGGTTGGTTTAATACGTATATACCGTTGTTTAATGTACCTGACCCAATCAAAACTTGATTAAGGTGAATGTTCACTACATTACTTACAAATGCAAATTCATAACCTTCTTTAGATAATAAAGATACAGAAATGATATTACAGGTTGCATTTGGTACAAAATAATAACTACGTAAAACCAAAAAGTGTCCATCCGACAATCCCAGGTGATAGTCCCCCATGGCCTCAGCATCCATGCTAGCTCCGTTTGCAACTCTGAGGGTCATATCACCTGCCTTCAAAACTCTACGTTTTCTCAACGCCTGCAAAGAATTACAGATATGAGATCCTGATCCGGTATCCAATACCCAGGAAGTAGAGTTTATTGATAGACAGTTTTCAATAACAAACACACCTGAAGCTGAAGCCGCAACTCGCTTCAGATCCTGGGTTCTGGCCTTCCAAGCCTTGCAATCCTGTTTCCAGTGTCCACTTCTGTGACAGTAGAAGCATTCTTCCTTCCCCACCAGCTTTCCCGCTACCTTTGTTGCCTTTCCCTTTCCCTTCGTATCCACTTTACTGACACCGCCTCTTAGTTTGGCGGGGGCTTTTTTCTTCTTACCCTTGGCTTTCGCCCTGGACCTAGAAGAGGAAGATCCTCCTACAAACAAAGTGGATGTATCCCTACCTTTCTGTAGGGTGCCCTCAGCACTCCTCAACATGTTCAGAAGTTCGGAAAGTTCAATCTCCTTTCCTTGCATGTTGAAGTTAAGGATAAACTGGGCGTAAGTGGATGGAAGGGACTGGAGAATCAAATCAGTGTAGAGTTCATTCTCCAACGTGGTCCTGAGGTCCGCGAGCTCCTCTATGTAGCCAATCATCTTAAGCACGTGTTCCGCTATCGATGATCCGATGGCCAATCTTGCCGAAAATAGCTTCTTCGACACTTCGTATCTTGCGATACGAGACTGCTCTCCATACAGTTCTTTTGTATGAAGAAATATGGACTCTAGGTCCATATTCTTGTGCCTCCTCTGATGTTCGTTGTCCATCGAGGCAAGCACGAGACATTTGGCCTTCGCGCAATCGATCTCCCATGTCTTACGGATTTCTTTATCCGCGATGCTGGAGGTGGGACCTGGGACGGGGGGAGCTTTGGTGGTAAGGACATACCCCAACTTGTCGTAAGTGATTGCCATCTTGACATTCCTGAGCCGATCTTTGTAGTTTGGCCCTGTCAGTATGTTTTTATTTAGTAATAACTTAAGTCCGGTCATGTTGAATGGTCGCTGTAATTAGGAGAGAGAAAAGAAACACTTTAGCATGATGCTCTTGCAAGTTTAGAGTGGTTTTTAGTTTGTCTAAACATGATGGCTCCCACTGTCTCTCGAATCCCTTCTCAAACCGTAAAGAAAGAATTAGTCAGGATCAATCTTACCGTACAATACTTGCTTAACCGTTCAGCCAGGCCAGTGTCGGTACTTCGAGGGAGGTTTTCCAACGCTTTCGCGAAGTTCCTTAATTAAGTAACCTCTTTTCCCTGTGAGCGTAGCCCCGCTAACACCTTTCTAGACACCTACCAGGTTTATAGCATTGATCGTTAAGTGAGAGTTTTCCCGAGGAGTAGCATATACTCACAGTAGGATCGGGATCCAAATATCATCGCGTGATAAAACCGATGGAATCCTACCAGAATCATCACACTCCAAATGGTATGCTGCACTAGCAAGTTTCAGTACTTATGAAACTCCCGATGTGGATTTTTGCCCCATGCTCTTATGACCTTGACTTTGGCCAAAATATCATAAGTCACATGTCAAGTTCTACCCGTCATTCTCCTGGTTAATTTGGACCCACCCGTACCTACCCTTGACTTTGGCCAAAATGGCAGCACGACTGTCCCAAACGAACGCATCTACCTATGCTGCACATGAATACCCAAATAGCTACCAATCACTATGCCTTGACTTTGGCAAAAATACATAGCTTGAATACTTTTTGACCATTCATGTGGAATGACGGAGGGCTATGAATGGTTTTGGCGAAACCGTGAACGTAGTGAACTTGATATAATCGATGGAATGAGATAGCTTTTAAAAAGGAGTGGTTCAAGCTCCGCGTTTAAAAGTTTAGTTTTGAAAAGAACCGAGTGGTTTTCAAAGTGTTCCAATCGACTTTTACTTGGTTTATTTTCTTGCATTAGTTCTTTTAATGCGTCCCATCATTTAATCCTACCATTGCAGAAAACAACCAAAATATGACGTACGCTTATGCCATTCGCATTCGCCACGGGGCCCCGTCATCACCCGTTAGGTTACTTAACTAACGACAGAGCGTGGGCTGGGCTAGCGCGGCTGTAAAACATAAGCAACGCCTAAATATTTATAGTATATAAATATATAGCAATGATAGACATTACAGATCACAGATGAATACATTGGATATACTAGGAATCCGCAATCCGTTCGAGCCTGCAACGAAAAGCGGATTACACGGTCGCGGTGAATAGCCAAATACCCCACCCAACACCCCTACGGGTGTGGCAAACTACCCGCCAAGTACCCGAAGCGAAGCAACCTCCCTCAACACCATGAGTAGGCCACTCGGCACTTCGAGATACCCGGTAGTTTGTGCACCCCCTCCATGGGTCTATCCTAGGAGCAAAAACAGTAAAAAGGATTATACAATGACGGCTACAACCCCGACCCGGTTGTGCGGCCATACAAATAATATTACATCAATTTACATGTTACATGAATTGAAAGAAAAGAAAACTCTCATCTCATAAAACCCCCGGCTATTCACCCGCGACAATCCAACGCATTCATATACACATACTATCAACAAACACAGATCACAGATATGTATAACCCCCACTAATCGACGTATAGCGATTAGCAGACGTTCAATACATATAAACATCACAGATATAACCCATTAGTCAAAGTATAGTGAAGTTCGATCAAAAATACGGATTTATAGGCCCCCAAAAACAAATTTCTTTTCTGGAAAACCTGGGCACAAATAAACCATCTTAAAAATCCCAAAACCACAACATAAGAACACTGCACCAAACTCGGTCATGAACCGAGTCAGAACGGCCGCGGTTCCGCGGCAATAGGCATGCTTTTGCCGCAGAACCGCCGCGCTTTGAAGGGTTCACTCGACCGTTTTTGGTGGGCTTCTTCACAAAACCCTGAGACGATTTTTGAAATATGATTTTTTATTTTTTGAGCAGAAAAAATTTCAACAGAAACTTAGGGTTTTGTATTTTTAGTTTTGCGAATTTTTCCGATCGAACTTCTATACACTTTACTAACTAGCTAGTTTATGTTTAGTTAGGCTCTGATACCACTGTAAGTCCACGCTGCCCACCCCGGTGCTTGCGGGGAGGCGGAAATGGTATATAAATATCGGATTTTTAGCACTCAAGGCAACATGGACTAACTAAAGGCAGGATCTTTTCTAAACAAAACTAGCTACCAAGCTAAAGAGAGTTAGCTACTCGGAAAAGAGGTTATACCTTGGGCTTTATGTCCTTTTCTCCTTGCTCCTTGAAATGGTAGAAAGGGATCACCTTGGCGCTTTCTCTAGTCGAAGAAGGATCCACCCGAGAGCCTCAACCTTTGGCTTCAACTTCAAGCTAGAAGTAACTAAGGTGCTAGAAGTGCTAATCCTAGAACCCTAGATGAGAGTAGAGATTACTATGGAGTGGTTTTTCTCAAGCTCAAGTGTTTCTCAACACATGAGAGGGGAGAGCTTGAGGAAGAGGAAGAGCAAGAGAGAGAAAGTATATAATAGAATGAAAATGGTTTTTACAACCATAACAAAATATAGTGATTTTTCAAATAATAATATTAATCAAAAATGAAAAGGTGATGGTTAGTTTGAAGAGACCATTATCATATCACAATAAATGATTTTGCAAAGATCAAAGAGCATCTAAAAAAAGTAATGATGATGGTCAATGTTTCAAACCTAGTCAACCTTGGTCAACAAGTCAACAAGCCCAACCATGACACAATTTCACTTAATTAATATTATTAATTGATAAATCACAATATCATTGGGGTTTGGAAAATAGACGACTGTCAACTGTGCATACACACCCGTTCCAAAACCCTAATGAAAAACCTCTTCCTCCGCCTCAATCAACTGTGCATACGCACCCGTATTCGTGATCCGAGGAACACGAGTACAAAGAGATAAAACCAATCCCAAATCATATACTAGGATCTGGCTTAAACCAAAGCCCGCTAGTATAAGCTGTCCGGACAGCAAACGTGCACAAGTGCGCGGATGTGAACGAACCCTGTCGCAAAACCATGCGACCTCTACTCATTTTGCCTAAAGGCGAATAACTCTCTGTGTGGGACTCTAAAGACTCGACACTACGCTGGCAGTGGGTTTAACCACAGACCGCAAGCGGCACTAGCTGTACGTAACGGTCCCCAGGTAGATGCCGATAAGAAGACTGACGAGGTGACCCCATCTGAACTCCTACTGAGCATGTATGTGACAGTCTCCGTACAGTCCGGTCTGTTCGTCCGATACATCGCATGGCGGGCCTAGGGGGCGGTAAACGTCAGTCCCCTAACAGCGGTACAAGTCGTGTCGGAGTGTAGCCCAGAACACCCTGAGATAACACTGGAAACCTACCAGTATATCTCGCTTTCCCTGGCCAGGGACTACTTGTGTAATGGCTCTCCTGGACACAGTGCGATGTCAACCCCCAATACCGGGAGAGACGAATCCTGTCTAACCGTCACTGCCTCCAAGTGCTTCGGGACTGCACCCAACTACTACCTGTTTGCACGACTCCTTTGAGCCGTGGTAGGGTTGTAATCAAAGTGCAGTGGGAACATACTCGAGGCGAAGTGGCAGTGTCAAGTTAGCGGACCAAGCTGTACTCATGTCACCTGGGAACTAATAACTGACGATAGGTATAATACCAACCAACAGTTCCCGACGAGTCCTGTCCAGTGTACTCGTAACCTAACGAGAACCCGCATACTATCTCAAGTACGACGTACCGACGGTTGTGGGACAGACCGTCTCCCACGCTGGGATGAGAAGCGCATACGCTAGTCTACTCCGGAGTATCGATGCCCTGTCTCGATAGTCCAACGACTAGGGATCTGTATAAGGATGTGCTTATGGATTACCCAGCCCCCACGAGTGTGAGCGCCATCACAACGCTGGTAATCAAGCAAAGATCCTAAGGGCTCTACTAATATGTATATAAGCGATATGCTAAAAGAAACACATGCACATATTAAAGAAGAGACAAACCAAGTAGCATACTACCATTTCGAGCAAGATTGTATATACAACTGTGAATATCCCAAGCTTCCATCAAGTAATATACATACTAGTATGATATAGTAATGGCCTCTAGGGCATATACACTAACAACCGCTATGTCCTTAAACTGGAGCAATAGAGCTCAAATGCTCTTTTGTTGGATCTAAACGATCCCGTTAAGTTGATCTTAGTCTCAAACTGGACTAACGTATCCTTAACAAACGTTTGAGTCGATCTTAGCCTCAAATATGGCTAACGTATCCTCAAACCAAAACACCAAACCCAAATCTAAGAAAATACGGATTTGGACTAATCCACGTCCTACGGGCGACGACATAAATTAGTCTCCGTATACAATCCATGGGCAACTACAAACAAAACAAACACCTACGACACGAAGTGAAATTCTGGAGAAGGAGAAAGTTGTTACCGCGATGCGGTAGCGTAATTAACTGCAGGGGCTTGCGCCTGCAGGGAAGAGCGTCCCCACAATCAAAAACCCCTCATGTGAGGGTGAATCTGACGAAGTATGCTACATCGGCCGCATCCGTCTAAATCTCCGATACACGGTGCCATAAATCAACTTGGCATCTTCGGAGAGGTGGACGGATAAAACCAAATAGCATCTGCCCCGAATCTCAGGCAAGACGTCTCTACGTCGCGCCGCCATTCGGAGGGGAACAGATTCTGGCACGCCCGGTGGGACCTTTTCCTCTTTCCACTCCACACTTCGTGTGTCGTGTTCGCGAACAAATCGCGGTTTGCTGTGGTTGCCTGTGGATTCGAGGTACTAAGATTTGGTGTCTTGCTCCGTGCAGAAAACAGAAGATCAATGGCTTCAAACTGTACTTCCTGCAATTGCAACTCTCGCTCCGTCCTTGCGGGAGGAGTGACTTACGGGCCCCAAGCGGCCTCCCTTTTCAAGATGCCAGTGGAGCAGGTAACTCAAGCCACCAATGGGCTATTCTTCAGGACCATGTTCCCACCCATGAGCTTCAACGCCCATGTACCGTCACAAGAAGCTCCCAAGAAGTCTGTATTCAATCGGCTTGCTACTACTGCGGCCCCTCTCAACGGGTCGCCCAACTCCACTGCCTCGGTTTTTAACAGACTAGGCCAGAGCTCCAACGGGCCCATGAAGAAGCCTGCAATACTAGAAGGCGTTATCCCGAAGCGGATAGCCATCCCTACTCCCAAAATCGTCAAGGCTGTTTCTCCTGCCAAAGGGTCGGTCTTCACAAGACTGACTATTTCTACTCCCGTTCCAGGCGAAATCACCAAGATTGCTCCCCCTACTCGGAAGTCTTCTTTTGATAGATTGGTCGTCCCCATTCAACGGACGTCGGTCTTTAAAAGGCTGATACCAGCAAATTCTGACCAATACGGGGGGCATAAGGAGGTCACCCCTACGGCTAAACCAGCTCCAATCGCGCGACATGCTCGCCGTCGCCACTGGCACCGAGTAAGGAAGGCTGGGGGCAACTCCCCCTCTGGGATAACTCTGCCAGCTCCAATTGTGGGGATCAATCCTGCTGTTCCGACCGAGAATAGCTTTGAACTGCTCAACAGGGTGCGCAGAAACTCTCCTACTGCAGTGCTAAAGAGAATTCCTTCACCTGTGAAGAATGCTACAAAGAAGAAGCCGGAGCAACCTCCTCAACGGTTGTCCTCTAAAATCTACAAGGTCTGGCGTTAGGTCCAAGAGTCAGTGATTGATGAAAACTATCTCCGCCGACAGAAAAAGATGAAGGTTCGGCAGGAGAATGATTACTCCGTCAAGCCACAAAAAGCAACAGCTACTTGGGTGCCCACTACAACGGCCCCCTCAACTCCAGCCACTCAAAAGAAAAGGAGGCCGCAAAAAGCCCCTATGAACATGGCAAATCGTAAAAGCGCTGAGCACAAACGCCCCAAGTCTGGGGGCATGATAGTGCACACTGTTTATATGGCTTCCGGAAAGGAGGAAGGCCGTGTTTCGATGGGTCACCGACCGCTTACTCGATCCTTGACAAAAACCCGGGAGCAACAACAAAAGCTCCAAGAAATGATGACTGCAATGGCCGCACTTACCGGGCCAAAAGAAAGCCCGGAGGCATCATCAGAGCAGCGTCACGAACAAGAAACTGACGTTGACTTCCTACGTAGAGTCCTTGAAAAGAAGGACAAAGAAGCCGCAGAGCAAGCGGCTAACATAAAGCGAATGACACTTCTCTTCCAAGACATGGTCGGGATGATATTACAGCCGGATCCTCCAGCTGAAGACCCTCTGATCATTATTGAAGACGATAGAGGGGAGACATCTAATCCTCCTCCGGCTCTTTCAGTAGCCAAGGAAGAAACCATTTCCAAGGCCGCACTGGATGACTATTGTTCACACCATAATATTGTATTATTATATTCCCCATTCTTATTCGTTTTATAAATAAACAGGTGCTTTTGACGCATGTCTGCTACATATTACAGGTTACAGGTTCTTGGACAGAAAGCAGTGAAAACGATGAAAAGACGATGCAAAAGTGGACTTTGACCAACAAACAGAAGACTCTTGATCAAGCCTACATCAAAGATAAAATTCACAAAGTACAAGGCAATGCAAGGTCCAAGATTACAAAACGAACGGTTAAAAGTCCACCGCAATTATTCACTAGAGATCTGGAAGAAACATAAAAGCTATTTTAATAAAAGAACCAAATAATAAGGAAGCCCAAAGACAGAAGAGCCAACAAAGGAAATTTCAAGGCCCAATACTTCCTTTTAAAGAGACAGAGACATAAAATTTTACCAAAGCTTGGAGTCTACTTTGACTAGGTCTTCCTAAGGATATTTTGGTAAATGTAGACGTGCGAATCAATTGTAACCTAGGGTTTCCTATCCTCTATAAATAGGAACTCTAAATCATTGTAAAGGCTATGCCTCTTTTTATCAATAAAATTTAGATTTCTTTTGGAGAGCATCGATGCCTCTTTTCATTTCAGAAATTCAGATCTGACAAGACTTGTGTTGATGTTTGGAGAGAGCCATCTGTAAAGTAAGTAGGTAATTTCAATTCTTGCCCTAGGTAATTTTTCATTCTCTGCCCTAGATTAAATTTAATTCCTTGCCCTAGTTAGATAGTTAGATCTTTAATTCAATTGCCCTAGAGTAATTTAGTTTTTAGATTTAATTAATCCATTCACACCGTTTGGAATTAACTCGTAAGAGCGATTAGGAAATTCACAACATCCCTGTGGACCGACCCGTACTCACCGGCTAGCTACCAAGCGACGCCTTTCTTGATTGCGGTAATAGATAGTTTTTGACATACAAATCAAATGGCGCCGTTGCCGGGGATGGCGTGTTATTTCCTTTTTGCAATTTCGGGTTAATCAAAATTTAAAAAATCAAAAAAATCTGAAAAATCAAAAAAATATAAAAATATATCATCTGTTATTTTTGGGAAGGGTATTTTTGTGTGAATTTTGCAGGATCTACGAACAAATTCGGATCTGGAAATCTATAGAGATCAAAACAGCAAATATCAAATCCGAACAAACAGAGAAATATCATAATAGACAACAGAAGAAATTTGGAGGACCGAGTCAACAAGAAGAATCGCGGTGATCTGGTCCCAAATAAAAAAACTGCCGAAGCGACCAACACGCGGCGGAACCGCCGCGCGACCCCCATTCCGGCCGCGTAACCGCCGCGCCCTTGTGACATCACCAGAAAAAAGAAAAAAAAAACAGTTCCGCCACTGCAAATCTCTGTGAGTTTTCTCTCTCCTCCTCTGCAAATCTCCGATATATCTTCTGAAAAATCTCCTGCAGGATTCTTTGCGCTTAAAAAAAATCTTTCCCCTTCCAAATAACAATCTTCTGCAGGATTCTTTGTGCCGCGCATAAAATAAAAAAGATTTGATTACAAGTGATTTTTCTGGTTTGCATATCTTTAAAACTGACTTTAAGCGGCTTTTGACCAATTCAAATTGGGTGGGGATTTCATCACCCTTCCCAGGACCCCAGAAATCACATAAGGCATTTGCATTGACTATATCTTAATTAAAAAAATACAAGACTCAGCCCTAAGGACTTCGAGTTCAATAGGACAGAGGACTAGTTATAGGCATCAGCCGTTAATCCTAACCTGACTTTGCGGTGTCTAGGCAAGTGTGTCCAAGGCGAGCGGTTACTTAATTAGGACCGCTACTTGTAGCGGGGAGCCTCCCACTCACCTGACACTTACCTGGCCGCAATTGACGGTGAAGAGGCGGTTTGAGGTCCTATTTCTGGCCCTTTGGAACAGTTAGGAGCTGTCTAGCTGACCTAGACGACCCTAGATCTAGGCCTGATTGTGCATTTTTGGTTGATCGAAAGTGTGTCTTAGCCCTTTATCGAAAATCTTTTTTGAAAAAACTTCCAAACAAATAAAAAAAAAGAAAAAGGAAAAATCTTTTATAAAAACTTGCAAAATTTTGCCGCTAAGAAATCCTTGCACCACCTACCTTCTTTCTCTTCTCTTTCTTCTATCATGGGTACCCCACATCATAAATCTCTTGCCGAACTTTGGTATCCTGAACCTAACTTTGCCTCTTACGCGAATTGTTTCAGTCGATTTAAGGAAGATCCCTCCGTGCCCAAAATTTCTTTGAAAGATCAAATAGAAGCGTCTAGGAGAAACAGTTCGACTTCACAACCCACTTTGTGTCAATCTTGTCAACCTTCACCACCTTCATACGTTGATACCACTTTTTCAAATCCTGCTGTAACTCCTAAACCGATGTCCATTGCTGAGCATATTGCTCAATCTCGTAGCCGATCTTTCACTCCTCTCCACACATCCAGTTATAGGGATCAACAAGTTCATTCACCTTTTTATAAAGATGTTGATCCTACTCATGTCCAACCATCCACTTCCTACCAGTCCTACCCGACTTTCCCTCCTTCACTAGACATTGCTTCTACACAGCCAATTGGGAGTTTCACGTATCCAAACAATTTCGAATCTTTTACCGAAACCCCTTCACAACCCATGTCTAGTTTGGAACAGTCGTTGGAAGTATATATTTTCGCAACAAAAAAAATGGTTAGGAATGTGGATGCGTCCATAGCCGCCCTTATACAACCTAGTGAACCGGTAGCTAGTTTCCCACTAGCTTCAAATTTTTCAATGTATGAGGAGGCGGTTGGACAGAGTGCGAATTTGAGAGGATTTCCAAATCAAACCTACCCATACCCAATTGAAGCCCACAACTCCGGTTTTCCATCGATTGTCCCAAATGATTCATCGGTTGAAAATAAAAACGAGTTGTGCGAATTTGTAGTGCTTGATTTGCCAAATTGTGAAGAACCCCTTTCGAGTGAAACCACACTTAATCCGTTTAAACTTTACACCTCCGCTCTAAAACCTAAATCGATAAATATCTATGCTTTTGATGAGGTGTCAGAAAAAATTGATTTTCACTTGATTGAGGATATAGACGCCGGGAATATTTTGGATGATGAACCCGTAGATTTGATTGAAAGTTTATGTCCAATTCATCATCCCGAGTCATTAAATGTTTCTCCCGAACTTCATATGCGTCTTGATTTTAATGATAATGGAATGGATGAGCTAAATTTTGAGGAGACTTATGAGGATAGTATTGAGGAGAGTCTTGAGGATAATATTGAGGTTGAACCATTTTTGTTTGATGTGTCGGATTTTCCAATTCAGCCTCCTGAACCTTTAACTATTATATCACCCTCCTTCCTTTCCATCGTTCCGACCAAGCACAAGATCACGCTTGACGACTGTGAGCTTGAAAACTTTTCCTTTGAATCTGACACAGCTCTCACAGCCGATGACACTTACGAGTGTTTCACTTTTTCGGACGATGTTGAAGTCTCACCGCCCGAGTTTGAGTCATTTGAATTTTCAGATGAGTTAGTTGAACCATCAGACTCGGTTGCTTACAGTCGTTTCGAACCATTGATGGAATCTTTCAAGTTCGAGACAGTTTACTACGGTGAGAATGAGACTATCCCTAATTCACTCCTTTCCCTACCTTCCATTGTTCCGACCGTGCAAGTGACCGTTACGCTTTCATCTCCAATACCAAGTTCGGCGTACCCATGCTTTCTTGCGAATCTTAAGGGATTTGACCCCATTTCTCGACGGGTTGATAGGTTAGCACAATCGCTTTTAACACATCGGTCATCACAAATTGTGTTAATTTATTCACTCGATTTACACCCTCAAGATCGTACTCCACTTCTTTCTCTTTCCCTCCATTCTTCTCCTCCACCGAGACCGTATACCGCTTCTATCTCCACACGGTCCTGTGTGCTTCTCATTTCTTTTCTTTCCACTCCCTCCTTTCACCAACTCTACCATTACCACGATAAGAATTTTGAATGGTTGGTGCTAACTTTTGACTTGTGTAAGGCCTTGCTTAGTTTGGGGAGGACCTTGTTGTATATATGTATATATATTTTTTTCTATAAAAAATAAAAAAATTTCAAAACATTAAAAAAAATAAAAATAAATTATAAATAAATAAACAGGGGAGTGCCGACATTTTGACCCTCTTGGTGTGGCATGACAGTGAGGACACTGTCAAGGTTAAGTTTGGGGGTATGCTCGGTACGTCTTCTTCCTTCGCATTCATATGTATATTTTTGCATTTGCATATTTATTTGAAAACCCATAAAAATTGAAAAATTTCAAAAATTATAAAAATTAATGTATTCAATTTTGGCCTAATTGACTTGAGATTGACAAATAGGTTGACTAGCTAGGAACAACTAGGTCTTCGACTTAGTAAATTAAAAACCCTAAAAATAACATTTCTTTTAGTTTAACGGTAGAAAGTATATGTCTTTGTAGTTTATTTAGAAATAAGCAAATTTTGAGTTCACTTCTTGGGCTAAGTTAAAACAAGGGAAGAGTATTGATGTTTTTATTAAAGTATGAGTTTGAAAAATAATTCCTAGCTTAAGTCTAGATTCTGAAAATGTATACCCTACAAATTGCACAATCACGCACCTTGAAACTTAGAATAGTAGAAGAGACCTTGAAATGCTCTTGTCTAAAGTCCTTAGTACGAAGAAAATGAAAAAAATACAAGTGTGAATAAAGAAAAAAAAATGAACACCGGTTTTTGTGATTACTTAAGGCTAAAAAAATAGAAAAATATTTAGCGAGGGTGCTTCATCACCTAGTGCCTTAGACCAACTGGTTTGGGAGTCACTGCTAAAAGCCTTGGGTGTTGCAAGACTAGGAATTACACTTTAAAGTGCAAACATATCTTGTAATCGGTTGTTGGTACCTCAAGAAGTATTAACGGTCGCATGAAGGATGTGTAAGCAAAATTCAATTAAAAATTCACCTACTAATAAGTACTTTGGACAACTGACAAGGGTATGATTGCTTGATTTGAATTTCCAAGTGTAGGGGTGATTTATACACACACGTGGGGATAAGTGATTGGAGTTTAGATGAGAGAAAAGAGTGAAGAATAGAACTTGTATCTTTAGTAGAGTTGATAGAAATTCCTAAGTGGAGATGGAACCCTAGAAGGAAAACTTAAAAGATGCTGAAAGCTAAGTAAGTCTATAGAACATATATAATCTTAAGTTAAATGATAAGGAAGCGTGAAGAATACGGGTGGATAATTTATGAGGCGAAGATAATAGAATTCCTTGTTAGAAAACCTAATTGGAGAATAAAAGTCAATGGGCCTAATTGATAGGATTTTGTGGGTAGTATCCGCTGAAAACCCTCAGGAGACAACACTCCTCGTACTAGGGACACCTAGAGGTTTAACGGCTTGTTGTACGAGCTCAGCGCAATCGCGTTTCCCTGCGAAAGTGCGGTTAGGTTTTTGTCGAGAATAAAACTAAGTTTGCTCGAGGACGAGCAAAAGATAAGTTTGGGGGTATTTGTTCACACCATAATATTATATTATTATATTCCCCATTCTTATTCGTTTTATAAATAAACAGGTGCTTTTGACGCATGTCTGCTACATATTACATGTTACAGGTTCTTGGACAGAAAACAGTGAAAACGATGAAAAGACGATGCAAAAGTGGACTTTGACCAACAAACAGAAGACTCTTGATCAAGCCTACATCAAAGATAAAATTCACAAAGTACAAGGCAATGCAAGGTCCAAGATTACAAAGAGAACGATTAAAAGTCCACCGCAATTATTCACTGGAGATCTGGAAGAAACATAGAAGCTATTTTAATAAAAGAACCAAATAATAAGGAAGCCCAAAGACAAAAGAGCCAACAAAGGAAATTTCAAGGCCCAATACTTCCTTTTAAAGAGACAGAGACATAAAATTTTACCAAAGCTTGGAGTCTACTTTGACTAGGTCTTCCTAAGGATATTTTGGTAAATATAGACGGGCGAATCAATTGTAACCTAGGGTTTCCTATCCTCTATAAATAGGAACTCTAAATCATTGTAAAGGCTATGCCTCCCTATGCCTCTTTTTATCAATAAAATTTAGATTTCTTTTGGAGAGCATCGACGCCTCTTTTCATTTCAGAAATTCAGATCTGACAAGTCTTCTGTTGATGTTTGGACAGAGCCATCTGTAAAGTAAGTAGGTAATTTCAATTCTTGCCCTAGGTAATTTTTCATTCTCTGCCCTAGATTAAATTTAATTTCTTGCCCTAGTTAGATAGTTAGATCTTTAATTCAATTGCCCTACAGTAATTTAGTTTTTATATTTAATTAATCCATTCACACCATTTGGAATTAACTCGTAAGAGCGATTAGGAAATTCACAACATCCCTGTGGACCGACCCGTACTCACCGGCTAGCTACCAAGCGACGTCGTTCTTGATTGCGGTTACTAGATAGTTTTGAGATCAAATCAACTATATAGCTCAGCAAATACGAGCTCATCAGGCGAATGAGGCAGCTGGGCAAATTGCTAGAACCGGAAGACCCTACCCGGGCTGGTATGACCAAATCAATTACCCGCCGGGATATACGATCCCTAAATTCCATGTGTACAAGGGGACAGGGAATCCACATCAGCATGTCGCTCAATTCAAGGCCTTATGCGGCAATATTGGAGGCGATGACAAATTGTTGCTTCGACAATTCGTCGGCAGCTTAGCAGAAACAACCTTTGAATGGTATTCGGAGCTACCTAACGACTCCGTCAAAACATTTGCGGAGATGGAGCTACTGTTTACACAAAGATTCGCGAGTGCTAGTGGACGCACCCCGATAACAACACTGATCAATGCTAGGATAAGGCCACGCGAAACGTGGATCAAATATGCAACACGATGGCGGAACCTATGGTCGAAATGCAAACAACTTATCGAAGAAGCGCCAGCGGTGGGCATGTTCTTGGGCACTCTCGATCCACAGGCCACTATATCCCAATTCATGATGTTCTTCAGGCCGACCACTTTCCAGGCCTTGATCGACAAATTAGCCCAAATGGACCAGATGGGCCATGGACCGTCTCCTCCAAAACCGGACTCTCGAAATGAGAAGGGAAAAGGAAAAGCGATCGTCGTCGCCAATACTCAACAACAGCCGAGCAAATCAAAGCCGGTTGCTCGCCAAAAAAACGTGCGTTCACACCCATACCTCGAGGAGAAACTGGGACGTCCTTACTCGTTTCCTAAGAATAAAACAAGGAAACTGTTCGAGCTGGCCACGTGCAACAGACTTATCAACCTGCCGAGTCCAAAACGTCTGTTGCAGCCAGGCGATCTCAATAATCCCAATTATTGCCCTTACCACCAAACGGAAAGTCACCCGATCGAGGACTGTTTCGTCTTTAAGGGATGGATCGAGGATCAGTACCTACAAGGCAAGTTCGCGCTGTCTGAAAATTGGAAGATAAACCCACCACAGCCGCAGACTCCAAAGAAGACGGACACGCCGGGGGTAGCTTGTTCTTTTGTTGAGCACGAAAACGATGGAGAAGGCTCATCAGATGAATCCGAGGATTACGTAGCGAGTTGTCATGTGATCTCTCACTCATTGATAGATGATGAAGAGGTTCCTTGCACCGAGAAACCGAGGGCAGGGCCTGAACCAGAACTTTTGTGGCCGTCAGACGAGGTGATCAATACCTTCCTGAATGAGATTCGTCTGAAAGTTATAGCCAATCAAGAGCGTGAGATGGCCATATTGGAAGGAGCTAAACGCCGGCGATTAGACGAAAGAGCCGAGGCACTCCCGTCAAATAAAAAGACATCAGCTGATGATAAAAACAAATTCAAGACGAGGAAAAGGTTTGCTAAGGCCATATCAATGGGACTGAAGCTACCACCCTCTGAAGAAAACACTCTCGACGGAGTGGAGTTGCATCCTAACTACTGCTTGTATCATCAGTAGATCGCACACCCTACTGAAGACTGTGACTCCTTTAAGTGTTGGTGGCAAGGGTATGTCGCTCACAGGCATTACGTCAACAGAGCAAAGCGGGAAGCTCATAGACAGTGAAAAAATACGACAGATGAGCATAAAAGAGTTGCTGGCAATTGTCATAGGGACGAGCCCGGGGGATCGCGAGTTCTCACTTTTAGGAACGACCCCGACGAAAAAATAGCCTTCAACCCTCTCTTCAAGGAGTCCATCTCTGAAAGATTGAGGAGTTGCGAGAACATTCAGCCGCTCAATTGCACGATATCCGGAGAGAATCTCGGACCCACAAACAACGGAGCGAACAAAAAGGATAAAGAAAAGGAAAAAACGACCTTCGTCGCCAACAATCAACAACAATCGAGTGGCCCTAGACCGGTTGTTCGTCAAAACAATATGCGTCCACTCATATCCCTCAAGGAGAGGCTAGGACATCCTTACTCGTTTCCTCAAGATAAAACAAGGAGACTGTTCGAGCTGGCAGTGCGCGACAGACTCATCAATCTGCCGAGTCCAAAACGTCCGTTGCGACCAGGCGATGTCAACAATCTCAATTATTGCCCATACCACCAAACGGTAAGTCACCTGATCGAGGATTGCTATGTCTTCAAAAACTGGGTTGAAGACCAATACCAACAGGGCAAGTTCGTCATCTCCAAAAACTGGAAGGTGAGCCCGCCACAACCACATGCTCCGAGAAAGACGGATATGCCGGGGGCATCATTCATAGGAAAAGTCCCATAGACCGAAAAGTCAGTAAACTAGATATTCGCCTCAAATACGGCGACTGTGGACCACTATGTCCTAAAACTAGCGATAGGCCGAAACGTCGTTAAACTAACGTTGGACCACTATGTCCTAAAACTGGCGACGGACCGAAACGTCCTTAAACTAATGACGGACCACTACGTCCTAAAACTGGCTGACGACCGAAACGTCTTTAAACTACTACCGCAGCATTCTCAGGCTGACGAGATAAAAAAAAGGAATAATAATAAAAAATAATAATAATAAAGACGGTATGTCTATAAGCGAACTGGGCACGGATGAAAACCCGAAAGGGCTCCGTGAGTAAAAACAGCAGGGCTACCGGCGAGTGTTCGTGAAAACCCGAAAGGGCGCGACCTCGTTAGAAAAAAGAATAATAAAAAAAAGACGGTATGTCCATAAGCAAAATGGGCACGGATGAAAACCCAAAAGGGCTCCGTGAGTAAAAACAGCAGGGCTACCGGCGAGTGTTTGTGAAAACCCGAAAGGGCGCAACCTAGTTAAAGGACACTTACAGGGTCCTCTCGACCTTGTAAGGAGAAACCACCCGCGTGAGATCCTTACGACTCACAAGGGAGCAATACACTTAGGGATCCTCATGATCCCTAAGGAGAAATTACACTTGCGAGATCCTCACGACTCGTAAGGAGAACTCTCATATGGGACCCTCACGGCTCATAGGATTTGAAAGTCTTAAGTTATAGTGACCTGAACCTGTTCTTAAGCAACTCCCACAACCTTTGATATTGCCCTACAAGCGGCTCATACTGACCCTTGTATACAATCCACGGGCGCGAATAAACATTTTCCTAACTAAGTCCCACCCGTGACTAGGGATATGTCTATATGGTGAACAACCCTTATAAGTCCTCTCGACTTATAAGGAGAAAACCCTTTTGTAAGATCCTTACGACTTACAGGGGAACATACACTTAGGAATCCCCACGATTCCTAAGGAGAAAACGCACCTATGATATCCTCACGACTTGTTGGGAGAAATATCTTTGTGGGACCCTTACGGCTCATAAAGCCAAAAGCCTTAGTCGACAGCATCCTAACCCTGTTCGCTAAGCCACCTTTGTTCGACATCGACATAGGCAAATGATGATTCTCTCCTGGCAATATCCCAGTCATAGCGATGCTGATGCTAAGATTGGCGTCAGATTCTAAGTTCCACACTCACGTTAAAAAAAATCAGCGAGCCATACGTGCATACAAAATAGCCGAAATGATGGGGCAACTTGCAATAAAAAGCAGCAAGTAAAAATGTATGCATGAAAAATAGCCGAAATGATGGGGCAACTTGCAATAAAAAGCAGCAAGTAAAAATGTATGCATGCAAAATAACCGAAATGATGGGGAAACTCGCAGTAAAAAGCAGCGAGTAAAAATGAAATAAATAGCCGAAATGATTGGGCAACTCGCAACAAAAAAAGCAGCGAGTAAAAATGAAATAAATAGCCGAAATGATTGGGTAACTCGCAATAAAAAGCAGCGAGTAAAAAGAAAAATAGCCTAAATGATTGGGCACCGCGAAAAATAGCCGAAATGATTGGGCAATCGCGATTTTCGCGATATAAAAAGCTGAAATGATAGAGCATCGCGGAAAGAATAAAAAATTGATGAAAGAATGAAACTTTTTGCCCTACAGGTGAGATCACATCGATCCCTGTATACAATCCAGGGGCACAAACAAAGAGGGAACCAAACCTTCCCGACAGGCTCCATCAGAAAGCGAAGCCAAATCTCGACGGTTCATAGACAACCTAGAGACAACCTCGACATTTGTCGCAATATTGCAGACACAATGTCAATAAATGAAGCAAAGGAAGATCCCTAGCTTCAGGGTCTCGACGTCAACATCGACAACTTAGATATCAACAACGGTGTTCCTTCGCAGTCCAGCAAGATGCAGGTACAACGCCAACAAAAGACCCTATGGTCAGTAAAGTGGAGTGACGGAAAAATCCCAACTCCACCTCAGCATTCGTCTCGTTACAGCAGACGCAATGTCAACAACAATGTCCTTCCTCCAACAGGATTTGGATATGACAAAACAAACGAAGCGAAGGCCAAATTCCTAGCTTCAAGGTCTTAACGGCAAGTCATATAAAGCCTGAAAGACAATCAGAGATCATCTTGCACCAGTGCGGAGTGGTCACCACCTCGACGTTCGTCTTGATACAGCAGACGAGATATCACCTCGGCGTTCTTCCTCCAACAGGATGCAGACGCCACATCATCAAACAGCGGAGCCACGGCAAAGTCCCTAGTTCCAAACCTCGACGGTTCACCAACAACCTAGAGACAACCGCGACATTCATCTCGATATAGAGGATGCAATGCCAGCAAACGAAGCGAAGGCCAAATTCCTAGCTTCAGGGTCTTAGCGGCAAGTCATATAAAGCCTGAAAGACAACCGGAGATCATTTCACACCAGTACGGAATGGTTACCACCTCAGCATTCGTCTCGTTACAGCAGACGCAATATTAACAACAGTGTCCTTCCTCCAACAGGATTCGGACATGACAAAGCAAACGAAGCGAAGGCCAAATTCCTAGCTTCAAGGTCTTAGCGGCAAGTCATATAAAGCCTGAAAGATAACCGGAGATCATTTTACACCAGTGCGGAATGGTTACCACCTCAGCATTCATCTCGTTACAGCAGACGCAATGTTAACAACAGTGTTCTTCCTCCAACAGGATTCGGACATGACAAAACAAACGAAGCGAAGGCCAAATTCCTAGATTCAAGGTCTTAGCGGCAAGTCATATAAAGCCTGAAAGACAACCGGAGATCATTTCACACTAGTGCGGAATGGTTACCATCTCGACGTTCGTCTCGACACAGCAGACGCGACATCATCAGACAGTGGAGCCACGGCACAGTTCCTAGTTCCAAACCTCGATGGTTCACCAGCGACCTAGAGAAAACCTCTACATCCGTCTCGATACAGCAGACGCGATGCCAGCAAACGAAGCAAAGGCCAAATTCCTAGCTTCAGGGTCTTGACGACAACTCATACAAAACCTGAAAGACCATCGGAGATCATCTCACATCAGTGCGGAATGGTCACCACCTCGACTTTCGTCTCGATGCAGCAGACGAGATGTCACCCCAGCGTTCTTCCTCCAGCAGGGTTCAGACGCGACAATCAAACAAACGGAGCCACGGCAAAATCCCTAGTTCCAAACCTCTACGGTTCACCAAAAACCTAGAGACAACCGCGACATTCATCTCGATACAGCAGACGCAATGCCAGCAAACGAAGCGAAGGCCAAATTCCTAGCTTCAGGGTCTCGACGGCAACTCACATAAAACCTGAAAGACTATCGGAGATCATCCCACACCAGCGCGGAGTGGTTATGACTCATCGGGGCTCTCCAAAATGAGCTTAACCTCAAGTAAAAAGTGACATGAAATAACCATACACTTTCCCTTTCAATGGTAATACTACCTGGAGGATTACTTGAAGACGTCTTGTCCAGCCCCCGAAGGGATCAGAGACACGGCAGTCGCAGGGCTACTCGAACAGCATGATTGCCTATCGAGAAATATATCAGCTGATGCGACGGTACGACGGACAAACCCTAAGTACCATAGACCCTAACGGACCTTTGTCGTAAAGAGCAGATGTTAACTGTGACGTTAGGATATTCTTGCGAGAAATGCTCGATTCGTCTCGACTCGTGAGGAAATTGATGTCTTTGCGAGAACTGCTCGATTCGTCTCGACTCGTGAGATAAAGCCTTAGGCAGTAAGGATTAAAAAAAAACTTATTTCCTAAGCACTGGGATCCTGCAAGTCGGCCCTAAACGATCTCTTGCATACTATCCACGGGTCTCACTCTCCAAAGTCGAATCTCGACAAGGAAGGAAACAACCGCTTACGGGTCCTCTCGACTCGTAAGAGGGTAAATTCTCTTGTGAGATCCTTACGACTCTCAAGAGAAAACGCACTTAGGAACCCTCACGATTCCTAAGGAGAAAACACACATACGAGATCCTCTCGACTCGTAGGGAGAAAAGTCTTTATGAGACCCTCACGGCTCATGAAGTTGAAAAGCCTTAGGTAGCAGATCTGAACCTGCTTCCTAAGCCATCACTACTCCCCAAGATGTTCAAGACAGAATGTTCTATATCGCTTACAGGCTATGTTTATTTAAAGAATGTGCCAGTAACAAAGCAGAAAATAAAAGGAAGGAGGCAAAAGATTTTTCATTCATACTTGGAAAGTTTTTACATCAATAAAGGCAATAAACAACAACATTATTGAAATGTTTACAACGGTATAACCTCGGACCCAGGACATGGGTTGAGGAGTTCGAAAGTAACCTTATCTAAGACTTTCCAAGCCTGGTGAACCATCCTGGTGTGCTTTCTTTCGCGAGCACGAGCGTCGGGATCCCCACTGATGTCATCCTCCCTCCGATAGGCAGCAAGTATTGCAGACTGTTGAAAAACTTGGTGCAGAAGATCGATAAGGTTATCTCACCTCCTCTTTGAGATTAGGCTCATCAGATACACCGAGTGCACCTTATCCTCGGCGGCATCCAATGCCCCAAGTGGCACACCAGTACAGAATAGAGGAAGCGCTTCCTAAATTGCTCCCACAATAAGCTTCAGGAGAGGGGAGCGCCGAGGAAGCAGTTGGCCGTTGTATGCGTCGAAGCGGCTCATGATTTCGGAACACTCGGCGTTGGTAAATTCTCGGTTCTGAGAACGGCCGAGTCGGCGGATGTCCCCGTAAGAAATGATGTCGTCAAGGTCGTACATGTGGGCGTCCATTACTTATGTAAAAGAAACCTAACAAAATTAGCAGACGTCCTGATTAAGCAAGACAGTATAATTCATTAAAAAAAATAGAACGTCATCTCTAACCACCAAGATCTGTGAAAAACTCTTAAGAGTTCTTCAATATGATTTGGAAGGAGCAAAGCTCCATTGGTGAATCAGGAATATACAAGAAAAAATCTTTCAGAGAACAGAACTCTATTAATGGAACTCTAATAGGGTTCCCTTTAGTTCTCTTTAGACCCCCTTAGAGCAAAGCTCTGCTAAGTGAAACCCTAAATGGGTTTTCTTTAAATCAGGGATCTATTGAGAGCAAGGCTCTGTCAATGAAAATTAATTTAATTTAATTTAAATTAAATTTTTTACCTAAAAAGTGTTTTCTAAAGAAATTCTAACTCTTGGAGTTCTTGAAGGCAAGAGCAAGGCTCTGAAGTTTTGAAAGTAAAAATCTTAAAAGATGATGATCGTCTGTTGAGGACCAAAGGTCCTATTTATAGGCATCAAATGCCCTTTCAACTTCCATGAGTTGCCGCGAAGGTTGGAATTCTGTCACCGCTGCGCTCACGTTTGGGGTCCACATAAGCGCAATGGTGGGGGGCATTTTTTTACCCCAATCAGAGCAATGCTCTGTTCAAATTTCAAGGCGGGAAACGAAGCAACGCTTCTGTTTCCCCCAATCAAAGCAAAGCTCTGTTTTGAAAATTAAAGTGAAAATTGAAAATAAAATAAAGAAGCAACGCTTTAGATTCCTTGCGCTGCGCGCAACGCGCCACGTGTCAAAATCAGACACGCCAGCGCAGGGAGCACTGCGCCCAGGGCAGCGCACCCAATCAGAGCAAGGCTCTATTTAAAATAAAAATTAAAGAAGCAACGCTTCAGCTGACTTGCGCTCTGCGCTGCGCGACACGTGGCAGCGCAGTTGCGCTAGCGCAGTTGCGCTGCGCTCTGCGCTGCGCAACACGTTTCAAGCGCAGGAGCGTTTGCGCCAAACAGAATTAAAATTCCAGTAAGATCTTTCTGTTCTTGTTAAAAACAAGAAGATTTCCTTCTGCAAAATAGAAGCCCTTGGATCAAAGATCCAACGGTGGGGAAAAATCCCCAAATCACTCAGAGAAAGATCTCTCTAACCAATTCAACAAATCATTGGCACTATAAAAAGGCCCCAGACCCCAACACATGAAGACATCAACACAGAGAGAAAAACAGAGAATTCCTCTAAAGAATTTTGAGAAGAGCTCAAAGAAAGAAAAAGGTAAAAACCTTTGAATAAAAGAAGAATTTCTTCTGAAAAGATCATTGATCTAAGAACAAGATCAAGGATCTTCAATAAAAAAATATATAATAATAACAAAGGCATTGCCTTTTGATGAGCCACTGGTTCTGGAATTTTAAAAGATTCTTTTCTTGAATCCAAAATTGGATACAAATATTAAAACAGTGCCTTGCACTTGTAAATCTGCACTGTTGCGCTTCTGAGTTGGCGCAAGCCACCAGAGAGCGCCACGTGTCAGCTCCAGAACAGCTTGCGCTATGCGCTTTTAAAACAGAGCATTGCTCTCATGAATTGGTGCAACTCACCAAAGCATGCCACGTGTCAGCAGCGCAGCGCACTGGCACAGCGCACTGCGCTTACGCTTACCGGAGCGTGACACGTGTCACCTCCACATGGACTTGCACCTTGCGCTCCTCAATTGGCGCAAAGCGCCTGACAAGCCACGTGGCGCTCTGTCAGACTAATTAATGCAGCGCATTATTAAAGGGCAGAGCCCAATTAAGAAGCCCAATGGACCAAAATAAATGCTCTGCATTATAAAAGGGGACAGATCCCAACTTAAAAGGCCTAACAGGCCAGAGTAAAATGCAGTGCATTATTAACAGGGGCAGAGCCCTAATAAAGGCCTACTAGGCTAAATATAAATAAAAATGTTGAATATTCTCAATTGGACTTAGCCCAATGCTGGCCGTAAGTCCTTAAATTAAATTGACTGAGCATGACTGCTCTCTTAAATCAATTAAAACCTGGTTCAAGGGTACATCTATGAACTCCTCTGATACCTGTCGTTGTAATCCTTCAACGTCGTCAGAGAGGTGATGGGTCCCGACGGCAATATATACATAGGACCCCTATGTCCCTAAACTGGAACATGGACCCCTACGTCCCTAAACTGGAACACGGACCTCTATGTCCCTAAACTGGAACATAGACCTCTATGTCCCTAAACTGGAACATGGACCACTACGTCCCTAAACTGGAACAATAGAGCCCCCAAATGCTCTTTTGTCGGATCTAAACGATCCCGTTTAAGTCGATCTTAGCCTCAAATATGGCTAACGTATCCTTAAACCTTCAAACAGACTTTAGTCCCAAATTGGACTATAGATCCCCTCCAATCGACTTTGGTTCAAGGGTACATCTCTGAACTCCTCTGACACCTATCGTTGTAATCCTTCAACGATGTCAGAGAGGTGACGAGTCCCGACGGCCATGCATGCAACGGACCGCTATGTCCTTAAACTGGAGCAATAGAGCCCAAATGCTCTTTTGTCGGATCTAAACGATCCCGTTAAGTTGATCTTAGTCTCAAACTGGACTAACGTATCCTTAACAAACGTTTGAGTCGATCTTAGCCTCAAATATGGCTAACGTATCCTCAAACCAAAACACCAAAACCAAATCTAAGAAAATACAGATTTGGACTAATCCACGTCTTACGGGCGACGACATAAATTAGTCTCCGTATACAATCCACGGGCAACCACAAACAAAACAAACACCCACGACACGAAGTGAAATTCTGGAGAAGGAGAAAGTTGTTACCGTGATGCGGTAGCGTAATTAACTGCAGGGGCTTGCGCCTGCAGGGAAGAGCGTCCCCACAATCAAAAACCCCTTATGCGAGGGGGAATCTGACGAAGTCTGCTACATCGGCCGCATCCGTCTAAACCTCCGATACACGGTGCCATAAATCAACTTGGCATCTTCGGAGAGGTGGACGGATAAAACCAAATAGCATCTGTCCCGAATCTCAGGCAAGACGTCTCTACGTCGCACCGCAATTCGGAGAGGAACAATCGGCTCACAACTACTGCGACCCCTCTCAACGGGTCGCCAAACCAAGCGCCTCAGTCTTTAACAGATTGGGCCGAAGCTCTAATGGGCCTGTGAAGAAGCCCGCGATACCGGAAGGGGTTATCTCGAAGAGGATAGCCATTCCTGCTCCTGAAGTCGCCAAAGCGGCTTCCCCTACTAAGGAGTCGGTCTGTGCAAGACTGACTGTTTCGGCTCCCGCCCCAAACGAAGTCATCAAAACTGCTCCTCCTGCGCGAAATTCTTCTTTTGATAGGTTGGCCGTCCCCACTCAACGGACGCCAGTCTTCAAGAGGCTGATACCGGCAAAACTTGACCAAAATAAGGGGCATGATGAGGCCATCCCCGTGACTGAACCAATATTGTCTGCGAGACATGTTCGACGTCGTCACTGGCGCCAAGTGAGGAAAGCTGGGGGCAGCTCTCCTTCTTGACTAACTCCGCCGGCTCCAATGGTGGAAGTTGATGCTGTTGTTCTAACTGGGAACAACTTTGAACTATTTAACAGGGTGCGCAGGAATTCGCCAACTGCTGTGCTGAAAAGATCTCCTTCACCTATGGAGAATGCCCCAAAGGCGAAGCTGGAGCAGCCCCCTCAGCGGCTGTCCTCTAAAATTTATAAAATTTGGCGACAGGTCTAGGACTCGGTGCTTGATCAAGATTAGTCTCGCCGACAGAAAAAGATGAAGGTTAGGCAAGAGAGGTATCACCCTGTCAAGCTACAGAAGGCGATAGCTAATTGGGTGCCTACTGCAACGGTCCCCTCAACTTCGACCGTCCACAAGAGGAGAAGGTCGGAGAAAATCCCTGAGTCTGCGAAGAATCGCAAGACCACTAAACCCAAACGCCCTAAGTCTGGGGACATGGTGGTGCACACCATCTATATGGCATCCAGAAAAGAGGATAGCCGTATCTCCACAGATCATCGACCGCTTACGCGATCAGTGACTAAGACTCAGGAGCAGCAACAAAAAAAGCTCCAAGAGATGCTAACAGCCATGGCCGCACTTACGGGACCAAAAGCAAGCCCGGAGACATCCTCGGAGCAGCGCCGTGAGCAGGAAACTGATACTGAATTCCTTCGGAGAATGCTTGAGAAGAAGGACAAAGAGGCCGCGGAACAAGCGGCCAATATAAAACAAATGGCCCTTCTATTCCAGGATATGGTGGGCGTAATGATCCAGCCGGATCCTCCATCTGAAGACCCTCCGATTATCCTTGAAGATGATAGAGGAGAGACATCAAATCCTCTGCCGGCTCTATCAACAGCCAAGGAGGAGACAATCTCTAAAACTGCCCTGGATGATTACATCGCTCAGCAGATACGAGTTCACCAGGCGAATGAAGTGGCTGGGCGAATTGTTAAAACTGGACGACCCTATCCGGATTGGTATGACCAAATAAAGTACCCGCCGGGATACACGATCCCTAAATTCTATGTATATAAGGGGACTGGAAATCCGCATCAGCATGTCGCTCAATTCAGGGCTCTCTGCGGCAATACTGGAGGAGATGATAAGCTACTGCTTCGCCAATTCGTCGGCAGCTTGGCGAAAACGGCCTTTGAGTGGTATTCGGAGCTTCCCAACGACTCCGTTAAAACTTTTACAGAAATGGAATTGCTGTTCACCCAATGTTTCGCAAGCGCCAGTGAGCGCACCCCGATCACCGCGTTAATTAACGCCAGAGTGAAGCCAGGCGAAACATGGGTGCAATACGCGATACGATGGCAGAATCTATGGTCAAAGTACGAGCAGCGCATCGAGGAAGCACCTGCGGTAGGCATGTTCGTGGGTACTCTTGATCCGCAGGAGACCATTGCGCAGTTCATGATGTTTTTCAAGCCTACTACTTTCCAGGCCTTGATTGACAAACTGTCCCAAATGGATCAGATGGGCCATAGACCGTCTTCCTCGAAGATGGAGCCTCGAAACGAGAAGGGCAAAGGGAAAGCAACCTTCGTCTCCAATGCTCAACAACAACCGAGTGGCCTGAGATCGGTTGTTTGCCAAAGCAACAAGCGGCAATCCCTCGATGAGAAGTTGAGACGTCCCTATTCGTTTCCCCGGGATAAAACAAGGAGACTGTTCGAACTAGCAGTGCGCAATGGGCTCATTACTCTACCAGAGTCGAGACACCCACCGCAACCGAACGACGTCAACGATCCCAATTACTGCCCCTACCATCGAGTATTGGGCCATCCACTCAAACATCTACGTCTTCAAAAATTGGGTTGAGCAAGGCAAATTCGCGTTGTCTGAAAATTGGAGGGGACCAATCAAAGAAGAGTTTATGTACTACCACTTTCGGCATGGAAAAGGAGCAATGCGATCGGCCCTGTCCAACCGACTTCATTTCTAAGACGACTGTCATCACTGACTCTTGGTCAGCACACTAATAGGTAATACTATCAAAGGTAGGTGAACCCGCCACAACCATATGCTCCGAAAAAGATGGACATGCTAGGGGCATCATGCTCATTTATAGAGGAAGCTCCATGGGAAGTTGTTCTTTCGGAAAAAACTAAAAAAATGATGAAAGATCTTCAAACATGTCCGGGGATCAGGTGGAAAAGTTCACAAGAACCGGAGATTATCGAGGGGAGACTGAAACCACGCCCAACATTGGGAGTTAATAGTGATGGTGGACAAAACATTCAGGCCCAGCCGTCAAAGTCTTCGAAGAAAAAGAAGAAGACCAAAAAGACCGTACAGTTTGATGACAAGCGCACGGATCTGCAAAAGTATATTGACGTGCTGGAGGAATATAACCAGAAGGCGCGAACCTCGGTCACACTCCAAGAATTTCTCAGCAATATCCTTGAGAGCGGATATAACGACAATAACGACGGGGATGGCTCGTCAGAAGAATCCGAGGACTATGTGGCAAGTTGCCACATGATCTCTCATTCGGCGTTAACTAACGAAGAAGCTCACTCAGCGATAGAAGACAGCATAAAAGAGCTGGGGGAAGGATCCAAGCCAAAACCTTTGGAACCGTTTGACAAGATGATCGACTTGCTAATGAACGAAGCCTGTCTGAAAAGCAAAGCCAATCGAGAGCGCGAACTGGCTATATTCAAAAAAGCCAAACGCCGACGACTGGATGAAAAGGTCGAGGCACCCCAACCGGATCGAAGCATCCCTATCGCCATCAAAAGCAAGCTTGAAGTAAGGAAATGATTCGCTAGGGCCATATTTCAGAGGAAATTCTCCTGGCAGTATACATCTTGATGAAGCGGACACACATCCTAACTTCTGCTTATACCATAAGAGAATTATACACTCTACCAAGGAGGGCATAGTCTTTAAAAATTGGTGGCAGGGATATGGTGCCCACCGACAACACGTTCAACGAGTGAAGCATAAAACTCGTCGGGAACAGAAAAGTACGACAGATGAGCGCAAAAGAGCCGCTGGCAACTGTCACATAATTGACACTAAGGGATCGCAAGTTATTACCTTTGGAAGCGACTCTGACGAAGAAATCGCCCTCAGCCTTCTCTTCAAGGAATCCACCTTCGACACAAAAGATGCGAAGATTTGCGAGAAAATCTAGCTGCGTAATTGTACGTTGCTCGAAAAATCTCGGACCTATGAACGTTTGACCGAAACGTTGTTAAACTACTATAAACCCGTGGTGTCCCCAGGCTGACGTGGTAAAAAAAAAACGGTACGTCCATAAGCGAAATGGGCACGGATGAAAACCCAAATGGGCTCCGTGAGTAAAAACAGCGGGACTACCGGCGAGTTTTGTGAAAACCCGAAAGGGTGCAATCTCGTCAAAAGACACTTGCAAGGTCCTCTCAACCCTGTAGGGGGAAACCACCGGCGTGAGATCCTTACGACTCACAAAGGAAAAACACAATTAGGGATCCCCACGATTCTTAAGGAGAAATTACACTTGCGAGATTCTCACAACTCGTAAGGAGAACCCTCTTATGAGACCCTCACGGCTCATAAGATTCAAAAGTCTGAAGTTACAGGGATCTGAACCTGTTCTTAAGCAGTCATACCCCCCGATTTTTCCTTACAAGCGTCTCGACCCTTGTATACAATCCACGGGCGCTAATAAACATTTCCCTTAACAAAGTCCCATCCGTGACTAGGGATATGTTTACACGGTGAACAACCCTTGTAAGTCCTCTCGACTTAAAAGGAGAAAATACTCTTGTAAGATCTTTACGACTTACAAGAAGCCATACACTTAGGAGTCCTCACGATTCCTAAGAAGAAAACGCACCTACGATATCCTCACGACTCGCAGGGAGAAATCCCTTTATGAGACCCTTACGGCTCATAAAGTCAAAAGCCTTAGTCGACAGGATCCTAACCCTGTTCGCTAAGCCACCTTTGTTCGACATCGACAGAGGCAAATGATGATTCTCTCCTGGCAATATCCCAGTTGTAGCGGTGCTGATGCCGAAATTGGTGTCAAATCCCAAAACTCGTGGCAAAAAGCCAGCGAGCCACACATGCATACGAAATAGCCGAAATGATAGGGCAACTTGCAAACAAAATCAGTAAGTAAAAGTGTATGCATGCAAAATAGCCGAAATAATTGGGCAACTCGTAATAAAAAGCAGCGAGTAAAAATAAAACGAATAGCCGAAATGATTGGGCATCGCGAAAAATAGCGAAATGATTGGGCAATCGCGACTTTCGCGATATAAAAGCTGAAATGATAGAGCATCGCAAAAAGAAATAAAAAAATAAATAATAATGATGAAACTTTTGCTCTGCAGGTAAGTCCATACTGACCCTGTATACAATCCATGGGCATAAACAAAAAGAGGACCACATTTCCCCACCAGACCTTGTCAAAGGGAGAGTCAGATCTTGACAGCAACATCTGCATCCCAGGAGACCCCCAACGGCATCCCTCTCATTCCAGCAGGATACGGAAACGATATCACCAATCGGAGCCACGGCAAAGTCCCCGGTTCCAAGACTCTACGGTTCACAGATAACCTAGAGTCAACTCGACACCACAGAAAGCGGAAATACATCGTCCAATGACCTCCGTCTTGGAAATACGTCATCCAATGACCCCGGTTCAGAAATACGTCAACCCTGACACCGCGCAGGAGGCGGAGCACGTCAACCTAGACACCGCAAAAAGCAGAACAAGTCAACCGACCCCAGGGAAATCAGTGTCCTTGGAAAAACCTCTCGATTCAGGGAAATCAGTTTCCTTGACGAGAGTATCTTGATTCGCGTCGACCCGCAGAGAAATCAGTGACTTTGCAGGAATACCTCGATTCGTCTCAACTCCGAGGAAATCAGTGTCCTTGGCAAATACCTCGATTCAGGGAAATTAGCGTCCTTGACGAGAGCATCTCGATTCGCGTCGAACCGCAGAGAAATTAGTGTCTTTCCAGGAATACCTCGATTCGTCTCAACCCCGAGGGAAATCAGTGTCCTTGTCAAAAACCTCGATTCAGGGAAATCAGCGTCCTTGACGAGAGCATCTCGATTCGCGTCGACCCGCAGAGAAATCAGTGTCTTTGCAGGAATACCTCGATTCGTCTCAACCCCCAGGGAAATCAGTGTCCTTAGCAACCTCCTCGATTCAGGGAAATCAGCGTCCTTGATGAGAGCATCTCGATTCGCGTCGACCCGCAAAGAAATTAGTGTCTTTGCAGGAATACCTCGATTTGTCTCAACTCCGAGGAAATCAGTGTCCTTGGCAAATACCTTGATTCAGGAAAATCGGCATCCTTGACGAGAGCATCTCGATTCGCGTTGACCCGCAGAGAAATTAGTGTCTCTGCAGGAATACCTCAATTCGTCTCAACTCCGAGGAAATCAGTGTCCTTGGAAAATACCTCGATTCAGGGATATCAGCGTCCTTGACGAGAACATCTCGATTCGCGCCGACCCGCAGAGAAATCAGTGACTCGGCGGTGCACAGACAAACCAAAGTCAACCCTCGACCTCCCTGTTGAAGCAATGCTTTGACTCAGGAGTGGGTCAACTCATCAATCACTTATAGGTCCTCTCGACCCGTAAGGAAGAAAACTCTCTTGTAAGATCCTTACGACTTACAAGAGAAAACGCGCTTAGGAATCCTCACGATTCCTAAGGAGAAAATACACCTACGAGATTCTCTCGACTCGTAGGGAGAAAAATCTTTATGAGACCCTCACGGCTCATGAAGTTGAAAAGTCTTAGGCAGCAGATCTGAACCTGCTTTCTAAGCCATCACTACCTTTCGAAGAATTCAAAACGGAATGCTCACTCTATCATCTGCAGGCTATGCTTACCAAAGTGACATGCTGATAACAAAGAAAAGAAGAAAGCAAAAAGATGACACAAGACATTATGAAAGAAATGTATCTTTTATTCATAAATTCAATTGGGTACAAAATACATCTTATGAAAGAATAAAAATATGGATACATTTTATTCGAAATTATAAATGGTACAAAAACGATTATTGAGAGGGATGCGTTTTCAATAGACCAATTAGCCGCTTGCGCACTTCCCTCAGCCCCTTTTCATGGTCAGCCGCCTCGGCCAACTCTGCTTCAACCTGAGCCCGTTGCTGCAGATAAGATGAAAGTCGCTCGTCAACGACCCACTGGGCTACCTCACGACCTTGCGCGTCTCGTTCAATGAGGTCGAGTTTCTGCCTCAGCGTTAGCCCGTCAGAAATACATCGTAGAAGGCTTTCAAAGATAACCTTCAGCTGTGCAGCGTTTGCATCAACTTGAGCATGCAAACGAGCAGATTCGCTTAAAATCTCCTCGCGCTCCTTACGCCTCAAAGCCGCTTCTTGTTCAAGATGGCGGAAGTAAGGGGTGCTCACCTCCACCCATGCAGCCCGCTGGGAGTTCACAGCCAAGACCTCGGGGGCAGGACGTCTAAACTCGAGCTCATGCAGACAGGCCTCGATTTTTCTGCAGTGATTAACCCAGGACTCCATGAATCCTTCATTATGAAAGTGCACAAGCATCGCCAGCATGGGATTAACCTCAGCAGCGAAATCTGCAGCAAGGGCAGGAGTCTACTCATCAAGCTCCTCGAGATGATCGATCAACATGGGGAGGCTATTCACAGCACCTTTGGAAGAGGGACGTCGAGAGAAGGGACCTACTGGCATTATAACTTGAGACTCCAACGGAGCTGAAGTCGGTGACACAGCTACAAAGAAAATCATGGTCAAATAATGGTTCAAGAAATAAAGGAGGTTCATGAACAGCGGAATTTACTATACTGGCTACAGCAGGTGGCAAAACCGGGAGTACCGGTGGTGCAACTGTTCTTTCGTCTCCTCCTCCGATCTGTAGGGCTGCAATTAAAACAAAGAAGAAATAGAAACGATTTGACTGCCCATAAAAGAAAAGAAGAGACGTTAACTAAAGGCTGTACTCACCAGCTCCGCTAGAAGAAGCAATCTTTGACTGAAAGGAGAAGTGTGGGTGTAGCACCTGATACAGGTGATCAAAAAGGATTCCTGCAAGGATGTAATAATGCAATGTCAGTACATAAATTATACTGTTTACAATGAAGCTGATGGGTCACAAATCCGCACCTTCCAGCATTTGAGAAGGTACGAGAGAAGGTAAAGAAGAGGTCACCGTCAAAGCAGCAACTGGAGACTCTTCCTCGGATGCCACAACCCCAACGCTCATCACACCTGCATTAGAAATAAGAGAAACGCTGTCAAAAGAAATTGAAAAGGATTGCAGAATAAAGGGGAAAGTGATGACCCAAAATCTACTTGGTAAGTCGCCGGTCGAGACCGCGATAAGGGCGTCACTGGATGCAGCGACCGCCTCACTGTTCAGTTGATAAAACTGCACTTTTAATATGACATTTTCCTTAATATTTATATATAATAAAAGATGTTTATTATAAATACGACACATATAAGGGTTTATCCGTAAAAATACTATTTTCATGTGTTTATATATTATAATTAACATTATAAAGGAAAATGGTAAGCATATAATATTCATAAAATATTTGGACTATTTTAATATAAAATATCTTTGACCAATTCTCTTAAAACTAAAATATCATGACAAATGGTTAAGATAATATCTCAATAAAAATAAATTCTACTAACATCATTTATTGAGATAATTGTGCAGGAATTATATCATGACTAAAATCAAGAAAATCCGAGTTGGCGAGATCAAATCTGCCGAAGATATTCAAGTAAATTGAAGAAACCAATTCTGGCAGAAACATAGAGAAGATTTTCAAAGTCTAGATATTCAAAAGATCACCAAGAGCTACATAGATAAAGCCCAGAAATTTAAGGCCAAGATCCCACCATAAGACTGGGGATCCGCGGTCAAACCCATCCAACGGCCGCGGTTCCGCCGCACTTTAAGCGAGTTGGGATTCTGGATTTTTTGGTTAGAATCGTAACAACTAGTTACCATATTAGGAAACCAGGGTTCCGGCTCTGTGAGTATAAATAAGGACCGAGAGCCTCTTGGAAAAATGATCAAGCTGAAGAGATCACGAAGTCCAAGACGGCTCACGCATCCAGGCTGATCATCAACGGTTCATCTACCTCCTTAGAAGAGATCGAGAAGCAAACTAGTATTTTGTAATCATTTTTTAAGAGAACAAAGTGTAAATGATTTTTGTTGATTAATAAAGGTAGTTCTTTTTCTTATTCTATTTCTTTGTAGTTTTAATATGATTTCTCTCTCCATCTCTTTTTCTCCCAACATGCGCGAGTAATTCTTCGCTTGTTAGGGTTCGTGGGATTAGGGTAGGTTAATGGATGATGAAGATCCTTAAACTCTTTTTAAGTCCTATAAAGTTTATAAACTCTATCAAAAGAATAGTTAAAATCCTAATTGGGCGCGCTATCAATTCATTGATAATCACGACCACGATTAGAGATTAGATTAACAATTGTTTTGGTAAAGGCTAGATATGAACGGAATTCCATGTCGAGATAGGGGTTAAGAGTGGGAATCCTTTTCCTTCCAGAAACCCTAATCTACATGCATCACTGTCGATTTAGTTTTAAATCTATTAAAGGATAAAAAGAGTAATCTTTCATTAATCATCCATAACTACTAAATCCTAATGAACCCTACAAGCCCTCTTTTAATATTAAACTTACATCCGTAGTTAATCTAGATCTATATTTTGCATCCGTGTTTAACGTAGATCTAGATCCTACAAAAATTTCTTCACATTTCTTTATTCTTCCTCCTTTCTTTCTCAACACGCCTAAAGTAAGAATAAAATATTCAACGTTTCCCAGAGGACGACCCGTACTCATCTCGGTCTAGCTACGCGCGACACCGTTATTGATTGCGGTTAACTACTACACATAATTCTAGATCAATCAAATGGCGCCGTTGCCGGGGAAGTTTGTGCTTATTTCCGCATTACTTTGCACTATACTATATATAAGCACAAAATTTTTTTGATAATAAAAGAGTAGAAAGTGAAAAATTATATATGAAAGATAAGAATAGTTTAAGAAAAATAAGAAAGTTAGATATTTTCTTAAACAAAAATAGTAATAAGTAGTTATGAGTTGTTGTCCCAAGGGTTAGTAAGATGAAGGAAATTACTAATCTGAGGATAAAATTAAGTCTGAAAAATAGTCCTTATTCTTGACGCCAAACATTTGAACGTTGATACCCTACTATACGCACTTACACACATCTTGAAACTTGGGATAGTAGAGGATACCTTGAAATGCTCTTGTCTAAAAGCCTCATACCCTGACTCTACGAAAGCCGTCGTAACGCTCACGACGCCAGGAGATGGCAGAGAACCACAGGCGGAAAGAATGGCGATTGGGGCAGTGCCAGACTCCTGAGAAAGAGTGGCTACCTCAGGCTCGACGATTGCAGCCATCTCGCCTACCGCTACCTCATGCTCGGCAATTGCAGCCACTTCACCTACCGCTACCTCATCAAGACTCGGCCCTGCAGGATAGGATATATGAAAATCTGAAGATTAAAACTTTGACCAAAAAAAAACCCAATGTCACGTTACCTTGGGTCAGTTTTTCGACTGCTTCCCAAGCTCCACGTGCTGCCAGTCTGTGGGCGGTAGACAAGGCAGCCGAAACATCCTCTGAAGGAGTAGGGCAGGGGTAGCAGCGCTTGAACCTGCACCCGCGGCCAAGGCAGCGTTACGCTCCCTGGCCGCGCGCATTCTATGCTTCCTTTCTGCCCGGGCCGTGAGGGCGGATCTTCTAAAGACCTCCTTCAACGGGACGTCATCGTCTGCGCCAATAGTTACCTCTGGAGCCGTTATGGCGTCCGTCATCGGTCGTTTGAATAAAACCTCTTTCGGCAGTGCTGAGGAGGCTGGGACTTCGATAGCTACCCTGGAAGCATCTCCGCATCACCCTGCGGGATTGACATTATAGTCCCCGCGATAAGATAAAAAGGGGTCAGATTGTCCATAAGAAAGGCGAATGAAGGCGCAATGAGCCGAAATATACCAACGCCCAGTGAAGCGCGAATCCTCTCCTCCTCCTCAAAAGTCTTGAGGGAAGCCGCTAGAGCCTCTTCAGTGGAAATGCCTGTTGAAGATCAGGTGTTAGTCAAGGCATGATAAAAGAAAAATATGTAACAGTAAAGAAAGATGCAACTGAAGATTACCCGACTCAGCAAGGATGATCATCCCTGCTTTGTGGCTTGCTGATCGTACAGAAGCTGCAATAGCAGCCTCCAGATCCGTATCATCCGGCGCTACGAATAGGCCCTCGTTGGTCCCATATTCGTCCAAGCCCTCACTATAAGGAGCATGGGGCTCCTGACCAAATGCAACGTCGGCAGAGAGAATCGACTTCTTCTTCCTCTTCTGCGAGCGAGCGCCGGTCGCCGCTAGCACAAGCTTATGCTTGGTGGGCACCTTAGGACGACGAGTCCCGATATCTGAACCCACGCCAGACTCGGGAGACGCTGCGGTCACCGCTTTCACTGGAGCACGGGGTATCGGCAGCTCAGGCCTGTCATGCGGGATTTCGATCGCTGCAGCTTCTCTTAAGGGAGGTTGGACAATGGTCCGTCACTTCAGAGGGATGTTTGGATCACTGGAAGGGGGTGCACCCTTGCGATCGAGCAACAATCTCTTTTCCTCCCTGATGACGGCACCCATTGCGTGTTGATACCACGCCACATATATGTTTAGGGCCCTAGGAACATAGCTTGGTTCGCTAATAAAGAAATTGGACCTTGTGTTTAGGCGCATGAAGTGGTGCAAAGCGCTCCGGATACCCTCCTCGGTATAAACTAGATCCGCCAGGAATGCCTCGAGCGGGATGCCCTGATTATAACTTGATTGCTGAGCAAAACGGTGGGGATTGTATCTCATGAACAGAGCCGAACCGTTCTGCCTCAACACCAAATACCCCGGCCTGATGGAATATAGATGGAGAATTTCCCGAGCTTTCAGGGTAGAAGCTCCATCCTTAAAAGTGTCCCGCAACGGCTGCACCGTCTTGGCAGACTCCTTACCAATGGTCATGACCTTATCAACAAAGTTCATGCCGTCCCGGAAGGTACGTGGGCGAAGGATTACACCTCGAGTCTCTCGCTGACTTGGCTCCACAATGGAAGCGTTGACCAGCCGCATGATCCGGGGAAAATTGCACGTTTCACAGAAATGAGGCCGCTTGTGCATTCCAAAAGCACCGAGCACATGAAATTCAAGCCATGAGGTAAAATAATGCATCGGGAAGTTCACGAGCTGCACCCCTGGCTGAGCGGTATCGTCCGCCAAACTAAGGCCGTGATACAAATGAGCTAGCCCGGTAATACCAACGACAACTTGTCTCCCATCAACCATCCGATGGGCTGGGTAAAAGACTGACGGCCTCATGTAACGAGGGTGCATGGGAAGCACGAACTAGCTTAACCACAAACCAAGGAACCCTAAAAATAATGCTTCCTCATCAATGCCCGGAGCAGCAATTTCTGAAAAAGGGACGATCGCGACGTTTGGAAGAAAGAATCCTTTTTGGTCAGGTTCCGGTATTGGTCGGCGATCCAATCCAAAGCCGAAGGGATCATCGAGTGTGGAAAACTTTTCGCCTTGTCTCGATAGAACTTCTGAACGAAGAAAACGGGCGATGAAATCCGCAAAGCTAACTCCATGGCTTCCAGATTGAAGAAATAGGCCTTCAAAAATGTTTAGCACCTTGATTAAGCTAGGGAATCGGTGCAGAATGGCATTCTCTTGTTTTAAACCCGTCATCACCAATCGGGTAGCGAAAACATATTCATCAGGGGGCAAAATCTCCTCATAATGCTCCCCTTTGACAGGCAAGCCGGAGATGTCTGCAAACTCTTCCAGAAAGATGGAAACTTCCCGATCTAGCATAAGGAAAGTATGAGTTGGAACGTTCCATTGTTCCAAGAAGGCTTTAACCCACCATTCGGGAGGTGCGGAGTACTGGAACAGAGAAGCATAAATCGCAGGATACAACCCAAGCTTCAGCAGTTCTGACTTCTTTGCCGATAGGATATATCGGGCCCACTGCAGGTACCCAGCTGAGTGACGAGGAGTCAGACCTATATTGTAGGGTTGTCCCCAAGGGCGCGACTCACCTTGGTATATACGCCGCCCTAGGATGTCCAAAGCCATCGGCGGTTGTACAGGTATGGCAGCCATAGAGGGCTAAATACAACCCTCCAAAGTCCAGTTAACCACCTCCACAGCATAGTTCACCGGGGGTGCGTCTACATAGTGGATCGCCGAGATAGCCTCTGAAGGTGTTGCGCAAGAGAAGCTGCGTCGACCCATGATGATCTGGTTATACCATGTTCCCCACAAATGAAGATTCTTGTATTCTGGGTCATGGTCTTTGATCAGCGCAAGAACCTCTCGGTCTACGGGCGCCTCAAGAAATCCGCATTCTGAGCGGATGAACGGAAAAGAAGTGTCGAAAGAGATGTCGCCTGCGCGAAAAGGGACAAAAGTCAACTGTCAATGCGATAATTTAATTTAAATTCTGACACTTAGTACCTTAGAATTTGTACCGCACTGCAATGCAGTAGAAAGGGACCAAAGGGGGCCCACAAAATCTAAATAACAATTCATCATTAATAAAACAAGCTCATCATTTGATGAGACTGTTAATTAAATGAGGAAATCCTCAAGAAAATTCTCATTAAATGAGAGATCTCTCGGGCGGAGGAGTAAATCTCCCTTTGAGAGTAATGCTCTGTGACAGAGTGACACTTGTCAAACTCTGATCATGAAAGAATAAAAATTCCTCAAGAGCCTTGCTCTGGAAAAAATGATGATGAAAGAATCCATCAGAAAAATTAAAATCAATTTTTTATGAATTAAAAATTCTGAGATCTTCAAGATCTATGAACAAACTCTAAGAGTTCTTTATGAGCAAAGCTCTGTTCATGGGTTAAGAAACCCTGAAAGAAGATCATTTTAGATCTATGGTTTCGAAAGAGCAAATCTCTGTTAATGAAATCCTAAAAAAGGGTTTCCTTTATATCAAAGATCTATGAAGAGCAAGGCTCTATTAATGGGTAAAACCCCATATCGTTAAAAAAAATTTACCTAAATTTTGGCAGAGTTTTGACTCTTGAAAATTTCTTAAAATGAAGAGCCATGCTCAATGAGAGAATAAAAATTCTCAGAAAACAAGAGGAAGATGAACAGAATCATCTAAAGGACCAAAGGTCCTATTTATAGGCATTGAAATGCCTTTTCAACTTCTGAGTTGATCTAAGGACGCAGATGCTGCCACCGTTGTACTCACATGTCGGCCACGTGAGCGCAACGGTGGGGGGACATTTGTTTCCCCCAATAAGAGCAAAACTCTATTTGAAATTTAAATTTCAAAATGAAGCAACGCTTCAGGTGCAGCGCCAAGTGCACTGCGCACTAAGTAGCGCACCACGTCTAAGACACGGATACGCTAACGCTAGGTGTGCTGCGCTCTAAAAAGCGCACCACGTGTAAGACACGGGTGCGCTAGCGCTAGGTGCGCTGCGCTCTAAGCAACGCACCACGTGCAAAGCACGGGTGCGCTAGCGTTGGAACTAAAAGCTCCTCACCGTTAGATCAAAGATCTAATAATAATGATAAATCATTAATTAATCAGAATTAAATTCTGTTAAGGAAAGATTCCTCAAAATCTTTCCAAATAACAAGATTGTGCTCTGTAAATCAGAACACCGTTGGATCAATGATCCAATGGTAAATAAAAATTACCAAAAGACAGAATAAATTCTGTATGGAAAGATTTATCAATCTTGTTAAAAACAACAAGATTGCCTTCTGTAACACAGAAGCCCTAGGATCAGAGATCCAATGGTGGGGAAACATCCCCAAATCAATCAGAGAAAGATCTCTTTAACTAATTCAACAAATCAGCCTGCCCTATATAAAGGCCCCAAGACTTCCAGTCTTAGATAGAGAAACCCCCCCCCCCCCCAAACTTTGAGAAACTCAAAGAAAAAGAGCAAGCTCTTGCAAGAAGATCCTTCTTCAAGGTAAAATGATAATGATGAACATAGAGATGAAATCATCTCATAAAAAGAAGAATTTACTTCTTTAAAGATCATAGATCTACAAGACCAAGGTCTTTCACAAAAAGATCAAGAGATCTCATCATAAAATAAAAAAGAAGAAGAATATAATTCTTCTTACAGATCATGGATCTATAAAGGCAAAGCCTTTAATCAATGTAAGAGATTGGAAATATCTCCTGCAAAATAAGAACTGTTGTTCTTAGATCTTGAGACAAAGTCTCTTTTAAAAGAATATAAATTTGTTTCCCAGATCATAAAATTGATCAACTGCGCTTCTGCGCTCTCTGGACTAGCGCTTAGCGCCAAATGCGCCACGTGTCAATCACGTATGCGCCTATTAACAACTTGCGCTTTGCGCTTCTGAAATAGCGCACTGCGCTCATGGGCTGGCGCTCAGCGCCAAGCGCACCACGTGTCACTCACGTGTGCGCCACTAAATTGAAAGCGCAATGCGCTCATGGATTAGCGCTCAGCGCTCATAAACTGGCATCATGCGCTCATAAACTGGCATCATGCGCTCATCATCTGGCACCTAGCGCTGAGTGCGACATGTGTCCCTTACATGTGCGCCATGAGGCAGAAGCGCACTGCGCTCTTTGACTGGCGTAGAGCGCCTAGCGCGCCACGTGTTGCGCTGACAGAACATAAATTGTTCTTTAATAAGCCCAGAGCTCTGATGAATTCTCAGCATTCAATAAAAGACAAAAACATTGTCAAGATATAAATCAATGCTCATCATTGTTAAAAGGGTCAAGCCCAAATAAAGGCTCAACAGCCCAAATAAAGGCTCAACAACCCAAAATAAAATGTTAAACATTTTAACCTGATTGGACTTAGCCCAAGATTGGCCATAAGTCCTCAACTCATATTAATTGAGCTCATCTGCTCATAAATATGTTAACAGATCTTAGCTCCAAATTGGACTATAGATCTTTCAACCAACTCACATCGGTTCGAGGGTACATCTCTTTACTCCTCTGATATTTGTCGTTGTAATCCTTCAACGTCTTCAGAGAGGTGACGGGTCCCGACAACCAAACATTCTACGGACTGTGAGGTCCTTTAAAACCCACGGACTATGATGTCCTTAACCTTGACTATGAGGTCTTTAAACTCACGGACTATGATGTCCTTAACCTTGACTGTGAGGTCTTTAAACTCACGGACTATGATGTCCTTAACCTTGACTGTGAGGTCTTTAAGACTATGGTGTCCTTAACCTTGGACCGATATGTCCTTAAACTAACGCTGGACCGTAATGTCCTTAAACTAATCGACCGCAATGTCCCTAAACTAAATAGTAGAGCCCAAATGCTCTCTTGTTGGATCTAAACGATCCTGTTAAGTTGATCTTAGTCTAAAAATTGGACTAACATATCCTTAACAAACGTTTAAGTTGATCTTAGTCTCAAATGAGACAAATGTATCTTTAAACCCAACCCCCAAACCCAAATCTAAGAAGATACGGATTTGGACTAATCCACGCCCTACGGGCGACAACATAAATTAGTCTACGTATACAATCTACGGGCAACCAAAAACAAAACAAACACCCACGACACGAAGTGACCATCTGGAGAAGGAGAAAGTGATTACCGCGATGCGGTAGCGTAATTAACTGCAGGGGCTTGCGCCTGCAGGGAAGAGCGTCCCCACAATCAAAAACCCCTCAAATGAGGGGGAATCTGATGAAGTCTGCTACATCGGCCGCATCCATTTAAACCTTCGATATACGGTGTCATAAATCAACTTGGCATTTTCGGAAAGGTGGACGGATAGCACCAATTAGCATCTGCCCCGAAATTCAGGAAAGACGGACCCGCGCGGTCGCGTCTCCGCGTTTCGGCAGGGAACACCCAGTGGTGGCCTGAGTTACTTGCTCCACTGGCATCTTGAACAGGGATGCCGCTTAGGGCCCGTAGGTTACACCTCCAGATGAGGTAGAACGGGAGTTGCAGTTGCAGCTGGAGAAGTTAGAGGCCATTTCTTTTTCTGTTTTTCTGCACAGAGCAAGACACCAAATCTTAGTACCTCGAATCTAGGGGAAACCATAGAAAACCACGTTTCGTTCACGACACACGAAGTGTGGAGTGGAAAGAGGAAAAGGTCCCACCGGGTGTGCCAGAATCTGTTCCCTGCAGAAACACGGAGACGCGACCGCGCAGGTCCGTCTCGTCTGAATTTCAAGGGCAGATGCTAATTGGTGCTATCCATCCACCTCTCCGAAAATGCCAAGTTGATTTATGGCACCGTATATCGGAGGTTTAAACGGATGCGGCCGATGTAGCAGACATCGTCAGATTCCTCCTCATTTGAGAGGTTTTTGATTGTGGGGACGCTCTTCCCTGTAGGTGCAAGCCCCTGAAGTTAATTACGCTACCGCATCGCGGTAACAACTTTCTCCTTCTCCAGATGGTCACTTTGTGTCGTGGGTGATTGTTTTGTTTTTGGTTGCCCGTGGATTGTATACGGAGACTAATTTATGCTGTCGCCCGTAGGGCGTGGATTAGTCCAAATCCGTATTTTCTTAGATTTGGGTTTGGGAGTTGGGTTTAAGGATACGTTAATCTCATTTGAGACTAAGATCAACTTAAACGTTTGTTAAGGATACGTTAGTCTAATTTTAGACTAAGATCAACTTAACGGGATCATTTAGATCCAACAAGAGAGCATTTGGGCTCTATTATTTAGTTTGAGGACATTGCGTTTGATTACCAGTTTAAGAACATGGTGGTCCAATGTTAGTTTAAGGATATCTTGGCCCACAGTTCGAGGTTAAGGACATCATAGTCCATGGGTTTTAAAGGACCCCACGGTCCGAGGTTAAGGACATCATAGTCCATGGGCTTAAGGAACCCACAGTCCAGTTTAAAGACGTCATAGTCTATGAAATGTATGGTTGCCGGGACCCGCCACCTCTTTGAAAACGTTGAAGGATTACAATGACATATATCAGAGGGGGTCAGAGATGTACTCTTGAACCAATTTTAGTTAGTAGATCTGTAGTCCAGTTTGAGACTAAGATCTATTAAAATATTTATGAGCAGATAGGCTCAATTAAAATATTTAGAGCGCAGTGCACCTAGCGCTAGCGCACGCGTGCTTTGCACGTGGTGCGCTGCTTAGGGCGCAGCGCACTTGGCGCTGCATCAGAAGCGTTGCTTCATTTCAAAATTTAAATTTCAAACAGAGCTTTGCTCTTATTGGGGGAAACATTCGCATAGGAAAGAGCTTGTTTGATAGCATCTAGGAGGGGAATATTTATGTTAACTTGCTTTAAAATGTCGACGATCTTCTCCATTTGGAGACTTGGTTTGTTGGCCCTCAACCTATGTAGAAAAAAGAGCTTTGTCAATAAGGGTTGGGTCCAACTTTTGATGAGAAGTTTGTGGGGATGGAATGGATCCAAGAATTGGAGTTGGGATCGTTTTAGGTTGACTCAAGGAAGTGGGTTGAGAGTTTGAGCCTGGTGGAAAACGGAGAATATGCTCAGAAGAAGATGGCAGGCTAGACGAATTAGGGTTAGAAGAAGAAGCCGGGGTTTTATCTGATTCGACGAATTAGGGTTTGAAGAAGAAGCCAGGGTTTTATCTGATTCAACATCATCAACATGTTCACCGACTTGATTGTTCAGCACTCTTCCCGATCTCAACGTGGTTACGGCACTCACATTATGATTTTGAAGAATGATATTCGCGCTTTGTGAGTGGCCGGAATTTGGTAGAGGTTGAGATGGAAGTCTCACTTTCTCTCTCTAGCTCATTGCGGCATTTAACTGTGCAAGTTGTGCTTCTATCGATTTTATGCTTTCACTGTGGGAAGCAGTGTGTTGCACTAATGTGTGGATAGAAGACATTAAATTAGCCATCGTTTGCGTGGATTGTTTAATGAACGTTTCTAAGTTACGTTCGAGCGCAGAGCTTTTATCGGTACCGGGTTTTGAAAAGATTGCGGTTGGAAAGGGTGCTGATTTTGTTGTGGTGGTTGCTGTTGCTATGGATGAGGCCTTTGATAGTTATTTTGGCTTGGGAACGGATTTTGAGCTTGATTTTGGTTTTGGTTCCAAGAAAAATTAGGATGATTCCTCCATCCCTGATTGTATGTGGAAGAATACGGATCGTTTCTAGGTCGTTGCTGAAAAGCAGCATTAGTTTGTTCATGACCTTGAAACGGAGGATTTAAAGGACATTCTTCTGTTAAATTTGATAGGTCAGAACAACAACCACACACGGTTTTGGGGAGAGTAACTTAGTTTAGGGAGGCAGACGGGAATTTGTTTTCGATAGCGTCTAGTTTCTTTTGTATCGCGACCATTTCGGCTTTTACTGTGATGGAAACATCGAGCTGATGAATACCTGCCCTAGATGAAGTTGGTTTAATGCTTTTCCACCATAAGCTTTGTTCGGCAAGATCTTCCAGGAATTGCCAAGCTTCGCTATCGTCTTTTGACATGAAATGGCATTAACAAATGGTTTCAAGCATCTATTTCGTGGAAGGATTAACACCCTCATATATAATTTGGCAAAGTTTCCATCTATCAATTCCGTGATGGGGGCATTGTAGAAGAAGATCTTTAAACCGTTCAAAATATTTCCAAAATGGTTTGTTGGAAAGTTGGATAAACTGGTTAATCTCACTTCGAACATGGGCGGTCTTATGATTGGGATAAAATTTCTTAAGGAATTCTATAAAGAATTCATCCCATTTGGCGATAGAGTGTGCGGCAGTACTATAAAGCCATTTTTCTGCTAGACCGCACAAGGTAAAAGGGAAAAGATGTAATCGCATAGCATCCATAGAAAGTTGTGTAGTGCCCATCATTGTACATACGTTTTCGAATTTGATTATGAAAACGTATGCGTCTTCGGATTCAAGCCCGTGAAATTTGGGCAACAAGTTGATGAAGTGGGGTTTAATTTCGAAATTACCTCCAATGGCTGGTGGAAGAGACAAACAAGTAGGTAGGAGTCCACGCACAGGGTAGTATCTTTCTTGAAGAGAGATGCACGGTAGATTCTACGCACCTACGGGTGATGGCAGGGTGGTGTTGTGAAAATCTAATGGAAAACCGTCCATCTCGGTCGATGTGGTGGGTGGAGGGAAAATAGAAGATGAAGAAGTACCGAGTTCGGAGTCGATAGAAAAGACGTGGACAAGACGGGCACTAGAATCCCGTGTCCAGCCGATCATGTACTAAGCGGGTTTAGTGCAAGTGGCAGCGTGTGTGAGAACGAATTTAAAAATGTTTGTTTTATAAAAAAAATGTCAGAAGTGAGACTTGACTCAACAAATCACAAAAATGCACAATCAAACCCTATAGCTAAGGTCACTTAGGTCAAGCGCTAGACCGCTCCTAGACTTCTAAAGGACAAGCCGCATGATCAATCCTCTACCATCTCTTTATCGCTCTTATGGCCATGTAAGTACCAGGTAAGTGGGAGATATCCACTATACGAATCACCGAAAATAGAGGGCCTAATTAAGTAACCACTTTCCTTAGTCACACTTGTCCAGACACCACAAGAGAGATGCAGATAAGCGATAGATTACCCACGATCCTCCTCTGTCCTAATTGAGTGCGACAGTCCTTAGAGGCCTGGTCTAGATATTTTTTAATTAATATAGGATGAAGTATGCTCGTTCTGTGATTTGTGGGGCCTATGAAGGGTGATGAAATCCCCACCTAATCTGGATTTGGGTTATTGCCCCTTAAAGTCCGGTTAAAATATACACAAACAAACCAATATTAAAACACGCAAAAGAATTTTGAGCGGTGATATTTGCAAAGAATCCTGCAGAAAATATCAGATTATTGGATTTTAGAGGAGAGCAAAGAATCAGAGAAAGATACCTGAAAATTTTGGGGGCCCAATTCCGCCACGCCGCCGCCGTTCCGCGGCTAATTGCTTGTTTCTGTCGCGGTTCCACTACAGGGTAAAGCGTTCTCTTGACAATTTTTCCACAGTGCTCCCCTATGGTCCTCTAGACTATGTTGAAAGTTTTTGAACCGCTTTTGCCTCGCTCCAGGGACTCCAGATCCCCTCGCAAAAGTCGCACAATAATCGTTAAATACACAATATGCGGTTTTGGTTCTCATTTATGGTTGTCGAATTTAATAAGAATTCAACCCGAATAGCAAAAAAAAATTACAGCCGTTTCCCCGGCAACGGCGCCATTTGATTGATCCGTTTTTAAAGTGTTTGTAAAGAAAGTAACCGCAATCAATAACGGTGTCGCTAGTAGCTAGCCGAGATGAGTACGGGTTATCCTCAGGGAAACGTCGAACCTTTATCTTGCATTAGACGAGTTGATTGAAATATGGATGGTTTTTTTAGATTTACGATATATGAATGTAGATTTTATGAAGAAGAGACTTGTAAGGTTCATAGAATTTGGTAGTAATGGATGATTAACTAAAGATAACTCATTTTATCTTTAAAAATAGATTTAAAACTAGATCGATAGTGGTGAATGAAGATTATGATTTTTGGAGAGAATATGGTTCCCACTCTTAACCCTTATCTTGTCATTGACCTCTATTCATGTCTAGCCTTTACCAAAACAAATGTTAATCTAATCTCAAATCGCGGTCGAGACTATCAATAAATTGGTCGCGCGCTCGATAAGGATGTTAACAATTGTTTTGCTAAAGTTTATAAACTTTAAAAGATGTAAAAGATGTTAAGAAATTTTATCATCCATTGATCTACCATAATCCTACGAACCCTAGCAAGTTAGGAATTACTCACGCATGTTTTGAGAAGAAGAAAAAAGGATAAAGAAGGAAATCATAATGTAAGATGCAGAAATTAAGTGCAGAAAGTAATTGCGAAAAGACTAATAAAAACTCTACCTTTATTAATCAATTATATCATGTACAAATCCTTTTAAAGTAGAGTATAAGAACCCTAGTTTTTTCTTTCAATCTCTATTTTGTTGGAAGTAGATAAACAACTGATGATCAACTCAGATGCGTGGATCATCTTGGACCTCTTGATCTCTTCGGTTGATCATTTTTCATGTGAAACTCTCGGTCATTTAAATATTCACAGAAATTAGAAACCCTAGATCCTATATGTGATGATTTGTTGTTGTGATCACACCTAAAAAATCCTAAATCCTACGGCCACAAGGAGGCCGCGGATCTGCCGCATATCATGGGTTTTGGCCGCGGTTGGACGGCTATTTGGTGAGACCAGGGATTCAAAATTCTTGTGCTATTTGATGTTCGACACTTTGAGATCATTGTGATGTCTGGATTCTTCAAATCTTCCTCTGAGTCTCTACCGTTTATGATTTTATGATTTGATTCAACTTTATCGGCAGATTTTATTCCCGACATCTCGGATCTCTCGATCTCCAGGCCTGAGCTGATATCTGCACAATATCTCAAGTCACAGTGTTAGTAATATTTGTCATTATTTTGAGATATTATCCTTACCATTTGTATGATACAATATTTTAAGAATATTGATTAGAATTATTTGATATGATATGCATATTTTAATTACTAATAACATATAAATATTATATGCATATATTTTCCTTCATAATGTTAATTATAATATATAAACATATGATAAAGAGTATTTTGCAGATAAACCCATATATGTTCCATAATTACAATAAACACCTTTAAGTACTTAACAAAAGTAAGGAAAATGTTCTATCAAATGTGCAATATTTTAGACTAATCATGTTGCACTCGTAGTTTTGGAAGGAAATACAACCTTTAAATCACATCACACCTTTATTCTTCACTCATGATCCATGCCCACTTGCCTCATCCACTTGCACAAATCATAATTCTTGTGTGCCCACTTGTGCTAGGCTGTCCCACCGTGGTTCATGCATCAAAAGAGTTTGTGTTCACACTTGTATCATGTTGCATCATGTTGGACTATTCTTGAATAAAGATGTGTACACTTGAATTGGTTTGCAAACTCTTTGAATACTGATCGATTTTCTGTTCCGGTTGCTGTGTCAGCCCACAAATGTCGTATCCGTGCATTTGAATGTGTTTCCAGTATTTTATCACGAATACCTGTAATCTGTATTTATTGAGCAGACACGGATTAATAGTACCGATATATCACAAAAATGATAATGAATGAGTGGTCTTGAAATGCAGTTTTTCGTGGTGAACACCATGACCGACCCGGACGACCACAAGGCGGGTCCGGGCAGTTCCGTGGGGCCCGCTCGTTCTCATCCTCTGAGCACGAGTACATTTGGATGAGAGGCTATTCGTTTCATATCCTAAAACGTCCAATTCAATCCAGTGAACCCCCAGCCTTTGAATTCCTCTACTAAGTTTCTTTTTAATGTCTTTTACTCACCTTTCAATAAACCATTCTTTTTAATTGCCTTCTTCTCCTTCCATGGCTTTCCAAACCTTCATTCCTTTCTGAAATTTTGCTCCAAAAATCTTCCCAAGGCAAATCGATGATCTCCTTACACCTAGACGATGAAGCTCTCGATCAAGTCCTTATTTCCTTACAAACGGCAATACGGTTGATACACCGTATTGCAACGCGAGTAAGTCCCCGTCTCTCTCTCCTCCTCTTGTCATGATTGCATGCCCGTCGCCCTTAGTCTAATAAAAGTCTCTAATATAGGATATATTAATACACATAGTTATATAAAGAGGTATAGCCACATATATATTGATCAAACTTATTGATTACCTCATGTTAACACTTATATTTAAATCTATTTTCTTGTATAGTACCATACCTTCATGTAGTAAGATAAATTTCACCATAATCAGCGATACCATGAAACAAATATAGACAAATAAATATCGACCTCACATATTGTATGATAATACATTTACAAATGAAACCTCATAAAAAATCGGAATTCATACTGTATGTCTTTGTTGACGTTCCGAAATCATATGTTAAGATTCAGACCACTTATATCATTGTGTTTTTAGTTAATTATACCCAAGTTTTGTTTAAAGGAAATGAAGTTACAAATAAATACCATAGCGTTGTCATTTCCAACTACGACCCCATAATACCTTGATCTTTCCAATAAAATTTTATGGACCAATTGGACTTCTAGAAATTTCAAGAAAACTAATTAAGATAGAAGATATTTTTCTAAACTCACTGTAAAAATTTCAGGACGAACCAAACGGCGGTTAAAGATTTACATCGTTTTTACCTACTGTTTTTAAAATCAGAAAATTGTTTTTTATCGGTCACATTCGGAGACCCATAACTCGATCTTCCGAGGTACGTTTTGAGAAAAATCAAGTGTTATGGACATCTAGATCGAAAGATCTAGATTTTCCTAGTTTTAATGTTTTCCTAAAAACTGACATAATTTATAGAATTCTGTCTTTTAAAATTATATCTGGACCGGATATGTCATGATTCGCGCACTTTTTTTAAACTTGACTTAACTCGAGCTCCCGATATCGGTTTGTGATAAACCTTATATGTATGGATGTCTAATTGGCAGACCTATAAATTTCCTATATAATTGGTGACTCAGAAACATAGGGAATGATCCGATATATGCCCTGCAAGACAACTCATAGCTGCTGTCTAGAAATTATCAATTCTTTTTTTAAACCCTGATATTAACATGACCATAACTAGAGATTAATAAGTAGACCGAAATACCTACAAGTTTCTAATAATTTTCAAAATATGAAAACGAACAGAAATTAAAGTAAATTGTGTTTTAAAAAAATGTGTCGGGACTGGACAGATTCTGATTTGTTCTGCGTCCTGATTTGAAAACGCGTATATCTCCTAAACCAGTGGTTGCATTTAGGTAAGACTTGAACTCACGTTTGTATAACACCTAGGGTTCTGTTTCTTGTTTAATTTCTGAATTCAATTGACTTGAGTAATTAATAGATCACAACACTTCTTTACAATATTGTTTCTGAATATTACTTGAATATTATACTTGCCTTATTTCATGCTATATGACTTCATATTTTGTTTTACCTGTTGGATATAGGTGTCGTAAAGGCAATTATTATAATTGTACATGACCTATAAAGATAGAACAATCTTGGTCGAGATGATAATATACTATTTGATTTTTCCTTATCATTCATGTGTATATGTTATACTTGCTATTACCTATCGGTAATACATGATGATAAAGCTTATAGAATCTTTGCTTGACTACCAGGATTAATGATGGGGATTATAATAGTAGGGCCTGGTTAGTCCATAAGAACATCCTTAAATATTTCTAGCCGTAGGAGTATCGAGACAGGGCATCGGTACTCCGGTTTAGACCAGTGTATACGTTTTCTTACCCAGTTGGAGGGCGATAGCTGGTCCCACAGCTATTGGTGTTTAACACCGATGATTGTATACATGTGCTCATTAGAGAACGAGTTTCACTGAATGAACTCATCGAGAACTCCTAGATGGTATTATACCTATTGTCAGATAGCGGTTCTCTGGTGACATGAGTATAGGGTAGTCTTTTAACATGAGATCGTCTTAGTGTCTTATGTGTGTTCCCACTGTACTTTGATTACTACCCTACCATGGCTTTGAACAGTCATGCAAACAGGTTTAGTTGGGTACATTTTCTAAGCACATGGAGGCAGTGAGCGGTCGAAGCGATTCATCTCTCCCGGTATAGGGAGTTGATATCGCGCTGTGCAGAACATGACCATAACCAGAAATTCATGGCCATGGGATCTGAGATAAATTGATAAGTGTTATCAGTTGTATCTCAGATGGTTATGAATCTAATGTCTGCATGACTTATTGGGTTATTGGGGGTTTGACAGATTCCACCCCTATACCCGATATGCAACACTATCTGACGAAAAGACCAGACTGTACGGTGACTGTCACTGATAGGCTCTGATTGCATTCGGATGAGCTTGCTTATTGACCATTCTTTTGATTAATACCTTGGTAGCCATTATTAGTGTCACTGATGTTCTTGTGGATTAACCCGTGAGGGGATTGATCTGAAAGTGTTTCAAATTCAATCGGATATGATCCTAACCTAATGCCAGCATATTGATTGAGTCTTTAGAGTCCTACGCGGAATATTCAACACGAGATTTATCTCGTGCTCGGCTCAAGACTCCCCAATCTTCCCCACTACCGCATAAGCCCCAAGTAAAATGAAATCCTACAAGCTCAAGTGGAAGATCTCCAAGAAAGACTTCATTCTCGAGAGCCTTAGTCCATGTGCCATTCCCGCGCTACTCATACCCAAGAAATACAGAACATGGAGGATGTGTGTCGATAGACGAGAAATCAAGAAAATCACAATAAAGTACCGGTTCCCCATCCCTCGATTAGAAGACATGCCGGATACATTAGCGGGTGCTCGTGTCTTATCGAAAATTGATCTCAAGAGCGGCTACTACCAAATTCGCATACGACCCAGAGATGAATGGAATATTGTCTTCAAGACACGAGAAGGACCCTGTGAGTGGCTCGTCATGCCTTTCGGTCTCTCCAACGCACCAAGCACCTTTATGCGGCTCATGAACCAAGTCCTAAAGCCTTTCATCGGTAAATTCATGGTCATTTACTTTGATGACATTTTAATTTTGAGCCATAAAGAAGAAGATCATATGATTCACTTGATGAAGGTTTTGCTAGTACTGCAGGAAAATAAATTGTACATTGAACTCAAGAAGTGCTATTTCATGACGAACCGTTTGACCATTCTCGTATTCGTTGTAAACGCGGAAGGTATCACCGTCGATGAGGAAAATGTTTGTGCGATCCATGATTGGCCTACACCGGCTACCGTGACCGAAGTCTGCAGTTTCCATGGTCTTGCCACCTTCTACCGTCGGTTTGTTAAAAATTTCAGCAGCACTAGTCACCAGCAAACCGATGGGCAAACGGAGGTCGTGAATCGTACTCTTGGAAATATCCTTCGCAGCCTTACCGTGACTCAACCAAAGAGTGGGATTTCGTTTTAGCACAAGCACGGTTCTCTTATAACTCCATGGAAAATCGATCGACGGGAAGCTCTTTGTTCTCCATCATCTACATCCAACTACCTCGACATCTCCTCGACCTTGCTCCCTTACCAAAACTCTTGGGCCAAAACATCTCGGCTGACAACATGGTGGAGCGCAACCAGTTAATTCATAAAGATGTTCGACAAAAGCTCCATGAGTCAAACGCCAAGTACAAGGAGAATGCGGACAAACACCGACGCCAACATACCTTCCAAGTTGGTGACTTCGTTATGGTGCATCTAAGCAAAGACCGCTTCCCATTCAGTATGTATCACAAGCTCTCTAATCGCAAAATCGGCCCTCTTCGCATGCTCACGAAAATCAACGACAACGTCTACATCATCGACCTTTCAGAAGAGTTCAACGTGGCAAATCTTTTTAACTACTACCTACCAGAAGTGAAACCAGAGCTTCCCGTGCACATCATTGTTAACTCAAGGATGAGTTTTTCTAAAACTGGAGAGTCTAATGTAGCGCACCTTAATGCGTGCATCACGTACGAGCACGACCGGCCTAAGATCGAGCGGCTAGGAGGAAAATCAGGAATTTTTTCAGTCAATTAAGATTTATCTATGTTTGGATAGATCATAATTAGATTTTTAAATCAATTTGGATTTATCTATATTTCCATATTTGGATAGATCGTATTTGATTAGTTTGATTTATTTTTATTAGGCTAGATTTTTTTTTTTTGATTTTTTCCTTGCTAGATTAGGATTGCTTTTATTCCTAATTATCTCTTAGCTTTTAAACTGACTTACTTCTCAAAACAATATTTAGCTATAAATAAAACATATAGTCTCTTGTAAAAATTATCTTGAAAATTAATTAAAAAATTTGAGTTTTTCTCTTTTCTGTGGATTCGACATGGTCGTGGATTCGACCAAACTCTACGGTCCCATCATCTTGCTTTTTGCAGCGGCGCGTCCAGTTATCCGGGATTGCGGAACTTAACAGTTCTCCGTATCCCAATACGTGGTTCGGTACTCTTCGGATACATTGTCGCGTCAAACTTCGACAGGCAAATGGAAATCAAAAGAATCGGCCGGCGCTTCAGGGGCACCTCCGGAGGGGGTGCGGAAGAGAGCATGGGTATACATTCCAGATACTGGAGATGCCGCACGGCTGGGGGCTCGGATTGAGGCGGAGGATCTGGAGCATCAGATGGACGAGACGTAAAGGACTCTCGGGACGGCGTTAAGGACACAATTTTGACTCCATACTCATGGAAGTGGCTGTCCTAGCGCTCTCTTATGTTATGCTTGACAATTTCTCTTTCTTTGTTATTGGTGGTTTTTTTGTGAGGGGTTTGTCCGCCGGACTTTTAGACTTCTTCTATACGGGGTTTGTTCCCTACTGACCCGCTATGTTTATTGCTTTGTGTTTTTTTTCTTGTTTCTTTAAGTTTCGTTAAAAATCTTTTAATAAAACGTGAGGGCGTTTTACCTTAAAAAAAAGAATCCTGTTGGTTAAACCCAACTTGGCATTTTCTATCTAAAATAGGCATACTTCTTTATATTCTAAACTTAACTGATCCCATTCATGTCTAATGCTATCTTTGAGATTAATAATTTTCAAGCTTTTGATGATTATTTATTTTATACATCTAATTATTATTTTTGTAACTCTTATAGTATATATTATTAATAACATTGAATACCTTATATTTTTCCCATAGTTGCCCATTCTCCTTTTGTATTTAAACTCCCATTCTGGAGTCCGAGATTGGCATTAGACTCTCTACGATGTCATTCTGGTGATGACTTTGCCTCTTTTCACCATATGTCAGAAAAATCCAATTCGAGAAACATCCTTAATTAATATTTTCTTGTTTAACTGTCATGTTCCACCGTTGCAGTTGAATGAAGCAACAAACTTGTTAAGATGTCATTTTGTAACTAAGGGAAGATAATTCCATGAATTTGGTGCAATGCAAAAGGACAAATTTGATACTATTGATACCGAGGACAATTTTTTTTTTATATTAAATCGTTTTTAAATAATAAATTTTAAAACAAACCATTTTGAAAACTTATGACAAAAAAGACCACTTTCTGTCTAGTAGACGTCACGTCAGCGCCAGCTCGGTGCTGACGCTGGCGTCAATAATTTTTTTTTTATTAAGAGGCGCAGTTTGAAACTGCGTCCATTACAAATGTATGGGACGCACATTCAAACTGCGCTCCTCACAATCTACTGTGAATAATAAAATTTTGCGGGACGCGGTTTGAAAGTGTGCCCATTACAACTGTAAAGGGTGTACTTTAAAACTGTGCCCCATACAAATATACTGGGCGCAGTTTCAAACTACGCCAACTACAAATTTTTATTTCATCACTGAGCGCACTTTCAAAGTGCGCTCATATATTTTACTGAAAAACAATAGGACGCACTTTGAAAGTGCATCCAATTCCTTAACTTAAATATTAGATCTATTTACTTTCCTCATTCCTCTCCATTGTCTATCTCTCATCTCTCTCTATGGTTTCTCTCTCTATCTCTCTCTCTTCTCCCTGACCTTTCTTCCCCCCTCCTGACAACCTCCCCCCTCAGTCTCTCTCTCTCTCTCTCTCTCTCTCTTCTCTCCCTTTCTGTCTCTCTCTCTCTCATCTCTGTCATTCTCTCTCTCTCTCTCTCTCTCTCTTCTCCATCGCTTCCTCGGTCTGGATCTCACATTCTCTTTTTCATGCAGGTTTAGATGGAAATTCACCAGCGAACAATCACCTTCATACTCGCTATCGTCATCACCACCGTGAGTATCAAGAAGGTTAACAAAACCCTAATTTCCTTTTCAAAAATTTCATTAAAATATTTGGTTCAAATTTAGTATTGGGAAAGCAATTCGATAAAATTAAATACATATTAAAGGTTTTTCCCGAGTTTAGTTGTGACGGATCAACGTGTAAGATGCAAGTTCTTGCAACTTGTTACATGCTAGAAATATTGGTTTTATTGTAAGTTTATGTAATTATGTTAGTATAAAATTGAAGATAAATAAGTAAGTTGCATGCTTTGTGAGTTCTCATCATGCGTCAATTTTTCTGGCAGGTGGGAAAATGACGGATAATTAAATCCATCTACTTTGCTATTTCGGTGGCCAATTATCGATTGGAACAAATAATATTTCTGAATACATTGGAGGAAAAACTAAGATGACTAGAGTCAAGAAGTCCAGTATATACAACGAGCTGTGCCAAGTAGTATACAAAACTACAAAAATCAATCCGTTAGAATTCAATATCTACTTGATATGCAAATGGCCGATAGAGCATGAATATACCACCATTGAAGTATCCGATGACAAGGATACACATGGCATGCTTGAATCGGAATCGAAATCGATCGAGCTGTTGTTGAAAAATGAGATATTGATGTCCGCTCAACTGCCCGAACCTTATTCTGAAGTGCATGATCCTTCTTTTCGAGCATCCGAGCAATACCCACAAGAAGAAATGACACGCATACTCAATATGAATGCTGATTCTACCGGATTTATGTCTCCCATCAATGATGAACAGTATATAAATCAAATTTACGTAGGTGAAAGCACATCAAGCGGAACGCCAGTGAATTGGCAATTTACGAAGTAAATATTACCTTGCGTATCTTTATACCGCATATACATTTAGTGGAACACTATTTATTGATAGTGGATGTATGCTATAGTTACTAAGTATTTATAAATTTGTGTGCAGTTCTTATATACCGCCGCCCGACTATAATTGCATGTCACCGCCAAGTTTCGGTTTTAATTGCATGTCAACTCCAAGTTTCGTCTTCAATATTATGCCCCAAAATACCGAGCACATGCCGTCATACAATACAGAATACAATACGAGATGGACACCGTTTGCACACGATAGGTCGGAATATCGTCGGTATGAACCCGGAACATCAAGTACCATATAAGTCCCCGATATTGGTTCCGCACATCAAACCGATGTACCTGCTACGGATCCAGCGGTGTTAAAACATAATAGAAATGAAAGTGATGATGATGATGATGATGATGAAGTTGATGCCAGTGATGAGGACAAGATTCAAGCATAAGATAGCAAGCAAATTGCACATGTCCTTACTGATGAAAATGATAGGCGGTAGATTACTAATTCATGTATCAACAATAGATTCGTTGAGTTTGAAAATCCACTTGCCTATAATATGATAGATGCTCGCATGTTATCTACATCGGTAATGGAGAATGTCAACTTTCGTGCTGATAGGCTTTCGGCAGTCGATATTGAAAGTATGTTGAAGGTCGGCGATTTATTCTAGAATAAGGAGAAGTTAATTCAGGCAATTAGCATTTGGTCAATTAAACACGGAGTTTTTTTTAAATCAATCAAGACTAACACGACCAAGTACATCATCGTTTGTAAAACAGATGCGAACTGCTCCTGGAGGTTTCATGCATATATCTCAAAGAAATTACCAACAGGATACTGGAAGATAAAGAAGTATGCGGTTAATCATACTTGTATGAATTCTGTAGTGAATTCAAATCATAAACAGGCCACTTCTACATTCATATGTAGAAAGATATTGCCTTTATAGATTCGACCCCCAAAACGATTCGAGTGCTTATAAAAGATACATTATTCATTGAAATAAATTATATGAAGGCATGAAAAGCGTTGAACATGGCATTATCTAGCATATAAGGAGATTGGGAAGATCCGTATGAACGTCTGCCATAATATCATGCTGCCATCAAATCTACCGATTCTAAAACTTTCTTCAAAATAACCGATGCTTCAATGTCAGAAAGAATGATATATTTTACCGATGCATTTTGGGCATTCGGACCAGCCATTGATGGTTTTGCTTATTGTCGTCCCGTTCTCAGTATTGATAGGACCCACTTATACCGCAGATACAAAGGGACTTTGCTCATTGCTATCGGTGCCGATGCAAATGACGACCTTTATCTTTTAGCATATACTGTAGTTGGAGATGAAACCATTGAAAATTGGGAGTGATTCATTGCTTGCATTCATCTCTACATTCCATCCGTGCGGGGAATGCACATTATTTTCATATCTGACCGGATGAAAAGGATTCTAACTGCACTACGAAAATCATGGCCAGAACCTCATAGTCATCATTATTGTATGCGACATATCAGAGCCAACTTCTCAACTGCTGGATTTAGTGGCAAAACCATGTAGAGTTTGTTCTCTCAAATTGCATGTGCACCAGATGACTTGACCTATACAAAGATGAGAGAGGAAGTTAAACGTATATGTCCAAGAGTAGATGCTTAGATTGAAAGTAGTCTAAAAAATGAAGAAAAAAGATGGGCTCTTTCGAAAGATGGTGGTAGGCGATTTTGCATAATGACTACAAATACTTCAGAAAGCTTTAACGGGGACCTAAAAAGATTTCGATCTTTGCCTATTCAGGCCTTAGTAAGGTGGACTTTTTACAGTGCGAACAAATACTTCTTTGCACGACGTCAGAAGGGATAAGAGTGGAAGACAAAGTTATGTCCTAAGTTCGAACAATTAATAACAAAAAAGGATACCGATGCTAGGTATGCTTAGATCGTGAGGTTTAGCCAGTTCGAATGACAGGTGACTGACAAAGATAGAAAAAATTACGGCATAGTCATCGATGGTAGGAACTGCAGTTGTACGTGCAATATTCCTAAGTTGCAAAAGTTTCCTTGTTCACATGTAATTTCAGCACGCACACGAGCAGAGGGTGGGGGAATATTGCATATCACGATCTTTCTTCGAAGTGGTAATATGTCCCCAAATACAAATCTGCAAATACCTTATTGTTCCATCCTGTACCCGATAACCGATATTGGGAGGCATACAATGGTCCAATGATATTACCGTCTATCGGTAGGAGACAAGCAGGACGACCACGTTATACTCGTATCAAAAGTGTTATGGATGATTCACGAGAAGGACGTAGGCAAAATAGATGCAGCATCTGCTATGAGTTTGGTCATAACAAGGCACGATGCAAAAATCCTCCAGCCCCATGTCGCCATTGGTAATCACCACCTATATTTTGAAATACACACACATGCATATACACACATACACATACATGTCCAAACACAAAAAACAAACATATATTTACACACATACACGCATACATATGTTCTTTGTTATACATGCTCATTTTTTCAAAGATAGTATAACTTGACCTTTTCATTATGCAGATATAATTATGGATCCTGGACCTATATATACAAGTGTTCTATATTTGCAAGCTGGCCACAGGTCGCCCAACGCTGCAGTAGTACAAATAACACTTTGTAATATTATTTCCTTTAATTACATATGTTATTTATACATACTGATACGAGACCTCTTTTTGTAATTAGCAGAGTGATCAGGTGATTACATGCATTAGCCACTCAGTCCAAAGCAGCTGGATCCCAGCTGAAGATGCCCGTGTGTAGGCTGAGCTGCAACGGGAAAGCCTTCATCTTCTATCCAGATTAGAGTATGTACGTCTGGATAGAGGCTTGATTACAGATTTGGTAGATAGATGGAGAGCATAGACCTGCACATTTCATTTTAGAGTTGGTAAGATGACTATCATCTTTTAGGACATCACTGTGCTGGTTGGTGTGCCTATAGACAGAGAGGTGGTTGTTGTGAAGTACAACCATAATTGGTCAGATTTGTGTCCTAACTTGTTGGGTAGAATTCCTTCTGTTGGGAAGAGGAGAGGCAGTAGCCAAAAGTTTTTAGTGCCCTCTCCACTAACTCGCAACCAATGCGGAATTCAAAAACAAAATTTTTCTTAGCACTAGAAACTAAAACTCAAGAATTGAACCAAACATCTAAAGTAGCAAGCACACAATGATAGAAATCACAGCCTTTGTAGCGTCTTCATTTGCTCCAATTAGGTTGGACTCTAGCATACTCTCAAAAGTTTTAGGTCGCGTTTGCAAGCCAGTCCTCCTTCACCGAAAATGATCCACCCGAGAGAACCGATCTAAGCTTCGGCTTCACCTAGTGAAGCAACCGACACTCCAACCTCATTAGGAATGGAGAGTGGGGATGTAGAAATTTTCCACTATCTTGTTCTATCAAATCAAAGCTCAAAAGAGCATCTAAAAAGGAGGAGGAGGATGTGAGGAAAGATAGCCATGAATAAGTGAGAAAAGCATGAGTGAAGAATAAATCAAGTGTAGAATGAAGAATGGCTTCATGATTTTTAGCAACCATACAAATAAAAAACTCAAATCAATATGTTATAAAATAAAGAAGCGCATTCCTCTCTACATGTATTCAACCATGCTCAATGCCACCTCACCCTCCAGCTCATTTCATGAATATTCACAAATGAGATGTCTATCTTCTAGAACAAATTCCGTATAAATACGGAATACAACTCGGTATACGTATCGAAATACATATACGCGTATCCGTATAAAAATACGAATAGCCAAGAGAGAAAATGAATAGTGAACAATAATAATAGAATACATATATTAAAAATATATATAAATTATTAAATCAAAACTTGATTTAATAATCCGGCTTAATCGTAAGGCGCTAGTATTATCAATCGTTCGATTAAATTCCGTGTAGCATGTACACATATTTAATCAGATACTTATATGTACCAACATACGTCATCTATATCATATTGTTGAACCAAAAAAATGCTCTGTGTCGTACTCTAAAGACTCTTCAATACGCTGGCAGTGGGTTTAACCACAAGTACGTCAGCGGCACTAGCTGTACGTAACGGATACCGAGGTATTAAGCGAAAAGAAGAACGACGAGCAAACTCATCCCAACCCCTAATGAGCCTGTCTGTGATAATCTCCATACAGTGCGGTCTGTTCGTCTAAGAGTATCGCATATCGGGTCTAAGGGTGGATAAAGTCAGACCCCTAATAACTCAATAATTCGTGTCGGTGTGAATTCCATCACCCACTGAGAAACTACTAATCCAAATCAGTAATTTTCGACCACCTTAGTCAAGGATTTCTGGTGATGGCTACCTGTGTACAGCGCGACATCTACCCCCAATATCGAGAGAGACGAATCCCAGATGATCCGCTTACTGCCTCCATGTGGCTCGGGACTGTACCCAAATAAAAACTGTTTGCACGACTCCTTTGAACCGTGGTAGGGTAGTAATCAAAGCACATTGGGAACTCATACGAGAAAAATGAAGATCTCAGGTCGACAAACTACCCTGTACTCATGTCACCTGAGAACTGCTATCTGACAATAGGTATAATACCATCTAGCATGTTTCCGGCGAGTCCGTCCAGTGTACTCACCTCTAGTGAGCACCTGTATACTATCTTTGGTAACTAACTGACACCAATGGCTGTAAGACCGGCCATCGCCCCTCGTCGGGGTCAAGAAGCGTATACACTAGTCTACTCTGGAATATCGATGCCCAGTCTCGATATTCCCACGACTAGGGACATTTAAGGATTTGCTTATAGACTACCCAGTTCTCACAAATATGATCGCCACAATAACCCTAGTAGGCAAGCAAGAATTCTAAGGGCTCTATCAACATATAATAGTGATTTGTGATACCATATAAGACATGTACATGAAGATAGAGATAAACCAAATAGCATACTATCATCTCGAGTAAGACTGTTCTACCTGTATAGGTCCTCCCTCAATCATCATAATCGCCTGCATGCCATTACAATAATTTCCTTAAGGGCACTATATCCAACAATCTCCCACTTGGACTTAAGGCTAATTATTGCAATATCGCATACTCACAAACTGCATCATAGAAAAACACGGACCTGTGAATGAGTATATTTATTTTTTGGGGCGCAGTTTGCAACTGCACCCCAGAAAAATACATACCCGTGAATGATTGTGTTACCTTTTAGGATGCACCTTCAAACTGCGCCATAGAAAAACACAGATCCATGAATGAGTATGTTTTTTTTGGAACGCAGTTTGCAACTGCGCCAAAGAAAATAAAACAAAATCCCAACAATGACAATGATTCATATTATTTTGCTTTTATTAAGGGTCGCAGTTTGAAACTGTACTCATTACAAATGTATGGAGCGCAGTTTTAAACTTTGCCTCATACAATTATTAAGAGCCGCAGTTTGAAACTGCGTCCATTACATTTGTATGGGGCACAGTTTCAAAATACGTCCCATACATTTGTAATGGGCACAGTTTAAACCGTGCCCCAGTACAATTGTATGGAGCTCAATTTGAAAGTGTGCCTCATACATTTGTAATGGGCGCAGTTTCAAACTGCACCCCTTAATAAAAAAAAATTATGGATGCCGGCGCCCTTGCTGAGCCGGCGTCTACGTGGCGCCTACAAAGCAAAAAGTGTTCTCTTTTTATGATAAGTTTTCAAAATGGTTTGTTTTAAAAATTATTATTTAAAAATGGTTTAATATAAAAAAAAATCATTATAACAAAGCTATCAATCAACATTTTAACATTATTTAGTTTCAAAAATATTAGTGTGAAAAAATGCTTTTTTTAATACAATTAAATTAGTTTAATGTTTAGATATCCAAATTTCAATGGAATGAGGAATTTTTTATATTGTTTAGTTGGTCTCAAACTTCGATAAGAACTTGTTTCTGAGTGTCCCCCCTCCACCCCTACGCCACCACCCACCCTGCACCCCACCCCAATTCCTGGGTCCACTCGGTTGTGAAAAACTCTAACAACGTTGTTGAACAAGTATTTGTATTTTGATAATCTTAGTTCTAATTTTGATTTTCTTTCATGTAATTGTAATGATTTGAAGTGAAATAGATAATATATGGTTCTTGTTATTGTAATAGATACATATTATGAATCTTATATCCTTGTCTCTATGTCATGATTTTTTTCATGTTTATGGAACCAAATATTTGATCTATTGATAAAATGCTCGTTTGATTGAGATGTGAGCTTTCTTTATATTTGTAGCACAAGTGTTTGATGAAATGCTAGTTTGAATTTAGATAAAAAATTTAATGAACATAAAATTTTTGCGCTCTGGATCCACCAACTTCGAAAGCTTTGAGGAATTGGGAGCCAGTACCATTGCTCGAGTTGGGGAATTGGGATGGTTTTGGTTTCTCAAGAACAAAAAAACATAAATGTTATTTCATTTTAGGGAGAAGGGTAGATATGTCTTTTAGTTAGAGTTAACACCATATGATCAAATAGAAAACAGAATTAAAGTACAGGGGTTATTAAGTAAGGAAAAAAGCTTAAGTAGTTATTTAGAAATTAGGCTAAATCATATGGGTGTTTTCAAGAAATAATCCTTTAATTAAATACGGGTTTCTACTTTAATTTTTTTATACTAATTTATTACCTATAATAAATTTAAGAAGATTTGGCGACAAATTTCCTCTTTAAATGAGTTGCATTCGAAGAAAGCATAAAAAAAGGCTGAATTGCATAAATGTATCCGTGGACTATCACTTTTTTACGATTGATACCTTGAACTACTTTAACTATAGAAAAGTACTATGAACTATAAGCCTACACACAATACTATGAACAATGACATCATCTAAAAATGGTGTATTTTGACCATTTTACCCATATCTTCTTCTTTCTCTGTTTCCTTATTGTTTATGTTCACCATTTTCTTGAACTCATCCATACAAATACTTTGGATCATTAAATTCTCAAATTCTTTAATCCTTAAATTCCTAAATTCCATAACTCTCAATTCTAAAGATTACATCTCTCCAAATTCCTAAATACCAAACTCCTCTCTATCTTTCTCAATCCATGATTTTAAAACCTTTGAATCACTAAATACCTAAATACCCTAAAATGGAGGTCCTTTTCGGGTCTCCTTCAGATGTTGTCTTCCGTCGATCTCCTGGTGGATTCTGGAGGTGATCCCCTGTTGCGTGTGGATCTCAATGGGTTTTGAGGAGATTGGTGATTTGAGGAGTTTAGCGCCGAGTACCTGCAAAGAAGTCCCGGGGTGGTTTGGTACCACCGAGGACCCTCCAACGATCAAGTTATACTAGATCCGAGCAGTGTAACGGCTAAATGGAGTAAAAAATAGCTTACTTGACCCCTCTGTAATGAGGGTTTATATAGCGGTGGAGGCATGCAGCAGCAGGCGCGAGAATCTCGCTGGCAGTTACGCTCCCGACGTCATGCCTGTGTAGAGAGCGGATCGCCCATTAATGGGGATCGTGAAGGCGTGGAACGTGGGATGTTGCTGGCGGAGAATCCGTGCATGGCGAGATTCGCGGAGCGGCGGTTACGCCTGCGAATGGTGGAGCTGGTCGAAGGACCGAGGAAGACAGCCTCGGCCGGAGGCCTTGGGGACCAGCGAGAAAGCCGAGGGGCCTTGGTCTTGCGGCAGCTCAAGGCGAGCTGAGGGGCCGAGGAGGCCAATCTGCAGGGAGCCCCGAGGAGGGGTAGCTTGTGCTTGCAGGTCGGGTACAGGGCGGCCTGGTTGGCCTCTGTGAGCCCTTTGTTCTGAGTTCTGGGACACGCCATCTACCACGTGTCCTGATCTTGGGGGTCATCAATATTGAGCATCATCATTAGCCCCCTACTCTTATCCCGACCAGCTGGCGGGTCGGGTCAGGAGTGGACTGCCGGGCCTCCCGGGGTGAGCTCCCTCCTGAGGTTCCGTTGGGACGCGTCCCCGGGCCGTGAGCTGTCTTTTCTGCTAGCGAATCAGGGCGAGATCTCTGCATTTAAGGAAGGTGCGCCAGTTCGTGCACCTTGCCTTTGAGGTGACGACCCACGTGTCGAGCGTCGGTTGGCTGACGCGATGTGCACAGACCTGCGACGCCTGAAAGGGTGCGGTCCAGTGTGGGAATGACAAGTGGAGCAATCGGAGCCGTTGGACGCGAGGAGGCGTTTCGGCGGAAGATGAAGGGCGCCATTGGATGAGGTCGCTCATGGTGATAAATAGGGGTAGGGCCCATTCTAGGGCCCCTACTTCTCCATATTTTCCCGTTCTGAGTCCTGGTAGCTCGGCGCTCGTCTTCTTTCCTTCGTTTCCCGAGGATCCTTATTCTCAAGGTTAAATGTCTTCTCTTGTTGAGTCAGTAGATGTTGTTGAGGTAGGTTCTAGGAACCCTTTAGGTGAGCTTGAGTCCTCCCGGGGAGTAAGGGTCGGCCCCTCTTCCTAGGATCGTGCGGCGGGGATAGCCCCCAGGAAGGAAGCGGTAGATGCTGCCCCCGGCGCCTCGTGTTGGGTGAGGCATGAGGACGAGCTTTCCAACGCTCGGGCTCGCTTCCACATTCCCTCACGCTACACGCTCCGTCTGGCCAAGGAGGGAGAGAGGGCAGACCAAGTACGGGGCAGGGAGATCGCCCTGTATTTGGAAGATTTTTGGGGTGGAATGCGTCTGCCCTTCTCTCCTGAGGTCGTTGAAGCGTTGAAATCCTTTGGGTTAGCCCCTGGTCAGTTAGCCAAACTCGTGGAGGATTCTCCTTGGGTTCCTGATCCGCATGAAGTTACAGGCGATCCCCTTCAGCCTCTCCCTCCTTGATTCTTCCCTCGTCTTCAAAAATCACCCTGGTGGTCGAGCGGGCAACCCGAGGTGGGTTTATCTCTCTTTCAGAAAGCGACCGGGAGGCGCCGCCGGGACGGGGGCTGTGGCCCTGTCTTCTTCCATTCACGACTGGAAGAAGAAGTTCTTCTTCGTTTACCCTCCCGAGGGAGAGGACTGGCCCGTGCCCACAGAGTAGTCGAGGGAGAAGTACTTGCCGGGGAACCAGTCCAGTGACCCCGTCGTGGTGAGAGTGGTGCCGTAGGAGCCCATCCCCCATTTCGACGTGCTGTTGTCTGAGAGGGTCCTGAGTTGGGCCGAGCTCAGCCCCGTTGAGTTCGCCGGTAAGTTTAGGTTTGCTTTTTTGGCTTGTATATTGCCTGTGTCGCTGACTCCTTTTACACTCGGTTTTGTGCAGGACCCATGGATATGGACTCGCTTCGAGCTTCCATGCGCCAGCCGAGGAAGGTTGCGAAGGCCGGGGGCGCTGGCTCTTCCCGCTCACAGCCTGCCCCGGCTCCTTCTCCCCCGGTGGTAGCGTTCCACGAGCGCTCGGAGGCGGATCACGCCCTGGGGCCCAGCAGAGCGTCGGGTCGGAGGCGGGCCCGGATTCTGGAAGACCCGGCCTCGGAGGAGGAGATCGGCTCTCCCTCAAGGCCGCTCAAGAGGAGATCTTCCCGGGGATCATCTTCGCCGATCATGGTGGAAGAAGGGGGCCTCCAGTTCGCAGTGCCCTCGGGGCTATCCGTCGCGGATAGCCTGTTGCATGAGATAGAGACATCGGCCGGGGGTAGAGTCCCCGGGGGGACCTTCAGGGCTCTGCTCGCGTCCACCGCCCAGGAGTCCGTGCAGGTAAGTGCTTGGTTTTTATTATTTTTTTTTTGAGGTTCAGTGCCTCCCTCGTCTTCCTGATCTCTCTCCTGGCTTTTAGGTTCTCCAGCACGTTGCCCTCGCCTTACGCATGGAGGCCGAGGTGATAGCCCCGACGATGAAGGCTGCGGGCCAACTCGCCTAGCTGGAAGAGAGCTCCAAGCGGGAGCTGGAGGCGATGAGGGCGAGGGTCGTCGTCCTGGAGGGCGAGGTGGAGGCCGGGAAGCGGGAGGTCGCTCGGCACCGCGAGGCCGCCGCGGCTGCCGAGGCCAAACTCGAGGACGCTCAGGTGCTTGCCGGCAACCTGAAGAAAACGGTGAAAACCCTCCGGAAGGAGTTGGGGGCAGCGGCCGAGTCGGCGAAATCGGCCGACCTGAGGGCGGCGAAGTCGGCCAGCCTGTCGGCGACGAAGGAGGTGGAGGGCTACAAGAAGTCGAAAGACTACTATGATGACCTGGCCGGTGCCACGACCCTCATCTGGCACGAGGCCCTCGATGCCGTCAAGGCCCGGATGCCGGGGTTCGCCGACGAAGAGCTCCGGGCCGAATACCCCCTCGCGGATGCCGACGAGCAGGGGTAGGAGATTCCTGGCGAGGAAGTTGTCGAGGACCTAGCTCGCCTCGTGGTAAATGTCGAGGGCCCTGAGGTCGCTCCTGGCCCCGAGGCCTAAAGCCCCCGTCTTCCTCCTCCTTTTATTTTGTTGCTTCTGGAATTTTGTAAGCCTTCGGGCATTTTGTAAGGCTGGGGAGCCAAAAATACCCTTTGTAAAGACTTTGCCTTTTAGTAATAAAACTTTTTCTTTGGTTTCATGAAGAATGCTCGTAAAATTTCTCTTCTTGCGCTATTGGGCTTCCATGTCAGGTCGGCTATTTGTCTAGCGATCGTTCGTCGAGTCGATTTCGATTACTTGCCCAGCGTTCCAAGCGCTGCTAAGAAGGAGGTGTCTCCATGGCTCCAAAGTCGACGGGAGATCGCTCGAGACTTGGATAGACCTGATGCCCCTTGTTAGTGGCTCGGATCCTTTGCATATGACGGGCAGAGGGCTGTCCGCCTTATTTATGCCGAGGATGGATGGAAGCTTCTCCGTTGCCCTTTGGCGAGGGCTTCCGATTTCTGGCGTCGTGGGTAGACAGCTACCAGCCTGGGATGACCGAGCGGGGTAGCCGCTCGGAGGCCTCATTCGAAGGCTTCGATCCCTAGCGTCATGGGTAGGGAGCTACTAGCCGGAGTTGACCGAGCGGGGCAGCCGCTCGGTTGCTACTTGCGAGGGCTTCGATCCTTCAGGACGGGGACCGAGCAGGGTTACTGCCCGGTGTCTCTTGGCGAGGGCTTCGTTCCCGAAGGATAGCCGAGTGAGGGATCCTCAGACTCGACTGCCTCTGGGAGGGCTTTCTGATCCCAGGCATTGCGGTAGGGAAGCTACCCGCCGGGAATAACTGAGCAGGGATGACCGGGCAGTGAAGCTGCGCGGTTACCTCTTGGTGAGGGCTTTGATCTCTAGCGTCGTGGGTAGGCAACTACCGGCCTGGGATGACCGAGCGGGGTAGCCGCTCGGATGCCTCTTGTGAGGGCTTCGATCCCTGGCGTCATGGGTAGGGAACTACCAGCCGAATATGACCAAGCAGTGAAGCTGCCCGGTTGCCTCTTGCGAGGGCTTTGATCCTTCAGGACGGGGACCGAGCAGGGTTACTGCCTAGTGCCTCTTGGCGAGGACTTTGTTCCCTATCAGTTATAGTAGGAAGCTACCAGCCGGGGATAGCCGAGCAAGGACTCGACTGCCTCTGGGAGGACTTTGGTCCTTGGCGCGGGAGGGGCTGTAGAAGCCTACCAAGGACCCTTGGCCTGGCAGGGTTACTGCCCGATGCCTCTTGGCGAGGGCTTTTGTCCTGAAGGATAGCCGAGCGAGGGATCCTCGGGCTCGACTGCCTCTGGGAGGGCTTTCTGATCCCTGGCGTTGCCGTAGGGAAGCTACCCACCAGGGATAGCCGAGCGACGGTTGGGCTCGACTGCCTCTGGGAAGACTTTCTGATCCCTAGCATTGCAGTAGGGAAGCTACCCGCCAGGGATAACCGAGCAGGGTAGCTGCTGGGCTTCCTCATGGTGAGGGCTTCGATCCCTGGCGTTCCTAGTAGGGAAGCTACCGGCCAGGTATAGCCGAGCGGGGGAGCCGCTCAGCTGCCTCTACGGAAGGCTTTGATCCTTAGCGCCACGGGGGCCTGAGGAGGCCGGCTAAAGATAACCATGCATGGTAGCTGCTCGGCCGAATCTTCATGAGGTTTCGCCCGACCATCCAGTTGCAGGTATGGGGAACGGGAACAGTCGCGACGGGTTTGCGCGTAGCATGCGCATTGAATGTGGGGGGAGGCGAAGCGCCAGGGTCGCGTCGCTTCGATTCCGTCAGAGAAGGCCCGATGATCGCCGCGTGGCAGCGACTTCTTAGGCGAGAGCGGGCGACCATTGAGTTCCGTTGGGGCGCAGCGGGCTATATATGGCTGGAGGAGCACTAGTCCTTCCTTCCCTTGTAAACAGAGCGTCGAGAATGCAGGACTTCCCCTTTACCATCCCCGAGATCATCCACTTCGAAGATGTATACCTCTATGACCAGAACTGCACCGAGGACATGGTGCAGTTGGTGTATGGGAGCATCGAGGACCACTTCGGCCGGCTGCTCCCCCGACGTTCTTCCCTAGTGCAGCTGCTGATGTACTCCATCTAGAGGGCGTCGCCAGGGCTTTACAACCCACTGTCTGAGCAGCTCTATGACGAGGCCATGGGCAAGTTGCGGTCCCTGAGGAGCTTCGGCCTGATCTCCGCGAACCGGCTGGCTCGCTCGGAGGCGCTCGTCCGCGAGTGCTACGGACTGAGGCTCGGGGTCAACACGCGTGGGGGAAACCGAGGGGAGAGGTTGGATCTCGCAATGCCTCGGCTGGCGGAGATCTTTACCGAGTATCATGATCAGTGCTCTCTGCACCCCTTTCCCCCGCTGTTGTAATTTTTATTTTCCTTTTTGCATGTATGGCCGAGGAGCCCATAATAGCTTTTTTTTTTGAATAAATGAGATCTTTTCTATTTTTTCGCAATGTTCCGTTGATCTTTATTAAATTGACAATAGACTCTAGGGAGAGTTTACATTGCCCCCAAAAAAGTACATGCTAATAGATGATCCTATCAGCATGGCCCGAGCTTCCCGGAGGCTTGCTGGTCTCCGTGCTCGGCACCGGGTACGAGGCTTCCCGAGAGCTGGACTGGTTATCTGCTGAGACAAGCATGATCTGGCCAATGGTCAGCTCGGCGGGAGGAGGACGCTGCTCCTGCTTGCGGTCGGCATGCCGTTTATCCCTTAAGTAGGCGGCGAGGTGCCCCGATCGGATGAGCTCCTCGATGTAGTCCCGGAGTTGCTTGAAATCCTCGGTGGCGTGGCCCAGCGTCCGGTAGAAGGAGTAGTAAGGGCCCCGGGTTTGCTTTGAGGCCTGACGCGGGATTGGAGGGAACTTGAAGAACCCCTCGTCTTGGGCCTCCTCTAGTAATACTGCGAGGGAGACGTTGAGCAGGGTGTACTCCTGGAAATTCGGGTTATAGGGCTGCTGACGCTCCGGCCTCTCCTCCCGAGCCCTCTTCTTCTGGTCAGACCGTTCTACCCAGGGGAGGTTCGCGTTCACCTCAGACTCTAGCTGAACCTCGCGCTCGGTCCACGCCTTGACCTCGGCCATGGCCTTGGGCTATGCCAACGCAAAGGAGCGCAGCCACTCCTTGTGCCTCAGACCAGATCTGAGCGCTGTGATGATGGTCTCGTCCCGGTGCTCAGGGATCTCGAGGAGGGCGTTGTAAAAGCGGGTGATGTAAGCCTTGAACGTCTCCTTGTTTCCGCTCTTAATTATGAAGAGGTAGTCGACCGTGCGCTTCTGCCGACGGTTCCCAACGAAGTGGCCGAGGAACTGAGTAGCCAGCTCGTCGAAAGTCGAGATTGAGCGAGGCTCGAGTCCTCTGAACCAGTCCCGACCATAGCGGATGAGAGTGGCTGGGAAGGCCCTGCACTGGGCGACATCGGAGTGGTCCTGAAAGCTCATCCCCATGGTGAAAGCATCCAAATGGTCTTTGGGGTCGGTTTTCTCGTCGAACAGAGAGACCTTCGGGGGTTTGTTGCACGAGGAGACGTGGATAGCGAGCATTCCTTTGGTAAACAATTTGGTTAGCGAGTAGGCGGCGTACTCAGCTCCGTCGGCTGAGAGGTGACCTTCCCGGCGCATGTCCTCGATCTTCTTCTCAAGGGCATCGAGTCGGCCGTGGTACCCCGAGGACTCGGGGCCTCGTGATCCCTGGCCTCTGCTGTGGGAGACCTGCGTCTGGGCACAGCCCTGGTTCTTCTCGATGAGGTTCCTCAGATCCCCTGGTGAGGTGGCTCTTGAACCGTCGTGGCGAGCCCCTTCTGTGCGACCTCATCGGGGGAGGGGGTGTCTGTCATGACTGTGGGAAGGCGAGGTGACCGACATCTCCTCAGGGGTAAGGGTCGCAAGGAGGTTCGAGGCGAGGTGCTCCGGCGGAGGACCTTGGGGTGGAGCCAACGGGCCTCAAGGAGTATCGGTCCGTGAGATCCATGGTCAGGAGTCGCAGCCTGCCGGTGGTGAGCCGTGCCGATGGGGGCAGAGCGTTCCGGGGGCGGAGGAGCGGCGATCTGGGGCCCAGGCCCGGCAGCGGACGAGCGCCTCTACAAGGGACTGCAGCCGATCTATTCGGCTGGCGAGGGCGTTGATGATGGTCGCCGGAAAGGGTTCATCCGCGCCTCCGGTGAGGGGAAGGCGGCGGCTGGTACCCGGATCTTCAGGATGGTTGCTTGCCATATGGACGGAGATCGGAAGGCCAACTTTGTTTTTGTGGAGTTTGTGTTTCCACAGACGGCGCCAACTGATGGAGGTCCTTTTCGGGTCTCCTTCAGATGTTGTCTTCCGTCGATCTCCTGGTGGATTCTGGAGGTGATTCCCTGTTGCGTGTGGATCTCAATGGGTTTTGAGCAGATTGGGGATTTGAGGAGTTTAGCGCCGAGTACCCGCAAAGAAGTCCCGGGGTGGTTTGGTACCACCGAGGACCCTCCGACGATCAAGTTAGTACTAGATCCGAGCAGCGTAACGGCTAAGTGGAGTAAAAAATGGCTTACTTGACCCCTCTGTGATAGGGGTTTATATAGCGGTGGAGGCACGCAGCAGCAGGCGCGAGAATCTCGCCGGCAGTTACGCTTCCGATGTCACGCCCGCGTAGAGAGTGGATCGCCCATTAATGGGGATCGTGAAGGCGTGGAACGTGGGATGTTGCTGGCGGAGAATCCGCGCATGGTGAGATTCGCGGAGCGGTGGTTACGCCTGCGAGCGGTGGAGCTGGTCGGAGGACCGAGGAAGACTGCCTCGGCCGGGGGGCTCGGGGACGAGCGAGAAAGCCGAGGGGCTTTGGTCTTGCGGCAGCTCAGGGCGAGCTGAGGGGCCAAGGAGGCCAATCTGCAGGGAGCCCCGAGGAGGGATAGCTTGTGCTTGCAGGTCGGGTACAGGGGCGGCCTGGTCGGCCTCTGTGAGCCCTTTCTTCTGAGTTCTGGGACACGCCATCCGCCACGTGTCCTGATCTTGGGGTCGTCAATATTGAGTATCATCACCCTAATTCTTAGAGTCCCAAATTTCGAAACCATAAAATATTAAAACTGTTACCCTCAAAGTGTCTAGATCTCAAAATTTTTAAACCCTTGAATATCTAAATCATCAAATTAAAAAATCCCTAACTTTCAAATCTTTAAACTAACAATCCCTAAATTGCTAAAATTTCAAAATCCCAAATCTCCAAATCTTTTATGCCTAACTACAACATTGCTTTAAATTATTGGAGCTCAACCTTTTCCTCTATTTTTCTCTTTATCTCCTTCCTCCACTCATCTTTAACATTGGTCTCAACGCACCCACGCCATCATCGTGCCTCCCATCTCAAATCACATTTCTAATTACTAGCTTTTATGTAATTTTAGATTATAATCGTTATTTTTTGTTATAATTTTTTGTTATTTTTTATAGAAAAATATTAAACCACAGTGAAGGATATAATGATTAAAAATTTAACATCGTAATCGTAAGGTAGTTATCTCTAAAAGAATAGTTCATGGTAACTAACTCTAATTTTAAAGTTTATGCCATCAATCGCACAAAAGAAAAAAGTTTATGCATATATTTATGCGATTTAACCTTATAAAATAAAAGGCTTATTGTAAAAGCTTACCAGAAACGCCAAAACCAGCATGGCAACCAGGGTTTTTAACCTACAGTTTTATTCAACTTAGAACAAAACTACGGTTTGCATGCGTGCAAATCATGGTTTCATGAAATTGAGGTATCATCGTATGGCAACATACTAAAGTTTCCTTTAACTTTTTAATTTTAAGCGTGGGGGAGACGATAGAATAAAAAGTGACAGCACAAAACTTTACGAAACTCTACACTTCTTAGAATTTAGAAAAATGGGGTTTCAAATTCGAGTCTCAGAACTATTTGAAACAACGATTTTGGAAACTATGTTTTGTGCCTTGAAAACCGTTTTCAATTTAGAGTCGGGCATCGAAACCCAAGATAGCATAATTTCAAAAACCATAACATCATTGCCAAACAAGTCTAAGATAGCATTTGGAGGAGTGGACCTAACTCCATTACAATCGAGAGCTAACTTAGCAAATCAAATTTCATATTTAAGATCTTGCTTAAAAGTCGCACCTTAATTAAAACCTTAACAATGACCAAGGTATCCAGTCAGAACTTGACCGGCGCACTAAATAAATAAGATAGGTACAAATTTGAGCTCAATTTAGGTGGAAAGTTTTATTAATTAATTAATTATTGACCAGTGAACCTTGTCCAGATTTTCATCATCTAGGACATTACCCCCACTTAATAATCTAGATTTTGACCCTAACATATGCGCGTGCCATCAAAGATGAACGCATATATTTATGAACGAATATTAATTTTTGCTATGTTTAAAATATATATATATATATATATATATATATATATATATATATATATATATTAAATTTTATACTTAAGTTTTGATTATGTTTGAAAAAAGATAAAAGATGTTGTTTGTTATCTTCAGTTATTTCGCTACAAATATTAAAATCGTTGAGAAATAACTCAATCATGAACATTTTTTTGAAGGAAATCATGAACATTTTTCTTTGCAAAAAGCTCAATATATGATGTCCTAGGATTAATCTTTGTAAAAAAACTCAATCGTGATCATTTTTCAAAAATTAAAATAAAAAATAAGAGAAAATTACTTGATTATTTTTAGTCATGAAAAATTCTTGAGAAATAACATTTTACCCAAATGAATTAAAATAAAATAAAAACCAAATTATTGAAAAAGAAATAGCCCACACATAAATTTTCCTTTGTTCTTGTGTCTCATAGGGCCTTTTAAAAATGAATAATTGAAAAGGATATGGAAATAAGTCTTCTTCTATAATGCAAATGGACTTGGTTAGATTCACCGTTCTCCATTTTTTAAAAACAAAGAAAAAAAGAGAGAATTTCTCCATTCTTTAGGGGTCCACATCATCAAGAAACGACAACACAACAATAAAATATTATTTATTTGAATTGTAAAAATTCAATCCATAATAAAATAAGATAAAAAAACTTTTTAGACAAAGTTTTATCTTAACATATTTCAACTTTCTAGATTTCTTTTAAAATTAACTTTTTACTTCGATATCTTTCTTATTTAAAATCATTCAATGCGCATCTACAAAACCATGTAGTATTATGTTTCTAGAAGTTTCCATAACCTTACATTTTTACTTTGAATTTTTTAAATTATCTTTTAATAATTTTTTGCAATATATTTGATAACTCAAACACAACGCAGACGCGTTATTGACATTTAAATTTATGTTTTATCTGTAAAACTAACCAAAAGAATTTTGAAGGAACCATTAATTTAACTAATAGTATGATACTATCGCTTCACAATTTCAATAACAAATACTATATAGTTGAGTGAACTAATACGCGCAACGTATGTGCAGAAAACTAGTATAGATAAAGAGAAGGGTGGGAAAGGCCGAAATTAGTGATTTGACTTGCAAAACATTGCTTGACCAACCCAACTTGTGATAGAAGTAATAATAGATAGATAGATAGATAGAGATTGGAGGAAGTTTGGTTATTGGTGTGACCAAAATTAAGCATCCTAGTTCTCTATTTTGCATCCATTTTGAAACATGTGTTTAGTATCATTAATCATAATAATAAGTCGTATTTATATACACCTTTATTTCAAATATAAAACGCTCCAAATTTCATTTTTGTCAAAACTGTTGTTTATTAATGAAGAGGACAATTCCTTCAAAAAAAAATTAATGAAGAGGACAACTCTCATCTTTCTAGTTGGGGGTTTGGGGGGAGAGGGGGGGGGGGGGGTGATTTTCTCTAAGTTGCATTTATCACATGCTGTAGTTGCAATCCAAGCAGAATGCAGCAGATAAGGTTCAAGCTTTTATATTCTCTTGCAAAAAGTTGCATGCATCAAATCCCATCTTTGCCGTTGGAGTCAAATATAATCGTAAAAGAAAGGTAAAATGAAAAAAGAAAAGAGAATCTTCATCATTTGAATTGGTGCCAAAGCGCCCACATCTTTATCCATGCAGCGCTTTGGGTTTTGACCCACAAGTCTGAACACAAATCCCCTTTCGACTAAAACGAAACATGCCCTTTCGCTTTTTCAATCCCCTAAGATCCCTTTTGCTTTTATTTCCCATGCAACCATTCAACCAACAAAAAGGTTTTAGGGTTTTAATATTTTAAGCATTTTGCATTTTTCAATGCCTTTGAATTCATTTGAAGAAACCTCTCGAAGTTTCATTAGCCATATTTCCTTTTTTTTTTTCTTTCCTTTGCATGGTTGAAAAATTAGAATTTCCACCTCTTATACATGTCAATGGGAACAGAGCTGAGGAGACTTTACGATTTCATTGGTACATGAAATCGAAGATTCCAATCTCAAAAAGTGTTGCGTTGCTCTATATAAATAACTTGAACCTTTACATGAACATAAATGCTTAATGAGAGTGATAACAAAGATTTTAATCGCTGGATATCGCATCAGCAAGACACCTGGCTATTGAAGCGATGACAGTACGTATTTAATTACCCCCAACTTGTATAGGTAGCGACATGAAAATGTTGCTTAATTGGATGTTTAGCAGTCTGTGACATTATTACATACTCTATTTCTAGGCTAAATTATATTAAAGAACCCTTAACTATATGATTTTTAACTAGACTACCAAAAGATCATTTTAGCACAAAAAACCTTCCTTAAACTTTAATTTTAAAAGAGTTTTTCCACTAAAATGCCCTTCAATGTAGCACTTTAAGAGAGCTTATTGTTATATTAGACAAAAGTCTGGTAGTTTATCTAACAGTATGGATACTTAAGGGGGTAATCACTACTACAAATAAGGGTTGCCTCTACGGATTTATCGGTAGGGGCAACCCACTGCCCCTACGGATATGTGCGTAGGGACGAAAAAAGACCCCGTAGGTGCAAAGGCCGTAGGTGCAAATCGAGGCCCTGAACTTGCCCCTACGGATATATCTGTAGGTGTTATAGCCCCTACGGAGTACTCCGTAGGGGTAATCAAATCATATATGTATTTTTTTTTTTGAATATATTGTATATACCTACGGATAAATCCGTAGGTCCTTGTTCTACCCAACACCCTGCACTGAGATCAGGGGGGAAAATATCAGGAAACCTGATATTTTGCCCCTACGGATAAATTCGTAGGGGATAAACAGTGGCCCCTACGGACATACCCGTAGGGGCACTCCCAACACCCTGCAGTGATATCAGGTGGGAAAATATCAGGTTTCCTGATAGTTTGCTCCTACGGATATGCCCGTAGGGGCAACATATATACCTACGGCTTAATCCGTAGGTACATATTGTCTGTATTTTTTTTTAAGAAATGGGCTGCTAGATTTTTTCCCGCCCTGTGCACAACACTATATATATCAATCAAATCATATATTGCAGTATTCATAATCACATCTCACGCATATATATAATATACAAAAGAAATCCAAAAACTGAATATGATATAAATACAAACCAATATCAATATCGTTTCAAAATGTAGTACAATGTGATATAAATACATGTTTCAAAAAATAAGAACCAAAAAGCTACCCTAGTTCGGTCCAGCTCCATCTCTGAATAACGTTAGAATAACGCGCGCCTGCTCCTCGGTCAATACACTCTGCAATGCTACATATAAGGGAGTCTGAGCGGCATCTGGAGCTGGCGATGTGGTCTGCGCAGCCGCCGTCGAGGTAGTCGCTTGCGGAGCCGCGGCTGCGGAAGTCTGAGTGAGCGGTGGAGCTACAGGAGCTGTCTGCGGAACCGCAGCCGATGTAGTGGCTTGCGGAGCCGCAGCCGAAGGAGATGCATGTGGAGGCTCGGCCGATCTACCCTGTCGCGTCTGGACATAACGTGTGTAAGAAGCGTGTAAGAACTGTGTATTATTCGAATTCGTTTCATTATTAAGTTATTTCGAAACCCTGTTTGGATATCTAGTTTGGAAAAACGTTGTTTATTTTAATTACATATGTATGTATGATTAATCAAACTTAAGTCTAAAACCAAATAAGCTCAAGCTACGTACTAATTATGGATATGTTGATATGTATATAATATGAAATGATATTTTACTATAAAGTAGTATACATACCAGCATCTCCTTCAACTCCTGAACGGTGGCCCTCAAGCTATCCAGTTCCTGATGGACATGCCGGTCACTGGAGACGGAGGAAGTAACCGCCGGGGTGGAGTCCAACCTCATATGGGCCCTGCTAGGGCCCAATCCCCGGCCTCTCTCCCAACCTCCGTGGTGCCCTCAGTGTGCGGCGTCCAGAACTGGGGTCAGCAGCCTCGGATCGTTCTGTCCGGTAAAATCGATCCCCGAGGCCTGGGCCTGCTCAACCACCCGCTCCTACACCCACATTAAGCAGTAAAGTATAAGTATAAAATTTAAACTTGAACCTTCCAAAACTAAAATTTCAAATTTGGGGAGAAAAAATATTAACAGTTACGCAGTACTCCTGGGTAGCGACGTCGGGACATCGAAGCTCGCCCGTGGCGGGATCTGTCGAGGTGCCGTGGACGGCAAGATATGCGGACAGCACGCTCGGTGTACCACCTGACGCCACGGTCCGAGATGTCTGCAATATTAGAAAGTAACTCTTAATATTAGAAATATTAGAGAATAACTCTTAATATTGCAGAATATTAGAGAATAACTCATAATTTACCGATAACTCCATGGCTCGAGTAATGTTCCTCGAGCCACCTGTAAGTCCACGTTGCGACCCCCGGTTCTTACGGGGAGGCGGAAACGGTATAAAAATCAAATTTTTAGCGCATGGGGCAACATGGACTAACAAAGTCGGGATCTTTTCTAAACTAAACTAGCAAACAAGCTAAAGAGAGTTAGCTACTCGGATGAAAGGTTATACCTAACTTGAACTCCTTCTTCTTGAAAACTTGTAGAGGTTGATGGTTCTTCCTCGTTGCCTTCTTCCGTCAAAGATGGATCCACCAGAGGGTTCAACCTTCGGGCTCTTTCTCGAACTTTGAGAGAACTAGAATCTTCGGTTTGCTAAACCTTTGACCCTAGAGTGAGTAGAGAGTGTCTTTGGGGTGTTTTTCTTTCAAGGAGAGGGATTCTCAACACATGAGAAGGATTCTCCTTGAGCTAGAGGAAGAAGAAGATGAAGTGAGGAGAGAGAAGCCAAATGATAGAATGAGATTTCTTTTTCTTTTCTTGCAACCATATCACAAAAGAAAAAGAATTATCAAATTAATAATAATAATGAAAATGAAATAGTTGATGGAAGGTTTAGGAATGAACATTATCATTTCAAACATTAAATGAATTTTGCTAGAATCAAAAAGCATCTTTCTTTTGTAATGATGATGGTCAAACCTTCAACCATGGTCAACAAGTCAACCATGGTCAACTAGTCAACAAAATCCAACCATGACACAATTTCATTTTATTAATATTATTAATTGATATAACATAAATTCATTAGGGTTTGGAAAAAGACGACTGTCAACTGTGCATACGCACCCGTTCCGAAACCCTAATGAAAGTCCTTTTCCTCCTCCTCAAACAACTGTGCATACACACCTGCATCCTTGTTCCGAGGAACATGAATACTGAGAGATAAAAGCAACCCCAAAACATATACCAGTATCTGACTCAAACCAGAGTCAGCCAGTAATATTCTTCCGGACTCCAAACGTGCATAAGTGCGCGGATGAGAACGAACCCTGTCGCAAAACCATGCGACCTCCACTCTGTTTTGCCCAGAGGCGAATACCCTCTGTGTGGGACTCTAAAGACTCGACACTACGCTGGCAGTGGGTTTAACCACAGACCGCAAGCGGCACTAGCTGTGCGTAACGGTCCCCAGGTAGATGCCGACAAGAAGGCTGACGAGGTGAACCCCATCTGAACTCCTACTGAGTCTGAACGTGACAGTCTCCGTACAGTCCGGTCTGTTCGTCTAATACATCGCATGTCGGGCCTAGGGGGCGGTAAAACGTCAGTCCCCTAATAGCGGTACAAGTCGTGTCGGAGTGAAGCCCAAAACCCCCTGAGATAACACTGGAAGCCTACCAGTATATCTCGCTTGCCCTGGCCAGGGACTACTCGTGTAATGGCTCTCCTAGACACAGCGCGATGTCAACCCCCAATACCGGGAGAGACAAATCCTGTCTAACCGTCACTGCCTCCAAGTGCTTCGGGACTGTACCCAACTATTACCCGTTTGCACGACTCCTTTGAGCCGTGGTAGGGTAGTAATCAAAGTACAGTGGGAACACACTCGAGGCGAAGTGCCAGTGTCAAGTCAGCGGACTAAGCTGTACTCATGTCACCTGGGAACTGATAACTGACGATAGGTATAATACCAACCTGTCAGTTCCCGACGAGTCCTGTCCAGTGTACTCGTAACCCAACGAGCACCCGTATACTATCTCCAGTACGACGTACTGATGGCTGTGGGACAGACCATCTCCTACACTGGGATGAGAAGCGCATACGCTAGTCTACTCCGGAGTATCGATGCCCTGTCTCGATAGTCCTGCGACTAGGGACCTGTATAAGGATGTGCTTATAGATTACCCAGCCCCCACTAGTGTGACTGCCATCACAACGCTCGTAATCAAGCAAAGATCCTAAGGGCTCCACTAATGCGTATAAGTGATATACTAAAATAAACACAAGTACACATTGAAGTAGAAACAAACCAAGTAGCATACTACTATATTGAGCAAGATTGTTTATACAAGGTGAATATCCCAAGCTTCCATTAAGTAATATACAAACTAGTATGATACAGTAATGGCCTCTAGGGCATATACACTAACAATCTCCCACTTGCACTAAGGCCATGTACTGGCGTATCGAAGACCTATCATCTCGATCAGCCGCTCGAACTGAGTCTGGGGTAAGGCCTTGGTGAATGGATCTGCAGTGTTTTCTTCTGAAGCAACCCTCCGAATCTCGATCTCCTTGCGATCCACGATCTCCCTGATCAGGTGATACCGCCTTAAGATGTGCCTGGATCTCTGATTGGACCTTGGTTCCTTCGCTAAAGCTATAGCCCCGTTGTTGTCGCAATACAGAGGTATTGGGTCAACAATGGACGGAACCACCTGAAGTTCTTTCAAGAACTTCCTCATCCAGACAGCTTCTTTTGCGGCATCAGATGCAGCGATGTATTCCGTTTCCATCGTCGAGTCTGCAACGGTTTCCTGTTTGGAGATCTTCCAACACACCGCCCCTCCATTGAGGGTAAAGACAAAACCCGACATGGACTTGGAATCATCCTTGTCACTCTGGAAGCTGGAGTCAGCAAAGGCCTCGATCTGGAGGTCTTTTCCGCCATACACCAAGAACATCTCCTTAGTCCTTCTCAGGTACTTGAGAATGTTCTTTACCGCTATCCAGTGTTTCTCCCCAGGGTTTGACTGATACCGGCTCACCACACTCAGTGCATAAGCTACATCCGGTCTGGTACACAACATCGCATACATTATAGAGCCTACCGCAGAAGCGTAGGGTATAATAGACATGCGATCCCTCTCCAAATCAGTCTTGGGAGACATCTCTTTAGAGAGGGTGATCCCATGACAAGCTAGTAGGTTACCGCGCTTGGAATCTTCCATACTGAATCTTTTCACTATGGTGTCGATGTACCTGGACTGAGAAAGTCCTAATATCCTCTTAGATCTATCACGATGGATTCGGATCCCCAGGATGTATGAGGCATCACCCAGGTCTTTCATGGAGAACCTGTGCGACAAGAACCCTTTGACAGATTGTAGCATAGGAATGTCATTTCCTATTAAGAGAATGTCATCCACGTATAAAAAGATGAATACTACAGTTCTCGCTACAAATCTACTATAGATGCATGGTTCATCTGGATTTTTGATAAAGCCAAATTCCTTGACCGTCTCATCAAAACAGATGTTCCAACTCCGCGATGCCTGCTTTAGTCCATAGATGGACTTAAGCAACTTGCACACCTTTCCGCTGCTCCCACTCTGAATGAAACCCTCTGGCTGATCCATATAGACACACTCCTCTAAATTTCCATTTAGAAAAGCGGTCTTTACGTCCATCTGCCAAATCTCATAATCGTGGAAGGCAGCAATGGCAAGAAGGATCCGAATGGATTTCAGCATAGCCACTGGAGAAAAGGTTTCGTCATAGTCCAAACCAGGTCTTTGACGGAAACCGTTTGCTACAAGTCTAGCTTTATAGGTCTCAACCTGTCCATCTACACCAATCTTCCTTTTGAAGATCCACTTGCATCCTACGGGTTTTATCCCGTCTGGAGCAATGTCCAACGTCCATACTTTGTTGGTGTACATGGACTCCATTTCGGTCCGCATTGCATCCAGCCATTTTACCGAGTCAACGCTCTGAACGGCCTGCTGGAAGCTAGTAGGCTCATCATAATCTATGATGCAATCCTCTCTATCCCCGTCTATGAGAAAACCGTAGTATCTCTCGGGCGGATGAGACTGCCTACTACTCCTGCGGAGTGGCATAGGAATGTCCTGTTCTTTTGAACTTACTGGCTCTTCCAAGCTTTCAGTAATAGCTTGTGGTTCTGGAATTTCTTCCAGTTCTATTGCGTCCCCACTTATCTGGGTTTCCAAAAACTCAGTTTCCAAGAAGCGGGCATGTTGAGAAATAAAAACTTTTTGTTCCTCAGCGGAATAGAACAGATACCCCCTGGAGTTCTTTGGGTATCCCACAAACTTACACTGTACTGAACGTGCCTCGAGCTTGTCCGCATGCTGCTTTTTTACAAAAGCTGGACATCCCCATATCTTAAGGTACTTAAGACAGGGTTTCTTCCCACTCCACATCTGATATGGAGTGGTAGGCACAGTCTTGGTGGGAGCCTTGTTCAAGAGATATGCAGCTGCTTCTAGTGCATAGCCCCAGAAAGATCGCGGTAACTCAGCCTTACTCATCATGGAACGAACCATATCCAATAGGGTTCGATTCCTCCTTTCCGATACACCGTTATGTTGCGGAGTGTATGGAGGAGTACGCTGAGAGAGAATTCCATTCTCTTTTAAATAGTCCAGGAACTCGGCACTCAAGTATTCACCACCTCGATCCGATCTTAGAATCTTAATACTTTTGCCTGTTTGGTTTTCAACTTTATTCTTGTAATCCCGAAATTTCTCAAAGGCCTCGGATTTGTGCTTCATTAAGAAGACATGTCCATACCTAGAGAAATCGTCTGTGAAAGTAATGAAGTATGAATAACCGCTTCGCGCATGTGTAGACATTGGACCACACACGTCACTGTGTATGAGTCCCAAGAGCTCGCTCGCTCTTTCTCCGTGTCCAGTGAACAGAGTCTTTGTCATCTTTCCCATGAGACAAGATTCACAAGTGGAATAAGACTGATACTCGAACGGATCCAAGTATCCTTCTTTATGTAACTTAGTCAACCGTGTCTCATTGATGTGACCCAGTCTACAATGCCATAAGAAAGCCTGATTGATATCTGGAGACTTTCTTTTGTGTGTATTCTGGACATTGAAAATCCGTGGTTGGTTTAACACGTATATACCATTGCTCAGTGTACCTGACCCAATCAGAACTTGATTAAGGTGAATGTTTACAACATTACTTACAAACGCAAATTCATAACCTTCTTTAGAAACCAAAGATACAGAAATGATATTACAAGTTGCGTTGGGTACAAAAAAGCAATTACGCAAAACCAAAACATGCCCATCTGACATTCCCAGGTGATAGTCCCCCACGGCTTTAGCATCCATGCTAGCTCCGTTCGCAACTCTGAGGGTCATGTCACCTGCCTTCAAAAACCTACGGTTTCTCAATGCCTGCAAAGAATTACAGATATGAGATCCTGATCCGGTATCCAATACCCAGGAAGTAGAGTTTATTGATAGACAGTTTTCAATAACATACACACCTGAAGCTGAAGCCGCAACCTGCTTCAGTTCCTGTGTCCTGGCTTTCCAAGCCCTGCAATCTTTCTTCCAGTGTCCACTTTTATGACAATAGAAGCATTCTTCTTTACCCACAAGCTTCCCCGCTATCATTGTTGCCTTTTCCTTTCCCTTCGTACCCACTTTACTAACACCGTCCCTTGGTTTGGCGGGGGCTTTCTTCCTCTTTCCCTTGGCTTTCGCCTTGGACCTAGAGGAAGAAGATCCTCCTACAAACAAAGCGGGTGTTTCCCTACCTTTCTGTAGGGTGCCCTCTGCGCTCCTCAGCATGTTGAGGAGTTCTGAAAGTTCAACTTCTTTTTCTTGTAAGTTGAAGTTCAGTATAAACTGGGCGTAAGTGGATGGAAGGGACTGGAGAATTAAATCCGTATAGAGTTCACTTTCCAACGTGGTCCCAAGTTCCGCGAGCTCCTCAATGTAGCCAATCATCTTAAGCACGTGGTCCGCTACCGATGATCCGACGACCAACTTTGCCGAAAATAACTTCTTCGACACTTCGTATCTTGCGATACGAGACTGCTCTCCATACAGTTCTTTTGTATGAAGAAATATGGATTCCAAATCCATATTCTCGTGCCTCCTCTGATGTTCGTTGTCCATAGAGGAAAGCACGAGGCACCTGGCCTTCGCGCAATCAATCTCCCAAGTCTTACGGATTTCCTTATCCGCGACGCTGGAGGTGGGACCTGGGATGGGGGGAGCTTTGGTGGTAAGAAGATACCCCAGCTTGTCATAAGTGATTGCCATTTTGACATTCCTGAGCCAATCTTTGTAGTTTGGCCCTGTCAGTATGTTTTTATCTAGAAGTAACTTAAGTCCAGTCATGTCGATTGGTCGCTGCAATTAGGAGGGAGAGAAGAAACACTTTAGCATGATGCTCTTGCAAGTTTAGAGTAGTTTTTAATTTGTCTAAACAGGATGGCTCCCACTGTCTCTCGAATCCCTCCTCAAACCATAAAGGAAGAACTAGTCGGGATCAATCCCACCGCACAATACTTGCTTAACCGTTCAGCCAGGCCAGTGTCGGTACTTCGAGGGAGGTTTTTCAACGCTTTCGCGAAGTTCCTTAATTAAATAACCTCTTTTCCCTGGGGGCGTAGCCCCGCTAACACCTTTCTAGGCACCTACTAGGTTTATAGCATTGATCGTTTAGTGAGAAATTTCCCGAGGAGTAGCATATACTCACAGTAGGATCGGGATCCAAATATCATCGCGTGACGAAACTGAAGGAATCCTACCAGAATCACCACACTCCAAATGGTATGCAAATCTAGCAAGTTTCAGTACTTATGAAACTCCCGATGTGGATTTTTGCCCCATGCTCTTATGACCTTGACGAAGGTCAACAAATCATAAGTCGCATGTCAAGTTCTGCCCTTCATTTTCCAGGTTAATTTGAACCCACCCGTATATACCCTTGACGAAGGTCAACAAGGCAATACGACTGTCCCAAACCAACGCATCTATCTATGCTACATATGAACACCCAACAGCTACCAATCTCTATGCCTTGACGAAGGTCAACAAACATAGCTTGAATACTATTGAATATTCATACGAAACGACGGAGGGCTACGAATGGTTTTGGCGAAACCGTGAACGTAGTGAACTTGATATAATCGATGGAACGAGATAGCTTTTAGAAGGAGTGGCTCAATCTCCGCATTTAAAAGTTAGTTTTGAAAAGAACCGAGTGGTCTTTCGAAAGTGTTCCAACGACTTTAACTTGGTTTATTATCTTGCATTAGTTCTTTTAATGCGTCCCATCATTTAATCCTACCATTGCAGAAAACAACCAAAATATGACGTACGCTTATGCCATTTGCATTCGCCACGGGGCCCCGTCATCACCCGTTAGGTTACTTAACTAACGACAGAGCGGGGGCTGGGCTAGCGCGGCTGTAAAACATAAGCAACGCCTAAATAGTTATAAAAATAGTAATGATAGACATTACAGATCACAGATGAATACATTGGATATACTAGGAATCCGCAATACGTTCGAGCCTGCAACGAAAAGCGGATTACACGGTCGCGGTGAATAGCCAAAACCCCACCCAAGACCCCTACGGGTGCGGAAAACTACCCGCCAAGTACCCGGTAGTTTGTGCACCCCTCCATGGGTCTATCCTAGGAGCAAAAACAGTAAAAAGAATTATACAATGACGGCTACAACCCCGACCCGGTTGTGCGGCCATAAAAATAATAATATTACATCAATTTACATATTACAAATGAATGAAAGAAAAACAAAAGCTCATCTCACATCCACCCCGGCTATTCACCCGCGACAGTCCAACACATTCATATACACATTCCAATATCAAACACAGATCACAGAGTTGTATAACCCCGACTAATCGACTTATAGCGATTAGCCGACGTTCAATACATACAAACATCACAGATATAACCAACATAGTCAAAGTGTAGTGAAGTTCGATAAAAATACGGATTTCTAGGCCCCCAAAAGCAAATTTCTTTTCTGGAAAATCTGGGCACAAATGGCATATCTTAAAAATCTCAAAACCCTACCAGAAGAACACTGCACAAAACAGGACCACAAGAAGAGACAAAACGGCGGCGGTTCCGCGGCCTAAGCCAACCAATGCCGCGGAACCGCGGTCGTTTGAAGGAATCATGCGATCGTATTTCGTGGGTGTTTTCACAAAACCCTGAGCCGATTTTAGGAGTAAAACTTTTTACATTTAGAGCACAAAAAATTTCAACAGAAACTTAGGGTTTTGGTTTTTCCGGTTTTGCGATTTTTCTCGATCGAACTTCCATACACTTTACTACAAAGCTAGTTTAAGTTTAGTTAGTCTCTGATACCACTGTAAGTCCACGTTGCGACCCCCGGTTCTTACGGGGAGGCGGAAACGGTATAAAAATCAAATTTTTAGCGCATGGGGCAACATGGACTAACAAAGTCGGGATCTTTTCTAAACTAAACTAGCAAACAAGCTAAAGAGAGTTAGCTACTCGGATGAAAGGTTATACCTAACTTGAACTCCTTCTTCTTGAAAACTTGTAGAGGTTGATGGTTCTTCCTCGTTGCCTTCTTCCGTCAAAGATGGATCCACCTGAGGGTTCAACCTTCGGGCTCTTTCTCGAACTTTGAGAGAACTAGAATTTTCGGCTTGCTAAACCTTTGACCCTAGAGTGAGTAGAGAGTGTCTTTGGGGTGTTTTTCTTTCAAGGAGAGGGATTCTCAACACATGAGAAGGATTCTCCTTGAGCTAGAGGAAGAAGAAGATGAAGTGAGGAGAGAGAAGCCAAATGATAGAAAGAGCTCTCTTTTTCTTTTCTTGCAACCATATCACAGAAGAAAAAGAATTATCAAATTAATAATAATAATGAAAATGAAATAGTTGATGGAAGGTTTAGGAATGACCATTATCATTTCAAACATTAAATGAATTTTGCTAGAATCAAAAAGCATCTTTCTTTTGTAATGATGATGGTCAAACCTTCAACCATGGTCAACAAGTCAACCATGGTCAACTAGTCAACAAAATCCAACCATGACACAATTTCATTTTATTAATATTATTAATTGATATAACATAAATTCATTAGGGTTTGGAAAAAGACGACTGTCAACTGTGCATACGCACCCGTTCCGAAACCCTAATGAAAGTCCTCTTCCTCCTCCTCAAACAACTGTGCATACACACCTGCATCCTTGTTCCGAGGAACATGAATACTGAGAGATAAAAGCAACCCCAAAACATATACCAGTATCTGACTCAAACCAGAGCCAGCCAGTAATATTCTTCCGGACTCCAAACGTGCACAAGTGCGCGGATGAGAACGAACCCTGTCGCAAAACCATGCGACCTCCACTCTGTTTTGCCCAGAGGCGAATACCCTCTGTGTGGGACTCTAAAGACTCGACACTACGCTGGCAGTGGGTTTAACCATAGACCGCAAGCGGCACTAGCTGTGCGTAACGGTCCCCAGGTAGATGCCGACAAGAAGGCTGACGAGGTGAACCCCATCTGAACTCCTACTGAGTCTGAACGTGACAGTCTCCGTACAGTCCGGTCTGTTCGTCTAATACATCGCATGTCGGGCCTAGGGGGCGGTAAAATGTCAGTCCCCTAATAGCGGTACAAGTCGTGTCGGAGTGAAGCCCAAAACACCGTGAGATAACACTGGAAACCTACCAGTATATCTCGCTTGCCCTGGCCAGGGACTACTCGTGTAATGGCTCTCCTAGACACAGCGCGATGTCAACCCCCAATACCGGGAGAGACGAATCCTGTCTAACCGTCACTGCCTCCAAGTGCTTCGGGACTGTACCCAACTATTACCCGTTTGCACGACTCCTTTGAGCCGTGGTAGGGTAGTAATCAAAGTACAGTGGGAACACACTCGAGGCGAAGTGCCAGTGTCAAGTCAGCGGACTAAGCTGTACTCATGTCACCTGGGAACTGATAACTGACGATAGGTATAATACCAACCTGTCAGTTCCCGACGAGTCCTGTCCAGTGTACTCGTAACCCAACGAGCACCCGTATACTATCTCCAGTACGACGTACTGATGGCTGTGGGACAGACCATCTCCCACACTGGGATGAGAAGCGCATACGCTAGTCTACTCCGGAGTATCGATGCCCTGTCTCGATAGTCCTGCGACTAGGGACCTGTATAAGGATGTGCTTATAGATTACCCAGCCCCCACTAGTGTGTCTGCCATCACAACGCTCGTAATCAAGCAAAGATCCTAAGGGCTCCACTAATGCGTATAAGTGATATACTAAAATAAACACAAGTACACATTGAAGTAGAAACAAACCAAGTAGCATACTACTATATTGAGCAAGATTGTTTATACAAGGTGAATATCCCAAGCTTCCATTAAGTAATATACAAACTAGTATGATACAGTAATGGCCTCTAGGGCATATACACTAACAATACCTGTGTAAGTGGGGTGACCCCTCTTCGCCGACTTCCTGTTCTCCGTATTCTGAGCGGCATGTTTCTGCACAACGCATTAAAATTTAGTTTTCTAATTAAGAAACACAAAGAAATAAATTATATCATAAATAATGAATTAAATTTAAAATACATACTTGTTTGCGTTCGGAGTCGAAATAAATGCACAATAGAGGCCATGTCTCTACGTCGACTCTCGCAAACGCCGGAGTAGATAGGAGGGCCGCTCTCTCTGCCTCGGGGGTCGCTATCCACAGGGAGTAGCAGTCGGCCTTCAGCTCATTCCTGTTGTATCGGACCTTGGCCTGCATGTTCTTCATCAGGCCATGGTACAGAGCATGAAGGTCGAGCACCCTCCCCGGGTGATCAGGGTCGGCTACAGGCTGAAAATCGTAATCCAACTGAAAATACAAAAAAAAAACATTGTTATTAGATTTCAAGTGTTAATAATAAATATATTGGATAGATCAAATGAAAATATATATTAATACATACCCGAGCCTGATCAAAGAAGAGGGCGAATGAGCGCTGGTGCTGCTCGCCCCACTCAACGTGAAGTGGATAGTTCTTCACGATCCGGCTCTCGTCCCCCAAATACCGGCCGAACCTCTCGGCATGAGGACTGGTATAGCGATATTCAAGGGTAAAAAATAGGGGGAATGCTGCCTCCCCCCTAGCTCTATCAGGCCTCAGCCTATGGGACTGATTCGGGCCTCGAGTCCCCCTCTGGGGATGGAGAGGCCCTGCGTCTGCACGAAATATCAAGACAATCAATAATAAGACAAAGTTGTATTAAGAAATCAAGGTTAAACAAAAATTCAAGTGTGATATATACCTCCGGTGAATAGCGCACGAGCCTGGGCCCGAGCAGCAGCACGAGCGGGACGATAGTTCCTCCGGTGAGGAACAACCGGGGTCCCGGACCCGGATGCATCCCCTCCAACTATAAAATAAACATCGACGCTAAATCTCCATGAAGTTCATATTTATTCTATAGAGCATATGTAAAATAAATAAATATTTTAAATTTATTCATACTAACCTGCAGACGATGCGGAGGGTATGGAAGCGGCAGGAGTGGCCCCTGTGAAAGGTGTGGACGCACCACCTATAATTAGACAATTAAAAATAGATTATATAAGTAATTGAAAAAAGAATGTGTAGATCAATAATATAACGTTCTAAATCAATATGCATGCACTATAGGACATATAAATATACACGCAGGTGCGGTGGTGTCACCACCTACAGCTAGACAATAATAAAAATTGCTAAGTAAGAGCAAAAGGAATGTGTATATTTATGATATAACATTCTAAATCAATATACATACACTATATGATATATAAACATACCTGGAGGAGCGGGGGTGGCCTCTGTCCCAGATGTGGACGCATCACCAACAACTAGACAATCAAACATTGACAATATAAGTAATTTTGACATAAACATGCATGAATATCTGTAATATTACATTGAAAATGGATATGCGTGCAGTATACCTGGAGCTGTGGCAAAATCCACACGGAAGGAGGCATCCGAAGGGGTCTCCGATCTGGGTGCAAGACCGGCCCTCTGAAGCTCCCTACGGAGCTCTCCGGGCGGCAGAACCGCTCTGCCTCTGCCTCTGCCTCTGCCGCGGCTGGAGCTCCTGCCACCCCTCGCTGCTCCCGACATCGTCATCAAATTTAGATAAACGGTTCGTGGACGCATTAGACAATCATTAAAAGTATTGACTATATATGATCTAGAGCGTAAAATGTGAAGTAATAATATAACATTACTGATAACCTTTTTCGTTTCGTGGGCGCATCATACATATCTACTTGGATTTCATCGTCGATGTCATTTCTAACCCACGTAACTTCATGATAGGTCGAAGACAACCCGTCCTTCGAAACAGACGGTCGGAGCACTTTAAGCCTTCTCTCTTCTTCGTCCTCATCGCTGTCCTCGTATTCTGGGACATCGTAGACATCTCTAGGTTTCCATCGGCATACAACACTCCACCCCAGATGCTTCAAACACTGTGAGTAGTATACTTGGAACGCTTGGTTCGGAAAGATAAACGGATCGTGCTGACCGTAAAATCGAAGTGTGTTCACACCGGTCAATCCATATTCATCTTTCCAAGTCCCAAGACTGCTTCTCCACCTGTCTGTATCGGTTCGCGGATCGTACCAAGTACAGTGGAATATATAAAAGGGTTCTGATCGTCCGGGATAGTGGATGCCGAGTATACAATTTAAGTACCCATAGTAAATCACACCGTCCGATCCTACCGTCGCAATCCCACTATTCTGAGTGGTTCTAGATGTTTCTATGTCCTTAACTTCGAATTTGTATCCAAGGACACCAAATCCTTTGTAATATGCAACCTCCATACTAGGAAATTGAGCTAAACATCTTGAATCACTCTCAAATGATGCAGACAAGTTCGGATCGTGGATCTAACAAAACAAATTTTACGATAAATACATAACGATACAAGTTTAGATTAAAACTGATAGCAATAAAATGTAATTCGAATAACTTACATGCTCTATGACCCAATCACAAAAATTATCCTGATGGTATTTTTCCAAACGCTCTTCGTTCCAATCAGGATGCCCCTCACGTACCTCGTTAAAATGAGTTCTGTTTTTGACAAATAATTGTGACATTAATATTATGTCATTTCATACACACACAAACACAGATATAACAATTAATCCAAAAGAACTTACTCTCTAATTTGTTCAAGACATGCGCAATTAAGCAAGATAAACCGGTATATCTTGTTGATAAATATAGTGTCTACCCTCTTATACTCGGCTTTACCATATGGCCCGTCTTGAATTCTTCGTGGTCGGTTAAGCCTTGTCTCAATGTTCTCGTCCAGATAGCGGGAACAAAATGTGGTTGCTTCATCAAGAAGATAACCTTGCATGATAGAACCCTCTGGTCGATTTTTATTGCGTATATACTTCTTAAGAGTGTAAAGGTACCTAATGAGAATATGTTGAATAAATAAACACGGGCATACAGGACAAAAATAAATTTATAAATTGCGCGAAACGAAAAATTACACGTACCTCTCGACGGGATACATCCATCGATATTGTACCGGTCCGGCTAACTTCGTCTCAGTTGCAAGATGAACCGTCAAGTGTATTATGATATCGAAGAATGACGGTGGGAAAATACGCTCAAACTTCCAAAGTATCAACGCAATAGAATTTTCTAGTTTATCCAGCGTCGCAACCTCCAGTGTTTTAGCACACAACTCCCTGAAAAAACAACATAGGTCGTTGATTACTAGACCAACCGAGTCGGGGAGAGAAGTCCTGAGGGCTAATGGAAGAAGGTGCTCCACGATAACATGGTGATCATGACTTTTCAGCCCATCGATCTTGCCCTTCACAATTTTTATTTTCTTACTGAATGATCCTGAGAAACCTGTGGGGACTTTCAAATCATGCAACACCTGCAGGAATCTTTTCTTCTCCGGTTGTGACATATGATAAGCGGCATTGGGAAGTACAAACTTGCCCGGTTTACCCGCTACCGGTTTAGGGTGCAGTTCACTTCTTATTCCCCACTCTTGTAGATCCATCCGGGCATTCATGTTGTCTTTCGATTTCCCGTCTTTACACAGAAGCAAGTTAAGTATGTGCTCTGATACTCCCTTCTCTATATGCATGACGTCCAGACAATGACGCACTGAATTTGTAGACCAGTACGGAAGCTCGAAGAAAATGCTTAACTTGTTCCAATATTGTGGTTTGACCTGTCTCGTCGGATCCATCCCGAAGGTCACGTTATTGTAACCATCCCATTTAGCAGTCACGTCCTCTCCGGACAATGGGGATGGAGGCCCAAGAAGCTCCTGATGACCATCAAAGTGAACCGTGTCTAACCTATAGGGGTGGTCTGGAGGCAGAAAACGTCGATGGCCACAATAACAAACCTTCCTGCTAAAATTCAAAAATTTTGATGTTGTGTGTTCATGGCTATGAGGACATGCTTTGTGACCATGTACGGACCAACCTGATAGCATTCCATACTCAGGAAAGTCATTAATTGTCCACATTAAAGCCGCACGCAGTATGAAGGTTGTATTTGTGTTTGAATCATATGTCTCTACACCATCAATGAACAAAGTTTTCAGCTCCTCGATCAGAGGTCAGAGATAGACGTCGATATTGTTCCCCGGTGAGTTTGGTCCGTCGATAAGAAGAGGCATCATAAAGTATGATTGGTCCATAGCCAACCAAGGTGACAGATTATAAATTATCATTACAACGGGCCATGTACTGTGACTTCCAGCCATATAGTCGAATGGGCAGAAGCCATCGGCAGCCAGTCCGAGCCGGACATTGCGAGGATCGCTACTGAATATTGCGTGCCTCCTATCGAAATCCTTCCATGCCGGTGAATCTCTTGGATGGCTCATTTTTCCATTTTCGCTTGGAGGAGCACGGTGATGCCAAATCATTGCCTCGGCTGTTTTCTTGCACCTGAATAGCCTCTGTAGCCTCTGTGTTATGGGAAAATATCGTGCTATCTTCACAGGTATATCAGGCTTCTTATCAGAATCTTTCGGCTTATACCTGGCCTCTCCGCATGTTGGACACTCTTTCAAATCTGAATTCTCTTTCCGGTACAACACGCAATTTTTAGGACATGCTTGAATCTTCTCGCACTTTAGACCCAAATCAGACATCATTTTCTGGGCTTCGTACCAGCTTTCGGGCACATTATTTCCCGGAGGCATAGAATCTTTCAAGAACGAAAGAAGCATTGTGAATGACTTGTTGCTCCATCCATTTAGGCACTTAATTTGGAAAAGTTGGACGAACCATGAGAGGGTGGAATACTTCGCATTCTCATAAATTGGTTTCCTAGCATCATTCATGAAATTTTCATATTTATCCGCACGCGGTCCTTGACCGGAAGGAATGTCATCTTCGGTACGAATAGATTCACCTAGGGCAGCCTCGACCATATCCTCCATTTCTTCTGATGGAAATAAATTTCCGTATCCTGCCGTATTACCGAATTCTTCTTCTTCTCCTGCCGCATTATCGTGTTCTCCTTCTTCTTCTACCGCAGTACTGCATTCTTCTCCTTCCCCGTGATATTTCCAAGTTGAATAAAGTCTAGTAAACCCATGTTTTACAATATGAAGCTCTGCCAATTCTACTTTCTGCCAGTACTTATTGCCACATCTATCGCACGGAAAGAGAATCTTCTCTATTATGATCTTATTATGTGCTCGTGCAAATTCAAGGAAAGCAGCAACTCCTGTGACAAACTTAGGTTGCATACGTTGTTTCCAATCCACATACATCCAGTCCTTAACTCTGACGTACTCATAGGCCATGTTAGACTGAATAACATATAAATTGTACGTTATGCTGACTATATTGAGAAATATAAGAACGGGATAGTTACTGACAAAGGAGAAAATCCGTGTATATGCTTTGTGTGTGCGTTTGTCGTTGAAAAGAATAAATTATCGCACGTTATGTTGACCGATAGACGGGGACTAAGTGGCGCTTTTAGTTTCATATATGGGTATCGATGGGAATATGACGGTTTCATATTATCATATATTGGTTTTAACCCGAACATCTCGAATCGCTCTCTGATTATGCGTTTGTATGTATGTGTTCCGGCTGTCAGGGGTAGTCTTCTATCCCATTAAGAATGTATAGAGAGAACGCCCATCACTTGTGCTTTCAACCGTTTCGAGTAAATTTCGGCAGCACCTCCCCGCTGTTCTCCGAGTACACTGTAATAGAATAGATAATCATTTCAAAGCTGTGAAACAACGTTGAAATGAACATCTAATCTATCTTTGTACACGGAGAACCAGCGGAAAGATACCGACGAAATATCTCGAAACGGATGAAAACACAAGTGAATGAAGGCGTTTGCTTTATACATTCTTAACTTGTCCACACGGGACAAATCTATGGGTTACCATACGATTGAATTTTCTCGTCGCGTAGACTATACGACGGTTGTTAGTATCGAGCTATACTGTCCGATATTTAACAACCTTCGTATAGTTCTAGGTCACGACGAGCATCGCACGTATGTTAACCGATAGACGGGGACTAAGTGGCGCTTTTAGTTTCATATATGGGTATCGATGGGAATATGAAGGTTTCATATTATCATCGAGTATCATATATTGGTTTTAACCCGAACATCTCGAATCGCTCTCTAATTATGCGTTTGTATGTATGTGTTCCGGCTGTCGGGGGTAGGCTTCTATCCCATTAAGAATGTATAGAGCGAACGCCCATCACTTGTGCTTTCAACCGTTTCGAGTAAATTTCGGCAGCACCTCCCCGCTGTTCTCCGAGTACACTGTAATAGAATAGATAATCATTTCAAAGCTGTGAAACAACGTTGAAATGAACATCTAATCTATCTTTGTACACGGAGAACCAGCGGAAAGATACCGACGAAATATCTCGAAACGGATGAAAACACAAGTGAATGAAGGCGTTTGCTTTATACATTCTTAACTTGTCCACACGGGACAAATCTATGGGTTACCATATGATTGAATTTTCTCGTCGCGTAGACTATACGACGGTTGTTAGTATCGAGCTATACTGTCCGATATTTAACAACCTTCGTATAGTTCTAGGTCACGACGAGCATCGCACGTATGTTAACCGATAGACGGGGACTAAGTGGCGCTTTTAGTTTCATATATGGGTATCGATGGGAATATGAAGGTTTCATATTATCATCGAGTATCATATATTGGTTTTAACCCGAACATCTCGAATCGCTCTCTAATTATGCGTTTGTATGTATGTGTTCCGGCTGTCGGGGGTAGGCTTTTATCCCATTAAGAATGTATAGAGCGAACGCCCATCACTTGTGCTTTCAACCGTTTCGAGTAAATTTTGGCAGCACCTCCCCGCTGTTCTCCGAGTACACTGTAATAGAATAGATAATCATTTCAAAGCTGTGAAACAACGTTGAAATGAACATCTAATCTATCTTTGTACACGGAGAACCAGCGGAAAGATACCGACGAAATATCTCGAAACGGATGAAAACACAAGTGAATGAAGGCGTTTGCTTTATACATTCTTAACTTGTCCACACGGGACAAATCTATGGGTTACCATACGATTGAATTTTCTCGTCGCGTAGACTATACGACGGTTGTTAGTATCGAGCTATACTGTCCGATATTTAACAACCTTCGTATAGTTCTAGGTCACGACGAGCATCGTACATATGTTAACCGATAGACGGGGACTAAGTGGCGCTTTTAGTTTCATATATGGGTATCGATGGGAATATGAAGGTTTCATATTATCATCGAGTATCATATATTGGTTTTAACCTGAATATCTCGAGTCGCTCTCTAATTATGCGTTTGTTGTGCATTCGTGTTGTATGTGTAACATGATTTTAAACCATTGAGATCAAGATTGATAGAACTGATCATCCTACATTGCAATAGCATTCATCAACCAAAAACTATTATTGCAATGGTATACATCTATAACAATCAACAATCAAAACTACAAATATAGGATACTGATATCATAAAGCGTTATGAGACACGTCATCTGCCACGTGTCGTGATCATGGAAATCGCTAATATTGAGCATCATCAAGATTAGATTATGGTTTTGAAGCAAGTTATTGAGAATCTTGGATTGATTGTCAAGTGTTGATTTTTATTTCAACACTTGACAGAATGAAAATCATAAATACAGTTGCAAAATGTGTTCCTCACCCCCATAAAGTGGATCTTAACAATCCAGACAAGACCATCATTGTTCAAATTGCCAAGGTAGACATAATCTCAGCAGTTATTTACGGTTGCTAGCTTGTATTGCTTGTTGCTATTCTTTTTTTTTCCTTGCCTTTTCTTTCTTTCTTTTTTTTGGGGGGTGAGGGGTTGTGTTTGAAAAGTTTTAACCAACTCACTGCTATTTCTAGGCAATGCAGGAATATAACTAGTTTTATCCCCCAAAAGAAAGAGCTTCAGGCTTCATGCGTCAAGCGATGTGTACGTATAATTATAGGATTTTCTTGCTAGCGGTTCATTTACAACTATTCTTTAGTCTATATACCTAGCATCTGCTACTAGATATTACATCTTGCATCAACACCCTGCATGTTAAAATCAAAATCGATTATTTTTTTCTTGATCTTTTTCTGATTTTCTACCATCTGTGTCGAGTAAATTATGATTAACATTGTATTTGTCAACTAATCAGAGGAGCCATTCAACCAGCCCCACCGTAACCCTAACCCCAGCCCCACTACCGTAACCCTAACCCCAGCCCCACCGTAACCCTAACCCTAGCCCCACCCCAGCAGCAGCCGAACCCCAACCCTAACCCTACCCCGACCCCGACCGCCACCGCGACCCCTGCCCAACCCCAACTCTCGCGCGCGCAACCCAGACCCAGCCATGAACCCTAAGCCCAAAATAATCCAAAAATGCTTTAATTTACCTCGAGATTTATACCTGAACGGCTGCTGGTGGGCTGGAGCGACGACGGTGGTGATTTGGCGACGAAACCGGCGGTGGCGACGACGGTGGCGACGAAACAGGCGCTGGCGACGACGGTGGCGACGAAACCGGCGGTGGCGACGACGAAGGCGACGGTGGCGACGACGGAGGCGATTTGGGGTTTTTTCTCGCGCGCGATTGAGAGAGAGAAAGAAAGTGAGCGTAGGCGATCGATCTGGGGTTTTGTTAAATAGATATTTACTTGCCCCTACGGATATACCCGTAGGTTCTTTGTTTGCGGCTCCGTAGGGGCAAACACCAAATTAAGAATTAATATTTTTATTCTTGGATGTCTGTGCCCGTAGGGGCAACCTTTTAGCCCTCCGGATTAATCCGTTGGGCCAAGTAAAATCTGCCCCTACGGATATTTCCATCCGTAGGGGCAACCCCCTATTTTACTAGTGAATTTAGTTAATGTAGCTTTCTTTCTTAATAGGATGAAGCTAAAACTTCCTTGAATAAATACAACAAGCTTATTATAAGAAACAACTTAATTTTATAACTTCTTACCTATGCTTTTGTAAGATCCATGTTAAGAAACATAAGTATGAGAGGAGGAGCGGAAAATAATAGAGAGACTACATTGTGGAAAATGGAAGAGAAACAATTATTTATTGATAAAAGAAAAAACTACAATGACATTAAAGGAAGACAACGCTACTTCACTATTTATAATAAACTCTTAGGGTTTAATACTTTACCACCAAACAATCCTTACTTGACACCTAAGTAAATCATAATTAAATCTAATCAAATCTAAATCTTACCAATCTCTTATACATATCAAATCATATTTCTCACAAATATATATTTTATTCTCACCACTCCACCTCAAGCTGAAAGACACATATGATGTGTTCTCAGTTTGTTACAAAACTAATTTCTCACTCTAAAAAAATAAAACTTGCAACTTCAGCGCTTCTTGTGTCTTCTGTGTTGTCTTGGAATTTTGACTTTCATACTGTCTTGAAATCTTTCTTCAGTAATTCATTTTGGAAACTTACAATTTGATTTGGGCTAAGATAATCTTCTATGAAGAGTTTTGAATGAAAACTTGTGGTTTCCATGAACTGTCGTTAATAGCTTCTTCAAATACTTTCATAAGTGTGTCATATCGCACACACTTTCGTGAACTGTCGTTAATAATTTCTTCAAACAACTAGTTTAATGACTTAGAGGTCAACACACACAGGTTTAATAACTTTGATGTCAATATACCGGTTTAACGACTTAGAGGTCAACAGCAAGTTTAATGACTTTGAGGTCAACAAACACAAGTTTAACGACTTTGAGATCAATACACCAGGAGCTTCAACTAACAAGTTCCACCAACAATTTCAACAACTTCTAACTTTTCAGTGAAGAGCTTTAACAAGTAAATTCAACGAACCAACAAATATTGTCAACTTCAAATCTCAACTTCATTTTCAACTTCAATATCAATGGGTACTTTACACATATACCTTATATCTTCTCCGCATATGGATCTTTAGAAGAAGATACACGTGGAAAAAAGTCGTGTTATCACAAGAACCACTAGCATGAAAGAGGAAAAAATATATGGAATGACATGCATAACTTCTCTTTTTTTTAGAAAAGAGTTTTACCTCAAAGGCGAGAACGTCTTCAGAAAGGTTCACCTATCAGCACACGCCCAAAAAGGCCTTTTACTGTGATCAAGCTTTAACTCAAGCTTCGTAAAATCATTCTTCTTCGTTTCTCTCTCGCCTCCGCGACGATCGTCATCGGAATCATCTCCAAAATCAAGGGCTTCGTCGTCGAAGGTTTGCGCGGCCTTTGATGAGGATTTGTACTTCTTCAATGGCCGGCCTCTTTCGGCATCGCCCGCCATTGATCGATTGTGGTTCATGGTGACCTGGTTCTTGGCAGCGTCGCCAATCAAGTGCTCTGTGTCGGTGAAGCCAACATACAACGGCGTGGTACGATTCCCTTGGTCATTGGGGATGATCTCGATGCGGTCGTGCTACCAGACGTCGACACATGAGTATATGGTGCCGAGATCGATCCCGATCGCTGGCCCTTCTCCTTTTCCTACCATTGGACGCTCCAACACGACATTAAAGTCCATGCCGTAAATATCAGTAGATGGGTAGTACTTGATTCCAAGATCAATGTGCTTTTGGATGCCAAACCCAAAACAACCAGTCTCGTTGAAATTCCTCCTGAGCAACTCATACTCCTTAACCTTCAAGCCATTCTCAAGGAGTTGCATTCCCTTTTCACCTCTGACTACGACATAACATGCAATCTTTTCATTGCGCTGAATACCGAAAAATCGAAAAGTGGCTTTAGAGAATACAGGTTGTTTCCCGCTCAATTGTTTTAGGATCTTGGAGGCTCTCGTGAGGCAATCTTCACTCTCGCCAACGGAGATGTTGAGCATGAGCTTCTGCACCTTGATCTCCTTCATTGGGTTCGATAGCTTCTTCTCCGATGCCATTGCTCGGCTCTAATGATTCGAGATTGATGATGATGGCGGCGACTTAGAGCAGATTTGATGGTGGCGACTTGGAGCAGACTTAGCGACGTGATGATAACAGATGATCTGGATCGACTTGGCGATGATGATAGCGGCGATGATGATCTGGACCGACTTAGCGACATGGAATCTAATCAGATATGATGGTGATGGTGGCGACGAGGGGCAGCGAATTTCAGCGAGGGGAAGCGGCGACGGTTGGTGGCGGCGTGGCGGGGTGAAGAGGTAGCAGCGGTGGCATGATGTTAGGGTTAGGGTTAGGCTCTGATACCAAGTTAAGAAATATAGATATTAGAGAAGTGGAAAATAATGAAGAAACTACATTGTGGAAAATAGAAGAGAAATAATTTTTAATTGATAAAAGAGAAAACTACAATGATATTAAAGGAGAACAACTCTATCTCTCTATTTATATTAAACTCTTAGGATTTAATACTTGACCACCACGCAATCCTAACTTGACTCCTAAGAAATCATAATTAAATATAATCAAATTTAAATCTTACCAATCTCTTAAACATATCAAATCATATCTCTCACAAATATATATTTTATTCTTAACACCCCCTCTTAAGCTGAATGGCATATATGATATGTGAAAACTATTGGATATAGATGCCCTCATGGCAATTATTGTAGTTATAGGTGGACCTATACATAGTACGATCTTACTCGAGATGGTAGTATACTATCTGGTTTGTCTTTATCATTTATGTATATACGTTTTACTCGTTATCATATATTGCTAATACATAATGATAATGCCCATTGGATCTCTTCTTGAATACCAAGATTATGATAGGGATCATACAAGTGGGGCCTAGGTAGTCAATAAGCAAATATTTAAATGTTCCTAGTTATAGGAATATCGAGATTGGGCATCGATATTTCAGAGTAGACTGGTGTATACATTTCTTGACTCCGATCGGGACGATGGTTGATTCCATAGCCATTGGTGTTTGACACTTAAGATTGTATACATATGCTCATTAGATGAATGATTTTCACTGGACGGACTCACCGGAGAACTCCTAGATAGGATTATACATATCGTCAGATAGCAGTTCTCTTATGACATGGGTACAAAGTAGTCTGTAAACCTGAGATCATCATAGTGTCTTGTGTGTATTCCCACTATACTTTGATTACTACCCTACCACGGCTTTAAAGAGCCGTGCAAATAGGTTTTAGTTGGGTACAGTCCTGAAGCAAATGGAGACAGTGAGTGATCGAAGGGATTCCGTCTCTCCTGGTATAGGGAGTCGAGGCCATGTTGTGCCAGATCGACTATAACAAAAAATCCTTGGCCAAGGCAGTTAAGATTTACTGATAATTATTATTGGCAGTTTCTCGGGTGGTTATGAGTTCATGATTGGCACGACTTATCGGGTTCTAAGGAGGCTGATGATTTTCCATCTCCTAAACCCGGTATGCGACACTCTCAGACGAAGAGACCGGACTGTATAGAGAGTGTCACTAATTGGCTCTGTGGGATTTCGGACGAGCTAGCTTGTCGATCCTCTTTTCGTTCAATATCTGGGTAGCCGTTACATGCAGCTAGTACCGCTGACGCGCTTATGGGTTAAGAATATGATCCTAATCTACTTCCAGCGTATTGACGAGTGTGTAAAATCCTGCACAGAGTTTTCACAGCACAGGAGAAACGGTGTAGGGCATGTATAGTAATATGTGCAGGAGCTCGATTAAATACGTGTATATGATACCGTATTTTAATCAAGCGTTAATTGATATTAGCCGGATAATATATGATATAACCAGATTATTAAATCAAGTGTTAATTTAATAATTATATATATATATATATATATATATATATATATATAAACTAATATTATGCCCACTTTATTTTTCCTTCTCTGTATAATATTTGTATATGATATAAATATTATTTATACACTTTGCCATGTGTGATTACACATATGAGTTATGTGTATAAGAATTACATAGGATTAATGATGAGAACAAACATAATCTTTTATTTAAAAGAATAAAAGAAATGAGTCATTTTTAAGAAGTGTGTTGAAACTTAGTGACTCATTTTTGTTTTATTCTTTTAGATAAGAATGGATATAATTTACTCTCATCTCTTTATCCTTAGCCATTCTTATCTCCCCCTTATCTCTCTTGAGATTCTATTTATGCAAGAGTGAAAAGAAAAAGAAAGAAATATTATGAGCAAAATTTCCTACATCATCAACTTAAGCTTCTTTAGTTAATTAGTTTAGGTTGTTTCTTCACTACAAGTTCACTTAGTGAAGTTGTAGCTTGTGTTGGAGGGAACACAAGGTGGATCATCTTTGACATAGACGATCGTCAACCTAGCACGTTTCCAACGGACCATAGGAGCTCACGAAGAGAAGGACATAACTACAAAGGTTGTAGTTTCATCCTAGTAGCGTAAAACTCCTAGTTTAGTCCAAGTTTTATTCTTTTGGTTTGTTTCATTGTTTTAGTTCACTTGCTCTCTTGAATATTTGAAATCGCTTCCGCTAAAGTTTTTACAACCCTATCCTGGGAGGAAACACAACTTACAGTGGTATCAGAACCGTCCCAAAAGATTTAAACTTGTTACGACGAAGTTATAGTTTCGATCACGAAAACTTTCCATATTCTATTTCCAAAAATTAAGCCATTGTTCGTTTTTGAAAACATGACCTGAAAACTTTTCAAATGGTACCATTGAATTTGATTTGTTTTGAAAATAATGTGGTGGGAACCCGGGCCCAAAATTCATCACCCAGGCCGCTAGTGGCGGTTTTCTGGTGGCTCAATATTTGAATTGTGGGGTCGTGTTTCTACCGTGGCTCAATTTTTTTAGAAATATGATTTTTGGATACTTCTTTTTATTCCAAATTTTGATTTGATCACTGTTGGGTTATAAGTTGTACAGAAAACCTCTTGATCGAAACTATAACTTCATATTTAGTTTCATGGATAAAGGATTGTGTTGGTAAACGTCGCCAAATTGATGCGATTAATTTGATGGGGTTACACATTAGTTATTTGCGATATTTATGATATTGTGATATTGTGGTTGTTGTTGTTATGGTTAAGTCGGATCATCACGATGGATAGCCCCTCGTGTGGCATGCTTGTATATTTGTTATATATGTATTTCATTTATTCGGGACAAGCGGCCGAGTTGTGGTCGCTGTTGCCATTTTTTGTATATTTTTTCATTGGAACACTTGCGGGTTGAGGTTGATGTCGCCACTTGCTGTGTGTGTGTATTTCGATTCATGTACTAGGATACCCCGCAGTGAAGCGCTCGAGTTACCGGATTCTAGAATGCAGAGGGTGGCCATCTCAAGGAGTGGAGACCCATGTCTCCTCATTCTAGGATTGGCGAGTGTCTCGCCGCGCTTGTAGGGGGTTAGGTATGACCCATGAAAAAATGCCTATGTTACCGGATTCTAGATACCGATGGGTGGCCCACTCATGATATTGAGTGCGGGTTGCCTCACTACTAGGATTGGCGGATGGCTTGTCGCGCTCATAAGGGTTGTGGATCGACAATGTATGAGCTATTCACACGACCGTAGAATTTTGTGTTTCGTGATCGGCTCAATCAAAACGCGCTATTTCTAGTATATCCGCTTTTCTATATTCTGTGATATTCGTTGCATGCCTGTAATATGATTGCCAACCTGTGATGATGTTTATCGCTTGCATGTAATATTGATTATTTGCATGCGATGATGTATATAGTGATATATATGATATATAAATAAATGCTATTATATGTTTTACATTTACGCTAGCCCTATCCCCACCCTGCTGTAAATTAAGTAACCTTACGGTGAAGATCCGGGTCGCCGTGGTGAATGCAGATGGCATATATATGCATTATATTTTTCTTTTCATATCATGCTTTTCTGTAATGATGTGAGAAGATACTAAATAATATGTGATTATCTAAATAATGGGATTGCATTAATTCGAATTAATGTAAAGAAAATAAACCTAAAACACGTTGTTGGAACCGGATTTTTCCAAAAGAAATTATAGCCGTATTCTTTTTCTTTGCATAGAGATATTCGGTTAGAAATATCATGCACTCATTCGATGAGGAAAGAGCCTTGATCCCTTCACGGGGAGTTCGCTTTTAAGAAAAAGATTGTAACTATAAATTTGCAAAACCACTAGGTTCCTTCAATGATATCAAGTTATTTACGTTAAAGGTTTTATTCAAAACCAGTCGCAGCTCTCTGTCATTTCAGGAAGTAGAGTACTTAGTATTCATGCTACGTTTGATGACTATGTTATGGCATAGTGTACAGTAGCTAAATGATGTCTTCCTGCTAGCATGTGATGCGATTGGTTAAAACAGTCGTATGACTTTATTGACTTTGTTAAGGATTGTGCGGGTGGGCCTAAATCAATCACGAAATGGCTTGTTGAACTTGACTTGCGATTTATAATTTGTTGACTATGTTAAGGTCATAAGCTTCATGGGGTAAAAATCGATATCGTGAGTTTCAAATGTTGAAACTTGCAATGTGATTTCATACCTTCTATGGAGTGGAATGATTTGTTGACCTAGTCAAGGTTACCACGCCATGGTAGTTTGGGTCCCGATTCTTACTGTGAGTAATAGTTTGTCACGACCTGAAATGGCACATGACCGGCACAAGGATTATGAGAAGTCAAGTGGGTCCCATCGTAACCCAAGTAAGCCAAAACCAGGAATCTAAACCATATATATATAAGGAAAATAGATAATACTAGGTGGAGGTGAAGTTTTTGAAAAGTTTTTATGAAAATGTAAAACATGTTCGTAAGATTGTTTGAAAAACGGACAGCGCCTCCTTTGTAAATTTTAAGCAAAACAGATATAATGATAAGCATATAACAAGCATCCTTACATACGGGAGCTAAATCAATGCCCAAACGGCGGAATCACAACTACGCAGTAATATACGATGCCAAAAAGCAAAGGATCAATAAAGCGGAAAGTAAACAACATAAATATACATCAAGTCGACTTCTACACGAGTCCGACAACAACAAAGCATACACACTAAGATCTCGACAATACTAGACTTGGTCTTTGATGGAGTACTTCTAGATACAAATAGGTTGTCACGCCCCGCTTCCCAAAATACGGAATACGAGGGGTAGACAAGGCCAGCCATGCTCCTACGGTCAAGGAAATGTCTTGCCGTAGTCACACTTCGGCTTCTAGTTTATCATGGTAAACAGTAAATGATGCACAGGTAATGAGAAATGCAGTAACTGAAAGATACAATAATATAAACTGACCTGAAGTGGAACAAACGAATGTAACTCGGAATAGCAAGTCAAGAAGTCTGTGATGCACATCTAGTTCTGATCCAGGCTAAATCTTCTCCTCACACTGAGCATGCATACTCAGGCCGTCAGAGCGACACAATAGCAATATAATATATATAAAATCAAGTGACAGTTCTAACAGTGGTAATGGATATGAATAACAGTAAATCAACGACAGTATGAATATGAATGTGCAGTAATCAATGCAGCGGGACAGTAAAGCAGTATAACGGTATGTCATGTATGCCAACTCAGTATATAAGGAATATAAATGCCAGTATCCCTATCAGTCTTTAAGTCTCACTGTACAGGTCACTAAGCCTATCGTCAGTCCAAGTGTGAGAGTCAACCACTCGCGAGTGTCCTCCATCCAAGAGTAGAACCCAAGGGCAAGGGACCACGGGCCCAACATGTAACGAGAATATCACGGTGTATATATCACATACCCTGTAAATCTCCATATAACTCCCTAAATATATAAGCCGGCATGGGACTCCCGAGATTCTGTTGAACTCACACTTAGACTACCCCACACCCCGTGGTCTACATCAAACGCTAACCATCACCCTAAATACTAATCGATCCGTGACAAGTCTGCGCGAGAACTGGAGGCAGGACCTCCATCAAGCACTTCCCGACTAATATCTAAGATAAGTGGCAGTGTCGGATGCCTTATCTGTGACACCCGTGCAAGCGCTTCCATAAGTGTCCCATACCACTTATAGTCACACGTACACGCATCCCACAGACGTCGACAATGCAATAGAATAATAGGGTCACTGATTGTGTACAAGTACTCATCACTTTCACTTAATCACGAATACACGAACACTGACGTACTTGCCACAATCATCGCTAGAAACTAACACTGGGTAAATGCACGATATCACTAGGTTATCACTACAATGATATGGATATGATATGATACGTAAACAATATATGAAGCACGATCAAGATATCATAAAAACAGTATTCTATCACTTGCACAATTTATCATGAAAAGTACGTGTATAATTTAGCGAAACAATAAACAGGTAATATTTTACATGTTCAGTTGTCTATCCATCTAATTTAGTTTCAAGCCAATCGGGTTCCAGGATCTTTAATTATAACCATTTCATTTTAAGCGTTCGCGGCTGGAAATCCGGTTTCAGATTCAGAAGTCCGTTTCGCAACGCATTTTAATCCCAATTGGGATCATATTTTAGCGACTCTACAGTTGGATGAATTCTAGGGTTTTCAGTAAGGTTGTCAACGCAATAGACGGATCTTCAATCGTATCTGCACGTCAGGAGATATACATTGTTTAACCCTAACATGTCAATTCTGATTCTGTTGGGACTGTTATGCGTCCCGATCTTTTAAATTATAGAATAAATAACAAATTGTAACGAAACAGAATGAAATCAATTGTGTTGTCTAGCTAACAGATTTATCTATACTAAACAGTGGAGTTCCGCAGCCTACGAGTTAAGGAAATCTTGTGGTACCCATTACGGAACAGCAAGCAACAACTGGAGTCGCTCTGGACTGCAGTCCAGAGTCGCACTACGATCCAAATATCATCACAATTTAGGTACAGGAATGTCTGGTAACTAGTATAGGGTTAAATTTAGTCGAGTTGGCTTCGATTTGAGCCCTCGAACGCACATTTCCAGTATGTATATGATTTATGGTGAATTTAACGGGTTTCAGGTACAATAAAATTACAGTTTTACGACTAAACTTGGGGGTAGTCGTTTTGGTCATAAACGATCAAATTATCCAACGAAATTCATACACTAGGTTCAAGGCCATACGGGCCAAACAAAACTATTTAGTTCCGCCAAATTGGGAAAGGTTTCCCATTGGGAACACACGTCGAGCAGGTTATGGCACATAATCAGTTTAAATTTGCAACTTTATAATCTATGTATTTAGTGATTGTACCAAAGGTAAATAGCATGTAAGCAAGTAAAAACTTGCCTGGAGACGTCTTGGTGATGCTCGGCAATGATAACGGCACAAACGCGCGATGAATGGCGCGTGTAGGGTTCGCGACCTCGGCTCGTGCTCGTGCTCAGCTATGGGGTTTGCTGTGTTCATGCGATGTTGTGTCTCCTTGATGGTTACATCGGTGCTCAGGCGATAGCCGACGGCTGCGGTTGGGGGTGAGGTGATTGCTTGATTGATTAGAGAGTAAAGGGAGAGAGATAAAGTAACAGAGAGAGAGAGAGAGGCAGAGTTAGAGATTTAGAGAGAGAAAGAGAGTGAGAAGGGAAGAGAAGACTGAGAGAGAGAGAGAGAGAGAGTGAGAGAGAGGGAACTGAGTGAGTGTAGTAGAGGGATTGAGAGAGAGTTAGAGATAGAGAGAATTAGAGGAGAGAGAGAGAACTGAGAGAGATAGAGAGAGAGAAATGAGAGAGAGAGAGAGAGTAGGCAATGAGTTAGAGAGAGAGTGTAAACAGAGGGGGTGAGAGTGCTGAGAGTGGACACAGAGAGAACGAGGGAGAGGGAGATAGAAACTCAAGGAGAGAGAGAAAAGCAAGGGAGAGTTGGAGAGAGAGGGACAGAGGGAGAGTTCGTCGGAGTTGAGGTGGGGTGAAGGGAATGTGGGGGAGCTTGGGTATCTGGTGGTGTTTTGGAGGAGAAGGCGACGGTGGTAGTGCGCTGCTGGGGATCGGGTTCGGTGGGGGTGCTCGATGTAGGGAAGAGAGGTGATGGAGGTCGGAGCCCCGACGAGAGGAGCGGTGAGGGGAAATCGGAGTGCGGAGGTCGGTTGTTGGGTGCAGGGGAGAGAGAAAGCGAATGGAGGAGATGAGAGGGAAGCGGGAGATGAGGGAAAGTGATGGGAGTAAAGAGGGGTGAACGTTGAGGGAGCGGGGTCGCAGGGAAACGTGCGCGTCGTGGGCGCAGGCGTAGGCGGGGGAGGCGGTCGAGGAACAGAAGGCGGGGATTAAGGGAAGTAGCCCTTGGAGAGGGAAGGAGAAGGGGAAGGGTGTGGGTGTGGGCCGGGTCGGGTTAAGGAGTCGCGGGCTAGGGATTTAAAGAAAAGAAATTGGGGAAAAAGGAATCGGGCCGCAACAATTTAAATAGAAAGAAAATAAAGGGAAAGTGTGGACCGGGCTGAGGCAAATGAAAAGAAAGAATTTAAATGGGGAAAACGGAGCGGGCCGGGCCAGTAAATAAAAGAATTGAAGAGTGGGCTGATGAGAATTTTAGTGTGCTGGGCCAGGATTTTTATGAAGTGATTTTAAGTTTAAAAGAATAGTGGGCTGGGGAGATATAAATAATAATAATAGGGAACCTTAAATTTAAATGAATAAGGAATGGGCTTGGGAGAAATGAACGGCTGAAGAAAAATAAAAGGGAAAAATCCGTTTAGGAAAAACAAAAGGAGTTGGGCTGAAGGGGATGGAAGAAACAATATCTAAAGCTTGGGCTGGGATTTTTGTAAGGGAAAAAATATAGGATTAGAGAGATAGGTTCGGGTTGTAATAAAAGAAATATGCGGTTTAGGAGAAATCAACTTATAATTAAAATGAATACAATTATAAATGAGAATACATAGAATTCAAAAGTAATAAAAATACGGACTTTGGTATAAAGGGGCCGGGTGTTACATAGGTACAAGGAAAAATTCGATACAAAATAAAACCCACCAACTCAAATATATGCGCAACCACGCCCAATGGGAGCAAATATGCCCAAAATAAGCTGCTATGGACCCAAACGGTCAAACCTGTAAGGAACTATGGTACAACAGGGGGGAGTTACCAACTCGTGAGTAGAATTATATAACAAGTTAGAATTCGCATGGATAAGCGATGAAACAACTAAAGTATGATAAATATATACATCAAGGAGGGTAAATAAGCACGCGTCTAAACTAGAGTTCGAGCGATAGAATATAAAAATAGTAAGCCTTTATGTACAACTCGTGTACCGCTATCATAACATATAAAATATGAATCTGTGTGTGGTTGTCATGTTAACATCAAGTAATCAGTATTTGGCTCGGTACAGGCACAGCATAACCACAAGTATCTGAAAACATGTGAATCATGGAAGTAAATATAATACTGTAAAATAAAACGCTAACAATCATCAATCATCAATAACTCACTGCATATATATACAATGGTGTCAAATCATGATCACCATAGTCGTAGTGCAATATCTATAGCACATGACCAATCATAACATAATCAAGACTATAATACATATATAGCACCCATCCATATACAATCATATAAAAGTAGCCAGAAGATATATGTATATGAAATCCTTTCAAAATAGTCGTATTATATATATATGTATATATATATATATATATATATATATATATATATATATATATATATATATAGTGGACGTTGTTTTGTGAAGAAAGGTATGCATCTCATTTAAAGTATATGTTCCGCCTTTTGAAAATGATTTATTTAACAAAAAGGTTTTCATTTATAAAAGTCTGTATCGATCCTAGACATGCGGAAAATAGTGAGACTATAGCTCCTTTGAAAACCTCTTTAGAATACATCGATGTATGAAAATAATATTCAGGTACTATCTCGTGGACCAGTCCTGTCCGGCTACTATATATAGCATAATATATCTCATCAGTGCAGGACATCTATATCGATCCCTCACATATATATAATATCCATCTCAGTGCAGGGCATCTATATCGATCCCTCACATATATAATATCCATGTCAGTGCAGGACATCTATATCGATCCCTCACATATATAACCGTAGAGACATCATCTGTGAACTACCTTTAATCACTCACAGATTGATCGCACGTATATCACCGGGCGACATCTTGTCTCTTCATGCCTCAATCTCTCATGAATTGATCACATATATATATCTTATGGATCCCCGGCCATATCCACCATGTCCAAATCATCTGTATCTTCTTATACACCTTTATAGATATTCAATCTCTTAGGATTGATATCATATCACATCATATCCAAAATAATATAAATCTCGTCAAGCTCGTACCCTTTTAATATGTATGAACTAGGCATAGCACAGACGGGTAACATATCATAGCATAAGCCAGTAATATAAGTGTAGCGATATATCATATATATATTTATCAGTGTCCCATACCATTAAGGTATAACATCAACAATGTACGACATGTAGGGAAATAATAAAACGTAGCATAACTAAAAAGATAAATAAAACGCGAGCGAATGACATGTAAAGTAAGCATAGCGTAAAAAAAAGTAAATAGGTAATTACTTTGAATATTCTCACTTACATATTTTTAAAGTAGAACGAAATGTTATTTGAAAATAAGGAGGCTGCGATATTTTTAAAACATATATATTTACCCCTTTGAAATCCAAGTAGCACATTCTTTCATGCTCACTTTTAAAAAAATATGAAACGAATCGTTGTTTTTAGAAAGTGGATAGTACCGTCATATCAGTAATATCCCCCAATCGGGTAAAAAATAGTAAGACTCCGCGAGCCAAGTATAATAGGGCCATATCCAGCTAATCACTATCATATATCCTCATCAAATCACCCCGTACGGAATCTCGCCTCGTACGATAACCATCAAATATTCCATTATCCCCATATCATAATAATGATTGGTACGGATATCTAATCTACATACCCAAACACATAATATAATTAGTACGGACATCAAATCTACATATGAACATAGCAATGGAATATCAACAGTACGGACGTCTAGTCACGTACAAACATAGCACCAGTGCGGATATCTTGTTCGCACTCCCGCTCAACAATCAGTATGGATACTTCGTGTCACGTACATGCATGGCGACTGGTACGGACCTCCACTCGTGTACTCGCCCAACAACCAGTACGGACTTCAAGGCTCGTACGCACACCAAATATGAATCGTATATAATATCATGGTACTATAACGTCGATCTTACTACGATACATAAGCACGACAGGTTCTACGTGACATGGCAGTACTAATGATGTAGTGTACATACGAGTCTGTGATCATGCAACATGGCAATTATTTGTATTTGTTCTGGTGTTCTACCTAACGTATCTACAATAAGCCTACTAAGCGATACTAACGTAATTTGCTAATTAACGAACAAGTCCAAATATATATGGCATGCATCCTAAGCACATTCAAGATATAATAAACAATATGTTTCACGACGGTGCTATACGCCATCCACCCGATTCACCACTCGTTAATATAATCTACTCACTATTTGCAATCATGCTAGTTGTTAGGGATATGTATGCCCTAGAGGCCATTATTGTACATTGATGTATATTATAGTGGATGTTTAGACATATATATAGAGGACTTTCTTGCTTGACATGATAGTATGCTATCTGGTTACTTTTTATCTTAACATGTACACTTAGTATTATTATACTGTCTCTCAGATACATACTGATAACGCCTTTAGGGTGTAGGCTTGACTACCAGGACTATGATGCGGATCATACTACAGGGACCTGGGTAGTCCACAAGCACGTCTTTTAATTGTTCCTAGTCGAGGGTATATCGAGACAGGGCATCGATACACCAGAGTAGAATAGTGAGTACATTTCTTGACCCTGTATGGGGGTGATGGTTGATCCCATATCCATTGGTGTTTGATATCAAAGATTGTACACAGGTGCTCATTAGAGAATGGGTACACCGAACAGGACTCGCCGAGAACTTCTAGTTGATACTATACCTATCGTCAGATAGCAGTTCTCTGGTGACACTGGTACAGGTTAGTTTGTAGACCCGAGATCGTCATAGAGTCTTGTGTGGCTCCCACTGTGCTTTGATTTCCTCCCTACCATGGCTCAAAGGAGTCGTGCAAACAGGTGGATTTTGGGTACAGTCCCAAGTCACATGGAGGCAATGAGCGATAGGAAGGGTTTCGTCTCTCCCGGTATTGGGAGTTGATGTTTTGCCATGCTCGATTGTCTATAACAGTAAGCCTCTGGCCAGGGCTGTTGATGGGATTTACTGGTAAGTGTTATCAGTAGTTTCTCGAACCATTATAGGCCAGACATCGGCATGCCTTATCACGTTACTGGGGTCTGACGATTCCACCCCTAGACATGATATGCGACATATCAGACGATGAGACCGGACTGTACGGTAAGTGTTACTTATAGGCTTCAAGGAGAGTATGGACAAGCTTGCTTATTGATCTTCTAATCGCTCAATACCTTAGTAGCCGTTACGTCCAGCTAGTACCGCTGACAGCTTGTGGATGATTGATGATTATCACCCACTACTGGTGTATTTACGAGTCTTTAGAGTCCCACACTGAAGTTTCCTAGTTCAAGCGAAACGAAGTAGGGCACATATGTGATATAAGCGGAGGGTTGATTGAATACGTGCATGTGATACCGTATTCTAATCTGGAAGTTATCTGATATCGCTCAGGTTATATATGATATAACCGGATTATCGAATCAAGTGTTGATTTGATAATGTGATATACAGATAAATGATATTAGTCGGTTATATGTGATATAACTGGATTATTAAATCAAGTGTTGATTTAATAATATGATATATATTATATTTGATATAATTATATCTTAAACTTATATTATTAGCTCACTAAATATTTTCTTATATATATATATATATATATATGAAGTATGGCATGATTTTCTATTTTTGGAAAATAAAAAAGGAGGTGGAAAATGAAGAGCATGGGTGAAGCATGGCTTTTATCATTATTCTATTAGTCTTGACTCACTATTGAGGCATGGTTGTTTTTGTTTATTGATGAAAATTGGATGCTTGAATTATTGTGAGAATTGATAAGCCATTCTTCACTTCATTTCTTCAAGAGTTGATCATTTTTCATGCTTACCTTCTTGAGTTGCTCTCTAGCTCCCATCATCTTCCTCCTCACACCTCCAAGCTCAAATCCCTCACATGTGTTGTGAAACGTTGAGCTTGTGAGTAGCCTAGTGAGCTAAACAAAACCCCTACTTCACCATCATACACTTGAGTAGCAATCAAGTGTAGTGTATTTCCTTCACTAAAGTGTTTAGTGAAGAGATAGCTTGGACTGCGGAGCTTCAGGTGGATCATCTTCGGCACGAAGGTTTTTGGAGCAAGCTCGATCCAACTCCAAGTGGAGCCTAGTGGAGTCGCATGGACTACAACCCGGTGCTTTAGAAGAGAAGGACACGGTCATCAAAGGTTGTAGTCTCTTTCCTTCTCTTTGTTTAGTTCATATCATCATAGCCCTAATATTCTATTTAAGATTTTGGTTAGTGTTCGTTAGCACCTGAAAATTTTAAAATTGCATGTGTGTTGCCCGTTTAAACCCCGTCGCGGTGCTAGCAAATACTTTCATGGTATCAGAGCCAAGGTAGAATATTTGGATAGGTCTTTACGATGTTAAAGTGTTCGATCGGTTTTCGAAACCCGGAAATTATTAAGTTTCTGTCGATTTTTCAAAAGTTGGAATTTTTAAAATTAAAAATATGCAGAAAATCGTGCAAGGTTTGTAATGGATCCTCAAGAAATTTGAGGACACAAATCCATCAAACGGCCACGGAACCGCGACCAAACCCCATGTTTGGCCGCAGTCCCGCCGCATGTTAATGGACTTGAGGTGTTCTTTCTCTTGTGCTGGTCCATCTTGTAATTTTACACTCTCTGGGTATTTTTTATGAGACTCAAGTTGTTGAGATCTCTGGAATTTGTGGGTGTTTGTTAAATCGATCAAAATATTTAACGTCGTATGGATGATGATGATATGTGATACAATTTTTAGAATCCAAATAATTAGTTTTGTGAAAACTAGTTAGTATTTTGTAAATCTAGCGTTTTAGTCTCGGTTAATCGATTACCATGGAGTTTTGATTCGGATCAAAACCCCGTCGCAATCGCGTTTAGTACGCAGATACTCGCCGGATAACATTACTAGATAGCCACGCCTTACAGCCCCGACTAAGTGACTGTAAGAGAACCCCGTTGCCAAATGCACCCACTCGAGTTCTCGCAGCCACGGTATTCCGCCTTACTGCACTTCGTCGACGGCATCGGGGGTGCGGCCATCTACTAAAGTTCCCGACTAGCATTAGATCAAGTAGTCGGGAATATTGTTGAATTACCCAACTAAATTATTGAAAAGTGTTTTCAGTTTGAGACTGAAATGAAAGGTTTATTTGTTAGGCATGAAATTCGGAATATGAGATATTCCGGATTTATGATGTCTAAGGAAAATACGGATTCTAAACATTGTAGTTTTTCATTTCTTTTCTGCGACCGTAAGTATAATATATGGGGTATCCCCGATCTCGTTGCTATATGTCAACGGAATTTGGGATACGCATATTTACTTATGTTGATGATATGTGATATTATGTGTTGCTATGATATGTTTTATTGGATCGTCGTGATTGAAAAGCCGGGGGTTTTATGTGAGATGAGAGTTTTTCATTTTCATTCATGTAAAATCTGTATGTAATATTCTTTTATTGGGGCACTTCCGGGTTGAGGATGATATCACCACTGATGTATATTATTTACTTTTCCGTATTAGGATAGACCCAAGGCGGGGAGCACAAGTAGCCAGGTTCTAGAGTCCAGTGGGAGACCATCTCAAGGAGTTGAGACCGAGTCTCCTAACTCTAGAATTGGTAGGGTTACTTGCCGCTCTTGTAAGGGTCTAGGAATGTGGGTTTGGCTATTCATCACGACCGTGGAATTCGTGTTTTACATTACGTGCTAAATTTAAAACACGGACATCTTAATATATCCAATATTTCATATGTTGCTTGTGCTGCTTGGTTCTGTGATGTGATCATATAACTGCGTGAGACGAATGTTATATCATATATATGATATATAATAAACGTTGCTTATGTTTTGCACCCGCGCTAGTCCAGCCCCCGCTCTGCCGTTAGTTAAGTAACCTAACGGTGCATGACGGGTCCCCGTGGCAAATGCGGATGGTATAAGTATACGTTCTATTTTCGTTTCATTTTCTGTGATGTTTAGAAAGCATTAAATGATGGGACTTCATTAATGAGATTAATGAAAAGAAAAGAAACTTAAAGATATTGTAGAATCAAAAGGTTTTTTTAAAAAGGTAGCTTTAGTTTTTTCTTTGCATAGTGGTATTCCTTGATGAATATCCAACACCTCATTTGATGAGAAAAGAGCCGAGATCCCTTCACCGGGAGTGATCTCTTTAGCAAAACTAGCAAATGCTACAACCCACTCAGTTTTGTTTTTATAGCTTCTCTAGTTCTTGCTTTGCATAGTGGTATTCCTTGAAGAATATCCAGCATCTCATTCGATGAGGAAAGAGCCGAGATCTCTTCACTGGGAGTGACCACTTTAGCGAAACTAGCAAAAGCTAAAAAAAACACTCCTTTTCAAATCACTAGATTCTGCAACGATATCAAGTTCATTATATTAAAAGTTTTCTTAAAAACCAGCCATAGCCCTCTGTCATTTCAGATAAGTACTATTTAGTATTCGTGCTGCATTTGTTGACCATAGTCAAGGCGTAGTGTGCGGTAGCTGATTAGTGCTTATCTGCCGCATGTGATGCGATTGGATTAGGGTAGTCATACGGCTTTGTTGACCATAGTTAAGGGTCGTACGGATGGGTTTAATTCAATCACAAAATGACGGGTTAAACTTGGCTAGCACTTATGATTTGTTGACCATAGTTAAGGTCATAAGTTGCTAGGGGTAAAAATAATATTGGGAATTTCAAGTGTTGGAATTTGCAATGAGATTGCATACCTTCTATATGATAGTTGGATCCCGATACCCACTGCGAGTAAAAGTTACTCCTGGGAGAGTTTTGCACTTTATAATTAGCTGATCAAGTAGGTGTTAACGGGGTTATGCCCCTGCGGAAACGAGCTTATTTAATTAGTTCCATGCGAAAGCATGGGGAGACTCCCTCGGAGTACCAATACCTGCCTGGCCGAACGATTGGCGAACTTATAGGGTGTAATTAATCCCGGCTAATCTTACATTTTACGGTTTGAAGGAAGATTTGATAAAAACAGTGGGAGCCATCCTGATTATATAAGATAATAACCAATTTAATCTTGCAAAGAGCGCACGCTAATGCATTTCCTTCTCTCTCTCTCTCTCTCTCCAGGTAGCGACAAATGACACGCCTTAATCAAGATAATAATATGGATGTATTGACTGAACCTACTCATTATACTGGGCTAGGTTCCGCTCTATCTTATGACTGTCATAAGTCTGAGCAAGGAATAGGAGAATACCCGGATTCCCATGCCACCCGAACGAAGAAGGAGCATATTGATGCATCTTCTTCGGATGTGTTCGTTACCGAGAACTGTTTCTCAGTTTGCTCTGCGTCCTAAGTATTGGATACCGGATCAGGATCCCACGTATGTAATTTGTTGCATGGGCTAAAGAGAGATAGAGAACTGAGAAAGGGTGATAAGTCTCTAACAGTAGGGAATGGTGCAATTGTTGCAGCCAAAGTAGTTGACGAATATCACCTAGTGTTACCAACTGGTAATACATTAATTCTGAACGACTGTTGCTACGTAGCAAAGATGATGTGTAATATTATATCAGTTTCTTTGCTAACTAAAGAAGGATATAATTTCACATTAGAAGATAATATTATGAATATTTTTCTAAATCAAGTGTTGATCGGGTTTGGTATGTTGTGTAATGGTATATACGTTCTGAATCAAACTACAGTTCTAAATATACAAAACACACACAAGAGGAAGAGTTCAGAAATGAACGAAGCCCACTTGTGTCATTGTAGATTAGGTCATATCAATGCAACAAGACTAGCTAAGTTATATAAAGATGGATATTTGAATTCGTTCGAATTTACATCTTATGAAACTTGCGAGTCATGTCTCAAAGGTAAGATGACCTACTGGACACGGAGAAAGAGCTACTGAACTCTTGGGACTGATACATAGTGATGTATGCGGTCCTATGTCTACTCATGCCAGGAATGGTTTCTCGTACTTTATTACATTAACCGATGATCTCTCTAGATTCGGACATGTATTCTTGTTGAAACACAAGTCTGAAGCTTTTGAGAAATTCAAGAAATATAAGAACAAAGTAGAGAACCAGACGGGTAAAAGTATAAAAATCCTTCGATCTTATCGGGGAGGAGAATACTAGAGCACGAAGTTCTGGGACTATTTAAAAGAGAATGGGATTCTCTCTCAGCTTACTCCTACGTATACACCACAGCACAATGGAGTATCGGAGCGAAGAAATCGCACCCTATTAGATATGGTGTGCTCTATAATGAGTGTTCCTAAGTTACCGATTTCCTTTTGGGGTTATGCACTTGAGACAGCTGCATACCTATTGAATATAGTTCCGACCAAATCCATGCCTACCACTCCATATAAGATATGGAATGGTAAGAGACCATCTCTTAAACGAGTTAAGATATGGGGTTGTCCGACCTATGTTAAAAAGCAGAATCCGGACAAGCTCTAGGCAAGGTCTGTTTTGTGCAAGTTTGTGGGATATCCAAAGGGTTCATATGGATATATCTTCTACCACACTAAGGAACAAAATGTGTTTGTTTCTCAATATGCCATCTTTTTAGAAAAGGAATTTCTTGTGAAAGAAATTAGTGGCAATGAGGTAGAACTGGAAGAAGTTCCAGCTATACAAACTATAACTGACAATTTGGTAGAACCGGAGGATTCAATAATCCCCGACGAACCCTAGCCACTCCGCAAATCTAGTAGGGTTCCTCATCCACCTGAGAGATACTATGATTTTCTCATAGACGGTGGGAAGGAGGATTGCATCATGGAAGATGATGATCCAATTAGTTTCGAGCAGGCCATCACAAGTGGAGACTCTGTGAAATGGTTGGATGTTATGCGATCTGATATGGAATCCATGTACACCAACAAAGTATGGACTTTGGAAGTTGCCCCTAAAGGGGTAAAACCCATCGGGAGCAAGTGGATCTTTAAGAAGAAAATTGGTGTAGATGGAAAAGTTGAGACTTTCAAAGATAGACTTGTAGCAAAAGGTTTTCGTCAATGATCTGGTGTCGATTATGATAAGACATTTTCTCCTGTTGCCATGCTTAAGTCCATCAGGATCCTACTTGCCATTGCTGCATACCATGACTACAAAATCTGGCAGATGGACGTCAAGACCGCTTTTCTAAATGGTGATTTAGAAGAGAGCGTGTACATGACTCGGCCAGAGGGCTTCATAGATAGTGGGAGCAGCGGAAGCGTGTGCAAGCTGCTTAAATCAATTTACGGATTAAAGCAGGTATCGTGGAGCTGGAACATCTGTTTCGATGAAGCTGTCAAAGAGTTTGACTTCATCAAAAATGTAGATAAACCTTATATATACAAGAAGATTGTAGAGAGTAAGGTTGTCTTCCACATATTGTACGTGGATGACATACTCTTGATAGGAAATGATGTTTCTATGCTACACTCGGTCAAACTCTTCTTATCACACAAGTTATCCATGAAAGATCTTTGTGATGCCTCCTACATCCTGGGTATTAAGATCTATAGAGATAGATCTAAACGGATGTTGGGATTGTCCCAATCCAGGTACATTGACACCATACTAAAGAGGTAATATGGAAGATTCTAAGCATGGTAATTTACCCTCTTGCTCAGGAATCACTCTCTCCAAAGAGTGTCTCTCAAAAATGATTTGGAGAGAGCTCGCATGCGAGGGATACCCTATGCTTCAGCAGTCGGGTCAATCATGTATGCGATAATATGTACCAGACCGGATGTAGCTTACTCACTAGGTGTAGTGAGTAGGTATCAATCAGATTCAGGGGAGAAACACTGGACAACTGTGAAGAACATTCTTAAGTACTTGAGAAGGACTAAAGAAATATTCTTGGTGTCTGGTAATGGTGAACTCCACGTGGAGTCCTTTACCGATTCGAGCTTCAAGAGTGATAAGGACGACGGTAAGTCGGTCTCGGATTTTTTCTTTACCCTCATTGGAGGGGCGGTATGTTGGAAGAGTTCCAAGCAAGATACCGTAACAGACTCGACGATGGAGGTTGAATACATCTCTGTCAACGATGCTGCCAAAGAGGCTGTCTGGATGAAAAAGTTCATAGCTGAACTTGGTGTGGTTCCATCCATTGAGCATCCAATACCTATATATTGTGATAACAATGGATCTATAGCATTGGCCAAGGAACCTTAGTCCCATCAAAGATCCGGACATATTCTTAGGCGGTATCACTTGATCTGGGAGATAGTTGATCGCCGGGAGATCGAGCTCAGGAGAGTTGACATGAAGGACAACGTAGAGGATCTATTCACGAAGGACCTCCCCCAGACGCAATTCGAGAGACTATTTGGGATGTTGGGTATGAGATACTACAACAACTGGCCTTAGTGCAAGTGGGAGATTGTTAGGGATATGTATGCAATAGAGGCCATTATTGTACATTGATGTATATATAGTGGATGCTTGGACATATATATAGAGGACTTTCTTGCTCGACATGATAGTATGCTATCTGGTTACTCTTTATCTTAACATGTACACTTAGTATTATTATACTGCCTCTCAGATACATGTTGATAAAGCCCATAGGGTGTAAGCTTGACTACCAGGACTATGATGCGGATCATACTACTGGGACCTGAGTAGTCCACAAGCACATCTTTTAATTGTTCCTAGTCGAGGGTATATCGAGACAGGGCATCGATACACCAGAGTAGACTAGTGTGTACGTTTCTTGACCCTGTATGGGGGCGATGGTTGATCTCATATCCATTGGTGTTTGACATCAAAGATTGCACACAGGTGCTCATTAGAGAATGGGTACACTGAACAGGACTCGCCGAGAACTCCTAGTTAGTACTATACCTATCGTCAGATAGCAGTTCTCTGGTAACACTGGTACAGGTTAGTCTGTAGACCCGAGATCGTCATAGAGTCTTGTGTGGCTCCCACTGTGCTTTGATTTCCTCCCTACCATGGCTTAAAAGAGTCATGCAAACAGGTGGATTTTGGGTACAGTCCCGAGTCACATGGAGGCAATGAGCGATAAAAGGGGTTTCGTCTCTCCCGGTATTGGGAGTTGATATTGTGTTATGCTCGATTGGCTATAACAGTAAGTCCCTGGCCAGGGCTGTTGATGAGATTTACTAGTAAGTGTTATCAGTAGTTTCTTGAATCTTTATAAGCTAGACATCGGCATGACTTATCACGTTACTGGGGTCTGACGATTCCACCCATAGACATGATATGCGGCATATCAGACGAAGAAACCGGACTGTACGGTAAGTGTTACTTATAGGCTTCATGGAGAGTATGGACAGGCTTGCTTGTTGATCTTCTAATCGCTCAATACCTGGGTAGCCGTTACGTCCAGCTAGTACCGCTGACGGCTTGTGGATGACTGATGTGATCATCACCCGCTGCTGGCGTATTGATGAGTCTTTAGAGTCCCACACAGAAGTTTCCTAGTTCAAGCGAAACGAAATAGGGTACATATGTGATATGTGCAAGGGGCCCAATTGAATACGTGTATGTGATACCGTATTCTAATCTGGCGGTTATCTGATATCACTAAGATTATATGTGATATAACCGGATTATCGAATCAATTGTTGATTTGATAATATGATATACAGATAAATGATATTAGTCGGTTATATATGATATAACTGGATTATTAAATCAAGTGTTAATTTAATAATATGATATATATTATATTTGATATAATTATATCTTAAACTAGTATTATTAGCTCACTAAATATTTTCTTGTATATATATATATATATATATATATATATATATATATATATATATATATATATATATATATATATATATATATATATATATGAATGAGTGAAGCATGGCATGATTTTCTATTTTTGGAAAATAAAAAAGGAGGTGGAAAATGAGGAGCATGGGTGAAGCATGGCTTTTATCATTATTCTATTAGTCTTGACTCACTATTGAGGCATGGTTGCTTTTGTCTATTGATGAAAATTGGATGCTTCAATTATTGTGAGAATTGATAAGCCATTCTTCACTTCATTTCTTCAAGAGTTGATCATTTTTCATGCTTGCTCTCTTGAGTTGCTCTCTAGCTCCCATCATCTTCCTCCTCACACCTCCAAGCTCAAATCCCTCGCATGTGTTGTGAAACCTTGAGCTTGTGAGTAGCCTAGTGAGCTAAACAAAACCCCTACTTCACTATCCTACACTTGATTAGCAATCAAGTGTAGTGTGTTTCCTTCACTAAAGTGTTTAGTGAAGAGATAGCTTGGACTGCGGAGCTTCGGGTGGATCATCTTCGGCACGAAGGTTTTCGGAGCAAGCTCGATCCAACTCCAAGTGGAGCCTAGTGGAGCCGCGTGGACTACAACCCGGAGGTTTAGAAGAGAAGGACACGGTCATCAAAGGTTATATCCTCTTTCCTTCTCTTTGTTTAGTTCATATCATCATAGAAAAACCCTAATATTCTAGTTAAGATCTTTATTAGTGTTCGTTAGCACCCAAAAATTTTTAAATTGCATGTGTGTTGCCCGTTTAAAACCCCGTCGCGGTGCTAGCAAACACTTTCAAGTCGTATCCTATGACCGGCTTGCCCTTCGTCACCATCTCGGAGGTCTCCGCAATCAAACGTAGCATTCATATAACTACACACACATATAAGAATTCAAATCGACATCGATATAACTAACAAATACCTAAAGGTTAGAACTTATGACCAACGTAAGCCATCTGTGTGCTAACTACCATGAATAACCCTCGGACTCGCTGTTCTAGCACAAAAGAACGCATCAAGAATACAAAATATGGATTCGCAATCTTGAAAACCATAAAACATCTCCAAAATCCAACCCAAAACACTTCCAGATTTTGAAATAGGAAACCTGAGGCGGTTTAGAGTATAAAAAGTGCTTATTTATCAAGTATAAGATCTACTGGGCAAACCCCAACACCTAGATCCACATCCTGGGCGTCAAAAAAATGGTTTTTCCCGCAATTTGCGGCCATGTCTTGGTCTAAGGGCCCGTGCTTCTGGTGGGGTCTCCTAATGGTCTAAATAGTTCAAATCTATACTCCGAATATTTTGCAGAGATCCCAAATTACACTAGATTTCGTTTGAACACTAAAACTTCATCAAAACTCCTAGTTTTTGAAAACTTAGATAATGTTTGAAACTCTAAACACATGCAAAACTTGATTAAAGAAGGATTTTTACATATATAAAGAGATGATGGAAGAGATCAAGCTTGTAGGATGCCACTTGAAGATTTGATGAGGGTTCACATCAAGCAGTTGTGTTTGGCATCAATGAGAGGAACTTTGGAGTTAGTTTGTGTTGAGGTTGAGTTTGTGGGGAGTGGGAAAATGTGTGAGGGGGGGAGGGAAGCCATGAAAGTGAGTGAAAGAGTTGTAGAGAATGAGAGGAGGAAATGAGGATGAAAGTGTTTGTGAGAGTGAGAGTATGAGAGAATGAGAAAGAAATAATCAAAGCGGCATGAGCCCATGCTTCTCCCATGTCTTCCCTCTCTTCTAAAATCCTATTTTGAAATACAAGGGAAAAAATATAGCTATGCTATTTTCATAAAACAAATAAAACCTTCATCTTATTTACAAATGAGATGAAATTATTAAAATAGTGATATAATTGCAATAACCCTGCCATGCCATAATAATACATACCAAAGCTCATTTATAATTAACATAAATAAATGCTTGCTATGCCCAAATTAAGTGTTAACCTTAATTTGAAAATATTGGTTTACCATACTAAATATTTATATGTATTTATATATACCAAATTATAATAAACCCATTTCATAATTAGTATCATTATAATAAAACATATTATTTTATTATTTAAATTCCAAAATAATCTTTACCATTTTCTGAAATATTACATAGTTACTCTCGGGAGATTTTTTCTATATATAATCCCGGCTAGTTCTCCTTTTAAGGCTTGAAGGAGAATTCGACAAAACAGTGGGAGACTGGATTAGATAAATTAATAAACCAATCTAATCTAGAATAGAGTGCACGCTGAGTGTTTCTTTTCTCTCTCTGGTAACGACCTTAGACTTACCTTAAACTAAAACTCGTAAACCAAGTTAACCGAATCTTTTTACATCATCGGCTATGCAATGTCATGATTGTCTTAACTCATGACAAGGTCACATATGTCATTTCCGCTACTACTTTCCATTTTGTGTTCTCTAGAACACTCCATATCACTACAGGGATCCATATTGCTTGGAATGGTCATCTTGTATAGTTAGATACGAACTCGAAAAAATTGTTTCAGTCCGAGAATGGCCACAGATTCTGGAGAAAATGAATTGTTCATTTGTCCCTTCCCTCCACCTTATCTCAAGTATGAGAGCTCCTTAAATGAAGAGAATACACCAGTTACACTTGTTGGATAGTTTTCTTCCAAACCCAAGATTAGAGTTAAAAGGTAGGGTAAGAAGAAAATCAACTAGCATAAGTTCGGTGTACACAAGGTAAGTGGGAGAGACATAAAAAATGGGTTGAAGTGAGTAGAAAGGAAATTGCAACTACTATCATGAGCCTGAGCATTAAAAGAGGCGTTAATAGGAATATCCGGCCACCCCATGAAACATTTTGATGTTTCATATTTCCTTTGTGTTTAGTTGAAACATTTTCTCAATCAATTCTAACTCCTGAGTATATTGATACCGGATTAGAACCCGACATCTGTAAGTTGTTACAGGTGCTGAGATGGAGTGGAGTATTAGGAAAAGTGATTTGATCCCCAATGTCGGAAATCGGAGCAATTGTTGCTATTGAGGAAATCACCTGGTTTTGCATATCGGCAAACTTTTGGTTTTGAATAACTGTTATTATGCATCAATTTTTAAAACTGATATATCCATTTCTTTATTAGATAAAGTGGGATATAATTTTGAAAAACATGTTCTAAACATTCACCTATATCAATCTGTTGATTGGGTAAGGTGCATAAAGATAACGATGTAAACATTCTTAACCAAAATACAGTTTTCAAATTACAACACATAGAATATGAGTTAGTGAGCTCATAGGACTTATACATGGTGATGTATGTTGTCCAGTGTTCACATGGAAAAGGGGTTGGTACTCATACTTCGTTCTATTTTTCTATAAGTTCTCTGGTTTTATATACGCATTCTTGTTGAAATGCAAAGTCCAAAATTTTTGAGAAGTTCATAGAATATAAGAATAAAGTAGAGAACCAAATGTTGAAAGTATCAATATTCTTCGAAGTGTTCGAAGATATGGATACTTATGCTAAGTATTCCGTAGTTAAAATTGAGAATTTGTTTCTTTCTCAGATTACTCATCCATGGGTGCGCTCCTTAATGAGTAATGCTGTATAGCCTTTTTCATTTACGGGTATGCACTGGAAACAATTGCATACCAATTGAATATGGTTCCATCTAAATTAATGCATGTGATTCTATATGTCATATAGAATGAGAACATATCTTAAGGTTGTTAAGATATGGAGTTATCCAACTTACACTTTAAAACACAATCCGGACAAACTCAAGGCACGTTTCGGTAATAGGCAGTTTGTGGGTTATCCCAAACTTTAGCAAGGGTTTAACTTCTATCATTTTCGGGATCAAAAGTTATTTTGTTCTCGACACGCCACTTTTTTAGAAAAGGAATTTCTTGCAAAAGAAATTAGTAGGAGTATAGTAGAACTGAAGTGATTCCAGAATCATAAACGGTTACTGAAAATTCAGTAAAATCTGGAGATTCAATTGACCCTGACAAACCTTAGCCACTCCACAAATTTAGTAGATAACCTCAGCCACCCGAGAGATACTTCGTTTTCCTCGTAGACAGTGACAGGGGGCTTGCATCATGTGATGATGACCCTACTATACCAGTGGGCCATAGGAATTAGTGACTTCTGACCGATGGATAGATGTCATTATCCAAGTTAGACTCCATGCAACAAAGTGTGAACTTTGTTAAGTACTCCTGAGAGGGTAAAACTCATAGGGAGCAAGTAAATCTTTCAAAGATCAGTGCAAATGGATAGGTAGTAACCTAATAAGGCTAGACTTGTAGTAAAAGTTTTTCATCAAATTCCCGACGAAGATTGTGATGAAATGCTTATTTTAGTGTCTGTGCAGAAGTCCATATGGATAAAACTTGCCATTGTCGTTTTTCTATGACTATGATATCTGGCAGGTGAATGAATATAACATTGTTCTAATTGAGAATTTAAAAGTATGAGTATATATGACTCAGCCAGAGGGTTATCGTAGTTAGTGGGAACAGCAAAATGTGTGCAAATTGCTTACGTCTATTTACAGTCTAAAGCAAGCATAGCGGTGAAAGGATCATTTGTTTTGATGTTATGGTCAAAATGTTTGACTTTTTCAAAATGAAAAATAAACCTGGTATTTGTAGGAAAGATGTAGGGAGTACTGTCATGTTACTCATATAGTATGTGGATGACAAACTCCTGTTAGGAAGTGATGAGAGGGACTACTGTCATGTTACTCAAATAGTATATGAATTAAAATTATGCGTATTCGTAAACTAATAACTCAAAAGTTACTCATATAGGAGGATGTAGGGAGTATGTAGGAAGGATGAACCTGGTATTTGTAGGAAAGATATAGGGAGTACTATCATGTTACTCATATAGTATGTGAATTTAAAAGTATGCGTATTCATAAACTAACAACTCAAAAGTTCATATACTACAGTTCGGCCAAACTACGGTTGTCACAAAGGTTTCTCCATAAAAGATAATATATAAATCATTCTAGTGATTAAGTCTATAGAGATAGATCTAGCAAGTTTTGAGATTGTCTCAATTCAAATAAGATGACACTATTCTAAAAGGGTTTTAGAATGGACGACTCATAACTCGATAGTGTACCCGCATGTGGGTGAGTCACCCTCTCTAAAAAGATGTCTTCTGAATTGATGGGGAGAGGGACTTGCATGAATGACTTTTCACTTGCTTCGGCAGTTGGGTCAATCATACGATGTCATGTACCATGACCAGATATTGCTTTTTACATTCGCTGTAATAATCAGATAGTAATCCAATCCTGGGGAAACAAAAGAAACCAGTGAAGAACATAAGGGGGTGTTCTTGGTGTATGGTAATGGCAGCCTTCATTTGGAGGCGATTACCGGTTCCGATTTCTAAGGTGACATGAAATGACAGAGTGTCTGTTATGGGTTGTTAGTTTACTCTCTTTAGTGGGAGCAGTATATTAGAAAGAATTCCAATCAGGATACCGGAGTAGTCATTGTGCTGGGTGCTGATTATGAATCAGCTGTGGATACAGCCCAAGAAGTTGATGGATAAAATTGTTTATTTATTAATTTTGTCTCATCGTCTATTCAGGCAAATTCTAAGATAGGTATCGCTCAGTTCGAGAGATAATTGATCTTCGCGAAATTAAGAAATAGAGAGATAAAGAAAGATTCATTATAGCGGATCCACTCATTGAGGCTTTTTCTCGAACACGGTTTGTGAAACTGCTAGTAGAGAAGATGGGTATACGATACCATAATAATTGGTCTTAAATGCAAGTGGAAGATTGTTGGATATAGATGCCCTCAAGTCAATTATTGTAATTGTAGGAGGACCTATATGGAGTACGATCTTACTTGAGATGATAGTATGCTATCTGGTTTGTCTTTATCATTTATATGTATACGTTTTACTCGTTACCATGTATCGCTAATACATAATGATAAAGCGCATATGATCTTTGCTTGACTAACAGGATTATGATAGGGATCATACTAGTGGTGTCTGGGTAGTCAATAAGCACATCCGTAAATGTCCCTAGTCGTGAGAATATCGAGACTGTGGATCAATATTCCAGAATAGACTAGTGAATACGTTTCTCAACTCCAATCGGGGCGATGGTTGATCCCATAGATATTGGTGTTTGACATCAAACATTGTATACAAGTACTCATTAGATGAATGAGTTTCACTGGACGGACTCACCAGAGAACTCCTAGATAGGATTATATCTATCATCATATAGCAGTTCTCTTGTGACATGGGTACAGGGTAGTCTGTAGACCTGAGATCATCATAGTGTCTTGTGTATGTTCCCACTGTACTTTGATTACTACCCTACCACGGTTTTAAAGAGCCGTGCAAATAGGTTTTAGTTGGGTACAGTCCTGAAGCACATGAAGGCAGTGAGCGATCGAAGGGATTTCGTCTCTTCCGGTATAGGGAGTCGAGATCGTGTTGTGCCAAATCGACTATAACCATAAGTCCTTGGCCAAAACAGTTAAGATTTACTGATAATTGTTATCAATAGTTTCTCGGGTGGTTATGAGTTCAGGATTGACACGACTTATCGGGTTATTAGGAATCTGATGGTTTTCCATCTCCTAAACGCGATATGCGACACTCTTAGACGAAGAGACTGGACTGTACGGAGAGTATCACTGATTGGCTCTATGGGATTTTAGATGAGCTAGCTTGTCGATCCTCTTTTCGTTCAATATCTGGGTAGCCGTTACGTGCAGCTAGTACCGTTGACGCGCTTGTGGTTTAAGAATATGATCCTGCCTACTGTCAGCGTATTGACGAGTCATTAGAGCCCTACAAAGAGTTTTCACAACACAGGCGATATAGGGCATGTATAGTGATATGTGCAGGAACTTGATTAAATATGTGTATATGATACTCGTTAATTGATATTAACCGGGTTATATATGATATAACCGGATTATTAAATCACGTGTTGATTTAATAATTTGATATATATATATATATATATATATATATATATATATATATATATATATATATATATATATATATATATTATGCTCACTTTATTTTTCCTTCTCTTTATAATATTTATATATGATATAAATATTACTTATACACTTTGCCATGTGTGATTACACATATGAGTTGTGTATAAAAATTACATAGGATTAAAAATGTGAACAAACATAATCATTTATTTAAAAGAATAAAAGAAATGAGTCATTTTTAAGAAGTGTGTTGAAACTTAGTGTCTCATTTTTGTTTCTCTCTTTTAGATAAGAATGAATATATTTTACTCTCATCTCTTTATCCTTGGCCATTCTTATCTCAACCTTCTCTCTCTTGAGATTCTACTCATGCAGGAGTGAAAAGAAAAAGAAAGAAATATTGTGAGCAAAATTTCTTACATCATCAACTTAAACTTCTTTAGCAAATTTGCTTAGATTGTTTCTTCACTACAAGTTCACTTAGTGAAGTTGTAGCTTGTGTTGGAGGGAACTCAAGGTGGATCATTTTCGATATAGACGATCATCAACCTAGCCCGTTTCCAACGATCTATAGGACCTCACGAAGAGAAGGACACGACTACAAAAGGTTGTAGTTTCATCCTAGTAGTGTAAAACCCGTAGTTTAATCCAAGTTTTAGTCTTTTAGCTTGTATTTTTGTTTTAGTTGATTTGTTCGCTTGAATATTTGAAATTGCTTCTCCTAAAGTGTTTTAAACCCTATCCCAAGAGGAAACACAGCTTGCAAAAACAAAAACAAAAAAAAATGTACCAGCTTGCTCATGGCTTATTATGCAGCAACAAACTCCACATGCTTGAGCATTTGTCACCTCCCATCATGCATATCTTTTACTTATCAAACAAATCATTCTTTCTACTAAATATGACACATACATGACATCAATAGTAAAAATTCCATAACATTAAAATAATATCAATGGGAAATTGTTTTGTTCCCAAAAAAAAAAATCTTCTTCTTCTCCACTTTCTATTAAATTATGAAAAAGATATTAAAAATACAAACGATGGTGATCCAATCAAACTTCTTTGGTACCCGTGTCAGAATTATAATCCAAAAAAAAGAAAAATAAATTCATTTAAGAGGTTGTTTGGTTGTATGTAACTGCTCGTGATCAATATTTCATTTCTACCGAAGCAGTTTGGCATCAAAATATCAAGATGGTCATAACATATATATGACCTACTGTCATCCAAACTGAATCGTCATATTTTACATGTAAGGAGCCCATTTCTTAGTCTAGAAGAATTAAGTGACGTTGATGAACCAAAAATGACGAGTGAATGACGAAAATAACTCCAAAAAAGGGTAAGCCTATTAATTCAGGATAACTCCAAAATCCCAATTTTAATTACTTTTCTTCTTGCAAAATTCAATGTATTTCTTTTTATAAATACCCACCATCTCAATGCAATCCCCTCAAAGCCTTTACACCTTGCAAGCTTGTAGGCGATACCAACGAGGAACTACTCCCCTTGTCATAAAATCCCCAAAATATTCACTCACTACAGCCCTCCAAATTAATCCTCTATCTATCTCTCTCTCTCTCTCTATAAATATATACATCCCTTCTTCATTCTAATATTATTGATACCCAAAGCTTTTTGAAAAAAATGTCCAAGGCCATCACCCTCTTGTTCATTGCCATGCTCATCTCTGTTTCCTTCACTCATGCTGCTAGGCCTCATCCTGTGGAAAACAAGGTACCACTCTAAATTTGTTTGATTTTATTTAATTATTTTATTCGTTCTTGTTGTTGGGGTTGATGGTGGTTGTTTTGATTTTAGAAATTTGTTCTGTTTAAATATTGCCTTCTTTATGCATTGTTGGCTACAATCCAAAGTTTTTATCCCTGCATGCCCCTGTAGTCTAGTGGTAAAGCTTCTTCGCAGACAGGCAAGAGGGGTTTAAATTCCGATTGCGTCAGCTTCCGGCCTGTTATTAAAAATTTCCATTAGTTTTAACCTTATGAACAAAATGTTTTTTATTTATTTATTAGTAAGCAAAACATGTTCCCAGAAGTTCTGGGTTCAAACTTCGTCATTAAGGATTTAAATTATTTATTCCGATTTATGGCCTAAAATCAATCCTAAGAAGAGTGAGTGTTAAGACTTAAATCAAATTATTTATGTGAAAAGAATAATTTACAATCATTGCTAATTTACGATTAAATTATTTTGTTTTATGATTTAGGGTATTGGGGAGATTCCAGATAACTTCGATGAAGGATGTGAAGGAGTTGGAGAAGAAGAATGCTTGATGAGGAGGACCCTTACTGCTCACATTGATTACATTTACACCCAAAATAAGAAGCCATGATGAAATTTGATTGCTATGGAATTATCATTTGTAGCTTTGGTTATTATGAAATCGTCATAATAATTAATAATGGCTTGATTTGTTGTGCTTTTAGTGAAAATGGTTGCTCTCTTTTGGTGTGGGTATGTGTGGGGTTGGAGTTGTTTTAAGGGAGCTTGTTCTCTCGGGACTTTCATGTGTGGTTTGTTCTTTACCTTTTCTTTTTGGTATTACTTTAGTGGGTGCGATCCAAAATCTATGCCCTTTTCAATTTGAATCTTAGAATTATTAGTATTATTGATGTCTACATTTACAATTCATACCAATCTTTGTCACTATACAAGGTACTATGAAAGATTTGTAATTTTGTCGATTACAATTTTGTTTAAATTTAAACCAAATTTCTAAATGAAGCTGCGGATGAAAAATGGCTCCAACATATATATGGGGTAAGATCTGAAACTTCTGATCAAGATCATTTCCAAGTGATATTTGTACAGATTTCATTAAACTCAGCCAAGATGACTGATTGACCGTTTACAGTTTACACTCTATATACATATAATATATTGGTTCACTTCTACAGAGTATGGATTTACCTAAAACCCCGTAATGAGAAACCTAGTCACGTCTTAACCGCGACCATATTTTTATATCGTCATGATTAAGACCGTGACTATATACATGGCGTTACCAAAAAAGATTCAAACAACTAAATCAAATCTGTGTGGGGTCTATATATATGGTCACGGTTATAACTGTGACCATGTATATTCTATGTTCACGATTTAAACCGTCACGAAATGGTTAAACCGTAATGAAGGATACCTGCTACAGCAGGTAACCGTCATGACTATATATGTTCTATGGTCACGGTTTAAACCGTGACCAAAAGGGGAAACCATAATGAAGGATATCTGCTACTAATAGGTAGCTGTGACTACATCCTATAGTCACGGTTAAAACCGTGACCAAGTATGTTATCAAATTTTTGCTTTCAATTACAACCATCAAAAGATAATAATAATATGATCAAATCTCACGCAATTATAATAATCAAGAAGTAATATGATTAAAATCACAAGCAATTATAAACAAAATATATACACCAAACAGTATAATCAATAAACCATTAAAACAAATATTTGTATCAAAAAATCAAATATTTGTATCAACAAATCAATAATCTATGATCGTTGGGATGATCCATCTCCATCGTCCCGTGACCTGAACATACTCCCAAACTCGTCTCGTATGACCTGTATGATGGCCTCCGCGTTCGACCGTCTCAGCTCCTCGATCTGTACCTCAAGTGTATCCACCTGCTCATTCTGCTGCTCCACCCGATCTTGGAGCCCATGAATCTCCTCCTGCGACGTAGCGACCGTATTTGTCCGCGTTTGGGTCACAGCGTACTCGTGGACGGAAGGACGGACGCCTAACAAAGTGTCGTTGGCCCCCGGGACCAACCCAACGCTCATATCCACCGTGATGTCCGCCGGATATCAAATTCAGAACAGGGACAATGGCGGTAATCGAATCGTTGGGGCCAAGTCCTAAGACGTTCGTCCTCTCCTGGAACTGGGTGAGTGAAGAAGTTATATATATATATATATATATATATATATATATATATAAACGTGTTAACTTAAATACATAATCGACTTGATTATATGAAACTTACTATTTACTCGCCCGTGCTCCTGTGTAACGCGGACCATCCCTTGGAAGCGGTGTAGTTGGCGGGGTCTTTCTTTTTCTGTAATAAAATTATGATTTATTTCAATAAGTAATTTGCGACAAAGAAAACATATATTCTTAAAATGTCGAAATACTCACAAGCTAGTGCTGAGCGTTAGCCTGCGACCGCTTCACTTGGATCGGAATAGCACGTTCTTTGACGTCGTTATTCTAGTTCTCCCTGTTGCGAACCGATGCCGCCTTGCAAATATAAAGAAGATAATATTATATATCAGGGAATATGATTTCATGTTATATTATTATAATCTTAAAAATTAAATTTATACACAAACATCATCACGCTCGTAATATGCGACCACCAGTGGCCAATTCTCTCTCGAGACATCCCGAAAAATGGCCTCCATCATCGTTCCCTACTCCTCCTCAGTCGTTTCGGCCCAGGGAATATAATGATGCTTCATTACTTCATATCAGCATTTCCTCTTGATAGCCTGGCACTTGGATATGATCCAGTCTATGGTGCAATGTGCATCGAACAGCATAGGAACGCCATTCTCGCTGATGATGCCGATGAATCTGTAATGTCCTGGATCTGAAATTACAAAAATTTAAATTATATATATATATATAACGACGATTAAATTTAAACGTATAAAATGGTATGTGATATCGTGGCCGCTGCAAAAAACTGCCGAACATACTCGGTCTGGTGTGGGGCACACCTAATATGGAGCGGGTACTTATAGTCGGTATGGATCTCCGCTCCCATATAATCCCCCCACTTGGTCGAGTAATCACCAACAGGAACACCTGGCGTAGTCCACTCCAGTATCTATGGAGCAGCGCCTGGGGCTGGCCTAAAGGAAGAGGGCCTAGTAAGACTTTTCGTCCTAATACTGGTGGAGCCTACAAAAAGATAGATATACGGACACAATATTATAATAGTCAAAGTATGCATATAGCATTTGACAAATTTAAATTACAATCTTTATTTAAAATTTTTAAGCAATAACGATTATACCTGCCGTCTCTGGCGTGGTGCTAGAACCGACGCCAAACCCTATCCCGTCAGTACTACGCATTACTGCAAACAATAAACTGTTAGATGATTCGATAAAATTATTTTAATAGAAAACTAAAAAATAAATAGATAACTATATACCATGTGAATAAGGAGTGATTGGGGTAGGCAGCGGGTCTTGTGGCACTGTGGATGCTGGAGATGGTGGGGTCCTGTAGGAGGGGCGTCGGTAGGAGGGGTCATGATAGGAAGGGCGGTAGGAGGGTCGCCGGTAGGAGGGGTCATGGTAGGAGGGGCGGTAGGAGGGTCGCTGATAGGTAGGGCACTAATACGGGGGCACAGGTAGGGATAGGTGTTGCTGCTGCTGCTACAGCTATTGACATCCCGCCAATCTCGTCTAGATGTCGTTTCCTATGATATTTAGAGCCAGATCCACAGCCTCCCATCAGACCCTACATATTTATTCAAATATTAAAAATTTACTTAAAATCATTATACAATTTAAAACATATAGTTCAATTTAATTACCTAGCATGTTTGTTCGGTACATTAGCTGAAAATTTGTTGGGTGGATTATCGAAATCTTGATCTGTGACTATCATTTAGCCGATGTCATGTCTTACTAATGTATTGATAGACGGCGCAGAATTGTTTGGATCATTGGTACGTTCAATAGAAGGACTGGGATGTGTTATCATCTCTTCCTTGTCACTCTCATCTTCAGAGTCACTCAACGTCGGCACATTATAATAATCTCTTGGTTTCCAATGACAAACAAAACTCTAGTCAGCCATCTTCAAGTCCCGAGAATAATATATTTGTATTGCCATCGAGAGAAAGATAAAGTTATCGCATTCGTAGGCTGTCCGTTTGGTGTTTACCAAAATCAGTTTGTTTTCATCGACCTTCATACCCCATTCAAACTTGGTATTGTACTATCTGCATTGGAATATAAAAAAGGGGACAGCCTTATGCATGTATAAGACCACTATAATCTTCTCAAGAACACTATAGTAGGGATTTCCTTTGTCGTCGGAGGTTGTGACGCCGCTATTTTGCGTAGCTCTAATACGTTCCGTCCTTTCGATCTCAAATTTATGGCCGGAAACCCCGTACCCGTTGTAAAACGTAGCTGTAATTGATGAACTGATTAAAAGGTCCTGGACCTCTCTATTAATCTGGTATCCACGATTCATTTTTCCGTCGACTTCTTCTCTACACCAAGCGACGAAAGTGTATCTCTGTTCTTCTTCGATTCTGTCATTTGACCATTTCCTAGGATTCAATCTCTTGAGTATAGTTTTGTGTGCTCTGTTCGTTAATTTACAGTTATATCGGTTAGATTATACTCTATTTCAAACGGTTTAAATGGATGAAATTAGAAAAACTTACTCTGCATATTGTGCAAAACATTCGCTGTTTAGCGAGATGAACACATATAAACCGCCAATGAGATCATAAGACATGTCTTTTAGCCTTCCTGCTCCAATTGGACCGTCAAAAACACGCAGATGTTTGTTCAGCTTCTTCCTGATATCATCGTTCAGGAGACAAGCATAGAATGACGTGATTTCTTTCAAGAGATAACCTTCCACAATCGAACCTTCAGGACAATACTTATTGCGGATATAGTTTTTTAAAATTAATAGATATATGTTGAAAATAATAGATATTAATAATCCACGATAATGTTTTGTAATTTAAATGATTAATAATAAACATTTTCATACCTCTCGATGGGATATATTCAACGGTAATGCACCGGACCGCCAATCTTGACCTCGGTTGCCAAATGGACGGATAAGTGAACAATAATGTCGAAAAAGAAAGATGGTAAGATAGTTTTGAGCTTGCAGAGGATCAAAAGAATATCTTTTTCGAGCTCTGCTATCTCATTGACGTCCACGTTTTTTGGAACACAATTGGAGAAAATATGTGCAAAAGTCATTAAGAACGAGACTAACTTCGGATTTTACGGATACTCTGAGGCATAAAGAAAGAAGATTTTGTATCAATATGTGTTAGTCGTGTCTCTTGAGTCCTACAATTTTTCCGTTTTCTATTTGTACCGGTTTGGAAATGTTTGAAGAGAAACAATCGGAAACTTTCAATTCTTTCAACACCCGCAGAAACTGCCGCTTCACCTATTTATCCAGATTGTAGATTATCGGTGGGATCCCGTAATAACCTGGTTTACCAGCCACAGGCCGAGGATACAATTCTTCTTAAATGGACAAACCATACAAATCCTTCAAATCATGGTGGGTGTTGAAATTGTCCTTCATTTTTCCATTCTTACACAGTAGAAGATTGATGACGTATTCAGAGACACCCTTCTCGATATGCATAACATCTAAATTGTGGCACAGCGGTAGATCGGACTAGTACAGAAGTTGGAATATACCACTTAGCTTGTTCCAACCGGTTGGGTATGGCATTGTATCTTTATTTTGTTTCTTTCCGAATGTGATATTCTGATAACCTCTCCATTGTTGCAATATATATTTACCGGACAATGGTTTAGTAGGTCTATCGGTCTCCGTCTTGCCATTGAACAATTTTGTATTCTTTTTGAATCTGTGAGTTACAAGCAAGAAACGTCAGTGACCCATAAACGACTATTTCCCACTAAATTTCAACCATACGACGCTCGTATGAATATGACAACTGGGGAATGCAAGTTTACCTTGAGTTGTCCACCTCGACAGCATGACGCAGGTAGGAAATCATAATAGTCTACAACAGAGCAGCCCGCATCTGAAAAAATTGTTTATCATTTGTGTTATAGGTTCTTACGCTAGGTTCCTACAGCAATTTTAACTCATCGATCAAGGGTTGAAGGTATATGTCGATATTTTTCCCAGGAAACGAAGGACCGTTAATTAAGAGCGCCAACGTAAAATAAGACTACGTCATAACCCTCCATGGCGAAAAGTTGTATATAGTCATCACAATGGGGCAAATACTGTGAGTACGCCCACCATGAACCATCCCAAATGGACTGAAACCGTCATTCGTAATTCCCAGCCTTACGTGAAAAAGGTATGCACTGAATGAAGGATATTTTTCATCTAAAACTTTCCACGATATCGAATCTCTGGGATGAGTTATTTTCCCCTCTTCACGAGACGCTTTATAGTGCCACTGTGTTTCGGACAACATCTCCTCACACATAAATAACCGTTGCTGTCACGGTATTAATGGAAAATGACAGAATCTTCACAGGCACATCACTCAACTGAGGGTCTTTCTTGGGCTTGAATCGGCTGGTCCCGCACACGGTGCAGTTTCTGAGTGTGTCATGTTCATTCCGGAACAAAACGCAATCATTCTCGCATGCATGTATCTTATGATACTTCAGGTCGATATTTTTTATTATCTTTTGCACCTTGTACCAGCTCGATGACACTTCATTTCCGTCGAGAAAAGCTTCCTTCAGCAATTCTAGGAGATCGGTGAAAAACTGGTCACTCCATCTATTCTTGCACTTCATCTGGAAGAGATGTACGAAAAAAGACAGTTTTGAAAACCCTTTACAATTTGGATATAGCGGGATCCCAGAGACAACCTTGTCTTCTCTAATAACGAGGGTCCGATGCTTTCCGTATCATAAAAGAAGTCCAGCGGCATTTATAAGCTCATCCATGTCATCGATCGGCGCGAATACAATATCATCTTCTTCGACGGCTTCTACCTCTTGAAACTGCCATTCCCCTTCCTCCTCTTCTTCTACTATCCATTTCTACTCTGTGGTTCCGTTTCGATGAATTCGTTTTCCGTCTCTTGCACACATACATCGTCACCCGTTACAATGACTTTTTCTTCGTGAAGTTCCCACGTAGTGTAATCTTTGACGAAATTGTATCTCGCGATGTGTAACTTAACTTCCAAATTCTTGAGCAATCGCTTGTTCATAGACTGAGAATAAGGATAATAGATTTTGGTGCCCTTTCGATAACCCAAGACATGCATAGGCAAAATCGGTGAAAAATCTAACACCGTCAACGAAAAAGCGGTTGACTCTCAAGAGTGTATCGACGTACATCTAACTCTTGTCGTATAGGTACGGGAATATCATATTGGAACAGTCCGGACGAACCAAGGTTCCTATAGACAAGATGCAACGGATTAAGATTTCTTGACAGATACGCGATAGACGGGATACTAATGTAAGTCTACGGTAGCGTCCCGGCCGTCAATCTGACGTCAAACGCGGAATAAAAACTTTTATAGCTGGCGCTATCGCATACTATAACCCGGATCTTGCCATTAACGCTAAACTAACAAACTGTAAAGAGGTAGAAAGGCTATACCGATCGATCCGAGTCCTTCGGTCTTTAGCCATCATCCTACGCTCCTCTGCGGAAACTCCGATCTCTTTTCTCCTCGTCGAGGTGGCACCACATCTACGGATCTTTAAACGGGCTCCCGCCTCTATACCGAGGCAACTCGGTCATCAAGTCTGCTAAAAGAGATGACCAAGATGAAGTAGAGAACGAGTAGAATACTTTGTCTCAAATACTCTTTGGTTCTCATCACATGAGAGGGTAAGAGTGGAGGTTGAAGAAGATACTAGGGTTTAGAAATGGTGAACTCAAGAAACTGTCAAGAGAGAAGGAACTCAAGCATATAAAACTTCTCTCTTTTTCTTCTTATGTGAATAGATGAATGAGGTTCACATCTTTTATCAAAAACCAAAGAGAAATATCTAATCAAAATATCTCCTCAAATATCTCTTCACAAAACAAAACTCATTAACTCTTTAATGACTCACTAGATGACTCATTGCATGAGTCATTAGTGAACATTCTATAGAGTTAATGTGTCATCCAAAATGAGTCACCATTTCCAAAATCCTTTTAACCATTTAAACCAAAATAATTAATCCAAAAAGAAATGCATCTTCTAAAATATTCTCGTAACGGATTATGAAAATACCCCTCGCCTATATATACATACCTGTATCCGTATTCCGACCGAATACGAATACGAGAGACTAAAATATTCCGACTCAATATAATACATGGATCCGGCTTAAACCAAAGTCCACCAGTATTATAATACTGCCCGAAATATGACACGTGCATAAATGCACGTGTATTTTCCGAACCCTGCCATAAAACCATATGGCCTCTACAACGTTTCGCCCGAACTTGGGAAACTATCTGTGGGGGACTCTAAAGACTCGTCAGTACCCTGGCAGTGGGTTTAACCACAAGCACGTCAGCGGCACTAGCTGTGCGTAACGGCTGCCCATGTACTGACCTTAAGGGAAGCCGATGAGCGAACTCATCCTGGAACCCCTACTGAGCCTATCAGTGACAATATACATACAGTCCGGTCCATTCGTCTATGAGTATCGCATATCGGGCCTAGGGGGCTGGTAACGTCAGACCCCCAGAACACCCTGAGATACTACTGGAGTACCTACCAGTAAATCTCCTGCCTCGGCCGAGGGCTTTGTGTAATGGCTCTCCTAGACACAGCGCGATCTCACCCCCAATACCGGGAGAGACGAATCCCCTGCCGATCCGCTCACTTGCTTCCATGTGGCTTGGGACTGTACCCAAAAAAGACCAGTTTGCACGACTCCTTTGAGCCGTGGTAGGGTAGAAATCAAAGCACAGTGGGAACTCACACGAGAAAAATGACGACCTCAGGTCGATGAACTAACCTGTACACATGTCACCAGGGAACTGCTATCTGACGTTAGGTATAAATACCAACTAGCAGGTTCCCGGTGAGTCTTGTCTGGTGTACTCATAACCCAATGAGCACCTGCATACATCTTAGGTGATCCAACTGACACCAGTGGCTTGTGAGATCGGCCATCGCCCCTCGTCGGGGTCTCGACTGTATACACTTGTCTACTCCGGAGTATCGATGCCCTGTCTCGAAACTCCCACGACTAGGGACCACTTTTAAGGATGTGCTTATAGACTACCCAACTCTCACGTATATGATCGCCATCATACTGTTGGTAGTCAAGCAGGATCCTAAGGGCTCTATCAACGTGTAATAGTGATCAGTCACCTGAACTTGTACACGACTGATAAAGGCAAACCAGATAGCATACTATCATCTCGAGTAAGACTGTGCTACCGGTATAGGTCCTCCTCAATCATTCCAATCACGTACCTACGATCCAATAATTGACTTTGAGGGCACTATATCCAACAACTAAGAAACGTTAGTGTTAGGTTAAATTGATGACTTGGTTAATTTAAGTTTCAATTAACGATTTAGCTATAAAGATTATCAAGGACGGAGAGCAAATGCTCATAGTCAGGGAGTTGGATTCTTCTTTTAAGAAAGATGAAGATGATATTAAATGTTCTATATTGGATGTCGTGAGTAGCGGCTATCGGGGTTAAGGTACCCATTCCATTAAGAATGTATAAAATATACACCCATTAACTTGTGCTTTCATTCGTTTTGAGAAAATTTCGGCAGCACCTCCTCGTCGTTCTCCGAATACACTGTAATAGAAAAGATGATCATTTTAATACTATCAAACATCATTGAAACGAACATCTAATCTATCGTTGTACACGGAGAACCAGCAAAAAGGTACCGACGAAATATCTCGAAACGAATGAAATACACAAGTGAATGCATGTGTTTGCTTTATACATTCCTAACTTATCAACACATGACAAATTTATCGGTTATCATATGATTGAATATTCTGATCATATAAACTATACGAGAGTTGTTAGAACCGAACGATACCTTCCGATATTTAACAATCTTCGTGTAGTTTTATGTCACGACGAATATCGAACATATGTTAACTAATAGACAGGAACTACATCGTGTTTTCATTTTCATATATGATTATCAATGAGAACATGAAAATTTCATATTATCATCGAGTTTCATACACTTAGTTTAAGATTTAATTTGAATTGGTTTTACGTTTACGTATCAATTTCAAGGTTTCGAAGTTTTTGGTTTATGGTACATTTTTTTTAAAATTAAAGGGTTTTTTTAATCGAGTGTAAGATTTTGGATTTAGGTTTGGGATCAGGGTGAGATTTGACATGGGTTCAATATAGAGGAGAATGATGATGAATTAATTTTTGGTCTTATTTGTGTGTGTGTGTGTTTGTGTATGTGTATGTGTGTGTATGCTTGTGTGTCTTTGTATGTGTCTGTGTGTTTCTGTGTGTTTGTGTGTGTATGCGCGTGCGCGCACGCGCATCCTCTAAGCAAACTATTTCTTCCATTTTACTAGATTACACTAAAATACCCTTAACTATTCATAGTTTTTCACTAAACTGCCTTATATTAACTAAATTACTATACATTTCACTAAAACACTCTTAACTATTCTAGTTTTTCACTAAACCACCTTCAAAGTTTAACTAAACGATTTCTCTTAGTAAATTAACTAAATTACCATAAATTTCATCAAAGTATCCTTAGCTTTTGTTGTTTTTACTAAACTATCATTAAAATTTTAAATAAAAAAACCATTTGCTAAATATTACTTATTTACACTAAAATACCCTTAACAATTGTTGTTTTTCACTAAAATACCCTTAACTATTGTTGCTTTTCATTAAATTACCTACAAAAATTCGCTAAATTAACCTAACCCTAACCCTAACCCTAACCATAAACCCTAACCTAACCATAACCCTAGCCTTAACCCTAATTATATCCCTAACGCTAATTAACCCTAACCCCCTAACCTTAACCCAAATCATTAACCTAACCCTAATTAACCCCTATATATCCCGGCCCTAACCCCTAATTAACCCTAACCCCCTAACCCTAACCCAAATCATTAACCCTAAGTCTCACCCTAATCCTAACCCAAATCAGAACCCTAACCCTAATAAAATTATAAGTTAAATTCTTGAAATTGAAAATATCAAATTCAAAATTTATGAAAATTAAATTTAAAATTGAACTAACCTGCGGTGGCTGCAAATCGGGAAGACAGAAGCGGTGGCGAAGCTCAAGGTGGCGAGCGCGGCGGTGAGAAGCTCGATGAGCGTCGGCGGTGAGGAGATCGGTGCAGTCAACGAAGCTCCAGGCGAGGCGTGCATCTAGGTCCGGTGAGGAGGTGGTGGAGATCGTCGGCGGTGGCGACGATCTCCACCACCGGTGGCGAGGAGAGGCCAGGCAGCGGTGGCGGCGAGAGCTAGGGGCGGGAATATTTTTTTTGGGGAGGGAAATAAAAAGGATCGGGAAAAAAAGAATTATAAGGGAATTATCTTCAGTGGGTTATGAGGCCCGCCATATTTTTTATTCGTAGCGGTCACAACCGTGACCAAATTTTTTATAACCGTGACCAAAAGTTGGTCACGTGTCTAACCTTGACCAAATACCCATCACTACTGGGCACATTTGTAGTAGTGGTTCAAGCTTTCATACAAATAAAACTTGCCATAATCAAAAAGGCTAGCCGGTCGACCTCCAGTCGTTTATAATGCAAAATACAATCAAAGAATTTAACTTATAATTTTTGAACAGAGCAGCAAACTCATTTTCAGTTGATATAACAAATGAGAGGTCGTCAGTTCGATTTCTGTAAGGGTCACATCAAAAAAAAAAAAAAACCCAGCTGCATGCATCTCACAGGGTAACTGACATTTACAGTAATTTGGAGACTATATAGGTAGGGTCATAGAGATTTGCACATCTCCATATCTTAAGCTAATAAACTAAGGTATTAAGACTAAACATGGAATTTGTTTGGAAGGAGAATGAAACACAATCTAAGGGGCGTTGACTTTAAAGGGAGATTCTGTATGCAGCCGTGCAGTTGAATACTATAAAAATGAGACCAAAGGTCATATGAAGCATGGTGTGCCACCTACATATGAATATGATCACTTATATATATAGTCGGCAATGATAATGATTTTATTTTTTCTTATCTTAATTATTGGAACTGGGGTCTACAGAAATTTTAATAGCTTGATGTTGTTAGGAGCTGCAGCCTTTCTCATGTTGTTCACACTGGTCACAAAAATTCTAGAAAATTGAAGGGTAAATTGTTGAAAAGTCCCCGGCCCATAAAAGACCTTTTAAAAAGTCCCTGGTATTTTCTAATCAGAGATAAGGGAACTATTTTTAAAAATCTTGGTCTAAACATCCCTTGGCCCAAAACCAAGCAAGACCTGAATATTATATTTTTGTGGATGGAGGAAAAAAAACCCATTCAAAATTCTCTTACTCTGTCGCTCGAACTCAGAGAACCCATACCTCTCTTCGTCGCCGTCGCCGTCCCCGTCTTCATCGCCGTTGTCGCTCTCGTTGCAACCTCGCCTCCCCAAGTCGACACCAAAACTTCCCGTCCCAAATCGCCTCTTGTCATCGAAAACCCTAATCCTAGAGCCCCCGCCCGTTCTCTCGTCGGCCCCAAGTCGACACCAAAACTCTGGACCTTCGCCACCTTCTCATCGGCCTCCTAGACCCTCCTCCTCTGTCACGAGACAACTTCATCACCATTACTCTCTGCAGAATGGATCCTAAATTAAAGGATAAGACGGCTAAATCGACATTGAATTTGAAATTGGTGGAAAAGATGTCGGCTAAATCAGTGGCTCCAAAATTGGAGTTAACGACGTCAAATAAATTGAAAGCTTCAGAGAAATTGACAGCGGCCGAGAAATTGACAACGATGAAGATACGAAATAGGTAAAATTGATACCCTTTCTATTAATCTACATTGCAATTCGAAGTTATTTCTTTTCTAAAACATTGTGAATATCATGTCCATTCTTGATTTTTGGGTTTGTAAAATTGGATATTACAGTGGATTGTTTAGATTATGTATGAAAATGAAAATGAGAACTTGCTTGTATTATAGGTAACATTGCTTAAATTCTCATCTTCATCATACTATTTGTTATTGCTAGGATATTATAAGCAAATGATTTGATGTTACAGTCAAGTGTTTGGATGATACTAAACATGAGCACTTGCCTATAATATCTGTAAAGTTTCCTGTAACTTCTATAATGTTGTTTGTAATATCTACAAAAGTTGCCTGTAACATGTACCAAAATTGCTTACATGTTACAGACAATTGCTTACAAGTTACAGACAACTTCATCGATATTAGAGGCAGGTGTTTATTTTCATTTTTTGTTGGCAACATAATACAGGTAAATTATTTGCCTGAAACATGTAAGTAGTTGCCCGTAACTTCTATAAAAGTTGCATGTAACATCTAAATAGTTACCTGTAACGTGTAAGCATTTGCACGTAGTTTCAAAGCAGTTGCATGTAGTTTCTAAGCAGTTGTCTATAATTTTCAGTTTAAAAAATTGATAGCTATGGTTTAATATTTAAATTTGGTTTTCCGCAGAAGAAATATAATGTCTTTGTTTTGTCTATACCCTAATAAAGTCTTCATATAATTTTCCTTCGTATCTTTGTACATTTTAGTATTTCTTATATTGGATAAGATTAGAAAAAGGTAATTTTGAGTTTAAAAATAATAAATGTAATTTTTAGGAGAAAGAAAAGAATTTAAATAAAATTATTGGATTTTTAAAGATTTGTTTAAAAAGATGGATATTGGAAAAAGGAATTATTTCTGAGGTGAAAATGGTTGGAAATGAGCAAGTATCGATTTAGAATTTTTCAATAAAATTTCCATATTTTTAAGGTAATTAAAATTATTTTAAAATAATTTTCATAAAAGAAAATTCAATTTAAAAAGAGTTTTTAGAAAATAAAAGAAAAACGATAATAATAACAAAACCTATTTTTAAACCGGGCCCCATGTTGGATATAGTGTCCTCAAGACAATTATTGTGATTGCGGGATGAAAATTACTTAATTGAATGAGTACCTATATGGAGAACAGTCTTGCTCGAGATGATAATATGCTATCTGGTTGGTCTTTATCTTAACATGTGTATACATTTTACTCATTATTACGTATCGCTAATACATGTTGATAAAGTCCGTAGAATATTTGCTTGACTACCAGAATTATGATAGGGATCATACTAATCGGGCATGGTTAATCCATAAGCACATCCTTCAATATTCCTAGTCGTAGGAGTATCGAGAATGGGTATGGTACTCCAGTTTAAACTAGTGTATACGTTTCTTGACCCCGTATGGGGCGATGGTTGATCCCATAGCATTGGTATTTGACACCGGAGATTGTATACAGGTGCTTATTAGGTTATGAGTTACATTGGATGGACTCATCGAGAACTCCGAGATGACATTATACTTATCGTCAGATAGCGGTTCTCTGGTGACATGAGTACATGGTAGTTTGTAGACCTGAGATCATCATAGTGTCTTGTCTGGTTCCCATTGTGCTTTGATTACAACCCTACCATATCTTTGAAAAGCCATGCAAACAGATTTTAGTTGGGTACAGTCCCGATCCAGATGGAGGCAGTGAGTGATTGGAAGGGATTCAGCTATCACGGTATAGGGAATTTATGTCGCGCTGTGCACGATTGGCTATAACCATAAGTTCCTGGCCAGAGCAGATGAGATTTACTTATAAGTGTTATCGGTAGTTTCTCGGTTAGTTATGAGCTAGACATCGACATGACTTATCGGGTTATTGGGGGTCTGACGGATACCGCCCCCGAGCCCGGTATGTGACACTCTCAGATGAAAAGACCGGAATGTACGGTGAATATCACTGATAGGCTCTACAGGGTACGGACGAGCTTGCTTGTTGACCTTACTTTCGTTCAATACCTGGACAGCCGTTACATGGATCTAGTATCGATGAACTACTTATAGGCTCTGTAGGGTACAGATGAGCTTGCTTGTCGACCTTACTTTAGTTCAATACCTAGGTAGTCATTACGTGCAGCTAATACCACTGAAGTACTTGTAGGTTATCTCGGTGGGGGATTCATCTGAAAATGTTTCAGATCAATCGGATACGATCATAACCTACTGCCAGTATATTATCGAGTCTTTAGAGTTCCACACAGAGAATTTTCCCAGCTCAGGAGAAACGGTGTAGAGTGCGTATGGTGATACGTGCAGGAGTCCGATTAATTACGTGTATTGGATACACAAATTTTAATCGGACGTTTGATAATACTAGCCGGTATTTTTAGAAAACAAGATTATTAAATCAGTGTTGATTTCATATATATATATATATATATATATATATATATATATTACTGGTATTATGTTTGGTTTACTTTTTCCCTCTCTTTATATTTTTGCATTTTGATGCGTATAGAAATTAATATGTTTACATATTAATATTCTATATTCTTTTTCTTTTCTTTTCTTTTCTAAAGCCATGTGATGGCATGTTGCGGGAAGGGGTATACCTAACCAAGTTTAGGTGACATGTGGAGGATAGAAGGATGGGAGCTATATCTGTAGAGTTTACTCTCTCATTTTGTAGGTAAGGCTTCATTTTACTTCCTCCATTCTCTCTCCTCATTTTCCTCTTTACAAATGAAAAGAGAGAAAAAGAAACTAAAAACATTTTAGATCCCTGGTTCCTAGCAAGTTTAGTGATCATGTTGCTACATCAAGACCATCTCAAAGTGAAGCTAGAGCTTAAACTTGGTTCTCTCGCGTGGATCATCTTCAGCAAGTCGGTTAGCGAGCAAACTTGTTCCCGGAGGACTCGGAGCCTAGACAGGGTTTTCCACGATTAAGTGGACACGCTACAAAGATTGTAACTTTCTTAGACCCTTTCTTGGTTTTGTTTTGTTCTCTTATGTTTGGCTAGATTTAGTGTTTTGGGTTGATTCTAGGGTTTTTGATGCAATAGCTCTCTAGATTTTTAAATTATTCACTCTGCTGCATTTAAAATCACTACTAGACAGCTATAGCATCCTAACGATGGTATCAGAGTCGTCCCAAAAGACTTTAACTCGTTTGAATGAAGTTATAGTTTCGGATCAAGAAAACTTTCCGACTTTTCTATTTCTAAGTTTAAGCCTATGTTCGAATTTTAAAACTCCACCTGAAATTTTTTTGATAGGTGTCATTGTGATAGGTATGGTTTAAAATTGATATGACTTGAACTTGGAGGCCAGACTCTCTGGTCTGGACGACCAGGTCGGCTAGACCAATGAGACTGGCCCCAAGTTCTTGCAGAGGCTTAATTACATGGAAACATGATTTTTTGGATATTTCTAAAAGTCACAGATTTTGATTTGATCATTTTTGTATTCGTGGGATGTCCGGAAAGGTTTTTGATCGAAACGGTAGCATCGTGTTTGCTTCACATTTAAAGATATATATTGGTAAACGTCGCCTAATTTCTATATGATCAATTAGACGGGGTTGCATATTAGTTATTTGCGATATTTGCGATATTGTGATTGTTGTTTTGATGGTTAAGTTGGATCGTCGTGATGAAAATACACTCATGTCAGATGCTTGTATAACTGTTATATTTGTATTTCATTTATTTGGGACGTGTGGTCGACATGCTGCCATCGTTTGTATATTCTTCTATTGGGACAAGGCCTGGTTCCGGTCGATATTATCGTTGTATATATTTTGATTCTTGTACTAGGATACCCCGCGATGAAGCGCTCGAGTCATCGGATTCTAGGATATAAAGAGTGGTCATCTCAAGGAGTTGAGACCCGGGTCACCTTACTCTAGTATTGGCGGTGACTCGCCGTGTTTGTAGGGGGTTAGGTTTGACCTATGGAGGAGTGCTCAAGTTACCGGGTTCTAGATAGCGCTGGGTAGCTCACTCTTGATCTTGAGTGCGGGTTACTTCACTACTAGGATTGGCGGGTGTCTTGCCGCGCTCGTAGGGGTCTTGGAATGATGATGTACGGGATATTCACACGACCGTGGAACTTCATGTTTTGTTTATGGCTCAAATCGAAACATGGGATTCCTAGTATATCCGCTTTTCCATATTCTGTGATGTTGATCAGCATGCCTGTGTCGATGATTATCATTCTTGAGATGACTATTTATATATGATATATATAAATAAATACTTCTATATGGTTTTCATCCGCGCTAGCCCTGTCTTCGACATGCCGTAAGTTAAGTAACCTTACGGTGAAGACCCGAGACCCAATAGCGAATGCGGATGGCATATAATCGCATTGTATTTTCGTTGTTTCTGGTGTGATAAGATGTTAAATGATGGAACTACATCAATATAATTAATAAAGGAAAACAAAACTAAAATACGTTGTTGAAACCAATCTATTTTTTCAAAAGAAACTATAGCTGTTTGCTTTCGCTTTACATAGAGATATTCGGTTAGGAATATCCTGTACATCATTTTATGAGGAAAGTGCCTTGATCCCTTCGCGGGGAGTTCACTCTTGGGAAAAAATTTATGTTACTATAAACATGCAAAACCACTCGGTTCCTTCAATGATATTAAGTTTGTTATATTAAAGGTTTTCTTCAAAACCAGCCATAGCTCTCTGTTATTTCAAGAAGTAGAGTACTTAATATTCGTACTACGTATGTTGGCCTTTGTCAAAGCATAGTGTACAGTAGCTAAGTGACGTCTTCATACTTGCTTTTTATATGATTGGTTAGGACAGTCATTTGACTATATTGGCCTTTGTCAAGGGTATGTGCTGGTAGGTCTAAATCAATCATGAAATGAAGTGTTGAGCCTGACTTGCGACTTATGACATCTTGGCCTTTGTCAAGGTCATAAGCCGCTTGGGGCAAAAACCATAACAGGAGTTTCAAGAGTTGAAACTTGCAATATCATTGCATATCTTCTATGGAGTGGGGTGACATGTTGGCCTTTGTCAAGGTTACCATGCCATTATAGTTTGGATTCCGATTCGCACTGTGAATAATAGATACTCTTAGGAGATTTTCACGTCACAAATAGCTAACCTATTAGGTGTCTAGAAAGGAATTAATGGGGTTATGCCTCTGCGGAAACATGGTTATTAAATTGGGTCTGTACGAAAGTACGGGGGACCTCCATCGGAGTACCAACAATGACCTGGATGAACGGTTAGCGAACTTGTAGGTGCACAAGATCCCGGCTAGTTCTTCTTTTAGGGTTTGAAGGAGAATTCGAAAAAATAGTAGGATCCATCATGATTAGATAAATTAATAAACCAATCTAATCTTGATAGAGTGCACACCGAGTGTTTCTTTTCTCTCTCTAGCAGCGACCTATGACTGACCTTAAACTAAAACTCATAAACCAAGTTAACTGAAGCTTTTTATAATTATTGGTTTTAGAATTTCATGATTGCCCTAATTCACGACGAAGTTGCATATGTCCTTGCTCTCCTACTTCCACTTTGTTTATTCCAGAGCCCTATTGATTGATCGTTTGGAAGTGTGTGTAGTAGTAACCGCAATCAATAACATTGTCGCGTGTAGCTAGCCGAGATGAGTACGGGTCGTCCGTAGGGATGCGTGGAAGTTTTAATCTTGCTTTAGACGAGTTGATGAGAAGAAGAAAGGAGAATAGTTGTAAATTCTAGATCTTTGTTAAACACGGATGTAGAATTTATAGTTTTAAGATCTAGTTTAAATACGGATATAGATTTTATAAGGAGAAGGATTGTAGGGTTCGTTCGGATTTAGTAGTCATGGATGACTAATAAAGATGACTCGTTTTATCTTTTGATAGATTTAAAAGTAGATTGATAGTAATGAGTGAGGATTAGGATTCTTGAAAGAAACTAAGGTTTCCCCACTATTGACCTTTGTCCCTTCATTGATCTCTATTCATGTCTAGCCCTTAACAATACGATTGTCAATCTAATCTCAAATCGTGGTCAAGACTATCAATAAATTGATAGCGCGCCCGATTAGGATGTTAACAATTCGTTTGCTAAAGTTTATAAACTTCATAAGACTTAAAAGAAGTTAAAATATTTTCTCATCTATTGTTCTATCCTAATCCTACGAACCCTATCAAACGGAGAATTACTCGTGCATGATGGAGATAGAAGAAGAAAGGATAGATAAGGAAATCATAATGCAGAATTTAAATACAAAATAATTAATCTAATGATCTACCTTTATTAATCAACTTCACAAGTACAAATCTTATGAGTTTAGATTACAAGAAGAAGAAGAAGTTGCTCTCAATCTCTGCCTCGTAGAAAGTAGATGTTCCGTCAATATTCACGTCGCTTTATCACGTCGAATCGCGGACCAGTCGTGGATCTCTTGTTCTTTGATGATGATTTTCTTCGTGTTAAAGGTAATGATTTCTAGTTTTAGCCCTCGGTCCTATTTATAGTCACAGAAGATATAAACCTTAGATGTCATATGCGATGGTTTGTTGAAAAGATCTTACCCACAAAATCCTAAACCCTAACTCTACATAATGGCGGTGGATCCGCCGCAAATTGCATGTTTTGGCCGCGGAACCGCGGTGGGTTGGAGGATTTAGTTGATGAAAATTCTTCTGTAGCATCATATTGACACATGGAGATTATTGTGATATTTGGAATCTTCATATCTTCTTTGAGTTTCTGCCAGTATTGATTTTACGATTTTATTTAACTTTATCAGCAGATTTTTGATTCTGACATCTCGATATCCCGATCTCCTGACCTGAGCTAAATCTTGCACAATATCTCTATGAATAATATTAGTAATATTTGTTATAGAGATATAATCTTAATCATTTTATATGGTAATAAATCTTTTAAGCAATTTGATTAAGATTATTTGATATGATATGCATAATAAAAATATTATATGCATATATTTTCCTTCATAATGTTAATTATAATATATAAACATATGGTAAATAGTATTTTGCAGATAAACCCCAAATATGTTCTATATTTATAATAAACACCTTTAAATATTTAAGAAAGGTAAGGAAAATATTATATCAAATATGCGATATTTTCGACTGAACAAATACCCCCAAACTTAATTTTGATCATCCCAAGCAAACTAGTTATTCAAGAGAGGGAGAAAAAATAAAAAATAAAAACCTAAGTAGCACACTTTCGTAGGCAACACGATTATACTGAGCATGTGCAACATGCCGTTAAACCTATACGTGTCTTTAGTAGGAGGAGTGTTGACTCCTGAGGGTTTTAAGCGGATTATACCCACAAAATCCTATAATAAAACAAAGAAAATGAAAGTTACGTAAAAAAATAAGAACATATAAAATAAAGAACTTGAAAATAAGAGTTTTTAACTACACCAGCTTTTCAGTTGTCATGAGCCATATCTTTGGTCATGAAAAGATATTAGAAATCACATCATTTCTCAATAAAACATCGCATTTAGTCTTCCACTCTATCTCTCTTCCAAACATCGATCATATACCCCTATGTGTGTGTAAAAAACATCCCTACACTTAGAGAATTCAATTCAAGCTATCATACTCTTGTCCATCTTCCTTAGTACTTTTTAGTCGGTGAATATTTTAGATAGAATTGCTCACACATTCTTCATGCGACCGTTAATACTTCTTGAGATACTAACCAACCGATTACCAAATGTGCTCGCTTATTCAGGTGCAATTCCTCATCTTACAACACCTAAAGCTTAGCAGTGACTCCCAAACCAGTTAGTTTAAGGCACTAGGTGATAAAGCACCATCGCTATATTTTTTTTATGCTGCCTTAAGTAATTACAAAACCAGTGTTCATTTTTTTCACCACCACTTATATTTTTTTCAATACCAAGGCTTTTAGACAAGAGCATTTCAAGGTATCCTCTACTATCTCAAGTTTCAAGATGTTTGCAAGTGCGTATATTAGGGTATCAACGTTCAAATGATAGGCGTCAAGAATAGAGATTATTTTTAAGACTTAATTTTATCCTCAGATTAGTAATTTCCTTTATCTTACTAACCTTTGGAACAACAGCTCATAACTACTTATTACTAGCTTCGTTTAAGAAAACATCTAACTTTCTTGATTTTCTCAAACTATTCCTATCTTTCATATGTAATTTTTCACTTTCAAACTTTCATTATCAAAACATTTTGTACTTATATTTATGATAATGCAAAACAATGCGTGAATAAGCACAAACCTCCCCCAAACCTGTTTGCAGCAGTGTCATCACTGATGCCATCTGTTAAGCATAAAAAAACCTGTAGACTTGGAAGGAAAAGTTAGTAACGGGGACATGAATAAATGGCAGTGAAATTCTCCCCCAAACTTATTTTTGGCTCAAAATTATGTAAAAATTTATTTTTTTTCAAGAGCCAAAAGTTTTTTCTCCCCTCCGACTTAAGTAAAATAGTATTAAGCATTTAAAATTATGATGGGGGGTTAAAGTTATTGGTCTGTGCAAAGCTATACAAAGACCAAAAGTCAACACCAACCATTCAAAGATTTTATCAATGTAGCACCAAGGTTGGTAGAAGAACATGTCACCTATCGATGTGAAGAAGTGGGGAGGGGATAAGAGGTGTAATAGAACGGGCTTACATCTCGGTTTATAGAGACGAAACAGTGATGGTGGATTACTCGCATTCTCGTTCTTGATAAGAAGAAGAGTTGGCGGTTCAACTTTTTTGGGTTGGGGTTGATTCATCACAACTCCCATGTTTTCTAAGAATGCGAGTTCTTCAGCGAAGATTTCTTCAAAGCTTTCATCGATATCCTGAATAATAATCTTATCGGAAAGAACATGATGATACTCGGAATCCATAAAAGGTTCATGTTTAGTATTAGATGTTGACCCAGACAGCTCGATAGAAGGGTCCGTATGCGTATAATAAATAGCAGGGTCAAACAACAACGTACTAATGAAGTCAACATTAGTATCATGAAGTTTTTCAAGTTCGCTGCTATCGGAATCTATCGTTTCGACAGAAAATACTTGAGCATAAGGTTCGGAGGGTTCACTTCCCAACTTGTAAATGTTAAATTCAATTGACATCTTCCCGAAGAATATGGTCATAGAGCCATTACGACAATTGATTATTGCGTTGGAAGTTGCAAGAAAAGGTCGACCTAAAATCACCGGAATTTGGTTTCATGGGTTCGCCACAGGTTGTGTATCTATAACGATAAAGTCTACAGGAAATATAAATTCCCCGACTTTGATTAACACATCCTCTAGCTCATCCCTAGGTAGGGTGATAGATCGATCGGCCATCTGAAGAGTGCAGTGCGCCGATTTTAACTCTCCGATTCCTAATTGCTCATAGACAGAATACAGAAGTAACTTAACACTAGCACCTAAATCGAGTAGAGCATGATTGGTATTTTTATCCCCAATAGAAATAGATATTATAGGACTTCCGGGGTCCTTTCGTTTCTTGGGTATTTGTTGGTTAAACGCAGTTCTCATATTACTCCTAAGAAAACTTTTTTAGGCACTTGAATTTTTTTCTTCCTAGTGCACAAGTCTTTTAGGATTTTCACATAAGAAGGAACTTGTTGAATAGCATCTAGGAGAGGAATATTTATGTTAATTTTCTTAAAAATTTTCACAATCTTCTCTATTTGTGAACTTGGTCTGTTTCCCCTTAATCTGTTTGGATTAGGAGCTTTATCAATAAGAGTTGGGTCTAACATTGGAGAAGATTGTGGGGATGGAATGGATCCCAGAATTAGAGTTGGGATCGTGTTAGATTGACTCGAGAAAGTGGGCTGAGGGTTTGAGCCTAGGGGAAAATGGAGAATAGGCTCGGAAGAAGGTGGTGGACTAGACGAAGTAGGCGAAGAAGTAGAAGCCGGAGTATCAATAATATCATTGACATCAACGCCATCAACATGTTCACCCACTTGGTTGTTCAGCACTCTTTCCGATCTCAACGTAGTTACGGCACTCACATTATAACTTTGTGAGTGGTCAGGATTCGGTAGGGGTTGAGATGGAAGTTTCCCTTTCTCTCTCGCACTCATTGTGACATTTAACTGTGCATATTGTGCTTCTATCGATTTTATGCTTTCATCGTGGGAAGCGGTGTTCTGCATTAACGTTTGGATAGAAGACGTTAAAGTATCCATCTTTCGCATGGAATGTTTAATAAACGTATACACGCTTCGTTCGAGTGCGGGGAGTTTTTTGGTACCAGCCGTTTGGAAAGAATCATTAATCGGTGCAGAATTGTTGGCTAGATTTTGAAAAGTTTGCGATTGAAAGGGGTGCTGACTCTGTGGTGGTGGCTGCTGTTGCTGTGGAGGAGGTTTTTGATAGTTGCTTAGGAACTGGTTTTGATTTTGAGTTTGGTTTTGGTTCCAAGCAAAATTAGGATGATTCCTCCATCCCTGATTGTATATGGAAGAATAAGGATCGTTTCTAGGTCGTTGCTGAAAAGTAGCATTAATTTGTTCTTGACCTTGAAATGGTGGACTCAAAGAACATTCTTCTGTCAAATGTGATGGGTTGGAACAGCAACCACACACGGTTTTACGGAGCGTAACCTGGTTTAGGGAGGCTGAAGAGAATTTTTTTCTATAGCGTCGAGTTTCCTTTGTATGACGACCATTTTGGCTTTCACTGCGATGGAAATATCAAGCTGATGGATACTTCCCCTAGACGATATTGTTCTAACGCTTTCCCACTGTAAAGTTTGTCCAGGAATTGCCAAGCTTCCCCTTCATCTTCAGACATGAAATGACATTGACAAATGGATTCAAGCATCTGTTTTGTCGCTGGATTAACACCCTCATATATAATGCGGCAAAGTTTTCATTTATCAATTCTATGATGGGGGCATTGTAGAAGAAGATCCTTGAACCGTTCAAAGCATTTCCAGAATGGTTCGTTGGGAAGTTGGGTAAACTGGTTAATCTCGTTTCGAACACGGGCGGCCTTATGATTGGGATAAAATTTCTTAAGGAATGCTATAACGAATTCATCCTAATTGGCAATAAAGTGTGATGCAATGTTATAAAGCCATTTTTCTGCTAGATTGCACAAAATAAAAGGGAGAAGACATAATCTCATAGCATCCATAAAAAGTTATGATGTACCCATCATTGCGCATACGTTTTCGAATTTGGTTATGAAAACGTATGTGTCTTCAGACTTAAGCCCATGAAATTTGGGCAACAGTTTGATGAAGTGTGGTTTAATTTCAAAATTATCCCCATTGGCTGGTGGAATAGATAGACAAGTAGGAATGGGTCTACGCATCGGGTAGCATCTTTCTTGGAGAGAGATGTGCGGTGGATTCTGCGCACCTACGGGTGGTGGCAGAGTGGTAGTGGTAAAATCTGATGGAGAACCGTCCATCTTGGTTGATGTGGTGGATGGAGGGGAAAAGAAGATGAAAAAGTACCGACTTCGGAGTCGATAGCAAAAACGCGGACAAGACGGGCACTAGAATCCTGTGTCCAGCCAAGCATGCACTAAGTGGGTTTAGCGCATATGGCAGCGTGTAAGAACGATTTAAAAATGGTTTGTTTTGAAAAATTTCGGACGTGAGACAAATCATACAAAAATGCACAAGCAACCCTAGAACTAAGGTCACATAGGTCAAGTCACTAGACCGCTCATAAACTTTTAAAGGACAAGCCGCAGGATCAATCCTCTACCACCTCTTTATCACTCTTGTGGCCAGTGGGAGGTATCCGCTATATGAATCACCGAAAACAGCGGGCCTAATTAAGTAACCACTTTCCAAGACACGCTTGCCTAGACACCACAAAAGAAATGAGAATAAGCGATAGATTACCTATGACCTTCCTCTATCTTAATTGAACGCAACTGGCCTTAGAGTCTTGGTCTAGATATTTTTTTAATTAATGTAGGGTGATGCAGATGCTCGTTTTGTGATTTGTGGGGCCTAGGAAGGGTGATGAAATCCCCACCTAACAATTTGAATTTTGGTCTTGCCCCTTAAAGTCCGTATTAAAATATGCACAAACAAACCAATTACAAAACACGCAAAAGGAATTTTTAGCGGCGATATTTTGCAAAGAATCCTGCAGAAAAATCAAATTATTGGATCTTAGAGGAGAGAGAAAGAGTTGTGGAAGTTACCAGAGGATTTGGGCTAGGCAAGTCCACCAAGTGGCCGCGCTTCCGCGGTTAAATCAACAATATTGAGGCGGTTCCACCGCAAAAAAAGAGGGTTCTCTTGACAATTTTCCACTGTGGCCTCTTTTGCTCCTCTGGTCCTCTCTGAAGGTCTCTGAATCTCGATTTCCTCGTTCAAGTGACTCCAGATTCCCTCGCAAAAATTCGCACAATAATCGTTAAATACACAATTTGCTGTTTTGTTTTATTTTTATGATATGGATCGAATAAGAATTCAAGCCGAATAACAAGAAAAAAAATTACGCACGTATTCCCGGCAATGGCGTGTCACGCCCCGCTTCCCAGAGTACGCAAGATTTGGGCACGTGACATAGCCAACCATGCTACCTGTGGGTAGGAAGTATCCATCCACAGTCACATTACGGTTGTAAGGATATCAAGAACAAGATAAAACTAAACTAATACATGTCCAAATCCATAATAACAGGAATCAATAAACAACAAGTGCGGAAGCTAATGATCCAATACAATGAATAAACAGTATGTCCCATAATGCGGGCTCACATCTGGAAATGAAATGACATAAATAAACTAAACTCTAAAGAACTCACAGTTCAGCCTGCTGGCTGAAGTACTCCTGCTCGGTCGACGACAAAGGTACGGAATCTGGGCCATGCAAAACCCAGACGTCAGCGCGTCATGATATCAAGTATATAGCATAAACATGGTAATAAACAATGCAAGTATGAACATGAATAAAGCGGCAATAAGAAATAACAAGCAGGGTAATGTGCACTGGTGACTAAACTGTCCTATCAGGTTTTCTACTCTATAGTCTTTGAAACCAATTGATGAATCGTCGATGTAACTCAATAGTATCCCGTGCGTGCCCGGGACCACGGTCATGACCCTCGGGCTGAGTCCGAGACGTGCCGCTAAGCAGTAAAAGGTAGTAGGATGGACGAGTGATGTCAGCATCATCACTCCCGGACTGGCCAAGCCCGTAAGACTGATCAGAACAATGTATCGAACTGTTGAGTTACAAGTCGGTTTCACCTTTGATTTCCCCATACCCCCAAACTATGTATGTCAGGTCAGGTATTCAGTAGTCACGGACTAATGCCAACAAAGTCAAGTAAAGGTAGGTCTGTCTGGATCGACAGCAGGAATGGTTAGGTTTGCCGGCATTAGGCATGAAATCAGGGAACAAGTAATGTCATGGTACAACAGGATGAGTCGGTATGTATGTATATGTTAGGTGTAGCAGGGTCAGGTCAATATGTCGTGCAATCGGGTAAGTGCTCACAACAGGTATACAATCAATTATGAATATCAGCAGGAAACAGTATTTAACCACAATATTCCATATAACTACAGTGATGATTATATTCTCTCATTAACATGTTCGATCATCTTTAGGGTGTAATAGCCACAAGGTAAAGCAATATTCACACTTATAAAGTAAGGAACTACATGAAATTATACTACATGTAATAATTGTCTCAAGGATGGTTTAACGATTCAAGCAGATATGATTCAGTCGTTTTATTTAGTTAAAGCATGGATTGATGTGGGTTAATTAATTACGGGGAAACGGTTGTAACGATTCCATTATGAGGATAACAACAACATTACGATGTCAAATGCCATCATTAAAGTACAGTATTAAATAGTGTGAAATAAATTGCGTGGCAAGACTAGATCTCGCACGCTAGCATGTTCAAGCAAGTATTCAGATACTTGCCTCGACGGTCTGCAAACGGGAACACGGATGCGATGTCGACAGAAAACGCGATAGGAAAGCACGGGCTACGGATCGAGTCCCAACAGAGGTCAACGGGATCACACGGACTAGGGGGCTTCGCTGTAGCGTCGAGTTCGCCAAGACGGCACGGTCGGATCCGGCAGTAAACAGAAACGACAAAGTTAGCAAACCTAAACTACGCATCCAAAAAATACGGACCAGCGGAGGGATTGTACCAAGAGGAAGCACAAGGAAGACTCACCGAGAAGAAACAGGGTGCAAACACGATGGCTCGACGGCACTGGATCGCCGGCGAAGCGACGGCGGCGGCTGCAGCAAAGGTGAAGGGCCTCGGGTGTGCAGGGGAAGGTGCTGCGGCGATCTGGAGGAGTGGGGGTCGGCTCTGGTGGTCGAGGGAGAAGGGAGGTGGTCGGAGGTGGCGTCGACGAGGTCGCCGGCGCGTTTCTCCGGCGAACAGCGGGGTAGGCAAAGGATGAAGGCTCGGGTTTGCTGTTCCGGCGAGGGGAGGAGGGAAATGACGACGAGTTCTCGACGAGGGGTGTGAGAGGGAGTCGTGGGAGGCGTCGACGGTGAGAGGAGACGTCGACGGCGAGGGTTGCGAGGGTGGAGGCGAGGTCGGGAATGGGTGCAGTGCGGGAAGGAGCGGGAGTCGTCGGGAGAACGGGAGGAGGAAGGCGCGGGGGTCTCGTGGTGGCGAGGGCGGCGACGGCAAGGTCGCGGGGATCGGCGGTGAGGTCGCGGTAGGCTAGGGTTAGGGTTTGAGGGGGTTTCTCGCGACGAAGATGGGTCGGGGGGCGGCTGCTGCATGGGAAATATTAATAGAGGAAGAGAGAGAGAGAGGTTAGAGAGAGAGAGGGAGATTGGAGAGAGAAAGGAAGAGATTGAGGGAAGAGAGAGAGTGAGATAGGGAAAAATGGAAGGGGGCCCACACTCGAGTTCAGCCTTACTGATTGGCTGATCACAGATGGGGAAAAAGATTTGAATGAGTTGGAAAGATAATTAGTTAAAGGGAAAATATATATTCGTATAAATTAAGTTTTATATATTAAATTGAAACGGGCCCTTTTTGGCGCGAAATGAAACATTTCCAAATCGCGTCCGGGTTGCGCCCAAATGTTCCAAATTCAAATTATATGATTTTAAGCGGGTTCCAAATTTTGAAAAGAGGTGTTAAGTGATTAAAATGCATGCCCCCAAGTCGGACACTTGCACGCGCGCGTAGTCGCCCAAACTTGCCCGTTTAGCCAAACGGAACGGAATCTCGACACGCGGACGCTACCACGCGACTAGTGGCGACGAGTAGGCTAACCTGGACATCTTAAATTTCATTTTCGGAGTTAAAATTTGTTATGTGCTAAAATGACTTAACCGGGTGAAATTTAGCAATAAACACCAGAAATTCAGGAAAATTGGAAAGAGCAATAAACAACCCTCAACTAGTAATATACATAGTATTATTGGGCTCGGGTGTTACATCATACCCAACTACAAAAGAATTTCGTCCTCGAAATTCCAAGAATACAAGATAGCTAACTATGGGAAAAGGTGAGGGAATTTCTGTCGGATCTCGTCTTCTCGCTCCCAAGTGGATTCTCCATGCGATCGATTACCCCAAGAAACTAGCACAAGAGGGATAACCTTGTTCTTAAGAACCTTCTCTCTTCGATCCTTGATTTCAACTGGTCGTTCCTCGAAAGTCAGATCCTCTCGCACAGTCAACTCCGAATGATCCAAGACATGAGTCTCATCACGAACATACCTCCGTAGTTGAGACATATGAAACACATCGTGAACTCCTGCTAATGACGGTGATAACGCCAACCGGTACGATACTTCTCCAACACGCTCCAATATCTCGAAGGGTCCAACGAATCGGGGACTAAGCTTTCCCCGACTTCCAAAGCGAATCATCCCTCTAGTCGGTGATATCTTCAGGAATACCAAATCACCCACGGCGAACTCTAGAGGTCTTCTTGACGTGTCGGCCTAACTCTTCTATCTGTCTTGAGCTGCCTTCATATGCTTCCTGATTGTATTTACCTTCTCGACTGTCTGTACCACCAAATCTGGTCCTAGTAACCTTCGTTCACCAACATCATCCCAACAACCGGCGAACGGCACTAACGACCATACAACGCTTCAAACGGAGCCATCTGAATTGTCGCTTGGAAGCTATTGTTGTACGAAAACTCCACCAGGTGTAGATGATCCTCCCAAGAACCTTTGAAGTCCAAGATGCAAGCCCTCAACATATCTTCAAGGGTCTGGATCGTTCTCTCTGATTGTCCATCAGTCTGAGGATGATAAGCTGTGCTAAACTTCAATCGAGTCCCCAAACTTTCTTGTAAGCTCCTCCAAAAGTGCGATGAGAACCGAGTGTCCCGATCGGACACGATGCTTACCGGTACTCCATGCAATCTGACAATCTCCTGCATGTACCGCTCTGCCAAAGTCTCTGTTGATTGACCAACCCGAAAAGGAATAAAGTGAGCTGCCTTGGTCAACCGATCGACAATCACCCATACTGCATTGTTGCCCTTTGGACTCCGCGGTAAAGCCGTCACGAAATCCATGGTTATATGTTCCCACTTCCATTGAGGAATCGGAAGTGGTTGCAACAAACCAGCAACCCTTTGGTGTTCAGCCTTGACTTGCTGACACACCAAGCACTAAGCCACGAAGCGAGCAATTTCCCGCTTCATACCTTCCCACCAGAAATGCTGTCGAATATCTCGGTACATCTTCGTACCTCCTGGATGTATAGAGTAAGCTGAACTGTGTGCCTCCTTCATAAGCTCTTCACGCACATCTCCTTTTGGCACACACACACGGCTACCATATCTCAACGAACCATCTTCATGGATCAGTAAATCGGTTCGTAGTCCAGCTCCAACCTGCTCTCGAAACTTTGGCAGTCTAGGATCCTGCGATTGCGCCGCTTTAATCTTCTCAACTAAGGACGATTGTACTTGCAACTGCATCAACTGTCCTGTAGCACGCGGTAGCACAACCTCCAAGTCAAATCTCCGAAACTCCTCAATGATCTCTCTGTGTGCAGTCAATAACTGAGTTGCTGGTAACCGACTTAGCGCATCTGGCACGGCGTTAACCTTTCCCGGATGGTACTTAAGGTCAAGGTCGTAGTCGGCCATCAGCTCCAACCATCTACGTTGCCTCATGTTCAACTCCTTCTGAGTGAACACATATTTCAAACTCTTGTGATCCGTAAAGACTTCAACTCTCTCGCCCAGAAGACAGTGTCTCCAAATCTTCAGGGCGAAGATCACGGCTGCAAGCTCCAAGTCGTGAGTCGGATAGTTCTTCTCATGAGTCTTCAGTTGTCTCGATGCGTAAGCGACGACTTTCCCGTTCTGCATCAAAACACACCCTAATCCTTTTCCAGATGCGTCGCTGTGAATCACCAGTCCTCCTGAACCATCCGGTACGGTTAGGATAGGGGCGGTTATCAACTTCTGCTTCAACGTCTCGAAGGCTAATGCACATCCATCTGTCCAAGCAAACGGTACCTCCTTACGCGTAAGCTTGGTTAATGGCTCAGCTAAACGAGCGAAGTTCTCCACAAATCTTCTGTAGTAACCGGGGAGTCCAAGAAAACTTCTTATCTCGGCAACATTCTTTGGAACAGGCCAATCTCGAACTGCTGCCATCTTCTCGGGATCAACGGCGATTCCATCGCCCGACACGACGTGCCCCAGAAACTTCACTTCTTCCAGCCAGAATTCGCACTTACTTGTCTTCGCGAATAATTTCTCTTGTCTCAGCATCGGCAGTGCGATCCTTCTTCTTCACTAAGAGAACTGGAGCTCCCCAAGATGAGTTGCTGCTTAGAATCCATCCCTTCTCGAGTAATTCACCCACTTGTTCCTTAACTTCTTCCAATTCCACCGGTGCCATCGGATAAGATTTCGATACTGGCACTGCACCAAGAATAAGGTCAATCGCAAACTCCACATCTCGCTTCGGCGGTAAGCCCGAAATATCTTCAAACACATCCACAAAGTCGCGAACAACTGCCGGCTCTTCCTTACTATCCACTACCATAGCCGCAAGAATATTGTTCGTCGGCCTAGCCCTAAACTCGACTGGCCCGACAGAACAGCTTTCTCCAATGAAAGTAACTTAGGATGTCCGGGAATCTGGAAATTACCTTCCTTGCCCTACAGTCAATGTGGGCGTGGAAAGTGCTTAGGAAATCCATCCCAAGACAACCTCATAACTGCCCGGATCTATCACCAAGAAATCTGCAAAAAGCTCCCGTCGCAAACAACAACTGTACAATCTCTACATTCCTTACTAGCTATGATTTTCCCATTCCCAGTGTGTATGTCCCAGAAACTAGACAGGGTCGTGCAGGTGATCGAGTGTGTAGTTATAAATTTGGATGACATAAACAATGGGATGCTCCGAAATTAAGTAATGCCAAAGCGGAAAAACCATGAACGAGTAAATTACCTGAATCCTCTTCTCCCGATGCCTTAGCTTCTTCCGTTGTCAACACGAACGCTCGAGCCTGCTGTGGTTCTTAAGTAAGCGGTTCCTGTCCTTGGAACGGTCCCTGCGGAGACTTCTGTGTATCATCCCTTGTGCGAGGCGTCGACGGACAAGCATCAACGGTGTGATCTGCCGCTCCACATCTAAAACAGAGTCCCAGCCTCATACGACACTTCTTTCGCACATGTCCGGGTTTATGGCAGTATCTACAGATCACTCTCCCCTTCCGATCACCCATACTTGTTTTCTTCATTGGTGCCACGCTGCGCCGGTTCACTGGAATACTTCTACGTATGGACGTGGGGTCCAGTGCAAATGCTGGTTCCAGCTCGAGTTGTTCCTTTAGTTTCTCCAGCAATCCCCTTATCACTCTTTGCCTGGCGGCTAAGACCGCATGCCCTGGGTCCATCTCCAAATTCTGACCGGCCATATTCCTGGAAATCAAAGTACCTACATTAGCATGATGATAGTTTTCGAGTATAGATCAAGGCTAGAACTCCAAGATACTTAAATAGAGTGCTGCATTGTATCTATGCCGCGGTATCATAGCCGCAATTACTTAACTCCACCCAAGTCGCCTAAGTCCTAGAGATAACAAGAAGTTAGGTTTTCAAGTTTGACAATGCAAAGTAAGTTTGCATGCCGACATGATCCGGAAAAATGATTCAAGGATGGTAAAACGGTCAAAGTGGCAGGACATGTTTCCTAATCACGGGTATTCTGATTCGTGTATCGGGTGCGATACCCAACTACAAAGAATCAACCCAATTAACCTATGGCTCTGATACCATAAAACCATGTCACGCCCCGCTTCCCAGAGTACGCAAGATTTGGGCACGTGACATAGCCAACCATGCTACCTGTGGGTAGGAAGTATCCATCCACAGTCACATTACGGTTGTAAGGATATCAAGAACAAGATAAAACTAAACTAATACATGTCCAAATCCATAATAACAGGAATCAATAAACAATAAGTGCGGAAGCTAATGATCCAATACAATGAATAAACAGTATGTCCCATAATGCGGGCTCACATCTGGAAATGAAATGACATAAATAAACTAAACTCTAAAGAACTCACAGTTCAGCCTGCTGGCTGAAGTACTCCTGCTCGGTCGACGACAAAGGTACGGAATCTGGGCCATGCAAAACCCAGACGTCAGCGCGTCATGATATCAAGTATATAGCATAAACATGGTAATAAACAATGCAAGTATGAACATGAATAAAGCGGCAATAAGAAATAACAAGCAGGGTAATGTGCACTGGTGACTAAACTGTCCTATCAGGTTTTCTACTCTATAGTCTTTGAAACCAATTGATGAATCGTCGATGTAACTCAATAGTATCCCGTACGTGCCCGGGACCACGGTCATGACCCTCGGGCTGAGTCCGAAACGTGCCGCTAAGCAATAAAAGGTAGTAGGATGGACGAGTGATGTCAGCATCATCACTCCCGGACTGGCCAAGCCCGTAAGACTGATCAGAACAATGTATCGAACTGTTGAGTTACAAGTCGGTTTCACCTTTGATTTCCCCATACCCCCAAACTATGTATGTCAGGTCAGGTATTCAGTAGTCACGGACTAATGCCAACAAAGTCAAGTAAAGGTAAGTCTGTCTGGATCGACAGCAGGAATGGTTAGGTTTGCCGGCATTAGGCATGAAATCAGGGAACAAGTAATGTCATGGTACAACAGGATGAGTCGGTATGTATGTATATGTTAGGTGTAGCAGGGTCAGGTCAATATGTCGTGCAATCGGGTAAGTGCTCACAACAGGTATATAATCAATTATGAATATCAGCAGGAAACAGTATTTAACCACAATATTCCATATAACTACAGTGATGATTATATTCTCTCATTAACATGTTCGATCATCTTTAGGGTGTAATAGCCACAAGGTAAAGCAATATTCACACTTATAAAGTAAGGAACTACATGAAATTATACTACATGTAATAATTGTCTCAAGGATGGTTTAACGATTCAAGCAGATATGATTCAGTCGTTTTATTTAGTTAAAGCATGGATTGATGTGGGTTAATTAATTACGGGGAAACGGTTGTAACGATTCCATTATGAGGATAACAGCAACATTACGATGTCAAATGCCATCATTAAAGTACAGTATTAAATAGTGTGAAATAAATTGCGTGGCAAGACTAGATCTCGCACGCTAGCATGTTCAAGCAAGTATTCAGATACTTGCCTCGACGGTCTGCAAACGGGAACACGGATGCGATGTCGGCAGAAAACGCGATAGGAAAGCACGGGCCACGGATCGAGTCCCAACAGAGGTCAACGGGATCACACGGACTAGGGGGCTTCGCTGTAGCGTCGGGTTCGCCAAGACGGCACGGTCGGATCCGGCAGTAAACAGAAACGACAAAGTTAGCAAACCTAAACTACGCATCCAAAAAATACGGACCAGCGGAGGGATTGTACCAAGAGGAAGCACAAGGAAGACTCACCGAGAAGAAACAGGGTGCAAACACGATGGCTCGACGGCACTGGATCGCCGGCGAAGCGACGGCGGCGGCTGCAGCAAAGGTGAAGGGCCTCGGGTGTGCAGGGGAAGGTGCTGCGGCGATCTGGAGGAGAGGGGGTCGGCTCTGGTGGTCGAGGGAGAAGGGAGGTGGTCGGAGGTGGCGTCGACGAGGTCGCCGGCGCGTTTCTCCGGCGAACAGCGGGGTAGGCAAAGGATGAAGGCTCGGGTTTGCTGTTCCGGCGAGGGGAGGAGGGAAATGATGACGAGTTCTCGACGAGGGGTGTGAGAGGGAGTCGTGGGAGGCGTCGACGGTGAGAGGAGACGTCGACGGCGAGGGTTGCGAGGGTGGAGGCGAGGTCGGGAATGGGTGCAGTGCGGGAAGGAGCGGGAGTCGTCGGGAGAACGGGAGGAGGAAGGCGCGGGGGTCTCGTGGTGGCGAGGGCGGCGACGGCAAGGTCGCGGGGATCGGCGGTGAGGTCGCGGTAGGCTAGGGTTAGGGTTTGAGGGGGTTTCTCGCGACGAAGATGGGTCGGGGGGCGGCTGCTGCATGGGAAATATTAATAGAGGAAGAGAGAGAGAGAGGTTAGAGAGAGAAAGGGATATTGGAGAGAGAAAGGAAGAGATTGAGGGAAGAGAGAGAGTGAGATAGGGAAAAATGGAAGGGGGCCCACACTCGAGTTCAGCCTTACTGATTGGCTGATCACAGATGGGGAAAAAGATTTGAATGAGTTGGAAAGATAATTAGTTAAAGGGAAAATATATATTCGTATAAATTAAGTTTTATATATTAAATTGAAACGGGCCCTTTTTGGCGCGAAATGAAACATTTCCAAATCGCGCCCGGGTTGCGCCCAAATGTTCCAAATTCAAATTATATGATTTTAAGCGGGTTCCAAATTTTGAAAAGAGGTGTTAAGTGATTAAAATGCATGCCCCCAAGTCGGACACTTGCACGCGCGCGTAGTCGCCCAAACTTGCCCGTTTAGCCAAACGGAACGGAATCTCGTCACGCGGACGCTACCACGCGACTAGTGGCGACGAGTAGGCTAACCTGGACATCTTAAATTTCATTTTCGGAGTTAAAATTTGTTATGTGCTAAAATGACTTAACCGGGTGAAATTTAGCAATAAACACCAGAAAATCAGGAAAATTGGAAAGAGCAATAAACAACCCTCAACTAGTAATATACATAGTATTATTAGGCTCGGGTGTTACATGGCGCCATTTGATTGATTGTTTGGAAGTGTGTGTAGTCGTAACCGCAACCGCAATCAATAACGGTGCCGCATGTAGCTAGCCGAGATGAGTACGAGTCGTCCGCAGGGATGCGTGGTATTTTTAACCTTGCTTTAGACGAGTTGATTAGAAGAAGAAAGGAGAATAGTTGTAGATTCTAGATCTATGTTAAATACGGATGTAGAATTTATAATTTTAAGATCTAGTTTAAATACGGATATAGATTTTATAGGGAAAAGGCTTGCAGGGTTCGTTCGGATTTAGTAGTCATGGATGACTAATAAAGATGACTCGTTTTAACTTTTGATAGATTTAAAACTATATTGATAGTGATGAATGAGGATTAGGCTTCTTGAAAGAAACTAAGATTTTCCCACTATTGACCCTTATCCCTTTATTGATCTCTATTCATTTCTAGTCCTTAACAATACGATTGTCAATCTAATCTCAAATCGCGGTCAAGACTGTCAATAAATTAATAGCGCGCCCGATTAGGATGTTAACAATTCTTTTGCTAAAATTTATAAATTTCATAAGACTTAAAAGAAGTTAAAATATTTTCTCATCCATTGTTCTACCCTAATCCTACGAACCCTATCAAGCGGAGAATTACTCGCACATGATGGGGATAAAAGAAGAAAGGATAGAGAAGGAAATCATAATGCAAAATTTAAATACGAAATAATTAATCTAATGATCTACCTTTATTAATTAACTTCACAAGTACAAATCCTATGAGTTTAGATTACAAGAAGAAGAAGAAATTGCTCTCGATCTCTGCCTCGTAGAATGTAGATGTTCCATTGATATTCACATCGCTTTATCACGTCGAATCGCGGACCTATCGTAGATCTCTTGTTCTTTGATGGTGATTTGCTTCGTGTTAAAAGTGATGATTTCTAGCTTTAGCCCTCAGTCCTGTTTATAGTCACAGAAGATACAAATCCAAGCTGTCATATGTGAGGGTTTGTTGAAAAGATCCTACCCACAAAATCCCAAACCCTAACTCTACATAATGGCGGCGGATCCGCTGCAAATTGCATGTTTTGGCAGCGGAATCACGGTGGGTTGGAGGATTTAGTTGATGAAAATTCTTCTGTAGCATCATATTGACACATGGAGATTGTTGTGATATCTGGAATCTTCATATCTTCTCTGAGTCTCTGCCAATATTGATTCTACAATTTTATTTAACTTTATTGGCATATTTTTGATTCTGACATCTCGATATCCCGATCTCCTGACCTGAGCTAAATATTGCACAATATCTCCATGAATAATGTTAGTAATATTTGTTATAGAGATATAATCTTAATCATTTTATATGGTAATAAATCTTTTAAGCAATTTGATTAAGATTATTTGATATGATATGCATAATAAAATATTATATAAATATTATAAGCATATATTTCCTTCATAATGTTAATTATAAAATATAAACATATGGTAAATAGTATTTTGCAGATAACCCCAAATATGTTCTATATTTATAATAAACACCTTTAAATATTTAAGAAAAGTAAGGAAAATGTTGTATCAAATGTGCGATATTTTCGACTGAACACCGATGTATCACATAGAGGGATCCATATTACTTGGAATGGCCATCTCGTATAGTTAGATACTGTTTACCGCAGAAAACCGGTCAGATGGGCTGCTGTAGAACGTCTTTCCTGAATTTGAGGGCAGATACATAGGTTTGATCCATCCACCTCTCCGAAAACACTAAGTTGATCTATAGCACCATAAATCGGAGATTTGGATGAATACGACCGATGTAGCTGACTTTCAGATTCTCTCTCATGGATGAGAGGTTTATTGATTGTGGAGACGGATATTTCCTGCAAGCGCAAGCCCATGCGGTTAACTACGTTCTCGCATAGCGATAACAACTTTTAGCTTCACCAAGCTTTGTTTCGTATGTGTGTTTTAGGTTTTGTTTATTTTGGATTGCCCTTGGATTGTATACGGAGATTAATTTATGTCGTTGCCCGTAGGGCGCGGATTAGTCCAAATCCGTATATATTTTAGATTTGGGTCAAGCATTTTCTTAACGAGGTCCACGTTGGTGTCTTGATTTACCAACAGGGACGCATTTCTCACATTTGTGAGGTACATAGGTTTACATACTTGTATATGCCTCATCGAAGGATCGCTAGTCTTACTTGAGAACTATGATCAACTTAGATGATTTTTGGGTCAAGCATTTTCTTAACGAGGTCCACGTTGGTGTATTGATTTGCTAACGGCGTTGAACCTAAGTTGCATTTCTCACACTTGTGTGGTCCGTCAGTTCACGGGATACTTAGGCTTTATCTAAGGACCATTAGTCTTGTTTGAGAATAAAATCAACTTAGCAAGTTTTAGGGTATAGGTGCTGCCTAGGGACTGTTCCCTAATAAAATATCAGGAAATAGCTCAATGAGGTATCACGTGTTCACACGTGATAGTTTCCTGTGATCTCTACTTTATAGAATTAAATTCTAATCAAACAAAAATGTAACAAAACAACTAAGGAAAGACCCCAATGGGGCATCACGTGCTCACACGTGACCAAGGGTCACGTGCTGACACGTGATGGTCGCATAGCTCTGTTAAAAGGCAGAATTAAATTCTAAATAAAAGAGGGTCACGTGCCCACACGTGACAGGTCCCTTAGCTCTGTTAAAAGGTAGAATTAAATTATGAATAAAAGAGGGTCACGTGCCAACACGTGACAGGTCCCTTAGCTCTTTAACTGATAGAATTAAATTCTATTTCAATGATCAAACATTTGGATCACGTGCCAACACGTGATGGGCTTTAAAAGCCTTCTGAATTAATAGAATTAAATTCTAATTAAGGGAAATCAAAGACCCTAACTGGGAAAGTATTTCTTTAAATCTTTCCAAACAAAAAAAGGATTATGCTCTGTAAAGTGGAGCACCGTTGGATTAAAAATTCAATGGTGATTAAAAATCACCAATTTATGGAAAGATTTTATACAAGGAAAGATTTTCCTAAAATTCACCAAGAATAACAAACAGAATATCTTCTGGATTAAAAATCTAATGGTGAATAAAATTCACTAAGATCATGTTAGTTACAAAAACAAACAAAATCTTTCAATGAAAGATTCACTAAACAAATTGATTATTTTCCTTCTCCTATAAATAGGAGCCAAGAAGAGGAGAGGAAAAAAGGAATTTTTGAATATTGGAATTTTCTGAAAAAAAAACAATAGCAGAGAGAAAAGAAAGGAAAATTTAATTCTCAAGAAAAAAACCCTAGCCGAGAAAGGGGAAAGAGATCAAAGCTCCATAAAACAAAAAGAGAATTTAATTCTAAGTTTAAGAGTTTAACTCTTCTGCAAAAGAACTTAGTTCTTCCTCTGGTTGAAGATCTGCAGAAGCAGATCTCCCCACAAGTTGAGATTTTAATTCTCATCGGGGAGATTCTGCCATTCAGATCCAAAACTTAGAGGGAGAATTGAGTTTAGAGAGTTTAATTCTCCCATATTCATAGGAATTTAATTCCTCCAAATAAAACTAGGGTTTAACCCTATATGAGAATTTAATTCTCCCAATTTCATAGGAATTTAATTCCTCCAAAATAAAATTAGGGTTCAACCCTGCATGAGAATTCAATTCTCCCCAAATTCATAGGAATTTAATTCCTCCAAGACAGAACTAGGGTTTAACCCGATATGAGAATTTAATTCTTTCACATACATAGGAATTTAATTCCTCTAAAACATAATTAGCCCTACAGAGAATTTAATTCTTAAAACAAGAGACTTAAAGCTCGCTATGCACAAAAAGAAATTGATCACGTGGTAACACGTGACCCCCATTCTCAATGAGCAGAGAAGAAAAAACAGAACTTGGTCACGTGGTGACACGTGACCCCTATCCTCAATGATCAGAAATGAAAGAATAAAACTAGGTCACGTGCCCCCACGTGACCCCTAAACAGACTCCCCAAAATGAGAAGAGAAAAACTTGGAGGCAATGCCTCACGTGTTCCCACGTGACTCTCAAAATAAAGGGAACAAAGCCAAAGGCAGAATCGATTTTGGGCGCCCTCATGTGTCCCCACGTGACCCCTAATAAACACTGTAATAAATCAATGCATGGGTGCCTATCACGTGCCCACACGTGATGGCTGTGAAGACTTAAGTGTTTGACACCTTTGAATACTCTGAGAACAAAATAAAGGAAGACTGGTCCCCACCTTCAGAGGCCTCACTTGGCTCCACGTGACCAATCCCATTTTAGGGTTTAACACTATTTTTGAAGCGTTTTGTTCTTAGTGTTTAACACTATTTTCAGCGCATCACGTGGAAACACGTGACCATCAAATATATGTTAGTGTTTAACACTATATTCAAATCAACCTTAGCCTAAATTGGCTAAGTCCTTCTGAGGCAAGACTTCTCTTTTTATTGAGTCTCAAGTACATCCTTGCCTTCCAAAATTGATCATTCTATATGGCATATGAGTGCCCAGCACTCAACAAATATAAAATGTTGTCAGAACCCCTGTTTAGCAGTGCCAAATAATGGGGGGTTGGACCCAGACAAATGTTTAATGGACCAACAAAGGGCTAGTATTTCAAACTTAATTGGACTTAGCCCAAATTAGACATAAGTCCTCAATTCAGATTTAACAGAGCCAATGTGCTTGTAATCTAATTAATTGATCTTAGTTCCAAAATTGGACTATAGATCTCCCAATCAAGTTTGGTTCAAGGGTACATCTCTTCACTCCTTTGATATTTGTCACTGTAATCCTTCAACGTCTTCAGAGAGGTGACGGGTCCCAACAAACCTTGACTGTGATGTCTTTAAACTCACGGACTACGATGTCCTTAACCTTGACTGTGAGGTCTTTAAACTCACGGACTACGATGTCCTTAACCTTGACTGTGAGGTCTTTAAACTCATGAATTATGATGTCCTTAACCTTGACTGTGAGGTCTTTAAACTCACGGACTATGATGTCCTTAACCTTGGACCGAGATGTCCTTAAACTAACAATGGACCACCATGTCCTTAAACTGGTAATCGACCGCAAAGTCCCTAAACTAAACAATAGAGCCCAAATGCTCTCTTGTTGGATCTTAATGATCCCGTTAAGCTGATCTTAGTCTGAAATTAGACTAACGTATCCTGAACAAACGTTTAAGTTGATCTTAGTCTTAAATAAGACTAACGTATCCTTAAACCCAACCCCCAAACCCAAATCTAAGAAAATACGGATTTGGACTAATCCACGCCCTACGGGCGACAATATAAATTAGTCTCCGTATACAATCCACGGGCAACCAAAAACAAAACAAACACACACGACATGAAGTGACCATCTGGAGAAGGAGACAGTGGTTACCGCGATGCGGTAGCGTAATTAACTGCTGGGGCTTGCGTCTGCAGGGAAGAGCGTCCCCACAATCAAAAACCCCTCAACGAGGGGGAATCTGACGAAGTCTGCTACATCGTCCCCATCCGTTTAAACCTTCGATACACGATGCCATAAATCAACTTAGCATCTTCGGAGAGGTGGATGGATAGCACCAATTAGCATCTGCCCCTAAATTCAGGCAAGACGTTTGTCTTCCCGGTTTTCGGCGGAGAACAGATTCTGGCACGTCCGGTGGGACCTCTTCCTCTTTCCACTCCACACTTCATGTGTCGTGTTCGCGAACGAATCGCGGTTTGCTATGGTTGCCTGTGAATTCGAGGTACAAAGATTTGGTGTCTTGCTCCGTCCAGAAAACAGAAGATCAAAGGCTTCAAACTGCACTAACTGCAATTGCAACTCTCGCTCCCTCCCGTCCGGAGGAGTGACTTACGGGCCCCAAGCGGCCTCCATCTTCGCTATGCCGGTGGAACAAGTGACTCAGGCCACCACTGGATTGTTCTTCGGGACCATGATCCCACCAACAAGCTTCAACGCCCCTGTACCATTGCAAGAGGTTTCAAAGAAGTCGGTCTTTGATCGGCTTACAACTACTGCGGCCCCTCTCAACGGGTCGCCCAACTCCACTGCCTCAGTTTTCAACAGACTGGGCCAAAGCTCCAACGGGCCTATGAAGAAGCCCACAATACCAGAAGGGGTTATCCCGAAAAGGATAGCTATTCCTGGTTCTGAAGTCGTCAAAGCGGCTTCTCCTGCTAAATGGTCGGTCTTCACAAGACTGGCCGTTACAACTCCACATCCAAGTGAAGTCGCTAAGGCTGCTTCCCCCGCTCGAAAGTCTGCCTGCGACAGGCTGGCCATTCCCTCTCAACAGACGTCAGTCTTCAAGAGGCTCGCACCGGCAATAACCCTTCACCAAGACATGGGGCGTGATGAAACCACCCCCATAGATGAGCCATTCCCGGCCGCACGACATGCTCGACATCGCCACTGGCGCCGAGTGAGGAAAGCTGGGGGCAGCTCTTCGTCTGGATTTACTCCACCAGCTCCAACGGTGGAGATCGATGTTGCTGTTCCAACCGGGAACAGCTATGAACTGCTTAACAAGGTGCGCAGGAACTCTCCTACTGCAGTGCTGAAGAGATCTCCTTCACCCGTGGAGAATATATAGAAGATCTGCTTCTCCTCATAATGCGCATGTGCGCCGCGTGCAACGCACGTGTGCCTGCCACACGCGTATCATGTGCAACGCACGTGCGCACCACATGAGAATATTCAATTAAAAGGAGACTCGTGCTCCATAGGAGCTTTCTCCCTCCATAATGCGCATATGCGCAAAATCCATGTGCGCTACGTGCAAATATGAGCGCCCAACACGTGCGACGCACATGCGCCCAATACATGCGACGCACGTGCGCCCAACACGTGCGACGCACGTGCGCCCAACACGTGTGACGCATGTGCGCGAACGCAAAGAAGCCTTTTTCAGCAGCGAGAAGCTTAAACTCCAGCCTGTTCTTCCCCCCTAATGATTGAGACATGGTTCAAAGGGTACATCCCTCCACACCTTCGATATATAGCACTGTAATCTCTCAGTGTCGTCAGAGAGGTGGTGGGTCCCAACGACCAATGATCCTTCTTTCTAAAATAAAAAAAGAGAAGAAGAGAGAACATTGACAAAGAAACAGGGAAAGAATTCAGAGAACTCCTAAAAAGAAAGTTTGAGAAGAAATCAGAAAAAAAAGAAGGTAAACCTTTGAAAAGAAGAATTTCTTCTGAAAAGATCAATGATCTAAGAACAAGATCAAGATCTTAAAATAAAAAGAAAAGATCAAATAATAAGAATAAAATAAGAAGTAATATACTTATTTATTAGATCATTTGATCTACACAAAGGCATTGCCTTTTGATGAACCGCTGGTTCTGGAATCTTAAAAAGATTCTTTTCTTGATTCCAAAATTGGATCAAGATATTAAAACAGTGCCTTGCACTTGTAAATCTGTACTGTTGCGCTCTTGGGTTGGCGCAAGCCACCAGAGAGCGCCACGTGTCAGCTCTAGAACAACTTGCACTATGCGCTTTTAAAATAGAGCATTGCTCTCTGAAATTGGTGCAACTCACCAGAGCGCGCCACGTGTCAGCAGCGCAGCGCACTGGCGCAGCGCACTGGCGCAGCGCACTGCGCTAACTGCGCTTGCGCTCACCAGAGCGTGACACATGTCACCTCCACATGCGCTTGCGCTCATTAATTAGCGCAAAGCGCCAGACAAATGCACTGCATTGTTTACTGAAGGGGCCAGGCCCAAGTCAAAAAGGCCTAGTAGGCCAAAATAAATGGCAATGCAATAAAAGGGGCAGAGCCCAAATAAAATTGATGCTCTGCATCATTTATAAAAGGGCAGAGCCCAAACAAAATAAAACGCAATAAAATGGCAGAGCCCAAACAAAATTGATGCTCTGCATCATTTATAAAAGGGCAGAGCCCAAACAAAATAAGAAATGCAGTGCATTTTTAAACATGGCCAAAGCCCTAGCACAGGCCTAATAGGACAAAGACAAGTAAGATGTTAAACATTTTTAAACTGGACTTAGCCCAATCATGGCCGTAAGTCCTTAAATTAAATTGACTGAGCACAGCTTCTCTCTTAAATCAATTTACATCCGGTTCGAGGGTACATCTCCGAACTTCTCTGACTCCTATCGTTGTAATCCTTCAACGACGTCAGAGAGGTGACGGGTCCCGACAACCACACATCAACACGGACTGTGGGGTCCTTAAACTCATGGACTTATGCATCCTTAAACCAAGATACGGATTGTGGGGTCCTTAAACTCATGGACTTATGCGTCCTTAAACCAAGATACGGACTGTGGGGTCCTTAAACCCGCGGACTTATGCATCCTTAAACTAACGGACAAATGCGTCCTTAAATACACCCATATGGACTGTGGGGTCCTTAAACCCATGGACTTATGCGTCCTTAAACTACCAATGGATCGCAATGTCCTTAAACTACCAATGGACCGCAATGTCCCTAAACTACCAATGGACCGCAATGTCCCTAAACTGGAACAATAGAGCCCCCAAACGCTCTTTGTTGGATCTAAACGATCCCGTTTAAGTTGATCTTAGCCTCAAATATGGCTAACGTATCCTTAAACATTCAAACAGACTTTAGTCCCAAATTGGACTATAAGACCCCCAATCAACTTTAGTTCAAGGGTACATCTCCGAACTCCTCTGACACATGTCGTTGTAATCCTTCAACATCGTCAGAGAGGTGACGGGTCCCGACGGCCATATATTAAATGGACCACCATTTCCCTAAACTAGAAATGGATCTAGACGATCCCGTTAAGTAGATCTTAGTCTGGAAATTAGACTAACGTATCCTTAACAAACGTTTAAGTTGATCTTAGCCTCAAATATGGCTAACGTATCCTTAAACCAAAACCCAAAACCCAAATCTAAGAAAGTACGGATTTGGACTAATCCACGTCCTACGGACGACGACATAAATTAGTCTCCGTATACAATCCACGGGCAACCACAAACAAAACAAACACACACGACACGAAGTGAAATTCTGGAGAAGGAGAAAGTTGTTACCGCGATGCGGTAGCGTAATTAACTGCAGGGGCTTACGCTTGCAGGGAAAAGCGTCCCCACAATCAAAAACCCCTCAAGCGAGGGGGAATCTGACGAAGTCTGCTACATCGGCCGCATCCGTCTAAACCTCCGATACACGGTGTCATAAACAACTTGTCATCTTCGGAGAGGTGGACGGATAAAACCAAAATAGCATCTGCCCCGAATCTCAAGCAAGACATCCTCAGTCGGCCGCCATTCGGAGGGGAACAGATTCTGGCACGCCCGGTGGGACCTTTTCCTCTTTCCACTCCACACTTCGTGTGTCGTGTTTTTCCCACGATCAAATAATCGTGGTGTGTATGTTTTTGGTTGCCCTTAGGGGAGTGGATATTGAAGCCGGCATTTCGTCATTATGAAGAATGACATTTGCTCCCACCCTAGCAACTCAGGCTTTGTCATACCCGGCGGAGTCAAGTATGGGTCACTTGCAGCCTTAAATCTCTGCAATCCGGCTTTTCAAGAAATTAACGGGCTTCTTTTTGGGTCGATGCTCCCACCTCCCACCCTCGGTGCCTCAACGCCGATGGAGGAAGCCCAGAGGATGTCTGTCGCCCACAGGCAGGCTCCCCAAGCAGCAGCCTTACCGACGGAATCGGTCCTCAAACAGCTGCCACATGCCAAAGACCAAGGTCGACGCAGGGGGCAGAATATTCAAGCTACTCAAGAAATCAATGGCTTCAAATTGCACTAACTGCAACAGCAACTCTCGCTCCGTCCCATCTGGAGGAGTAACCTACGTGCCCCAAGCGGCCTCCCTTTTCACTATGCCAGTGGAGCAGGTAACTCAAGCCACCACTGGGCTCTTCATCGGGACCATGCTCCCGCCAACGAGCTTCAGCGCTCCTGTACCATCGCAAGAAGCTCCCAAGAAGTCGTTTTTCAGCGCTCCTGTGCTTATTTATGCTTTACTTTGCATTATACTGTATATAAGCACACACAAAAGAAATATGATAATAAAAGAGTAGAAAGTGAAAAATTATATTTAAAAGATAGGAATAGTTTAAGAAAAACAAGAAAATTAGATGTTTTCTTAAATGAAACTAGTAATAAGTGGTTATAAGCTGTTGTCCCAAAGGTTAGTAAGATGAAGGAAATTACTAATCTGAGGATAAAAATAAGCCTGAAAAATAGTTCCTATTTTGGAAGCCAAACATTTGAACGTTGAAACCCTACTATACGCACGTACACACATCTTGAAACTCGGGATACTAGAAGATACCTTGAAATGTTCTTGTCTAGAAGCCAAAGTATGAAGAAAATAAAAGTGGAGAATAAAAGATAAAATGGTGAAAAGAAAAATGAACACTGGTTTTGTTATCACCGAGGCAGCAATAAAAAAATATAGCGAGGGTGCTTTATCACCTAGTGCCTTAGACCAACTGGTTTAGGAGCCACTGTTAAGCCTTAGGTATTGCAAGACGAGGAAAAACACCTAATTAGCAAGCACATTAGTAATCGATCGGTTAGTACCTCAAGAAGTATTAACGGTCGCATGAAGAATGTGTGAGCAAATTCCATCTAAATATCTATTAAAAAGTACTGAGATAGATGGACAAGAGTATGATTGTTTGAATTGAATTCTCTGAGTGTAGGGATGTCCAGTTCACACACGTAGGGGTATATGATCAATGTTTAGAAGAAAGGTAGGAATGAAAACTAAAGGCGATGTTTTATTGAGGGATGATGTGATTTCTAACATCTTTTCATGACTATTAAGATAGGGCTCATAGCAACTGAAAAGCTGGTAGAGTTGAAAACTCTTATTTTCAAGTTCTTTCTTTTATAGTTCTTATCTTTATATAACTTTCACCATCTCTCTTTTATTATACGATTTTGTGGGTGCAATCCGCTGAAAACCCTTAGGAGACAACACCCCTCCTACTAGGGATATACCACTGGCGCCGAGTAAGGAAGACCGGGGGCAATTCTCCTTCTGGACTGACTCCGCCGACTCCAACGGCGGAAATTGATGCTGCTGTTCCAACTGGAAATATCTTTGAACCACTTAGGAAGGTCCATAAGAACTCTCCGACCGCTGTGCTGAAAAGATCTCCTCCACCTATGGAGAGCGCTACAAAGGTGAAGCCGGAAAAGCCCCCTCAACGGCTGTCCTCTAAAATCTACAAGGTCTGGCGTCAAGTCCAAGACTCGGTAATTGATCAAGATTATCCCCGCCGACAGAAAAAGGTGAAAGTTCAGCGGGAAGAGGACCGTCCTATCAATCCACAAAAGGCGATAGCTACTTGGGTGCCCACGGCAAGTGACCCACGGCCGACGTTCGTCAGTGAGCTGCTATCTGAAGAAAGGGTGGTTGTGTTAAAAGACGTGCTTGTACAGCATAGAGATTGCTTCGCATGGAACTATTCCGAGATGCCAGGACTAGATCCAGGAGTTGCTGTGCACAAATTGGCGATATCCCCGGACATCAAGCCAGTCAAACAGGCGCCGAGGAGAATGCGGCTCGAGCTTGAGATGAGTATCAATGCTGAAGTCAAGAAGCTGTTCGACTCTGGCTTCATCCAGGAAGTTCAATACCCTGAATGGATCGCCAACATCGTCCCGGTGATGAAGAAAAATGGGACAGTATGCATATGCGTAGACTTCCGGGATCTCAATAAAGCATGCCCGAAGGACGATTTCCCAGTGCCAGTCACTGAACTGATGATAGACAATACGTCCACTCATGAAGTTTTCTCCTTCATGGACGGCTCGTCAGGGTATAATCAGATAAAGATGCATCCCGAAGACCAGAAGCACACCGCCTTCAGGACCCCTTTGGGAATATTCTGTTATAAAGTGACGCCCTTCGGTTTAAAGAACGTCGGTGCCACCTATCAGAGGGCCATGACGAAGATCTTCGATGACCTTATACATGAAATCATCGAGTGTTATATTAACGATCTCGTGGTTAAAAGTAAATCATATGAGGAACATCTCGAGCATCTGAAGACCGTATTTCAACGCCTTCGAAAATACAACTTGAAGATGAACCCTCTCAAGTGTGCATTCGGAGTTTCTTCGGGCAAATTCCTGGGATTCATCGTCCGACACCGAGGTATCGAGATAGATCCGTCAAAGATCAAAGCGATCATGGAAATGCCTCCGCCGAGAACTCTCAAACAGTTGCGGTCTCTCTAAGGGAAGCTCGCATACATACGACGATTTAAAACCAACCTGTCAGGCAAGTGCCGTCCTTACAGCCACCTGATGAAGAAGGGAACTCCATTCGTCTGGGATCAAAAATGCCAAAGTGCGCTAGATGAAATTAAACAGTACCTGCAGAATCCGCCAGTGTTGGCTGCTCCGGTGAAAGGAAAACCCCTCATTCTTTATACAACCGCCCTCGAAAGTTCTTTGGGTGCATTATGGGCGCAAGAGAATGACCAGGGGAAGGAGAGAGCTCTCTATTACTTGAGTCAAGTTCTACTGGGGGCAGAAAGCAACTACTCCCCCATTGAAAAACATTGCCTGGCGTTGATCTTTGCGATAATAAAGATCAGACACTATGCGTTGGCGCATGAGGTCCGTCTTATTTCGAAGGTAGACCCTCTTAAATATTTAATGTCAAAGGCCATATTGACGGGACGACTCGCTAAATGGGCCCTGCTTTTGATGGAGTTCTCGATAACCTATCAGCCTCTCAAGGCAGTAAAAGGCCAGGCCATCACCGATTTCCTCGCCGAGCATCCGATAGCCGCCGATTCTCCTCTAAATTGCGATCTTCCAGACGAACATGCGTTTGACGCGATCGACGGTGGTGATACCCGATGAGAGCTTTATTTCGATGGAGCATCTTCCGTAAAGAAGCGCAAACAAAATACCCCTATAATCAAATCGGGGGTAGGACTCATCTTTGTAACTCCACAAGGAGGGATAATGCGTTTTGCTTTCGCCCTAACAGAGCCGAGGACAAACAATGAAGTCGAATACGAAGCTTTGATGGTAGGCCTCGAGATCGCCATTGACATGGGAATTGAAAACATCCTCATATATGGAGACTCCCAATTGGTCGTTAGTCAAGTAAATGGCGACTACCAGACGTGCAAGCCAGAGCTGGTAAAGTACGGCGAGAAGGTGCAGCAGCTGTTGACCCAAATTCCCTCCTATACTTTGGAGAACATACCGCGTGCGGAAAACAGCAAAGCGGACGCATTAGCCAAGCTCGCTAAAGAATTGGCTGATGAGAACCTCAATGACGTCAGAATCGTGGTACCGAGCCGTCGCGTGCTTGCCCCAGCAGAATTACTCCGGAATCATCCGAAGAAAAAGGAGCGAGTGAGCAGATGACCCTGCAAATAAAGGATCGGGAAAATACCAAGGATTGGAGAGAAGTCTTTATAGACTACTTTAAATACCGTCGAACGCCCGAAGATGCGTCCTCAAGACATCATCTTATGAAACGAGCTCTGTCTCTCGCCTTCGTCAATGATGCTCTGTACAAGAGGTCATTTGATTCTCTGTGGTTGAGATGTCTGGGACCTGAAGAAGCAAAAAGAGTCGTTCAGGAAGTTCATGACGGACTCTGTGGTTCTCACCTAGTAGGCCCAAACATGAAGTTGAAGATTAAACGGATGGGTTACTACTGGCCCACGATGATCCAAGACTGCCTCGAATATGCGAAGCAATGCCACTCATGCCAAATCCATGGGGACTTCATCCACCAACATCCAAATCCACTCCATCCAACAGTGGCTAGCTGGCCATTCGAAATGTGGGGAACTGATATAGTCGGCCCTATCGAACCAGCATCGTCCAGGGGACATCGTTTCATTCTGGCGACGACTGATTACTTCTCCAAATGGGCGGAGGCAGTACCGCTGAGAGAAGTGAAGACGGAGAATATCCTCCACTTTTTCAAGACGCACGTCATATATCGGTTTGGAACTCCGCGACGGATCATCTCCGATAACGGGCCAGCTTACAGAAGCCACAAGATCAGTCACTTCGCGCAGCAGCATAATATAGACTGGAGATATTCCTCGGTTTATAATCCGCGGGCTAATGGTCTAGCCGAGGCCTTCAACAAGACCTTGACAAAGATCATGAAGAAGACGGTGTCATGAAATAAAAAGGATTGGCATGAGAGGTTGGGAGTATCGAAATACGTTCAAGACAGCCACGAACACAACGCCATATGCGTTGGTATTCGGTACAGAAGCAGTACTCCTCCCTCGAGATAGAGTTACCCTCTCTACGAGTGGCAGTCCATTACGAGCTGACGGACGAAGAAAATGCTCACCTTCGGTTTGAGGAGCTTGATGCCCTTGATGAAACCCGGCTCATAGCGCAACAAAATCTGGAGGCTTATAAAGCAAAGATGACGCGCTCATATGAAAGATTGACCCGGCCGAGGACATTCCGCCAAGGTGAACTCGTGCTAGTGGTCAAAAGGCCTATGATCCCCAATCGCGCCAAGCGGGGAAAATTTGAGCCAAACTATGAAGGCCCGTACATCATAGATAAGGTCTACCAAGGTGGAGTCTATCTACTCATGGATATGCACGGTGAAAGGCCTTACAGGCCAATAAATGGTCGATTCCTAAAGAAATACTACGCTTAGCGAGTTACTGCCTAGGTCAATGATAGATGACGACGACTATGTCCGCTCGCTATCTTCCTAAGCTCAAACTTTATAGGCAGTAGCCAGCCTTCTCCTGGACGGACCGAAACGTCCTTAAACTAAGGGCGGACCAAAACGTCCTTAAACTACTACCGCAGCATCCTTAGGCTGACGAGATGAATAAAAAAATAAATAATAAAAAAAATATAATTAATAAAAACGGTATGTCCATAAGCAAAAAGGGCACGGATGAAAACCCGAAAGGGCTCCGTGAGTAAAAACAGCAGGGCTATCGACGAGTGTTCGTGAAAACCCGAAAGGGCACGACCTCGTAAAAAAAAGAGAAGAAAATAAAAAGAATAAAAAAAAGGTATGTCCATAAGAAAAATGGGCACGGATGAAAACCCGAAAGGGCTCCGTGAGTAAAAACAGCAGGACTACCGGCGAGTGTTTGTGAAAACCCGAAAGGGCGCAACCTCGTTAAAAGATACTTATAGGATCCTCTCGACCTTGTAAGGAGAAACCACCCGCGTGAGATCCTTACGACTCACAAGGGAGCAACACACTTAGGGATCCCCACGATTCCTAAGGAGAAAATACACCTGCGAGATCCTCACGACTCATAAGGAGAACTCTCTTATGGGACCCTCACGGTTCATAAGATTTGAAAGTCTTAAGTTACAGAGACCTAAACCTGTGCTTAAGCAACCCCCACAACCTTCGATATTTCCCTACAAGTGGTCCAATACTGGCTCTTGTATACAATCCACGGGCGCGAATAAATATTTCCCTAACCAAGATCCATTCGTGACTGGGGATATGTTCGCATGACCCTTGTAAGTCCTCCCGATTTACAAGGAGAAAACCCTCCTGTAGGATCCTTACGACTTACAGATGAACATACACTTAGGAATCCTCACGATTCTTAAGGAGAAAATACACCTACAAGATCCTCACGACTTGTAGGGAGAAATAACTCTGTGAGACCCTTACGGCTCATGAAGTCGAAAGCCTTAGTCGACAGGATTTTAACCCTGGTCGCTAAGCCACCATTGTTCGACATCGACAGAGGCAGATGATGATTCGCTCCTGGCAATATCCCAGTTGTAGCGGTGCTGATGCCGAAATCGGTGTCTAATTTCAGGCTTACGGCAAAAAGCCAGTAGGCCGCACATGCATACGAAATAGCCGAAATGATGGGGCAACTTGCAATAAAAGCAGCAAGTAAAAATGTATGCATGCAAAATGGTCAAAATGATTAGGCAACTCGCAATAAAAAGCAGCGAGTGAAAATAAAATAAATAGCCGAAATGATAGGGCACCGCGAAAAATAGCCGAAATGATTGGGCAATCGCGACCTTCGCGATATAAAAGCTGAAATGATAGAGCATCGCGGAAATAAAACAAAAAAAATGATGATAAAACTTTGGCCCTACAGTTGAGATCACATCGATCCCTGTATACAATCCAAGGGCGCAAACGAAGAGGGAACCATACTTTCCCAACAGGCTCCGCCAGAAAACGAAGCCAAATCTCGACGGTTCATCCCAATCCCGAAGAAACCAGTGTCTTCGGCAAAATCCTTCAATTCAAGGAAACTAGCGTCCTTGATGAGAGCCTCCTGATTCGCGTCGACTCGCAGAGAAACCAGTGTCTCCATGGGAAATTCTCGATTCGTTTCAACACCAGGGAAACAAATAATCCTTGGCAAGTTCCTCAATTCAGAGAAACCAACGTCCTTGATGAGAGCCTCCTGATTCGCATCGACTCGCAGAGAAACCAGTGTCTCCGTGGGAAATTCTCGATTCGTTTCAACACCAGGGAAACAAATAATCCTTGGCAAGTTCCTCAATTCAGGGAAACCAGCTTCCTTGATGAGAGCCTCCTGATTCGCGTCGACTCGCAGAGAAACCAGTGTCTCCGTGGGAAATTCTCGATTCGTTTCAACACCAGGGAAACAAATAATCCTTGGCAAATACCTCAATTCAAGGAAACCAGCGTCCTTGATGAGAGCCTCCTGATTCACGTCGACTCGCAGAGAAACCAGTGTCTCCGCGGGAAATTCTCGATTCGTTTCAACACCAGGGAAACAAATAATCCTTGGTAAATTCCTCAATTCAGGGAAACCAGCATCCTTGATGAGAGCCTCCTGATTCACGTCGACTCGCAGAGAAACCAGTGTCTCCGCGGGAAATTCTCGATTCATTTCAACACCAGGGAAACAAATAATCCTTGGTGAGTTCCTCAATTCAGGGAAACCAGCATCCTTGATGAGAGCCTCCTGATTCGCGTCGACTCGCAGAGAAACCAGTGTCTCCGCGGGAAATTCTCGATTCGTTTCAACACTAGAGAAACAAATAATCCTTGGCAAGTTCCTCAATTCAGGGAAACCAGCGTCCTTAATGAGAGCCTCCTGATTCGCATCGACTCGCAGAGAAACCTGTGTCTCCGTGGGAAATTCTCGATTCGTTTCAACACCAGGGAAACAAATAATCCTTGGCAAATACCTCAACTCAGGGAAACCAGCGTCCTTGATGAGAGCCTCCTGATTCGCGTCGACTCGCAGAGGAACCAGTGTCTCCGCAGGAAATTCTCGATTCGTTTCAACACCAGGGAAACAAATAATCCTTGGTAAATACCTCAACTCAGGGAAACCAGCACCCTTGATGAGAGCCTCCTGATTCGAGTCGCTCGCAGAGAAACCAGTGTCTCCGTGGGAAATTCTCGATTCGTTTCAACACTAGGGAAACAAATAATCCTTGGCAAGTTCCTCAATTCAGGGAAACCGGCATCCTTGATGAGAGCCTCCTGATTCGCGTCGACTCGCAGAGACACCAGTGTCTCCGTGGGAAATTCTCGATTCGTTTCAACACCAGGGAAACAAATATCCTTGGCAAATACCTCAATTCAAGGAAACTAGCATCCTTGATGAGAGCCTCCTGATTCGCGTCGACTCGCAGAGAAACCAGTGTCTCCGCGGGAAATTCTCGATTCGTTTCAACACCAGGGAAACAAATATCCTTGGCAAATACCTCAATTCAGGAAAACTAGCATCCTTGATGAGAGCCTCCTGATTCGCATCGACTCGCAGAGAAACCAGTGTCTCCGCGGGAAATTCTCGATTCGTTTCAACACCAGGGAAACAAATATCCTTGGCAAATACCTCAATTCAGGGAAACTAGCGTCCTTGATGAGAGCCTCCTGATTCGCATCGGCTCGCAGAGAAACCAGTGTCTCCGCGGGAAATTCCCGGTTCGTTTCAACTCCGAAGAAACCAGTGTCTTCGGCAAATCCTTCGACTCAAGGAAACAAGTGTCCTTGACGAAGAAAATCCTGATTCGCATCGAATCGCAGAGGAACCAGTGTCTCCGCGGGAAATTCACGATTCGTTTAAACAACATGGAAACAAATAATCCTTGGCAAATACCTCAATTCAGGGAAACTAGGGTCCTTGATGAGAGCCTCCTGATTCGCATCGGCTCGCAGAGAAACTAGTGTCTCCGCGGGAAATTCCCGGTTCGTTTCAACTCCGAAGAAACCAGTGTCTTCGGAAAATCCTTCGACTCAGGGAAACAAGCGTCCTTGACGAAGAAAATCCTGATTCGCGTCGACTCGCAGAGAAACCAGTGTCTTCGCGGGAAATTCTCGATTCCTTTCAACACCAGGGAAACAAATAATCCTTGGAAAATACCTCAATTCAGGGAAACTAGCGTCCTTGATGAGAGCCTCCTAATTCGCATCGGCTCGCAGAGAAACTAGTGTCTCCGCGGGAATTCCCGGTTCGTTTCAACTCCGAAGAAACCAGTGTCTTCGGCAAATCCTTCGACTCAGGGAAACAAGCGTCCTTGATAAAGAAAATCCTGATTCGCGTCGACTCGCAGAGAAACCAGTGTCTCCGTGGGAAATTCTCGATTCGTTTCAACACCAGGGAAACAAATAATCCTTAGCAAATACCTCAATTCAGGGAAACTAGCGTCCTTAATGAGAGCCTCCTGATTCGTATCGGCTCGCATAGAAACTAGTGTCTCCACGGGAAATTCCCGGTTCGTTTCAACTCCGAAGAAACCTGTGTCTTCGGCAAATCCTTCGACTCAGGGAAACAAGCGTCCTTGACGAAGAAAATCCTGATTCGCGTCGACTCACAGAGAAACCAGTTTCTCCGTGGGAAATTCTCGATTCGTTTCAACACCAGGGAAACAAATAATCCTTGGCAAATACCTCAATTCAGGGAAACTAGAGTCCTTGATGAGAGCCTCCTGATTCGCTTCAGCTCGCAGAGAAACTAGTGTCTCCGCGGGAAATTCCCGGTTCGTTTCAACTCCGAAGAAACCAGTGTCTTCGGCAAATCCTTCAACTCAGGGAAACAAGCGTCCTTGACGAAGAAAATCCTGATTCGCGTCGACTCGCCGAGAAACCAGTGTCTCCGCGGGAAATTCTCGATTCGTTTCAACACCAGGGAAACAAATAATCCTTGGCAAATACCTCAATTCAGGGAAACTAGCGTCTTTGATGAGAGCCTCCTGATTCACTTCGGCTCGCAGAGAAACCAGTGTCTCCGCGGGAAATTCCCGGTTCGTTTCAACCTCGAAGAAATCAGTGTCTTCAGCAAAAATCCTTCGACTCAGGGAAACAAGTGTCCTTGACGAAGAAAATCCTGATTCGTGTCGACTCGCAGAGAAACCAGTATCTTCGCGGGAAATTCTCGATTCGTTTCAACACCAGCGAAACAAGTGTCCTTGGTAAACTCCTCAGTTCTGGGAAACTAGCATCCTTGATAAGAGCCTCCTGATTCGCGTCAGCTCGCAGAGAAACCAGTGTCTCCGTGGGAAATTCCCGATTCGTCTCAACTTGCAAGATGAAGCCTCAGGCAGCAGGGATTAAAAAAAACTTGTTTCCTGAACAATGGGGCCTTGCAAGTCGATATAAAACGGTCTCTTGCATACTATTCACGGGTCTCACTCTCCAAAGTCGAGTTTCGACAAGGAGGGAAACAACCACTTACGGGTCTTCTCGACTCGTAGGAGGGAAAATTCTCTTATAGGATCCTTATGACTTATAAGAGAAAACACACTTGGGAATCCTCACGATTCCCAAGAAGAAAATCCACCTATGAGATCCTCTCGATCCGTAGGGAGAAAAGTCTCTATGAGACCCTCACGGCTCATAGAGTTGAAAAGTCTTAGGCGGCAGATCTGAACCTGCAGCCTAATCCATCACTATCTCATGAAGAAATCAAGATGCTTACTCTATTATCTGCCAATTATGTTTATCAAGACAGCATGCTGATAATAAGAGAAGGCAGAAAGCAAAAGAGCATACAAGACATTGCAAAGGAAAATGTGTATCTTTATTTATTGACTTCAATCAAATACAAGATGAATCGTACAAAATAATAAAGAATGGATACATATTATTTGAAAAAGAAATTTTTTTTTACAAGTTTATTGGTACAAAGGCAGCTATTGGGAAGGAAGCGTCTTGCATAGCCCTATTAATTGTTCGCGCACTTCTTTCTACGCATTTTCCTGATCTGCCACCACCGCCAGTTCTGCCTCCACCTGAGCCCTTTGCTGCAAGAGAGATGCAAGCTGCTCCCCAACGGCTTGTTGAGTGGCTTCGCGGCCTTGGGCATTACGCTTAGCAATGTCAAGTTTCTGCTTCAATTTCAGCCCATTTGAGATACGCTCCAGAAGGCCCTCGAAGACAGCCTTCACCTCGGCAGCGTTCGCCTCAACTTCAGCACGTAGGCGAGCAGTTTCGCTTGAAGACTCCTGATGCTCCTTCATCCTTAAAGTTGCTTCTTGTTCTAAATGGTGGAAATGAGAAGTGGTTTGCTCGAGCCATGCTGCCCGTTGAGTACTCACGGCCAAGAACCTCCGTCTCGAAAACAAGTCAGCCAATGACCTCCGTCGCGGAAACAAGTCAGCCAATGACCTCCGTCTCGGAAACAAGTCAGCCAATGATCTCCGTCGCGGAAACAAGTCAGCCAATGACATCCGTCTCGGAAACAAGTCAGCCAATGACCTCCGTCTCGGAAACAAGTCAGCCAACAACCTCCGTCTCGGAAACAAGTCAGCCAATGACCTCTGTCGCGGAAACAAATCAGCCAACGACCTCCCCGTCGGAGCAATACTTCGACTCGAAAATAAGTCAACTCACCAACCACTTACGAGTCCTCTCGACTTGTAAGGGAGAAAATTCTCTTATAAGATCCTTAAGACTTATAAGAGAAAACGCACTTAGGAATCCTCACGATTCCTAAGGAGAAAATGCACCTACGAGATCCTCTCGATCCGTAGGGAGAAAAGTCTTTATGAGACCCTCACGGCTCATAAAGTAGAAAAGTCTTAGGTGGCTGATCCTACCCCTGTCTTCTAAGCCATTACTGCCCTACTCATGAGCATATAAACTATTTCACACCAGAGTAAAACATAAAGAAATAGAAGGATGCGGCTCATGGAATTGAGAGTTTGGAACTATATCTTTTAAGAGTCGAGATTTGAGTCAATGATAAATGACGACGCTTGTGTCCGCTCGTTATCTTCTCAGATCAAGATTCTGAAAGTTATATACCAACCCAAAACTGGTCATACGCTATGCATTACTCTGCACTACTTCACCCACATATATACTTACGTGGGCAAAGTAGTGGGGGGGCATTTGTTCCCACCAAAAATTTCTGCGCAAAAGAGTCCAAGGTATCAAATGGCAGCGATACGCTTAAGAAAATGCGAACCATCTTCCGGCCTGTATTTTCATAAACTCCCCAATGATAAACTGTTAAATTATGATGGTATTGAAAGCATCTCGAAAAAACCATCGATTTGATATATTATGGTCCTCATAATTCATCCGGGATCAAAAGTTATGAGCAAATGTTTTATGCACATGTGATCTAAGAAAGAAGATGCGAACCAGTATTTTCCGAGCTGTATTTTGACAAACTCCGGAATGAGAAACAACTAAATTCTGATGGTATTGAAAGCATCTTGAAAATATCTTCGATTTGATATATTACGGGCCTCATAATTCATCTGGGATCAAAAGTTATGAGCAAATGTCTATGCATATGTGATCTAAGGAAGAAGATGCAAACCAGTATTTTCCGAGCTGTATTTTGACAAACTCCGGAACGAGAAATGGTTAAATTCTGATGATATTGAAAGCAACTCGAAAAGACCTTCGATTTGATATATTATGGGCCTCATAATTCATCCGAGATCAAAAGTTATGAGCAAATGTGTTATGCACGTGTAATCTAAAGTAATGCTCTTCTACATGGGGAATGCATTTTTTAGACCCACATCGGGAAAAGAAGAGATGGCTTCTCTACCACTCCCATATAAATAAGAGGGGATACCTCTTAGAAAGGGTAGAGTTAAATCCTCAAAGGTTAGAGTTAAATCCTCAAAGCTTAGTTCTCCAAAGGAGCTTAGTTCTCCAAGATAGGAGCATACTCCTCCATAATGCGCATATGCGCAAGCGCCATGTGCGCTACATGCAACGCACGTGTGCCCGCTATGCGGCACCACGCGCAACGCATGTGCGCACCACATGAGAACATTTAATAATATTAAAAGGAGCTTGTTCTCCATATATAGAAGCTCTGCTTCTCCTCATAATACGCATGTGCGCTACGTGCAACGCACGTGTGCCTGCCAAGCGGCACCACGTGCAACTCACGTGTGCACCACATGAGAACATTTAATAATATTAAAAGGAGCATGTTCTCCATATATAGAAGCTCTGCTTCTCCTCATAATGCGCATGTGCGCTACGTGCAACGCACGTGTGCCCGCCATGCGGCACCACGTGCAACGCACGTGCGCACCATATGAGAACATTTAATAATATTAAAAGGAGCTTGTTCTCCATATATAGAAGCTCTGCTTCTCCTCATAATGCGCATGTGCGCTACGTGCAACGCACGTGAGCCTGCCAAGCGGCACCACGTGCAACGCACGTGTGCACCACATGAGAACATTTAATAATATTAAAAGGAGCATGTTCTCCATATATAGAAGCTCTGCTTCTCCTCATAATGCGCATGTGCGCTACGTGCAACGCACGTGTGCTCACCACGCGCGCACCACGTGCAATGCACGTGCGCACCACATAAGAACATTTAATAATATTAAAAGGAGCCTGTTCTCCATATATAGAAGTTCTGCTTCTCCTCATAATGCGCATGTGCGCCACGTGCAACGCACGTGTGTCTGCCACACGCATACCACGTGCAAACCATATGCGCACCACATGAGAATATTCAATTAAAAGGAGACTCGTTCTCCATAGGAGCTTGCTCCCCCCCATAATGCGCATATGCGCATTATCCATGTGCGCTATGTGCAAATATGAGCGCCCAACACGTGCGACGCACATGCGCCCAACATGTGCGACGCAAGTGCGCCCAACGTGCGACGCACGTGCGCGAACGCAAAGAAGCCTTTTTCAGCAGCGAGAAGCTTAAGCTCCAGCCTGTTCTTCCCCCCTAATGATTGAGACATGGTTCAAAGGGTACATCCCTCCACACCTTCGATATATGGCACTGTAATCTCTCAGTGTCGTCGGAGAGGTGGTGGGTCCCAACGACCAATGATTCTTCTTTCTAAAATAAAAAAAAAGAGAAGAAGAGAGAACATTGACAGAGAAACAGGGAAAGAATTCAAAGAACTCCTAAAAAGAAAGTTTGAGAAGAAATCAGAAAAAAAGAAGGTAAACCTTTGAAAAGAAGAATTTCTTCTGAAAAGATCAATGATCTAAGAAAAAGATCAAGATCTTAAAATAAAAAGAAAAGATCAAATAATAAGAATAAAATAAGAAGTAATATATTTCTTTATTAGATCATTTGATCTACACAAAGGCATTGCCTTTTGATGAGCCGCTGGTTCTGAAATCTTAAAAAGATTCTTTTCTTGAATCCAAAATTGGATCAAGATATTAAAACAGTGTCTTGCACTTGTAAATCTGTACTTTTGCGTTCTTGGGTTGGCACAAGCCACCAGAGAGCGCCACGTGTCAGCTCTAGAACAACTTACACTATGCGCTTTTAAAATAGAGCATTGCTCACTGAAATTGGTGCAACTCACCAGAGCGCGCCACGTGTCAGCAGCGTAGCGCACTGCGCTTGCGCTCACCAGAGCGTGACACGTGTCACCTCCACATGCGCTTGCGCTCATTAATTAGCGCAAAGCGCCAGACAAATGCACTGCATTGTTTACTGAAGGGGCCAGGCCCAAGTCAAAAAGGCCTAGTAGGCCAAAATAAATGGCAATGCAATAAAAGGGGCAGAGCCCAAATAAAATTGATGCTCTGCATCATTGTTTACCCCAATCAGAGCAAAGCTCTGTTCAAATTCCAAGACGGGAGATGAAGCAACGCTTCATCTTCCCCCAATCAGAAATAAAGCTTTGCTTTGAAAAATTAAAACTTTAATGAATGAAGCAACGCTTCAGATTCTTTGCGCTGCGCGCAACGCGCCACGTGTCAGAAGTTGATACGTCAGCGCAACGCCCAAGGCAGTACGTCCAATCAGAGCAAGGCTCTTTAAAAACATAAGCAACACTCAACTGCGCAAGCGCACCGCAGCGCGACACGTGTCTGCGCAGTTACGCAAGCACACCGCTGCGCGACACGTGTCTGCGCAACCACAGCTGCGCAAGCGCACCGCTGCGCGACACGTGTCTGCGCAACCACAGCTGCGCAAGCGCACGGCTGCGCGACACGTGTCTGCGCAGTTGCGCAAGCACAACTGCGCAAGCGCTTGCGCAAGCACACGGCTGCGCGACACGTGTCTGCGCAGTTGCGCAAGCGCTGTTGCGCAAGCGCTTCGCTGCGCGACACGTGTTACGCGCTGGGGAGTTGCGCAAAAAAAATGAAGATTTAAGGAAATCTTTTCTGTTTTTTGTTAAAACAAGAAGATTTCTTATGTAAAACAGGGCCCTTCGGATTAAAGATCCAACGGTGGGGAAAATTCCCCAAATCACTCAGAGAATGATTTTTTTAACAAACTTTAACTAATTTATGGGCACTATAAAAAGGACCCCAGACCTCATTTCAAAGGGAAGAAGAGCTTGCTAAAAAAAAAGAGAGAAGAGAACTCTTGAGAACTCTTGAAGAATAAAAAAAAAGGTAAAATCCTTTAAAAGAAGAAAAAATTCTCTTATGAACAAGATCATGGATCTTCAACAATAAATAAATAAATAAACAAATAAATAAAAATAATAAAAAAAATAGTGCCTTGCACTTGCTATGAACCTCTGGTTCTATGAGACAGAAAGAAAGAAAAAGATTTCTTTCTTTTCTTTGATCTAAATTTAGATCAAGGAATTAAAAAGTGCTCTGCACTTCTTTTCTTGAATCCAAAATATTCTTGGTGCTTTGCACAAATGCAATGCATTATTTGAAGGGCCAGGCCCAAATCAAAAAGACCTAGCAGGCCAAAACAAATTGCAAAGTAATAAAAGGGCTGGGCCCAAATAAAATTGATGCTCTGCATTCTTTCTGGGCAAAGCCCAAATAAAAGTAAAAAGAAATGCAAAAGTAATGTTGGACATTTCCAACTGGACTTAGCCCAATCGTGGCCATAAGTCCTTAAATTAAATTGACTGAACAAAACGGCTCTCCTAAATCAATTTACATCCGGTTCGAGGGTATATCTCCGAACTCCTTTGACATCCGTCGTTGTAATTCCTCAACGACGTCAAAGAGGTGACGGGTCCCAACGACCACACATCGATATGGACTGTGGGGTCCTTAAACTCGTGGACCGAAACGTCCTTAAACTAATATCGGACCGAAACGTCCCTAAACTAATATCGGACCGGAACGTCCCTAAACTAATATCGGACCGAGACGTCCCTAAACTAATATCGGACCACCACGTCCCTAAACTGGCACAATAGAGCCCAAATGCTCTTTTGTCGGATCTAAACGGTCCCGTTAAGTTGATCTTAGTCTCAAACTGGACTAACGTATCCTTAACAAACGTTTGAGTCGATCTTAGCCTCAAGAATGGCTAACGTATCCTCCAAACAGACTTTAGTCACAAATTGGACTATGAATCTCCCAAACTGGAACAATAGAGCCCAAACACTCTTTTGTCGGATCTAAACGATCACGTTAAGTTGATCTTAGTCTCAAACGGGACTAACGTATCCTTAACGAACGTTTAAGTTGATCTTAGCCGCAACGCGACTAATGCATCCTTAAACTAAAAACACCAAACCCAAATCTAAGTAAATACGGATTTGGACTAATCCACGTCCTACGGGCGACGGCATTACTCAGTCTCCGTATACAATCCACGGGCAACCACAAACAAAACAAACACACACGACACGAAGTGAAATTCTGGAGAAGGAGAAAGTTGTTACCGCGATGCGGTAGCGTAATTAACTGCAGGGGCTTGCGCCTGCAGGGAAGAGCGTCCCCACAATCAAAAACCCATCAAGCGAGGGGGAATCTGACGAAGTCTGCTACATCGGCCGCATCCGTCTAAACCTCCGATACACGGTGCCATAAATCAACTTGGCATCTTCGGAGAGGTGGACGGATAAAACCAAATAGCATCTGCCCCGAATCTCAGCGTCAGGACATCGCGGTCCTGTGCGCCGCCGTTCGGAGGGGAACAGATTCTGGTACGCCCGGTGGGACCTCTTCCTCTTTCCACTCCACACTTCGTGTGTCGTCCTCGCGAACCAATCGCGGTTTGTTGTGGTTGCTTATGGATTCAAAGTACTTAGATTTGGTGTCTTTCTCCATGCAGAAAACAGAAGATCGATGGCTTCGAACTGCACCGCCTGCAGCTGCAACTCTTGCTCCGTCATTGCTGGAGGAGTGACTTATGGGTCTCGAGCGGCCTCCCTTTTCAAAATGCCGGTGGAGCAGGTGCCTCAAGCCACCACTGGACTATTTTTTGGAACCATGCTCCCACCAATGAGCTTCAACGCCCCAATGACATTGCAAGAAGCTCCAAAGAAGTCGGTTTTCGATCGACTTACCACTGCCGCGACCCCTCTCAATAGGTCGCCCAACTCCACTGCTTCAGGTTTTAATGGATTAGGCCAGAGCTCCATCGGGCCCATGAAGAAGCCTGCCATACCAGAAGGCGTTATCCCGAAGCGGATAGCCATCCCAGCTCCCGTTTTTGGCGAAGTCACCAAGGTTGCTTCCCATGTTCGGAAGCCCGCTTCTGACAGGTTGGCCGTCCCCGTTCAACGGACGTCGATCTTTAAAAGGCTGGTACCAGCATATTCTGACCAACACAGGGGGCATGAGGAGGTCACCCCTATATCTGAAACAACTCCATTAGCACGACATGCTCGACGTCGCCACTGTCGCCGAGTAAAGAAGGCTGGGGGAAACTTCCCCTCTAGATTTACTCCTCCAGCTCCAACGGTGGGGATCGATACTGCTGTTCCAATCGGGAACAGCTTTGAATTGCTAAATACGGTGCGCAGAAACTCTCCTACTGCGATATTGAAACGAACTCCTTCACCTGTGGAGAAGAAGCTAGAACAACCCCCTCAACGGCTGTCCTCTAAAATTTACAAAGTCTGGCGACAGGTCCAAGAGTCGGTGATCGATCAAGACTGCCTCCGACGACAGAAAAAGATGAAGGTTCGGCGGGGGAAGGATTACTCTGTCAAACCACAAAAAGCAAAAGCTACTTGGGTGCCCACTACAATGGCTCCCTTAACTCCAATCACTCAAAAAAGGAGGCCGCAAAAAGCCCCTGTGTCTTCGGCAAATCGCAAAGACACCGAACACAAACGCCCCAAGTCTGGGGGCATGGTGGTGCACACTGTTTATATGGCTTCTGGAAAGGAGGAAAGCCGCACTTCTACGGGCCACCGACCGCTCACCCGATCCGTGACGAAAGCCCAGGAGCAACAACAAAAGCTTCAGGAAATGATGACTACATTGGCTGCACTCACTGAGCCAAAAGAAAGCTCTGAAACGTCTTCGGATGAGCGTCAAGAACAAGAAACTGACGCTGACTTTTTACACAGAGTTCTCGAAAAGAGGGACAAAGAAGCTGCAGAGCAAGCGGCTAACATAAAACAGATGGCGCTCATCTTCCAAGATATGGTAGGGATGATGTTACAGCCGGACCCTCCTGCTGAAGATCCTCCGATCGTCCTTGAAGACGATAGGGGAGAAACGTCAAATCCTCCGCCGGCTCTATCAACAGCCAAGGAGGAGGCAATCTCCAAAGTTGACCTAGACGAATATATAGCTCAACAGATCCGGGTTCATCAGGCGAATGAAGCGGCTGGGCAAATTGTTAGAACCGGACGACCGTATCCGAGCTGGTATGACCAAATCAGTTACCCGCCAGGATATACAATCCCTAAATTCCACGTATATAAAGGGACAGGGAATCCGCATCAGCATGTCGCTCAATTCAGGGCCTTATGCGGCAATACTGGAGGCGATGACAAATTGTTGCTACGTCAATTCGTCGGCGGCTTAGCAGAAACAGCCTTTGAATGGTATTCAGAGTTACCTAACGACTCTGTCAAAACATTTGCAGAGATGGAACTGCTGTTTACACAAAGATTCGCAAGTGCTAGTGAATGCACCCCGATTATAGCACTGATAAATGCCAGGATAAGGCCCGGCGAAACGTGGGTCCAATACGCAACACGATGGCGAAACCTATGGTCGAAATGCGAACAACGCATAGAAGAGGCACCTACGGTAGGCATGTTTGTGGGCACTCTCGATCCGCAGGCGACCATCTCGCAATTCATGATGTTCTTCAGGCCGACCACCTTCCAGGCCTTGATCGACAAATTAGCCCAAATGGACCAGATGGGCCATAGACCGTCTCCTCCAAGACCCGATCCCCGAAATGAGAAAGGAAAAGCGATCATCGTCGCCAACGCTCAGCTACAGTCGAGCAACTCAAAGCCGGTCGCTCGCCAAAACAACGTGCGTCCACGCCCATCCCTCGAAGAGAGGCTAGGACGTCCTTACTCATTTCCTCAGAATAAAACGAGAAGACTGTTTGAGCTGGCAGTGCGTAACAGACTCATCAATCTGCCGAGTCCAAAGCGTCTGTCGCAGCCAGGCGATCTTATTAATCCCAATTATTGCCCTTACCACCAAACGGTAAGTCACCCGATTGAGGATTGTTTCGTCTTTAAGGGATGGATCGAGGATCAATACCTGCAAGGCAAATTCACGCTGTCTGAAAGCTGGAAGGTAAACCCCCCACAGCCGCACTCTCCAAAGAAGACGGACACGCCGGGGGCAACTTGTTCTTTCGTCGAGGATGAAAACGATGGAGAAAACTTATCGGATGAATACGAAGACTACGTAGCGACTTGTCATGTGATTTCTCATTCACTGACGGATGATGAGGAGGATCCTTGCGCTAAGAAATCAATGGCGGACCCTGAAACAGAAATTCCGCGGCCGTCAGACAAGCTGATCGATGCCTTCCTAAATGAAATTCGTCTGAAAGCAAAAGCCAATCAAGAGCATGAAATGGCCATACTGGAAAGAACCAAGGTATTCCCGTCAAATCAAAAGCCATACACTGCGGGTAAAAACAAATTCAAGACGAGGAAACGGTTCGCCAAAGCTCTATCAGTAGGAATGAAGCTACCGCCCTCTGAAGAAAATTCTTTCGCTGAGGCAGAGATGCACCCTAACTTCTGTTTATATCATCAGAAGATCATACATCCTACCGAAGACTGCGAGTCCTTTAACTGTTGGTGGCAAGGGTATGTCGCTCAAAAGCAACACTTCGACAGGGCAAAGTGTGAAGCTTGTGGACATCGGAAAAATGCGATAGATGAGCACAAAAGAGTCGCCGACAATTGCCATATAGCCGACTCTAAGGTATCGCAAATTATCACCTTTGGAAGCAACTCTGACGAAGAAGCTAGCCCCAACTCTTCCCTCGGGGAATCTATTTCAAAAATAAAGGAATTGAGAAGCTGCGAGAACGTTCAGCCATGCAATCGCATGCTACTCGGAAAGAATCCCGGCCCTGCAAACAACGGAGCGAACAAAAAGGATAAAAGAAAAGAAAAAAGGCTCTCGTCGCCAGCGCTCACCAACAATCAGGTGACCCTAGACCGGTTGCTTGCCAAAGCAACAAGCGGCAATCCCTCCAGGAAAATTTGAAACGTCCTTACTCGTTTCTGCAAGATAAAACAAGGGGACTGTTCGAGCTGGCAGTGCGCAACAGACTCATTAATCTGCCGAATCCAAAACGTCCGTTGCAGCCAGGCGACGTTAATAATCCTAATTATTGCCCTTACCACCAAACAGTAGGTCACCTGATCGAGGACTGCTACGTCTTCAAAAACTGGGTTGAAGACCAATACCAACAGGGCAAGTTTGCGCTGTTTGAGAACTGGAAGGTGGGTCCGCCACAACCGCACGCTCCGAAGAAGATGGATACGCCGGGGGCATCATGTTCATTCATGGAGAAGGACTCATAGACCGAAAATTCAATAAACCCGATATTCGCCTCAAATACGGCGACAACGGACCGAAACGTCCTTAAACTAACAACGGACCGAGATGTCCTTAAACTAATGATGGACCGCAATGTCCTAAAACTTGCAAATGACCGAAACGTCGTTAAACTACTATCAACCCGCGGTATCCTCAGGCTGGCGTGGTTAAAAAAACGAAAAAGAAAAAAAAAGAAGAAAAAAAAAGAAAAAGAAAAAAAAACGGTATGTCCATAAGCAAAATGGGCACGGATGAAAACCCGCAAGGGCTCCGTGAGTAAAAACAGCAGGGCTACCGGCGAGTGTTTGTGAAAACCCGAAAGGGCTCAACCTCGTTAGAAAAAAGAATAAAAAGAATAAAAAAAAACGGTATGTCCATAAGAAAAATGGGCACGGATGAAAACCCGAAAGGGCTCCGTGAGTAAAAACAGCAGGGCTACCGGCGAGTGTTTGTGAAAACCCGAAAGGGCCAACCTCGTTAAAAGACACTTACAGGGTCCTCTCGACCTTGTAAGGAGAAACCACCCGCGTGAGATCCTTACGACTCACAAGGGAGCAACACACTTAGGAATCCTCACGATTCCTAAGGAGAAATTACACTTGCGAGATCCACACGACTCGTAAGGAGAACTCTCTTATGGGACCCTCACGGCTCATAAGATTTGAAAGTCTTAAGTTACAGAAACCTTAACCTGTTCTTAAGCAACCCCTACAACCTTCGATATTGCCCTACAAGCGGCTCATATTGACCCTTGTATACAATCCACGGGCATGAATAAATATTTCCCAAACAAAGTCCCATCCGTGACTAGGGATATGCTTGTACAGCAAACAACACTTGTAGGTCCTCTCGACTTATAAGGAGAAAACCCTTTTGTAAGATCCTTACGACTTACAAGAGAACATGCACTTAGGAATCCTCACGATTCCCAAGGAGAAAACACACCTACAAGATCCTCACGACTTGTAGGGAGAAATACCTTTGTGAGACCTTTACGGCTCATGAAGTCAAAAACCTTAGTCGACAGGACCCTTAACCCTGTTTACTAAGCCACCTTTGTTCAACATCGACAGAGGCAAATGATGATTCGCTCCTGGCAATATCCCAGTTGCAGTGATGCTAATGCCTAAACCGGTATCAAATTCCAAGCCCTTTCAAGGCAAATGATGATTCGCTCCTGGCAATATCCCAGTTGCAGCGATGCTGATGCCTAAACCGGTATCAAATTCCAAGTCCTTTCACGGCAAATGATGATTCGCTCCTGGCAATATTCCAGTCGCAGCGATGCTGATGCCAAGATTGGTATCAGATCCCAAATCCCCTACTCACAAAAAAAAAATCAGCAAGCCAAAAAAAAAATGCATACGAAATAGCCGAAATGATGGGGCAACTTGCAAACAAAATCAGCAAGTAAAAATGTATGCATGCAAAATAGTCGAAATGATTGGGCGACTCGCAATAAAAAGCAGCGAGTAAAAAGAAAAATAGCCGAAATGATTGGGCCCCGCGAAAAATAGCCGAAATGATTGGGCAATCGCGAGTTTCGCGATATAAAAAGCTGAAATGATAGAGCATCGCGGAAAGAATAAAAAATGATGAAAGAATGAAACTTTTTGCCCTACAGGTGAGATCACATCAATCCCTGTATACAATCCAGGGGCACAAACAAAGAGGGAACCATACCTTCCCAACAGGCTCCATCAGAAAGCGAAGCCAAATCTCGACGGTTCATAGACAACCTAGAGACAACCTCGACATTTGTCGCAATATTGCAGACACAATGTCAGCAAATGAAGCAAAGGAAGATCCCTAGCTTCAGGGTCTCGACGTCGACATCGACAACTTAGAGATCAACACCGGCATGCTTTGTCCCTCCAACCTGATGTAGACATGACGTCAACAACCGAACTCAGAGTCGCAACGAAACAGAGCCATGGCAAAGGCCCTAGTTCCAAATCTCAATGGCCATGTCTACAGCCTGGAGACCAACAACGGTGTGCCTCCTCATTCCAACAGGACACAGATGTTACACCATCAAGCGGAGCGATGGCAAAATCCCAGCTCCACCTCAGCATTCGTCTCGATACAGTAGACGCAATGTCAACAACAGCGTTCCTCCGCAGTCCAGCTGGAGGCAGATGCAACGTCAACAAAAGACCTCACGGTCGAAACAAAGCGGAGTAACGGTAAAATCCCAACTCCACCTTAGCATTCGTCTCGTTACAACAGACACAATGTCAACAACGGCGTTCCTTCGCAGCCCAGCGGGGTGTACATGCAAAGTTAACAAAAGACCCCATGGTCGAAACAAAGCGGAGTGATGGCAAAATCCCAGCTCCACCTCAGCATTCGTCTCAATACACCAGATGCAGTGTAAGCAAACGAAGCGAAGGCCACATTCCTAGCTTCAACGTCTTTACGGTAACTCACATAAAACCGGAAAGACAATCGGAGACCATCTCACATGAAGTGGTCACCTCCTTGACGTTCGTCTCGATACAGTAGACGAAATGTCAACCTCAGCGTTCTTCCTCCAGCAGGGATTCAGACATGACAAAGCAAATGAAGCGAAGGCCACATTCCTAGCTTCAACGTCTTTACGGTAACTCACATAAAGCCGGAAAGACAATCGGAGATCATCTCGCATCAGCACAGAGTGCTCACCACCTTGACGTTCGTCTCGATACAGCAGACGAAATGTCGACCCCAGCGTTCTTCCTCCAACAGGATTTGGACACACCAAAGCAAACGAAGCGAAGGCCATATTCCTAACCTCGACGTCTTGACGGTAACTTACATAAAACCGGAAAGACAATCGAAGATCATCTCGCACCAGCACAGAGTGGTCACTATCTTGACGTTCGTCTCGATACAGCAGACGAGATGTCACCCCAATGTTCGTCTCGACACAGCAGACGCAACGTCATTAAACGAAAGGAGCCACGGTAAAATCCTTAGTTCCAAACCTCGACGGTTCACCAGCAACCTAAAGACAACCTCGACGTCCGTCTCGATACAGCAGACGAGATGTCACCCCCAGCGTTCGTCTCGATACAGCAGACGCAACGTCATCAAACAAACGGAGCCACGGCAAAATCCCTAGTTCCCACCGCAACATTCGTCTCGATACAGCAGACGCAATACCAGCAGACGAAGCAAAGGCCAAATTCCTAGCTTCAGGGTCTTGACGGCAACTCATATAAAACCCGAAAGACTATCGGAGATCATCCCACACCAGCGCGGAGTGGTTATAACTCATCGGGGCTCTCCAAAATGAGCCTAACCTCAAGTAAAAAGCGGCATGGCAAATTCCTAGCGCTTGCTCTTCCGACGGTCAAACTACCAAGGAGGATTGCTTGAAGACGTCTTGTCCAGCCCCCGAAGGGATCAGAGACACGGCAGTCGCAGGGCTACTCGAACAGCATGATTGCCTATCGAGGACTATATCGGCTTATGCGATGGTACGATGGCCAAAACCCTAAGTACCACCAACCTTAACGGGCTTCTGTCGTAAAGAGCAGAGGTTAAATGCGACGTTAAGATGTTCTTGCGAGAAACGTTCGATTCGTCTCGACTTGTGAAAAATTGTCGAGACGGCTCGACTCGTGAGATAAAGCCTTAGGCAGTAGGCATAAAAGAAGCCCGTTTCCTAAGCATTGGGACCCTGCCAGTTGGCCCAAAACGGTCTCTTGCATACCATCCACGGGTCTCACTCTCCAACATCGAACTTCGACAAGGAGGGAAACAACCGCTTACAAGTCCTCTCGACTCGTAAGAGGGAAAAATTCTCTTGTAGGATCCTTACGACTTACAAGAGAAAACCACACTTAGGAATCCTCACGATTCCTAAGGAGAAAAATCCACCTATGGGATCCTCTCGACCCGTAGGGAGAAAAACCTCTATGGGACCCTCACGGCTCATAGAGTCGAAAAGTCTTAGGCAGTAGACCTGAACCTGAAGCCTAAGCCATCGCTATTTCTTAAGGAAGTCAGAATACTTGTTTTAGATATCCATCAATCATGGTTATTAAGACAGCCTGCTGACAATAAAAAGAAGATGACAGAAAGAATATCTTATCTACATTTGATCGGGAGTTCGTATCGCATTCATTTATGCACAAACAGAAGACTCAAGATAAGGAATAAGACAAGCTGAAATAAAAAGAGGGGAGAGTTCCATTCATACTGCTAGAAAATTCCTTCTTACAATCATAAGAACAATAAATAAGAAACATTATTCAAATTATTACAACGGTATAACCTCGGACCCGGGGCACGGATTGAGGAAATCGAAAGTAAGGCCATCCAGAGTTCTTCTGGCCTTTCTAATTATTCTTATGCGCAGTCTTTCGCGCTCCTCCGTGTCAATATCATCGGCAAGCCCCCCTGGCCTTCGATAAGCGGCAATTATCGTCGTCTGCTGGAAGACTTGGTGTAGGATGTCAACGAGGCTGTTCCGCCGTTTCTTTGAGATCAGCCCTGTCAGGTACACTGAATGCACCTTGTCTTCGGCATCATCCAGTGCGTTAAGCGGTAAGGCCTCATGAAGATCCGGAAGTGCTCTCCATATGGCTCCCAACACGACTTTCAAAAGGGCCGAACGACGAGGCAACAGCCAACCACCGCTTGCATTCAGACGACCCATGACTTCAGCACATTCAGCGTCCGTAAACTCCTGGTTTTGTTGACGACCCTGAGCACGGATATCGTCGTAAGTAATGAACTCGTGCAAGCTGTATAGACGCACCGCCATAATACCTGAAGAAAACAATACAGGGAAATTAACAAACAAGAAAATACAGAAAGTTAAAAGTTAAACTCCTCGAGAGCAATGCTCTGCAGACAGGAGCGACACCAGTCAAAATCAGTTATGAGGAGAATTTGAGGAAAATTCCTTGAGAACATTGAGAGCTCCGCTCTGGGAAAAAAATGATATAATAATAATAATATTATCAAGTGCCATATAATTTGGGAGGAGCAAAGCTCCATTAATTAAGAAGATATAAGAAAAATCTTTTATAGAGCGAAGCTCTATTAATGGAATCCTAACAGGATTCTCCTGAGTTCTCTTTGGACCCCTTTAGAGCAAAGCTCTACTAAATGAAACCCTAAATGGGTTTTCTTTAGATCAGGGATCTATGGAGAGCAAGTCTCTGTTGATGAAAATTAATCTAATTTAATTTAATCTTAATTTAAATTTTCACCTAAAAAGTTTTAAAGAGTTCAACTCTTGCAGTTCTTGAAAATAAAGAGCAGGGCTCTGAGTTTTGAAAATAAAATTGTGAAGATGAAAATCATCTAAAGTACCAAAGGTCCTATTTATAGGCATCAATTGCCTCTTCAACTGCCAAAAGGTGCCGCGACGGTTCGGATTCTGCCACCGTTGCGCTTGCGTTTGGAGGCCACGTAAGCGCAGCGGTGGGGGGGCATTTGTTTACCCCAATCAGAGCAAAGCTCTGTTCAAATTCCAAGGCGGGAGATGAAGCAACGCTTCATCTTCCCCCAATCAGAAATAAAGCTTTGCTTTGAAAAATTAAAACTTTAATGAATGAAGCAACGCTTCAGATTCTTTGCGCTGCGCGCAACGCACCACGTGTCAGAAGTTGATACGTCAGCACAACGCCCAAGGCAACACGTCCAATCAGAGCAAGGCTCTTTAAAAACATAAGCAACACTCAACTGCGCAAGCGCACCGCAGCGCGACACATGTCTGCGCAGTTGCGCAAGCACACCGCTGAGCGACACGTGTCTGCGAAACCACAGCTGCGCAAGCGCACCGCTGCGCGACACGTGTCTGCGCAACCACATCTGCGCAAGCGCACGGCAGCGCGACACGTGTCTGCGCAGTTGCGCAAGCACATCTGCGCAAGCGCACGGCTGCGCGACACGTGTCTGCGCAGTTGCGCAAGTGCTTCACTTCGCGACACGTGTCTGCGCAGTTGCGCAAAGCGCTGTTGCGCAAGTGCTTCACTGCGCGACACGTATTTGCGCAGTTGCGCAAGAGCTTCGCTGCGCGACACGTGTCACGCGCTGGGGAGTTGCGCAAAAACAAAATGAAGATTTAAGGAAATCTTTTCTGTTTTTTGTTAAAACAAGAAGATTTCTTATGTAAAACAGGGCCCTTCGGATTAAAGATCCAACGGTGGGGAAAATTCCCCAAATCACTCAGAGAATGATTTTTTTAACAAACTTTAACTAATTTATGGGCACTATAAAAAGGACCCCAGACCTCATTTCAAAGGGAGGAAGAGCTTGCTAAAAAAAAAGAGAGAAGAGAACTCTTGAGAACTCTTGAAGAAAAAAAAAAGGTAAAATCCTTTAAAAGAAGAAAAAATTCTCTTATGAACAAGATCATGGATCTTCAACAATAAATAAATAAATAAACAAATAAATAAAAAAAAAAAAAAAATAGTGCCTTGCACTTGCTATGAACCTCTGGTTCTATGAGACAGAAAGAAAGAAAAAGATTTCTTTCTTTTCTTTGATCTAAATTTAGATCAAGGAATTAAAAAGTGCTCTGCACTTCTTTTCTTGAATCCAAAAGATTCTTGGTGCTTTGCACAAATGCAATGCATTATTTGAAGGGCCAGGCCCAAATCAAAAAGACCCAGCAGGCCAAAACAAATTGCAAAGCAATAAAAGGGCTGGGCCCAAATAAAATTGATGCTCTGCATCAGAGCCCAAAACAAATTGATGCTCTGCATTCTTTCTGGGCAAAGCCCAAATAAAAGTAAAAAGAAATGCAAAAGTAATGTTGGACATTTCCAACTGGACTTAGCCCAATCGTGGCCATAAGTCCTTAAATTAAATTGACTGAACAAAACGGCTCTCCTAAATCAATTTACATCCGGTTCGAGGGTACATATCCGAACTCCTTTGACATCCGTCGTTGTAATTCCTCAACGACGTCAAAGAGGTGACGGGTCCCAACGACCACACATCGATATGGACTGCGGGGTCCTTAAACTCGTGGACCGAAACGTCCTTAAACTAATATCGGACCGAAACGTCCCTAAACTAATATCGGACCGGAACGTCCCTAAACTAATATCGGACCGAGACGTCCCTAAACTAATATCGGACCACCACGTCCCTAAACTGGCACAATAGAGCCCAAATGCTCTTTTGTCGGATCTAAACGGTCCCGTTAAGTTGATCTTAGTCTCAAACTGGACTAACGTATCCTTAACAAACGTTTGAGTCGATCTTAGTCTCAAGAATGGCTAACGTATCCTCCAAACAGACTTTAGTCCCAAATTGGACTATGAATCTCCCAAACTGGAACAATAGAGCCCAAACGCTCTTTTGTCGGATCTAAACGATCACGTTAAGTTGATCTTAGTCTCAAACAGGACTAACGTATCCTTAATAAACGTTTAAGTTGATCTTAGCCGCAACGCGACTAATGCATCCTTAAACTAAAAACACCAAACCCAAATCTAAGTAAATACGGATTTGGACTAATCCACGTCCTTCGGGCGACGGCATTACTCAGTCTCCGTATACAATCCACGGGCAACCACAAACAAAACAAACACACACGACACGAAGTGAAATTCTGGAGAAGGAGAAAGTTGTTACCGCGATGCGGTAGCGTAATTAACTGCAGGGGCTTGCGCCTGCAGGGAAGAGCGTCCCCACAATCAAAAACCCCTCAAGCGAGGGGGAATCTGACGAAGTCTGCTACATCGGCCGCATCCGTCTAAACCTCCGATACACGGTGCCATAAATCAACTTGGCATCTTCGGAGAGGTGGACGGATAAAACCAAATAGCATCTGCCCCGAATCTCATCGTCAGGACATCGCGGTCCTGTGCGCCGCCGTTCGGAGGGGAACAATCATTTGTAGAAGGGCAGAGCCCAAACAAAATAAAACGGAATAAAATGGCAGAGCCCAAACAAAATTGATGCTCTGCATCATTTATAAAAGGGCAGAGCCCAAACAAAATAAGAAATGCAGTGCATTATTAAACAGGGGTAAAGTCCTAGCACAGGCCTAATAGGCCAAAGACAAGTAAGATAAACATTTCTAAACTGGACTTAGCCCAATCATGGCCGTAAGTCCTCAAATTAAATTGACTGAGCACAGCTGCTCTCTTAAATCAATTTACATCCGGTTCGAGGGTACATCTCCGAACTTCTCTGACTCCTATCGTTGTAATCCTTCAACGACGTCAGAGAGGTGACGGGTCCCGACAACCACACATCAACACGGACTGTGGGGTCCTTAAACTCATGGACTTATGCGTCCTTAAACCAAGATACAGACTGTGGGGTCCTTAAACTCATGGACTTATGCGTCCTTAAACCAAAATACGGACTGTGGGGTCCTTAAACCCGCGGACTTATGCGTCCTTAAACTAACGGACTAATGCGTCCTTAAACACACCCATATGGACTGTGGGGTCCTTAAACCCATGGACTTATGCGTCCTTAAACTACCAATGGACCGCAATGTCCTTAATCTACCAATGGACCGCAATGTCTTTAAACTACCAATGGACCGCAATGTCCTTAAACTACCAATGGACCGCAATGTCTTTAAACTACCAATGGACCGCAATGTTCCTAAACTACCTATGGACCACTACGTCCCTAAACTGGAACAATAGAGCCCCCGAACGCTATTTTGTTGGATCTAAACGATCCCGTTTAAGTTGATCTTAGCCTCAAATATGGCTAACGTATCCTTAAACATTCAAACAGACTTTAGTCCCAAATTGGACTATAAGACCCCCAATCAACTTTGGTTCAAGGGTACATCTCCGAACTCCTGTGACACATGTCGTTGTAATCCTTCAACGTCGTCAGAGAGGTGACGGGTCCCGACGGCCATATATTAAATGGACCACCATTTCCCTAAACGGGAAATGGATCTAGACGATCCCGTTAAGTAGATCTTAGTCTGGAAATTAGACTAACGTATCCTTAACAAACGTTTAAGTTGATCTTAGCCTCAAATATGGCTAACGTATCTTAAACCAAAACCCAAATCTAAGAAAGTACGGATTTGGACTAATCCACGTCCTACGGGCGACGACATAAATTAGTCTCCGTATACAATCCACGGGCAACCACAAACAAAACAAACACATACGACACGAAGTGAAATTCTGGAGAAGGAGAAAGTTGTTACCGCGATACGGTAGCGTAATTAACTGCAGGGGCTTGCGCCTGCAGGGAAAAGCGTCCCCACAATCAAAAACCCCTCAAGCGAGGGGGAATTTGACGAAGTCTGCTACATCGGCCGCATCCGTCTAAACCTCCGATACACGGTGTCATAAATCAACTTGGCATCTTCGGAGAGGTGGACGGATAAAACCAAAATAGCATCTGCCCCGAATCTCAGGCAAGACGTCCTCACATCGTCGGTCGCCATTCGGAGGGGAACGGTAAGGATCTCACGCAGGTGGTTTCTCCTCACAAGGTCGAAAGGACCCTGCAAGTATCTTGTAATGAGATTGCGCCCTTTCGAGTTTTCACAAAACTCGCCGGTAGCCCTGCTGTTTTTACTCACGGAGCCCTTTCGGGTTTTCATCCGTGCCCATTTTGCTTATGGACATACCGTTTTCTTTTTCTTCTTTTTTTCTTCTTTTATTCTTCTTTTCTTTTTTTGTATCAGCCTTGGGATGCTGCAATCCACAGTCGTTTAACGACGTCTTGGTCAACAGCAAGTTTTAGGACATAGTGGTCCATTGTTAGTTTAAGGACGTTTCGGTCCGTCGTTAGTTTAAGGACATTTCGGTCCATGGTTAGTTTAAGGACGTTTCGGTCCATGGTTGGTTTAAACACGTTTCGGTCCATCACCGGTTACTACTTATAAAGTTTGGGTTTAAGAAGATAGCGAGCAGACACAGGCGTCGTCATCTATAGTTGACCTAGGCCGTGACTCGTCAGGCGTAGTATTTTTTCAGGAATCGACCGTTTATTGGTCGGAAAAGTCTTTCACCATGCATGTCCATGAGTAGGTAGGCTCCACCCTGGTAAACTTTGTCTACGATATACGGGACTTCATAGTTCGGCTCGAATTTCCCCCGTTTGGCGCAATTAGGGATCATAGATTTTTTGACCACTAGCACGAGTTCGCCTTGGCGGAATGTTCTCGGCCTAGTCAATCTCTCGTATGAACGTGTCATCTTTTGCTTTATAAGCCTCCATATTTTGTTGCGCTATGAGCCGGGTTTCATCAAGGGCATCGAGCTCCTCAAGCCGAAGGTGAGCATTTTCTTCGTCTGTTAGCTCGTAATGAACTGCCACTCATAAAAAGGGTAACTCTATCTCGAGGGGGAGTACCGCTTCTGTACCGAATACCAATGCGTACGGCGTTGTGTTCGTGGCCGTTTTGAACGTAGTTCGATACGCCCAGAGAGCTTCATGCAGTTTCTCATGCCAGTCCTTCTTATTTCGAGACACCGTCTTTTTCACGATCTTCGTCAAGGTCTTGTTGAAAGCCTCAACTAGACCGTTGGCTCGGGGATTATAGACTGAGGAGTATCTCTAGTCTATGTTATGCTGATGTGCGAAGCAGCTGATTTTGTGGCTTCTGTAGGCTGGCCCGTTATCGGAGATGATCCGTCGTGGAGTTCCAAACTGATAAATGACGTGTGTCTTGAAGAAATGGAGTATATTCTCCATCTTCACTTCCCTCAGTGGTACTGCTTCTGCCCATTTGGAGAAGTAATCAGCTGTCGCCAAAATGAATCGATGTCCTCTGGACGATACTGGTTCGATGGGGCCGATTATGTCAGTTCCCCACATTTCGAATAGCCAGCTAGCCACTATCGGATGTAGTGGATTCGGATGCTAGTAGATAAAGTCCCCATGGATCTGGCACGAGTGGCATTGCTTCGCATACTCGAGGCAGTCCTGAATCATCGTGGGCCAATAGTAGTCCATCCTTTTAATCTTCAGCTTCATCTTCGGCCCGGCTTGGTGAGAACCGCAGAGTCCGTCGTGAGTTTCTTGGACGACTCTCTTTGCCTCTTCAGGTCCCAGGCATCTTAGCCATATAGAATCAAATGATCTCTTATACAGAGTATCATTAACAAAGGCAAAGGATAGAGATCGTTTCATGAGCTGATGCCTTGAGGATGCATCTTCAGGTGTTCGACGGGATTTGAAGTAATCTATAAAGAATTCCCTCCAATCCATAGACTTTTCCTGGTATTTTATTTGCAGCGGATGTACTTTGATCCGGCGGGAGCGTTTCACCTTCCTTCCAATCGCCGGCGTTTGGATTTTTAAAATATGGTCATCTCACGCTCTCGAGCAGCTTTGCTTTTAAGAAGAGCTTCGTTCAGGAATGCATTGATTATTTCGTCTGATGGCCCTAGAAGTTCCGGCTCAGGATGCCCCCAGTTTCTCTGTGTAAGGAGCTTCTTCATCGTTTATCGACAAGTGAGAGATCACATGGCAACTTGCTACGTAATCTTCAGATTCATCCGACGAGTCTTCTCCATCATCTCCGTCCTTAAGGACGTGACTGAGAAATTCTTGGAGTATGATTGGAGTCCGCGCCTTCTGGTTATACTCTTCCAGCGCATCAATCTGCTTTTGCAGGTTCGTGCGCCTATCACCAGGCTTCATGAGCTTCTTGGATTTCTTCTTCTTCTTCGAAGATTTTGACGGCTGGGTGTGAGTGCTTTGGCTATCACCACCAATCTTTGGAGTTGGGCGCAGCTTCAGCATTCCCTCAATGATCTCGGGTTCCAGTGGATTCTTCTACCTGATCGCCGGGCATGTTTGGAGATCGTTCAGCATTCTTTTAGTTTTGGCTGAAAGAGCGACCTCCCATGAAGCTTCTTCTATTAAAGAGCATGATGCCCCTGGCGTGTCTGTCTTCTTGGGAGCGTGTGGCTGTGGTGGGTTCACCTTCCAATTCTCGGACAGCGCAAACTTGTCTTGTTGGTATTGGTTCTCGATCCATCCCTTGAAGACGAAGCAATCTTCAATTGGATGGCTTACCGTTTGATGGTAAGGGTAATAATTGGGACTATTAGTCTCGCCAGGTTGCAATGGTCATTTTGGATTCGGCAGATTAATGAGCCTGTTGCGCACCGCCAGTTCGAACAGTCTCTTCGTTTTGTCCCGAGGGAACGAATAAGGACGCTTCATTTTCTCATTATAGTATCGCCGTCTCTCTTCTAGTTGATCTGTTAATTTTGGGGCACTGGGCTGCTGTTGAGTATTCGCAACGAATGTCGCCTTCTCTTTACCCTTTTCGTTCCGCGGCTCCGGCTTGGGAGGAGACGGTCTATGACCCATCTGGTTCATTTGGGCCAGTTTGTCGATCAAGACCTGGAACGTGGTCGGCTTGAAGAACATCATGAATTAGGAAATTGTTGCCTGAGGGTCCAGAGTGCCCACGAACATGCCCACTGCCGGCACTTCCTCGATGCACTGCTCACATTTTGACTATAAATTTCACCACCGTATTGTGTATTGTACCCAAGTTTCGCCTGGCTTCACCCTGGCATTAATTAATGCGGTAATCGGGGTACGTTCGCTAGCGCTCGTGAATCTCTGTGTAAACAGCGGTTCCATCTCCGCAAATGTGTTGACGGAGTCGTTTGGAAGTTCAGAATACCACTCGAATGCCGTCTCTGACAAGCTACCAACAAACTGGCGGAGTAGAAGTTTATCATCACCTCCAGTATTTCCGCACAAGGCTCTGAATTGAGCGGCGTGCTGATACGGACTCCCCGTCCTTTTATATACATGAAATTTAGGGATCGTATATCCCGGCGGGTACTTTATTTGGTCATACCGGCCTGGATATGGTCGCCCAGTTTTAACAATTTGGCTGGCCGCTTCATTCTCCTGGTAAGCTCGTATTTGCTGAGCAATGTAGTCATCTAGAGTGGCCTTGGAGATGGTTTCCTCTTTGGCTACTGAAAGAGCCTGAGGAGGGTTCGATGTCTTCCCTCTGTCGTCTTCAATGATGATCGGGGGGTCTTCAGCTGGAGGTTCTGGCTGTAACATCATCCCAGCCATGTCTTGGAACAAGAGAGCCATTCGTTTTATATTTGATGCCTGTTCCGTAGCCTTTTTTTCTTTCCTCTCGAGCATTCTTCGGAGGAATTTGGTGTCAGTCTCTTATTCCTGACGCTGCTCTGAGATCTCTGGATTTTCTTTTGGCCCAGTGAGTGCGGCCATTGCGGTCAACATCTCCTGAAGCTTCTACTGCTGTTGTTCTTGAGCCTTTGTTATTGACTGGATAAGCGGTCGATGTCCCGTAGAAGTACGGCTTTCCTCTTTTCCGGAAACCATATAAACAGTATGCACCATCATGCCCCCAGACTTGGGGTGTTTAGGTTCGGTGTCTCTGCGGTTCGCCGTGATCACAGGGGCTTTCTCTGGTCTCCTTCTCTTGTGAGCAGTTGAAGTCGAGGGGGCCGTTGCAGCGGGCACCCAGGTAGCTGTCGCCTATTGTAGCTTGACAGGATGGTCCTTTTCTTGCCGAACTTTTATCTTTTTCTGTCGGCGAGAGTAGTCTTGATCAATTATTGAGTCCTGAACCTGTCGCCAGACTTTGTAAATTTTGGAAGAAAGCCGCTGAGGGGGTTGTTCCGGCTTCGCCTTCGGTGCATTGGAGAACATGCTCCTTTTAATATTATTAAATGTTCTCTTGTGGTGCGCACGTGCGTTGCACGTGGTGCGCGCGTGGTGAGCACACGTGCGTTGCACGTACCGCACATGCGCATTATGAGGAGAAGCAGAGCTTCTATATATGGAGAACATGCTCCTTTTAATATTATTAAATGTTCTCATATGGTGCGCACGTGCGTTGCACGTGGTGCCGCATGGCAGGCACACGTGCGTTGCACGTAGCGCACATGCACATTATGAGGAGAAGCAGAGCTTCTATATATGGAGAACAAGCTCCTTTTAATATTATTAAATGTTCTCATGTGGTGCGTACGTGCGTTGCGCGTGGTGCCGCATGGCGGGCACACCTGCGTTGCACGTAGCGTACATGGCACTTGTGCATATGCGCATTATGGAGGAGCATGCTCCTATCTTGGAGAACTAAGCTTCTTTGGAGAACTAAGCTCCTTTGAGTATTGAATCCTTTGAGGATTTAACTCTACCCTTTCTAAGAGCTATCCCCTCTTATTTATATGGGAGTGGTAGAGAAGCCATCTCTCCTTTTCCCGATGTGAGACTAAAAAATGCATTCCCCATGTAGTAGAGCATTACTTTAGATTACACGTGCATAACACATTTGGTCATAACTTTTGATCTCGGATGAATTATGAGGCCCATAATATATCAAATCGAAGGTCTTTTCGAGATGCTTTTAATATCATCAGAATTTAACCATTTCTCATTCCGGAGTTTGTCAAAATACAGCTCGGAAAATACCAGTTCGCTTCTTCTTCCTTAGAATACATGTGCATAGACATTTGCTCATAACTTTTGATCCCGGATGAATTATGAGGCCCGTAATATATTAAATCGAAGATATTTTCAAGATACTTTCAATACCATCAGAATTTAGCTGTTTCTCATTCCGGAGTTTGTCAAAATACAGCTTGAAAAATACTGGTTCGCATCTTCTTTCTTAGATCACATGTGCATAACACATTTGCTCATAACTTTTGATCCCGAATGAATTATGAGGCCCATAATATATAAAATCGAAGGTTTTTTCGAGATTCTTTTAATACCATCATAATTTAACAGTTTCTTATTGGGTAGTTTATCAAAATACAGGCCGGAAGATACTGGTTCGCATTTTCTTAAGCGTATCGCTGCCATTTGATACCTTGGACTCTTTTGCGCAGAAATTTTTGGCGGGAACACTTACGACTCATAAGGGAGAAACACACTTAAGGATCCCTATGATTCCTAAGGAGAAATTACACTTGCGAGATCCTCACGACTCGTAAGGAGAACCCTCTTATGAGACCCTCACGGCTTATACGATTCAAAAGTCTTAAGCTACATGGATCTGAACCTGTTCTTAAGCGGCCACCACAACCTTCAATACTGCTCTACAAGCGGCTCAATGTTGACCCTTGTATACAATCCACGGGCGCGAATAAATATTTCCCTAACAAAGTCCCATCCGTGACTAGAGATATGTCTGCACAGTGAATAACCCTTGTAAGTCCTCTCGACTTATAAGGAGAAAGCACTTTTGTAAGATCCTTCCGACTTATAAGAGACTATACACTTAAGAGTCCTCACGATTCCTAAGGAGAAAACGCACCTACGAGATCCTCACGATTTGTAGGGAGAAATACCTTTATGAGACCCTTACGGCTCATGAAGTTAAAAACCTTAGCCGACAGGATCTTAACCCTGTTTGCTCAGCCTCCTTTGTTCGACATTGACAGAGGAAAATGATGATTCTCTCCTGACAATATCCCAGTTGTAGCGGTGCTGATGCCGAAATCGGTGTCTAATTCCAAGCTTGCAGCGAAAAGCCAGCAAGCCACACATGCATACGAAATAGCCGAAATGATGGGGCAACTTGCAACAAAATCAGCAAGTAAATATGTATGCATGCAAAATAGCCGAAATGATTGGGCAACTCGCAATAAAAAGCAGCGAGTAAAAATAAAACAAATAGCCGAAATGATTGGGTACCGCGGAAAATAGCCGAAATGATTGGGCAATCGCGACCTTCGTGATATAAAAGCTGAAATGGTAGAGCATCGCGGAAAGAAATAAAAAAAAATAAAATGAAATTTTTGCTCTACAAGTGATATCACCTCAATCCCTGTATACGATCCAGGGGCGCAAACAAAGAGGGAATCACACCTTTCCTCCCCAGGCTTCACCAGAAGAAGAAGCCAAATCTCAACGGTTCACAGATAGCCTACAAATCATCTCAACATTCGTCTCATTACAACAGACACAACATCAAGCAAAGAGGAACCGCGGCAACTCCCAGTTCCATGACTCGCAGGGCACAGATGACTGAGAGTCAAACCCCGACTCCGTGAAATGCGGATAAAGTCAACCCTTCCTGGTTACGTGGAACACGGCTATATCAATTCTGACCCCGTGGGAAGCATCCAGAGAGGAGCCTGGTCCTCGCAGAACACGGATATGACCCCGTGGAAAGTATCCAGAGCAAATTCCTGGTCACGTGGAACAAGGCTATGACCCCATGGGAAGCATCCAGAGCGGAGCCTGGTCCTCGTAGAACACAACTATGACCCCGTGGGAAGTATCCAGAGCAAAATTCCTGGTCACGTGGAACGCGGCTTATGTCAATCCTGACCCCATGGGAAATGTCCAGAGCGGATCCTGGTCCTCGCAGAACACGGCTATGACCCCATGGGAAGCATCCAGAGCAAAATTCCTGGTCATGTGGAACGCGGCTTATGTCAATCCTAACCCCATGGGAAAAGTCCAGAGCGGATCCCGGTCCTCGCAGAACAAAGCTATGACCCCGTGGGAAGCATCCAGAGCGTATCCTGGTCCTCCCAGAACACGACTATGACCCCATGGGAAGCATCCAGAGCAAAATTCCTGGTCACGTGTAACGTGACTTATGTCAATCCTGACCCCGTGGGAAACGTCCAAAGCGGATCCTAGTCCTCGCAGAACACGGCTATGACCCCGTGGGAAGCATCCAGAGCGGAGACTGGTCCTCGCAAAACACGACTATGACCCCGTGGGAAGCATCCAGAGCAAAATTCCTGGTCACATGGAACGCAACTTATGTCAATCCTGACTCCGTGGGAAACGTCCACAGCGGATCCTGGTCCTCGCAGAACACAGTTATGAACCCGTGGGAAGCATCCAGAGCGGAGCCTGGTCCTCGTAAAACACGGCTATGACCCCGTGGCAAGCATCCAGACCAAAATTCCTGGTCATGTGGAACGCGGCTTATGTTAATCCTGACCCCGTGGGAAACGTCCAAAGCGGATCCTGGTCCTCGCAGAACACGGCTACGACCCCGAGGGAAGCATCGAGAGCGGAGCCTGGTCCTCGCAGAACACGGCTATGACCCCATGGGAAGCATCCAGAGCAAAATTCCTGGTCACGTGGAACGTGGCTTATGTCAATCCTGACCCCGTGGGAAACGTCCAGAGTGGATCCTGGTCCTTGCAGAACACGGCTATGACCCCATGGGAAGCATCTAGAGCGGAGCCTGGTCCTCACAGAACACGGCTATAACCCCGTGGGAAGCATCCAGAGCAAAATTCCTGGTCACGTAGAACACGGCCTATGTCAATCCTGACCCCGTGGGAAACGTCCAGAGCGGATCCTGGTCCTCGCAGAACACGGCTATGACCCCGTAGGAAGCATCCAGAGCGGAGCCTGGTCATCGCAGAACATGACTATGACCCCGTGGAAAGCATCCAGAGCAAAATTCCTGGTCACGTGGAACACGACCTATGTCAATCCTGACCCCGTGGAAAACATGCAGAGCGGATCCTGGTCCTCGCAGAACACGGCTATGACCCCATGGGAAGCATCCAGAGCAGAGCCTGGTCCTCGCAGAACACGGATATGACCCTGTGGGAAGAATCCAGAGCAAAATTCCTGGTCACGTGGAACGCGGCTTATGTCAATCCTGACCCCGTGGGAAACGTCCAGAGCGGATCCTGGTCCTCGCAGAACACGGATATGACCCCGTGGGAAGCATCCAGAGCGGAGTCTGGTCCTCGCAGATGTAACATTTCAAGAAAAATAAAATATCATTTTTGGGAATTTTTATAATTTAATATTATTTTATTGAATATTTTAATATTTTGGTATTATTAAATACAAATAAATGGGAAGAATTTTGGAAAAATTATGGAAAATTCTAAAATATGGTATTTTATGGAATTATGTCATTTTTAAGTTTTTAAGATTAGTTAAATGCTAATTTAATGCTAATCGCTATTAAAAATCGCTAATTGGTTTTTAGCAATTTTGTGCAAAACATGCACATATCTTTTCTACACTTGTGCATTTTCACCATGGTTTGTTTTGGGGTTACTATTTATGTGAGAAAGGAATTTTGGAGATAAGAAAAGAGAAAGAAAAGAAAAAGAAAAGAAAAAGAAAAGAAAAGGGAATATAATATGAGGTATGGGGTGAGAGAGAGAGGTATGGTCTCATTTGACCTAGGACTTAGCCATTTTCCTTCCCTCATTTCCCTCCTTCTTCTCCCATTGCTGCTGCTGCTCCTACACCTCATTCTCCCTCCCCTCTTCAGGCTCCAAATCACCATGAAAACAACTCCAAAACCCCACTCTCTTTTTATTAAAAGTGTGCACAAGCTCAAGATCTACACATTGGACCAAGAAAGCAAGGATTTTGGCAACTTGAGGCAACTCAAGAAAATTCTTGAGTTGCCAAATGAGGTAATTTCTGGATAATTAGATTAGATTTTGCATTACTTATACCCCTATGTTAAAATTGAATCGATATCGGGTGGTGTTGTGGACTTAAAGGAAACCTAGTTAGGGTTTGAGGAAATTGTGAGTTGTAGTGCGAAATTGAGCTTAGTGGAGGCTGCACAAACATCATAGTGATGGAATTGAGACCCAAACCTGAGATTTGAAACCCGGAATACGGATTTAGAAAACCGATATCGGAGATATTGTGAAATTTGTGAAGGTTTTAGGAATCTGCTATCACCCCGAGACCCCTAAAATAAAATTGAGCTGACAGTGAGTCGTGCAGGCACCTAGGAAGCTACCACTAAGACCCAAGCCCCTAATTCAAACCCCAGGCCGCAGATTTAATCATTCTGGCCGCAATTTACGGCCAGAGTAGAGGGGAATGGGTTGATTTTTGTTCCAGGGCTCATTTTACACTAAATTAGACCCCTCCTATATGCAGTTTTGGCTAATTGTCACCTGGGGAAAATCTGGGAGAATTTTAATATGTTTTAGGCGATGTTTTCCGTATTTTAAAATGCACTTTCTTGATATTTGGATTTGTATTTGGTTGTCGGGTGTTCGTACATCGAGAACATGGATTGTTTGATTGATTTGCACGTTTAGGCCATAGGTTCCAACCTATAAGCACACTGCACGCTGTTTTGGTTTTCTGCGTCGATTTTAATACGTTTTGCGACGGTTTATTATTTTAGGTACCCTCGCAAGGATTCCGAGGCGAAGAAACGCGGCGTCATCGATTTCGGCGAGCGAAGACCAGGTGAGTAGATTATATCTACAGGGGAAGTCGGGTGGATGGCGTATAGCACCCCCGCAGTCTGTGGTGATGTATACGGATACATATACACACGTATATTTATTATGTGTTGTTAAGATTATTGATGGTAATAATGGATTAGTGATGATAAGGATGTATTGGTGCAGTATAGTGCGAAACCCTAGAGTAGTGGTTGCACCCACACATACACGTACACATATACTTGCATACATTCTTTCTTTTATCTGTGCGCATTTGGAGGTGTGTATATCTACACATGGGTATGTGACTATGTGTTCATATACGGGATTTGAGGATAGTACTTGGGATGTGAGTTGAGTCGATGAGATTCGATTTGAGACCGTGAGATCGGCGATATGGCAGGTTTCGTATTTGAGATACGACATGATGGTTTAGCGGGCCTTTGGGCATGTGTTTTACCCCGCATTCATACTTATGTAGATAGTATCGATTGTACTAGACTTAGATCTGTACCCCAGATTATGTGATATGATAATAGTGATACCTGATATGTAATGAGATAATGTGATATTGACCGTACCCCGCTATTGGGATGCCGTACGGAGATTTACCGTACGAGCCTATACTGATGATAGATCCGCGCTCATGACTCGAGGATATTATATCGTTGTGATACTATTGAGGCGGGATCACCGACTATTATATTTATATGTATATATATCGACTCAGATTTAGGTGGTTTCCATACCCCTCCTGTTTGGCTTGATAGTTGGGTCCGTAGTTCGCATAGTAGGCGTTAGACTAGACCCGAGTCATACCTATTTCAAAACTAACGAATCGGGGATATTTTAAGGATAGGAAAAAAAGGGATTCTACGGATATTTTCAAATGACGCATCTTCTCTTAAAACATCGTAGCCCTTATTTTACCAAAAACCCGGATTCGTCTTATTTCAAAAGGCAAGGCTACATGATATATTTATTGAGGTAGATTCTTTACTGTTGCGTTGATTATTCGATTCCGCATATTCATGCTATTTGCATTGCATTGCTTGTGTTTATTGATATACTATTATTCCATGCTGCAGGATATATTGTTACTTGCATTTCATTTATATGTCACATGCATCATGCTTTCTGATTTGTGCATTAAGATATGTTGTTTCTATGATATTTCTGGTTTTGAGAGAGGGCTGACCCGGACTGACGGATGCCCGATATATTGAGAGAGGGCTGATCCGGACTGACGGATGCTCGATATATTGAGAGAGGGCTGACCCGGACTGACGGATGCCCGATATATTGAGAGAGGGCTGACCCGGACTGACGGATGCCCGATATATTGAGAGAGGGCTGACCCGGACTGACGGATGCCCGATATACGAGAGAGTGGGCTGACCCGGACTGACGGATGCCCAGTATATGAGGATTTACGTGCCGATGCTAGGCACAGGTTTTCATGATGTTTTCGAGTGTCGATGCTAGGCGCTCAGGTTTCATGCTTTTGGTTATATCCTCATATTTTCCATGCATATGCTTTATGACATTTACACGCATAATGCTTATTGTCATCGGGTGACGAGTGGATGGGATCCACGTACATGCAGATTTGATTATATTGATCATACCTCATATTTATGATATGCTATTACTTGAGGCACTGGCACGAGCACTTGGTACTACACTCATGTATAGAGATTACATTGCCAGTTTAGCATGCTTCAGATTTATTCATATTGAGGTTTATTTATATCTGATTGTATTGACCTAGGATGGGTCATACATTCGATCTCTGCTTGTAGATATTTTCTATTCACGAGTTGGCAACTCACCCCCATTGTGCCACAGTTCTTGCAGGTTTTGCCGTATAGATTCCATAGCGGCTTTTCTGGCACACTGCTTCTATATGGGTAACTTGCTTGGGTAGGTGGGTTCTTTGTATCAGAACCACCATTGTACATTTATTATTCATTGTATCTAGAAATTCCATCAACCAAAACTTGTACATTGTTTCAGACTTAGAAATCAGTTATGTATTATTTCGACCTTAGAGTCGCGCTTGTAGTATTACGGTTTTTAGGCTGTTGAGTTTCTTTTGAGTTTTGATCCTCGCCCTTCGGCGTTGTATATTCTATTGCTTGCGTGGTTGTGACCGTCGATTGACGAAGAGCTAGCTCCCGCTTGGGGATGCCTTTTATCACTGCATTTATATATTATTCTTGTTGTACCCCGTTCGGGGCCAGTTTTTACAAAGGAAACTCTGCCGAAATTTTCAGAAAAGACTACACATTTTAAAAATGCATATTCGGTTTAGTTATTTAAAAAGCTTGACTTCAAAACATGTTTCTTTACTTATTAAAAACCAGTTTTCTTTACTTACTCCTTAAAATGGTTTTAGATTTCTGGGCTTTTGGCTTACTTGGGTCAGATGGAGTCCTATAGACTTCATATGGTTCAAGGGCCAGTCACGTGCTCTTTCGGGCCGTGACAGCAGAACACGGCTCTGACTCCGTGGGAAGCATCCCGAGCAAAATTCCTGGTCATGTGGAACGCGGCTTATGTCAATTCTGACCCCGTGGGAAACGGCCAGAGCGGATCCTGGTCCTCGCAGAACACGGTTATGTTAATTCTGACCCCTTGGGAAGCATCCAGAGCGGAGCCTGGTCCTCGCAGAACACGGCCTATGTCAATCCTGACCCCGTGGGAAGCATCCAGAGCAAATCCTGGTCCCATAGAACACGGCTAAAGTCAATCTTGACCCCATGGGAAATGGCCAGAGCAACCCCTGACCCCGTGAAATGCGGATAATGTCAACCTCATCCATCACTTACGGGTCCTCTCGACTCGTAAGGGAGAAAACTCTTTTGGGAGATCCTTACGACTCTCAGAAGAAAACGCACTTAGGAATCCTCACGATTCCTAAGGAGAAATTACACCTATGGGATCCTCTAGACCTGTAGGGAGAAAATTCTTTATGAGACCCTCACGGCTCATAAAGTTGAAAAATCTTAGGAGGCAGATCTTAACCCTGAACCCTAAGCCATCGCTGTACTACAAAGAAATCAAAATAGACTATCCACAGAATACACTTACTAAAAGGGACACACCATCATGAAGCAAAATATGTCTTTTATTCATGAATCAAAATGAATACAAAGTACAATTTATGAGAGAATAAAAGAAAATATACTCTCATTCAGGAGTATGTACAAAAGAAGAATTAAAAAAATATACAATTCTTCAAGTCGGCGGGCGATTTAGTAGATTTGCCAGCTCAACCCATTTCGCTGGGCCTCGGCTTCATGATTCATTATCGTAAAAAGAAGGGCCTCCGCTTGAGCCTGTTGGGCCTGGTATGAGGCAAGCCGGCCTTCAAGCTCTTTTTCTATAACCTTATGAGCTTCGACCATTTCACAAGTAAACATGGCGGCCTTATCAATGGCTACCATCTACTTGATAGCCTCTCGAAGCACCCGCCAAAGTTCATATGCTTCAGTGGTCTTGGCCGTAAGGTTGGCTTGAAGCTCCCTCAGCGCTTTGGAAGCCAACTCCCTCTCCGAAAACTTGCGGCTGAGCCTCTTCTCGCATGATATCATATTCGTAGCGCACCGCTCAATAAGCCCTATAAGCTCACCTTCACGGCCACAACCTCCGAAGGAAGGCGCGTACATTCAAGAATATGCAAGCAAGCCTCCACCTGCCGACAAAATTCAACCCAGACTTGTACCAATGTTTCACTATGGTAGGTGGCAAGAAAGGAAAGAGAACCGTGGCTTCAGCGGCAAACGCTTCGGCCATGATCAGACTACCAGCACGAAGGTCTTCAATTAGGGCTGACAAGAAGTGGAGGCTTAGCTTTGCCATCCGTTCCGTGGCACGTAGAGCGTAGGGGCCGGGTGGCATGATGATGCGAGACTCCAGCGTGGTTAGAACTGGAAAAGCTGTTCAGATTTATAAACAGTCAGCGAGACTTGTAGGCAAAGAACAAATGGAGCGACGTTGAGACTTTACTTAACCACAGTCATGCAAGAGGGGTCTGAAGGCTCCCCAGGCCCTTCAATAATTTCAATCTCATCATCAGCTTCCAGAACTGTAGAAGACATCAATGTTATTATATGAAATAATAATAACACAATGAGAAGAGGGCAAAAGACACTGACCTTGCCCGGAAGAGAGGATGATGCGTTAAGGAGATATCGCTTGCGGAGCGACCATCTCCAACAAGCGCTGAAAAGACTTCCTGGGAGACAGATCGGCAATAGACGCCGCCAATCCACGCAATTCTGAAAAGACAAAAGGGTTCAGATAATGGAGAGATCATTAATGTAAAATATAGAAGGCTACCTTCAATGCTTCTCCCATTATGGGCTGGAGGGATAGCAGCTTCAGCGGCCTCCTCCGTGTCCCTGGGCACATCATCGGGGACATGGGCCAATGTAACGACTTCCGAGCGAGGAGCAGTGGCCGCCACTGCAGGCTCCAGCGGAAGGACGGTAGCCTCGACTATCTGTCCCCTAATCTCCGGGCCACCCCCAGAAAGATCCATCGGATCAGCGACCAACAAAGATGTCTCTCCCGGGGGAGCAAGCGCTTGGGGAACGGGAGTCGCCATGGGAGGCTCCATTGTAGGAGCAACGGTTGCATCTACCCCCTCCACACTGATTAGTGTTTCATTGGGGATATTAGCGGAGGCTACAGTGAAAGCGCGACTCGAATTCAGATCCTCCGCCATCGCCGAAGTCCCTGTAAAGTTTGTATGAAGATAATGATATATATACTTATATATATATATATATATATATATATATATATATATATATATATATATATATATACGAGCAATACAAAATATTACAAGGAGATACATGAACATACCGATGCGCAAGGGAGCCTCTAATATGGCTTGTTCAAGCCGACGCTCCTTCCTGAGGAGCTATGCTCGCCGAGGTTCGAGAGTAGACTCGTGACCACCGGCCCACAATGAAAGTGCGTCCTCGGCGTCGGCCGAAACAGCCTGCTTAAGGGCCCTCTCACCCCATTCTTCCAAAGGGTCTATGAATAGCCGCCGTATCGATGGAGGGTCTTCATAAAAAATGACGGCAGGGTAAGGCCTCTTTGGGATCCTTACGTTCTCGGATTCATCTTGCGAACATCTTATAGCCTCAGAAAATTGTGCGGCTTCCTCGGCAGATGAACCCGGGAAAAGTAGACCACCATCCGATTCTTGCATGGCTAGTGGTTCATCTTGAAGAATAGGCTCAGACTCTATTAAATAGTTGAGTAGATTGGTGATCGTCTTCCTCCGTCTCTTGGGCCCAGAACTAACCACCGAAGATGATCGTTTCCTTCCCCGTGGAGCTTTGGTACGGCGTTGACCCACTTCGCCTTCAATGTCCTCGCTCGGCGGTGCTACCGATGATGAAACGGCTATTGTTGACGCCGCGGCCGATGACACTGCTACCGGCGCCCTATTAGCCCTTGATTGAGCCCTAGTACGCAGTGGCATACCAGCTGTGGGAGTTAAATCCACTTCTGCCGCCTCCGGAATAAGCACGACGCTGGTATCCCTCAAGGGAGGGTGAACCGTTGCACGCGGTTGCGGCGGAACTCCCATGGCTTGGATAGGAGTAGGAGCCGTATATCCGAGGAGCACCCTCCTCTCCTCGGCAATAATTAGACTGACTCGGTGGAGGTACCGGCCCGTGAATGACCCCACACATCGAGGAATATGATCAGCTTCAGGAATCATGAAGCGGGAACCAGTGTTCAGCCGCGTGAAGTGATGAGCGGCGTCACGAACAACCTCTGGCAATGGGCTAGGGGCCACTGTAAATGCCACAAAGGGATTGCCCTGGTCATATCCGAGTTGCAGAGCAAAGCGGTATGGGTTGTACCGCATAAAAAGGGCCGCACCGTTCTGACAAAATACCAGATAACCTGGTCTGATAGAGTATAGGTGCATGGCTTCTTTGGGCTTCGGAGAAGGGACCCCCTCTTTCGACAGGTCGCAGAGCTGTTGGACCGGTCCTGAGGGAGCAGAAAGAACTTGGTCGTTGAATACCATTCCACCTTTAGTGTTATAGGGATTGACTAGCACGCGAATAGCCCCAGACTGAGTCGGGTCAGGAGCAGAAGAGCCCACCAGCCGCATGAGTTGCGGAAAAGTGTAAGCGTCATAAAAGTTGGGTCTTTGGTGCGCAGCAAATGCCCCCAGCATGTGCATCTCAATTCAGGACGTAAATTAATGAAGAGAGAAATTTACCACATCTACGCCTGGAGTTGAGGTGTTGACCGCGGCACTTAACCCATGATATAGATGCGCTAGCCCTGCAATGCCCACAGCTAGTCGCGTCCCCTCAGCAATGCGATGAGCAGGGTAAATAACTGAGGCTCTCATGAAACGACGATGCATGAGAATGGCGAACCAACTGAGCCAAACACTGATGAAGCCCACAAAGAAATTCTCCTCATCCATACCAGGAGCTGCAATTGACTCGAAAGACACGGCCGACATGATGGGAATGTAGAACTGCGGTAAGTCCTCTTCTTTAGCAGGCCGCTTATTTAAACCAAACCCAAAGGGGTCGTTGATGTTTGCGAACTTCGGAGCTGTCTTTAATAGAATATCTTCGCGAAGGAAGCATGTGATAAAGCTTTTGAAAGTGACGCCCTGCTCCTCTGACTCTGCGAATAACTTCTCAAAAATGCTCAAAGCCTTGACAAACTTGAGCGCTTGTGGCGGACGACATTCTCTGTCGACAGGCCGTCAAGCATGGCAGGCTCAGTTTCAAAGACATATTCATCAGGAGGCGGCAGTTCTTCATAGAGCATCCCCCTGACCGGCAACCCTGATATCTCGTGAAACTCTTCCAGAGAAATTGAAACTTCACGCTCCCCTAAAAGGAAGGTGTTGGTGGGAAGATTCCATTGGTTTAAGAAGGCCTTAACCCACCAGATATGGGGAGACTGACAGTGGAAAAGAGACGCGTATATCGCTTGATAGAGTCCGCCCCTCTGCAGTCGTGCATGATGGGAGGACAGGATATAACAGGCCCAGAGAAGGTAGCCCGTGGGATGTCGAGGAGTAAGCCCTATCTTGTAAATCTGTCCCCATAGCTGGGCTTCGCCCTAGAAAATACGACGCCCTAAAATGTCTATAGCCGGCACTGGATGGTTCGGAATACCAGTTGATGATGGCTCAAGCCATTCCATAGGGGTCCAATTTAGCATCTCCACAGCAAAGGCGGTCCGTGGAGGATCCATCGGCAGGAATGGATAGGTAGGCTCCGTCGGTATCTCGCAAAGAAAATTGCGGTGACCGCGGATGATGTGACCATACCAGTTCCCCCATAAATGTAAATTTGTGCGATTCGGGTCATGAGCCCTGATCATCGCCATCACTTCCTCGTCAGACGGTGACTGAGGAAAGGCAGCCTCCGAGCGAGTGAAAGGGAAGTATAGAACAGAAGTCATTGTGCCTGGAGTAAAAGAAGGGAAACTGTTAAGCGAAGCCAACACGTGTGTGTGTGTATATATATATATATGTTTGTAAATGCAAATATAAAAATACAGTGCAAGAAAGCGACAGAGGACTTATTTTATGGGACCATTGGTTATAAAACGCATGGGTCCCACAAAATCAAGATGGGGGCTTACTAATGATGAAGCAAAGCAATCATTATGAGAACAAAAGGAAGATTCTCAATGAATGAACATTGGATTTCAAATGACCCTATACATTCCTCAAAAAGACATCCATCTTGGACTCTGCAAAAATCAAGCAGAACAAGGGAATTAAATTCCCAGAAAACCTTACTGTAAACCTTTTCTTTTGTTGCAAAGAACAACTCAGGCAGAAAAATCTCAAGAGATCTTCTGTTAAAGAACTAAGTTCTTTAGGGGAATTAAATTCCTTTTGAGCAGGGGAATTAAATTCCCAGAAATATTTTTCAGAGCCAAAGCTCTTTGGAATGGAATTAAATTCCAGAGAAAAAGACAAGCATCGCCATCGATCTCTGAGATCAAAGGAGCCTTAACAAAAGGGATTTATGATTTATAAATTGAGCGGTTTTCTTTTTAAAGAACTTGAAAAAAATGGGTTCTTATTAAAGGGAAAAACCCTTGGTATGGATTTAAAATCCAACGAAGATTTCTACAAAAAGTTCTTCAGCCGTTCAAGATCATTACTTGAGAAAAAGGAATCTTTTGTTAACAGAGTTAAACTCTGGAAATTTTCGAAACAGTGAACTAAGCTCTGGGAAAGAGAATTAAATTTTCAGAGGAAAAAGCAAGCAAGGAAGAAGATGAACAAAGTGGAGGCACTTCTGAAGGGACGCTGGCATTTATAGGATGTGATGGGAAACGGTTCATCTCCCCTATTCCCTAGACAGATCCAACGGTCACAAAGATGACAGCGTTGCACTCACGTGCAGACACGTGAGAACAACGCTGTGGGGGAATTTGTTCCCTGATAAAATATCAGGAAATACCTCAATGAGGTTTCACGTGTTGATACGTGACCAAGGGTCACATGATAGTTTCCTGTGATCTCTACTTTATAGAATTAAATTCTAATCAAACAAAAATGTAACAAAACAGCTAAGGAAAGACCCCAATGGGGTATCACGTGCTCACACGTAACCAAGGGTGACGTGCTGACATGTGATGGTCCCTTAGCTCTATTAAAGGCAGAATTAAATTATGAATAAAAGAGGGTCACGTGCCAACACGTGACAGGTCCCTTATCTCTGTTAAAAGGCAGAATCAAATTTTGAATAAAAGAGGGCCACGTGCCCACACGTGACAGGTCCTTTAGCTCTTTAACTGATAGAATTAAATTCTATTTCAATGATCAAACATTGGGATCACGTGCCAACACATGATGGGCTTTAAAAGCCTTTTGAATTAATAGAATTAAATTCTAATTAAGGGAAATCAAAGACCCTATCTGGGAAAGTATTTCTTTAAATCTTTCCAAACAAAAAAAGGATTATGCTCTGTAAAGTGGAGCACCGTTGGATTAAAAATCCAGTGGTGATTAAAAATCACCAATTTATGGAAAGATTTCATACAAGGAAAGATTTCCCTAAAATTCACCAAGAATAACAAACAGAATATCTTCTGGATTAAAAATCCAATGGTGAATAAAATTCACTAAGATCATGTTAGTTACAAAAATAAACAAAATCTTTCAATGAAAGATTCACTAAACAAATTGATTCTTTTTCTTCTCCTATAAATAGGAGCCAAGAAGAGGAGAGGAAAAAATAAATTTTTGAATCTTGGAATTTTCTGAAGAAAAAACAATAGCAGAGAGAAAAGAAAGGAGAATTAATTCTCAAGAAAAGAAACCCTAGGTGAGAAAGGGGAAAGAGATCAAAGCTCCATAAAACAAAAAGAGAATTTAATTCTCAGTCTAAGAGTTTAATTCTTCTGCAAAAGAACTTAGTTCTTCCTCTAGTTGAAGATCTGCAGAAGCAGATCTCCCCACAAGTTGAGAATTTAATTCTCATCGGGGAGATTCTGCCATGCAGATCCAAAACTTAGAGGGAGAATTGAGTTTAGAGAATTTAATTCTTCCAAATTCATAGGAATTTAATTCCTCCAAATAAAACTAGGGTTTAACACTATATGAGAATTTAATTCTTCCAATTTCATAGGAATTTAATTCCTCCAAAATAAAATTAGGGTTCAACCCTGCATGAGAATTCAATTCTCCCTAAATTCATAGGAATTTAATTCCTCCAAGACAAAACTAGGGTTTAACCCTATATGAGAATTTAATTCTTCCACATACATAGGAATTTAATTCCTCTAAAACATAATTAGCCCTACAGAGAATTTAATTCTTAAAACAAGAGGCTTAATGCTCTCTATGCACATAAAGAACTTGATCACGTGGTAACACGTGACCCCCATTCTGAATGAGCAGAGAAGAAAAAACAGAACTTAGTCACGTGGTGACACGTGACCCCTATCCTCAATGATTAGAAAAGAAAGAATAAAACTAGGTCACATGCCCCACGTGACCCCTAAACAGACTCCCCAAAATGAGAAGAGAAAAACTTGGAGGCAATGCCTCACGTGTTCCCACGTGACTCTCAAAATAAAGGGAACAAAGCCAAAGGCAGAATCGATTTTGGGCGCCCTCACGTATCCCCACGTGACCCCTAATAAACACTTTAATAAATCAATGCATAGGTGCCCATCACGTGCCCACACGTGATGGCTGTGAAGACTTAAGTGTTTGACACCTTTGAATACTCTGAGAACAAAACAAAGGAAGACTGGTCCCCACCTTAAGAGGCCTCACATGGCCCCACGTGACCAATCCCATTTTAGTGTTTAACACTTTTTTGAAGTATTTTGTTCTTAGTGTTTAACACTATTTTCAGCGCATCACGTGGGAACACGTGACCATAAAATATATGTTAGTGTTTAACACTATTTTCAAATCAACCCTAGCCTAAATTGGCTAGGTCTTTCTAACGCAAGACTTCTCTTTTTATTGAGTCTCAAGTACATCCTTGCCTTCCAAAATTGATCATTCTATATGGCATATGAGTGCCCAGCACTCAAAAAAGATAAAATGTTGTCAGAGCCCCTGTTTAGCAGTGCCAAATAATGGGGGGTTGAACCCAGACAAATGTTTAATGGACCAACAAGGGGCCAATATTTCAAACTTAATTGGACTTAGGCCAAATTGGACATAAGTCCTCAATTCAGATTTAACAGAGCCAATGTGCTCGTAATCTAATTAATTAATCTTAGTTCCAAAATTGGACTATAGATCTCCCAATCAAGTTTGGTTCAAGGGTACATCTCTTCACTCCTTTGATATTTGTCGCTGTAATCCTTCAACGTCTTCAGAGAGGTGATGGGTCCCAACAACCACAAATTTCACGGACTATGATGTCCTTAACCTTGACTGTGAGGTCTTTAAACTCACGGACTACGATGTCCTTAACCTTGACTGTGAGGTCTTTAAACTCACGGACTACGATGTCCTTAACCTTGACTGCGAGGTCTTTAAACTCACGGACTATAATGTCCTTAACCTTGGACCGAGATGTCTTTAAACTCACGGACTATAATGTCCTTAACCTTGGACCGAGATGTCTTTAAACTCACGGACTATAATGTCCTTAACCTTGGACCGAGATGTCTTTAAACTCACGGACTATAATGTCCTTAACCTTGGACCGAGATGTCCTTAAACTAACAATGGACCACCATGTCCTTAAACTGGTAATCGACCGCAAAGTTCCTAAACTAAACAATAGAGCTCAAATGCTCTCTTGTTGGATCTTAATGATCCCGTTAAGCTGATCTTAGTCTGAAATTAGACTAACGTATCCTTAACAAACGTTTAAGTTGATCTTAGTATCAAATGAGACTAACGTATCCTTAAACCCAACCCCTAAACCCAAATCTAAGAAAATACGGATTTGGACTAATCCACGCCCTACGGGCGACAACATAAATTAGTCTCCGTATACAATCCACGGGCAACCAAAAACAAAACAAACACACACGACACGAAGTGACCATCTGGAGAAGGAGACAGTGGTTACCGCGATGCGGTAGCGTAATTAATTGCTGGGGCTTGCGTCTGCAGGGAAGAGCGTCCCCACAATCAAAAACCCCTCAACGAGGGGGAATCTGACGAAGTCTTCTACATCGGCCGCATCCGTTTAAACCTTCGATACACGATGCCATAAATCAACTTAGCATCTTCGGAGAGGTGGACGGATAACACCAATTAGCATCTGCCCCTAAATTCAGGCAAGACGTTTGTCTTCCCGGTTTTCGGCGGAGAACATGGACACTTAGTCCACTCTGAGAACTAGGTCGACCTAGGTGGATTGAGAAATTTTTCTCAGATTGATTATAAGATCCCATTAGAAGCTTAAGCTTCAGACTTAGCCAATTTGGGCTACATATGGGTTTGTTTGGCATCCTGGCTCATGGCTCGGCCCAAGTCGTCTAAGGCCTTTAGCACATACCCATATGTTTTTCATGTGGTGTAGTCGAATAGAATTTGGCGCTCGGTGTGGCTATGACACTTGCCCTCGAGCTTTTCACGTGGTGCAGCAGAATAGAATTTGGCGCTTGGTATGGCTTTAGCACTTGCCCACGTGCTTTTCACGTGGCGCAACCATATGGAGCTTGTCGCTCAGTGAAACTTTCATGCTTGCCCACGTGCTTTTCACGTGGCGCAGCCATATAGAGCTTGTCGCTCGGTGTTCGTGCCTGGCACGTGGCGCAAGCCAAGCTAGGATTTTTAGGGAGTCTAAGCTTTATTTTGAAAGACTTAAACTTTCAGGAGATGATTCTTTTAATCATCAAACTTATGTTTTTGAAGCTTGGGCTTCTGTAAGAAGGAGGTCTTTTTGACCATTCTTAAAATTTTGTTATTATTTTAGTTCTATGAAACATAAGTTCTTAGGCAGACATATTCTTTGGCGAAATATGTCCCATTATTATGTGGGGAATTATGTCCTATGCAGCAAAACTTTAACTTTGTACTCTTGATCTCTTTTTAATGATGGGAAAACTTAAGTTTTTCCCTAGATCTTAGATTTTGAGATCAAAATCCCTTCATGAGAATATAATTTCTCGTTTTAGTAGCGACTTTTCTCATAGAACTTTGATCTAAAGGAAGAAGAGAAAGTTCTTATGAGGACTATGCCTCTTTTAATGAAGAAAATTGGTAAAGGGAGAATTTTTCTCCATACTTTACCTAGGGTTTTGAGAAGGAAGGGATTATCTTTTTCGCTGAGAACTGGGTCTCTTTTTCAACCTTATGGGGGGATTCTGTCTCTCAATATCAATCTCTTATGCTCCTATTAATAGAAGATGAGAATGATCAATTAGTTTGAGAAAATCTCTTATTGAGATATCTCAATTGATCACATGATCAAGCGGTGATGTTTTGACACCGTTGGATCCTTGATCTAAGAGCTCTCTATTTAAAAGAGAAAAACTTTCTCATTTTTTTTAAAAGATCATGGAAATATTTCCTAATGATAGAAATTATTTTCTATCTGAAGCAAGCGCTTCAAATACTTGGCGCTAGTGTCACGTGCCTTTCACGTAAGGTGCAGCCCAAGGAGCTGGCATCAGCTTCACGTGTATTGCACGTGAGGCAAGGCTGAAGGAGCTGGCATCAGCACCACAAGCATTGCACGTATAATGCTTATGCCAAGATTGGCTATGGTTCGGCTTATGCCAAAAATGGCATTGGAGCTGGGGTATTAAGCTTAAGCTCAGGCGCCACGATTTGGGCGGGAACAAAAACCGCCTACTACTTTGCCCACGTAAGTATGTACGTGGGTTAAGTAGTGCAAGGTAAAGCACCGCTAAAAATTCGATGGCTTAGGAAAGAGGTTTAGGTTCCTGTCACCTAAGGCTTTTTCAATCTTCATGAGCTGTACGGGTACCACAAAGTTGTTTTCTCCTTATGAGTCTAGAGGATCTCATAGATGTGTTTTCCCCTTAGGAATTGTGAGAATCCCTAAGTGTATTTTCTCTTTTAAATCATAAGGATCTTATAAGGGTGTATTCTCCATAGGAGTCGAGAGCATACGTAAGTGGCTCATTCTCCTCATTGGTAGCTTGGTTAGCCAATGGAGGATGTCTAGATGCAATTTCATTACGAATAGCCCATGGATCGTATACGTTAGTCAATTTGGTGACAGGCCGCAAGACATTGATGAATAATGAGGTGGGTTTAGATCTATGTAACCTAAGGTTTTTCTATTTTATGAGCCGTGAGGGTCTCATAAAAGTATTTTTTCCCTACGAGTCGAAAGGAGCTCGTAGGTGTATTTTCTTCTTAGGAATCATGAGGATCCCAGGTGTTTTTCCCTTTGTGAGTCATAAGGATCCTAATAAGATGTTCCCGCCAAAAATATCGGCTAACAACTTAAGTTCTTTTTTGGCACTGGCACAAAAGCGCAAGAACTTTCTGGACGCTGCCCCCACATGTAAAGCACATGGACATGCGCCAATATAGCCCCGGGCGCATTGTTTTCTAACATTATGTCTGGTGCTGTACCATATGCAAGGCACGTGGTGCATGCGCCAGAACTTTGAAGCCCTCGTTTCAGTATAGCTTAAGCTATATTTGGGAAAATATCTCCCTATCTTTCTCAAACAGAATGAATATATTTTGTTAACAAGAAATCGTTTGAATATTTTTCTAAAAAGAAGAAAAAACATCAACTTTGTTAACAAAAAAACTTTGATCAAATATCCAACGGTGCTTAAGCACCCGGGCTTGATCTTAAGATCAATTAGAGAAATCTCAAAGAGAGATTTTCTCTACTTGCCCAACAATTCTCATACCCTATATAAGGACTCCTTGAGATTAATTTTAGCATAAGCAGACCCCCTATAAGCTCTGCAATTCTTCTTCTTCCTCCACAAACCAAGATATAGAACTTAAGTTCTTTCTCGAATCTTAAGATTTGTAACTCAAAACCCTCATCGTTGAAAACTTAAGCTTTTACATAGGGACTTTTGATCTTAAGATCTAGGGTTTGGGAAAAACTTAAGCGAACACTTACCGAAACGATGATGAAGAATATCAAGATCCTAATGATCGATATGAAAATATGAAGTTTTAAACTTCGAAGGACCCCAAGATCATAAATAATTGATCTTGAAGGTTTTAATGGTCAAACGGACCATTAAAACAGAAGCTTTAGCTTCATGAAACTTAAATTTCTAAAGATACAGAGATTAATCTCTAAATATCCTTAAGTGTTGTGCCCCACGTGCTGTATATGTGGCGTCAGTGCCAGAAAAGGGATATGCCATATATTCGCCACGTGATATGCACGTAAACTGCGCCAATGACCACCGTGCGCCACGTAATACACATGTGAGATGCTCCGATACCCCCCATGTGTCACGTGATATCCACGTGGGCATACGCTAATGACATAAATCTTTTACTCTACGTGATATGCACATGAGTTGGGTATGCGCCAATATGACATGCGCCCATATGTCATGCGCACATAAGTTACACAAACCAATTCCTAACCCCAGATTAGCTAAGTCCCTGAAGCTTAAGCTTCTTTAATCTAAGATCAATTCAACCTATATGCTGGAAACTCTAAGTTGATCTTAGTTCCAAATACGACTAACGGTCCTTAGTTAAACTTCTAAGTCGATCTTAGTCTAAAATAAGATTAACGATTTTTAGATAAACTCAAGTATCCTCTGAACTGATGGATCTCATCGATATGAGAAATGTGTGAGAACGGTCTCCACATTACTCTCATAAGACCTAGCCATTTGGTTTTTGGTTTTTCTCTCACATCCACCAAGAAAGAAATGAAAGAAAGAAATGAAAGAAAGAAAAGAAAGAAAGAGAGGTTTTTGAGAGTTCGTCATTCTTATTCTACATCTCTCTCATCCTATCTCTAGCAAGGATCAAATGAGAGTTACTTCAGTTTGATTGAATTTGAAGCTAGAACCGGTGACCTTCGCGTAGATCATCTTCGACGGAGTCGATCGGAGATCAAGCGTGATCCGGAGCACTTCGGAGCTTAGCCGGAGTCTGGAATTCAACCTTTGGAGAAAATGAAGATATTTCAAAGGTTGTGCATTCTTAACTCTAACTCTTTTGTGTTTGCAAGTTAGTAGAGTCTATGGTTGATTTTAGGGTTAGGTTGATTTTAGGGTTAGGGTGATTGTGCTCACTAATATTTTTCATTTTTCTCTTCCACGGTTTTTGAAACCCGTCCAGTGAGCACGAGTAGCCTTATAGTGGTATCAGAGTTTCCATAGACCCTAACTTGTATCGGTACAAAGTTATGGTGTTAGATCACGAAACTTGCCAATTTCTAATTCCAATATTTTAGCCTCTGTACATTTTTAAAAACTTCACTCAATTTTTTTTAAAGTATTGCAGAATGATAATTTCCTCTTCAAAATGATGTGTTCTAAATCCGGGCTCACAAAACTTCCTCTTGGCCGACAGTTGCGGCTAATTAGTGGCCAATGTGTTGATTTGTGATCCCAGGTTTGGACAATGGCTTAAACTCTTAGAATTTGGATTTTTAGTGTTTTTTATTTTTCCCCAGATTTGAGATTTGATCGCGTTTGGTATTTAGGAGGATCGAGAAGTTTTGTGATTAAAACTGTAACGTCTTTTTTCCGCATTTAGTTATTTGTGATGTTGTATATCTGCTATATGTCAATAACACGATGTTCCACGATAGTTATTTGCGATGATTATGTTGTTATTGTACTTGGAACGGTTCAGATTGTCGCGAAATGAATAGCCCCATATGGAATTGTGTGATATGTTTTTCATTTCATTCATGATATAACCAAAATGTATATTCTTTTATTCTGGGCAAGCGGTCGACATGTGGCTGCCGTTTCCGCCAATTTGTATTATTATTTGTCGGGACTCAATCAGGTTGTGATCGATGTCAAAGTTTTATTAATACGGCTTTAGGATTACCCCGCTCTGAAGCGCACTGGTAGCCGAGTTTCTAGATTGCAGTGGGTGGCCATATCAAGGAGTTGAGAATGAGTCACTCGATTCTAGGACTGGCGGGCTGCTTGCCGCGCTTGTAAGGGTTAGGATAGACCTGCGGAGGAGTGCTCAAGTCATCGGATTCGAGAAACTGCTGGGTGGCGCCCTCATGGTGATGATGTCTGGTCGCCTCTTTTCTTGGATAGGAGAATGACTTGCCGCACTCGTATGAGTCTGATTTTGGCTACGCATGGGCTATTCACGTGACCGGAGAATGTCACGCTTCGTTTGTAGCTTGAACGAAATACGGGATTCCTAAGTGATCCGACCATTCCAACTCTGTGATGTTGTTTTCCCGCATGCTGTAATGTGATTATTTGCGTGTGATGATATATATTGATATATATGATATAGTGTGTGTGTATAAATGTTATATACATATTTCATCCGCGGTAGTCTTGACCCCCGCCCTGCCGTAAGTTAAGTAACCTTACGGTGAAGACCCAAGCCCCTGTGGCAAATGCGGATGGCATATATGTGCATTCTATTTTCTTTTTCATACCTTTTCTGTAATGATTGTGTGAGAAAGAAATTGCTGGATAATATGGTTATCTAAATGATGGGATTGTATTAATTGGATTAATACAAAGTAAAATAAATCGATATGTTGCAGGAACCACTTTTTATCTAAAAAGGGAAATTTTCGTCGATTCTTTTGCTTTGGATCGTGACATTCGGTTAGGAATGTCCTGTACCTCATTCAATGAGGAAAGAGCCTTGATCCTGTCACTAGGAGTTTTCCCTTGAGCAAAAGTTTGTGTTACTAAAATTATTTTTGTAGCCGTATTCTTTTGCTTTGCATCGTGATATTCGGTTAGGAATATCCCACACCTCATTCAATGAGGAAAGAGTCTAGATCCCTTCACAGGGAGTTCACTCTTAAGCAAAAGTCTAGATGACTATAAATTTTCAAAACCACTAGGTTCCTACAATGATATCAAGTTCATTACGTTGATGGTTTTCTTCAAAACCAGCCATAACCCTCTGTCATTTCAAGAATTAAGGTACTTAGTATTCGTGCAGCGTTTGTTGACTATGTTAAGACGTAGTGTATAGTAGCTAAGTGATGTCTTCCTGCTTACAGCGATGTGATTGGTTAGGATAGTCGTATTCCTTGTTGACTCCATTAAGGGTGGTATGGGTTGAACTTAACTAGCGACTTATGGTTTGTTGACTCCGTCAAGGTCTTAAGCCATTAAGGGTAAAAACCCATATCGGCAGTTTCAAGTGTTGAAACTTGGAAAGAGATTGCATATCTTCTATGGTGTGGGGTGACTTGTTGACTCCTTCAAGATTACCACTCTGTGATAGTCTGGGCCCTGATTCCCACTGTGAGTAATTGTTACTACCGGGAGATTTTCTATACGAAATCCTGGCTAGTTCTCCTTTTAGGGTTTGAAGGAGAATTTAATGGAACAGTGGGAGCCATCCTGATTAGATAAATATACCAATCTAATCTTGATAGAGTGCACGATGAGTGTTTCTTTTCTCTCTCTCCGGCAGCGACCATGGATTGACGTTAAACTAAGACTCGTTAACCACGTTGACTGGCCTTTTTAAAAACTTATAGTTTTGGAATGTCTGGATTGCCCCAATCCACAACATAGTCATATATGTCCTTACCTATTCTATTTCCCCTTCTGCTAACTCCAGAACCCTCTGTATTCGGTATAGAAATCCATATTGTTTGGAAGGCCATTGAATGGTTAGATACGAACTCGATGAAATTGTTTTAGTCCGAGGATGGCCACTAGTTCTAGATTAGATGAATTGTTCGTTTGTCTATCCCTCCTACCTTATCTCAAGTTCGAGAGCTCCTTATATATAAGGAGTGTATACCAATTACGCTTATTAGATAGTCTTTTTCCAATCACGAAGCTGATGCTAAAGGAATGGAATGAAGAAAACCAACTAACATAAGTTCGGTATATGGGAAGGTAAGATGGAGAGATATCAAAAGAGGTTGAAGTGTGAAGAAAGAAAAATACGACTACTGTCATGAGCCTGGGCAACAAAAAGGCAATACTATGAATACCCGACTTACCCCGCCGAAACATTTTGATGTTTCGGATATCCTGTATGTCTGTATTTTGAAAAACTGATTCTCAATAAATTTTAACTCCTGGATATATAGATACCGAATTAGAATCCCACATCTATAGGGTGTTACAGATGCTAAGAAAGAGCAGAGAATTGAGAATAGGTGATTTTATCCTCAATGTCAGTTTTCAGAGCAATTGTTGCTATTGAAGAAAATCATAAGGTTTTGCCTAAACAGTGAACTTTTCGTTTCTTTTAACCAAAAGAATGTTTTTCAATTAATAGCATACGAAAATTGAGTTATTGAACTCTAGGGACTTATACATAGTGATATATGTTGTCTGATTTCCATACGGACATGGGGTTGGTACTAGGTATTACGTATTGAGAATGTGATGTTAGGAATATGTATGCCCAAGTGGCCATTATTGTATATTATAGTGGATGCTTGGATATATATATATAGAGAGAGAGATGACTTTCTTGCTCGACGTGATAGTATGCTATCTGGTTGCTCTTTATCTTAACATGTGCACTTGTTTTAGTTTACTATCTCATAGATACATGTTGATAAAGCCCTTAAGATGTTGGCTTGACTACCAAGACTATGATGCAGATCATACTAGTAGGGCTTGTGTAGTCCGCAAGCACATCCTTTAACAGTTCATAGTCGATGGAGTATCGAGACAGGGAATCGATATTCCAGAGTAGACTAGTGTGTATATTTCTTGAACTTATATTGGGCGATGGTTGATCCCATAACCATTCTTGTTTGACATCAAAGATTGTACACAGGTGCTTATTGGAGAATGGGTACACCGAACAGGACTCGCCGAGAACTCCTAGATGGTACCATATCTATCGTCAGATAGTAGTTCTCTGGTGACACTTGTATGGGTTAGTCTGTAAATCCGATATCGTCATAGTGTCTTGTTTGGTTCCCACTGTGCTTTGATTTTCTTCCTACCACGGCTCAAAGGAGTCGTGCAAACAGGTGGATTTTGGGTACAGTCCCGAGTCACATGGAGGTAGTGAGCAATATGAGGGGTTTTGTCTCTCCCGGTATTAGGAGTTGATGTCGCACTATACTCGATTGGCTATAATAGCAAGTCCTTGGACAGGGCTGATGAGATTTACCAGTAAGTGTTATCAGTAGTTTCTCGAAAGGTTATAGGCCACACATCGGCATGACTTATCAAGTTAGTGGGGTCTGACGATTCCACCCCCCAGACTCGATATGCGACATATCAGACGAAGAGACCGTACTGTACAATATGTGTTGCTTATAGGATCTACAGAAGTTTGGACAAGTTTGCTTGTTGATCTTCTATTCGTTCAATACCCGGGTAGCCGTTACGTCCAGCTAGTACCACTGACGGCTTGTGGGTATCTGATGTGATCATTATCTACCGTTGGCGTATTGACGAGTCTGTAGAGTCCCACATAGAGGTTTCCTAGCTCAAGCGAAACAAAGTAGGGCACGTATGGAGATATGTGCGGAAGCTTGATTGAATACGAGTATATGATACCGTATTCTAATCTAGCGATATTTGGTATCAGCTAGGTTATATATGATATATCCGGATTATTGAATCAAGCGTTGATTCAATGATTTTATATAAATGTGTGTGTGTGTGTGTGTGAGTGTGTGTGTGTGTGTGTGTTTGTGTGTGTGTGTGTTAATATATATTTGATATTGGCTGGTTATATATGATATGACTGGATTATTGAATCAAATATTGATTTAATATCTAATATTGAATATTAGATGGTTATATATGATATAACCAGATAATTGAATCAAGTGTTGATTTAATGTTTTGATATACATATACATATACATATACATATACATATACATATATATGATATTAGTCGGTTATATATGATATAACCGGATTATTGAATCAAGTGTTGATTTAATAATAATTATATATATATATATATATATATATATATATTAACTAACATTTAGCTAACTTAAGATTTTCTTCTCTTTATATATATTTATATATATGTGATATACACACACACACACACACACATATAAAAATATATATAAAGAGAAGAAAATCTTGAGTGAGCTAAATGCAAATTCATATATATATATATATATATATATATATATGAATTTGCATTTGTATCATGGTTGATGATACAAGGGACTAGGATGTGTGAGAATCACATAGAGAAAAGATTGTGATAAACATTTTAGAATAAAAAGACATGAAGAATGAGTCATTTTCTTTAGTGGCTTGTAGAAGCTTTGAGAAGCCATGACTCATCTTCAAGTCTTGTTTTATTCAAAGATATTTATCATACACAATCTTATCTCTAGGTTCATGGTTCACTCTCATCGTCATCTAAGTTCATCTCCTTCTTCAACTCACTCACTAGAATTTTCTTAAGTTGAGAAAAACAAAAGAGAAAAAATATTTCTAGTGAGCAAAATTCCTACTTCGTCAACCTACACTATTCTAGCCCATTAGTTTAGATTGTTACTTCACTAATACCTTGATTAGTGAAGTGTGGGCTTGAGTGAGAGAAACTTCAAGGTGGATCATCTTCGACGACGAAGACTACAAGCAAGCTCGATCCTTTCATCAAGTGGAGTTAAAGAAGAGTTCTACAGACTACTACTTAGAGTTTTAGAAGTGAAGGACTTGACTACAAAAGCTGTAGACTCTCTTCACTTAGATTAGAATCTTATTTGCTAACTATAAAACCCTAATTCTCTAGTTTGATTCTTATTTAGTATACTTAAACCTCTAAATTTTTTTAAAATTGCATACTTGATGCTCATATAAACCTAGTTGTGGTGCTAAGACATGCTTTCATGTGATTCTCTCTCAGATTGTTCATCCACGGGTGCCCTCTATGATGAGTAATGCTGAATCACCTTTTTCAATTTTGGGTATGCACTAGAGATAGATGCATATCAATGGATATTGATTCTACCTAAAAAGTGCCTCTGTTTTTTTATGTGATACATAATGGTGTTCATCTTAAGATTGTTAAGATGTTGAGTTATCCGGTTTTTACTTAAAAACTCAATCTGGAAAAACTCGAGGCACGTTTCGGTAATAGCAGTTTATAGGTTATCCCAAGCTTTTCCGAGAGATTGTTTATACCATTTTCAATATCAAAAGTGTTTTGCTCTTGACTTGCCACCTCTTTGGTAAACGAATTTCTTACGAAAGAAATTAGTGGGAGTATGGTAGAACTGGAAGTGATTCCAAAACCGCAAACGGTTATAGAAAATTTAATAGGACCTAATGATCCAATTGACCCTGACAAACCATAGCTACTCTGCAGATTAAGTAGGTGACCTTAGCCAGCCGAGAGATACTTCGATTTTCTCGTAGACGGTAAAGAGGAGGTTTGCGTCATGTGATGATGACCCTACTAGTTATCAGCAGGCCATAGGAAGTGGTGACTTTCGACTGATAGCTGGATGCCAAGTTATCCAAGTTGGACTCCATGCACTACAACAAATTATAAAATTTGTTGTGTGCTCCTGAAAGGGTAAAACCCATAAGGAGCAAACAGATCTTTCGAGATCAGTGCAAATGGAAATGTATTAATTTGATAAGGCTAGACTTGTAGTTAACATGTTTTCATCAAATACCCGTTGTGGATTGTGATGATATCGTTACTTCAGTGTCTGTGTTGAAGTCTATATAGATAAAAGTTGCAACTATTGTCTTTCATGACTATGATATCTGGTATGAGAATGACTATAACATCTTTCTAAATTGGATTAGAACTGTACGTGTAAATGAGGGTTGTCTTAGTCAGCGGGAAGTGTGCAAGTTGCTTATGTCTATTTGTAGACTAAAGCAGGCATAGCGGAGATGGATCATCTGTTTTGATTCTACGATCAAAGTGTTTGACTTAATCAAAATAAGAGATGAACCAGGTATTTGTAAGAAGGTTGTATGGAGTACTGTCAGGTTCCTCATATAGATGTGGATGGCATACTCTTGATAGGAAGTGATACTATGATTCGGTCGAACATTGGTTGTCACATTTGTTTTTCCATTGTGGATTATATATACATTATTGATTCTGGTGACTAGGTCTATAGGTTTAGATCAAATAAAGGTTTTGGTATTGTCCCAATTCAGGTATCTTACCACCATTCTAAAGTGGTTTAGAATGGATGACTCTTAGTGAGGTAATGTATCCGCGGGTAATGGGGTCACTCTATCTATAGATGTCTTTCAGGACCGACGAAAAGAGGGACTCACATAAATGACATTCGACATGCTTCGACAGTGAGGTCAATCATGCGATGTTATATACCAGACCAGATGATGCTTTTTACACTTGGTGTAGTAAGCAGTTATTAGTCCAATCCTGGAGAGATATGTGAAGAAGTGAAAAACATATGAGATGTTCTTGGTGTATGGTAATGGTAGACTCCTTCGGGATGTGATTACCGATTCAAGCTTCTGTAATGACAAGGGTGACAAAGTATCTGTCACGAGTCATTATTTTACCCTTTTATGAGGAGCAATATATTGGAAGAGTTCCAAGAGGGATACTGAGGTAGTCAAGGCGCTAAATTCTGATTTTGACTCAGCAGAGAATACATCCTAAGTATTTGTTTAGATAAATACGTTCATTTATGAACAAGGTCCCATCTGTTAGGAATATGTATGCCGTAGAGGCCATTATTGTACATTGATGTATATTATAGTGGATGCTTAGACATATATATAGAGGAATTTCTTGCTCGATATGATAGTATGCTATATGGTTGCTCTTTATCTTAACATATACACTTGTATTATTATACTGTCTCTCTAATACATATTGATAAAGCCCTTAGGATGTTGGCTTGACTACGAGGACTATGATGCGGATCATACTGTTGGGACCTGGGTAGTCCACAAGCACATCTTTCAATTGTTCCTAGTCAAGGGAATATCGAGAATGGGTACACCGAACACGACTGTGCTTTGATTTCCATATCCATTGATGTACGTTTTTTGACCCTGTACGGGGCGATGGTTGATTCCATATCCATTGGTGTTTGACATCAAAGATTGTACACAGGTGCTCATTAGAGAATGGGTACACCGAACACGACTCGCCGAGAACTCCTGGATGGTACCATACCTATCGTTAGATAGCAGTTCTCCAGTGACACCGATACATGTTAGTCTGTAGACCCGAGATCGTCATAGAGTCTTGTGTGGTTCCTACTGTGCTTTGATTTCCTCCCTACCATGGCTCAAAGGAGTCGTGCAAACAGGTGGATTTTGGGTACAGTCCCGAGTCACATGGAGGCAATGAGCGATAGGAGAGGTTTCGCCTCTCCCGGTATAGGGAGTTGATATTGTGCTATGCTCGATTAGCTATAACAGAAAGTCCCTGGCCAGGGCTGTTGATGAGATTTACTGATAAATGTTATCAGTAGTTTCTCGTACCATTATAGGCCACATATCGGCATGACTTATCAAGTTATTGGGGTCTGACGATTCCACCCCCAGACTCGATATGCGACATATCAGACGAAGAGACTATACTATACGGTAAGTGTTACTTATAAGCTTCATTGGAGTTTGGACAAGCCTGCTTGTTGATCTTCTATTCGCTCAATACCTGGGTAGCCATTACGTCCAGCTAGTACCGCTGACGTCTTGTGGGTGACCGATGTGATCATCACCTACGTTTGGCGTATTGACGAGTCTTTAGAGTCCCGCACAGAAGTTTCCTAATTCAAGCGAAACAAAGTAGGGCACATATGCTGATATGTGCGGGGGCCTGATTAAATACGAGTATGTGATACCGTATTTTAATCTGGCGGTTATTTGTTATCAGTTAGGTTATATGTGATATAACCGGATTATTGAATCAAGTATTGATTTGATAATGTGATATACAGATAAATGATATTAGTCGGTTATATGTGATATAACCGGATTATTAAATCAAGTGTTGATTTAATAATATGATATATATTTATATTTGATATAATTATATATTAACTAATATTATTAGCTCACTAATTATTCTTCATAATATATATATATATATATATATATATATATATATATAATATGAAGCATGGCATGAATTTTCTATTTTTATGAAAATAGAAATTGAGGTGGAAAAATGGGGAGATATTTGTGGTATGGAGCAAAACATGGCTTATTCTTTTTTATATTCATTTGCTTGCACTATTGAAGCATGGCTACAACTTTTAATTGTTGAAAATTGTATGCTTCAATAATTTGTGAGTTTTGAATAGCCATTCTACACGTCATTCTTCACTTGAGTTATTTTCCTCACTTGAGCTCCTTGCTCTCTAGCTCTCTCCATTTTCTTCACCTCCTCCTCCAAGCTTAATCCCTCACATGAGTTGTAAAACCTTGAGCTTGTGAGAACCCTAGTGAGCAAACAACACCCCTACTTCACTATCCTATACTAGATTAGCACTTTGGTGTAGTGTGTTTCCATCATTAAAGAGTTTAGTGAAGAGGTACCTTGGATTAGAGGACTTCGGGTGGATCATCTTCGGCATGAAGGTCATTGAAGCAAGTTTGTTCAATCTTCAAGTGGAGCCTAGTGAAGTCACGTGGACTACTACACGGAGCTTTAGAAGAGAAGGACACAGACTACAAAGGTTGTAGAATCCTTTCTCTTAGTATAGTTTTTTTGATATCGTAGTTAAACCCTAATCATCTAGTTTAAGATCTTGGTTAGTGTTGATTAACGCCCCGAAATTTTTTTAAATGCCATACTTGATGCTAGTAAAACCCATTGGTTGTGCTAACAAACTCTTTCACCATCACCTATCCAAACAAAGTTCTAAGGTAGGTATCACTCATTGCGGAAGATAGTTGATCTCCGCGGTGTTGAGATTTAGAGAGATACAGTTAGAAACATAGTAGCGAATCCACTCACTGAGACTATTTCTCGAACATAGTTTGCGAAACTGTTAGTACAGAAGTTAGGTATGCAGTAGCACATGAGATGTGTGTATGCGATACTGGAATAATTGGCCTTGAGTGCAGGTGGGAGATTGTTGAATATAGGCGCCCTCAAGACAATTATCGTAATTGTAAGAATGTAATTACTGAATTCATAAGGACCTATACAGAGAACAGTTTTACTCGAGATGATAGTATGCTATCTAGTTTGTCTTTATCATTCATGAGCATATATTTTACTCGTTATAACGTATCGGTAATACATGATTATAAAGCCTATAAGATTTTTGCTTGACTACCAAGACTATGATAAGGATCACACTAGTGGGGCCTGGGTAGTCTATAAGCACATCCTTAAAAGTACCTAGTCGTAAGAGTATCGAGATTGAGCATAGGTACTCCAGTTTAGACCAGTGTATATGTTTCATGACCCTGTACGGGGAGATTGTTGATCCTATAGCCATTGGTGTTTGACACCGATGATTGTATATAGGTTCTCATTAGATGAGTTACGCTGGACGGACTCGCCGAGAACTACTAGATGGTTTTATAACAATCGCCAAATATCAGTTCTCTGGTAACATGAGTACAGGATAGTCCCTAGACCCGAGATCGCCATAGTGTCTTGTGTGTGTTCCCACTGTACTTAGATTACTACCCTGCCATGGCTTTAAAGAGCCGTGCAAACAGGTTTTAGTTAGGTACAGTCCCGAAGGACATGAAGGCAGTGAGCGGTCGAGAGAATTCGTCTCTCCCGGTATAGAGAGTTGATGTCGCACAGTAGCTAGCTATGACCATAAGTCCTTGGCCAAGACAGACAAGATTTACAGATAAGTATTATCAGTAGTTTCTCTGATGGACATGAGCTTGATGTCAGCACGACTTATCGATTTATTGGGAGTCTGATGGTTTCCACCTTCCAGACTCGATATGTGACAGTCTTAGACGAAGAGACCGGACTGTACAGTGAATGTCACTGATAGGATCTAGCAGGGTACAGACGAGATCGCTTGTCGAACGCATTTTCGTTCAATACCTGGGTAGCCATTATGTACAGCTAGTACGGCTAACGTGCTTATAGGTTAACCCGGTGAGGGATTGATCTGAAAGCGTTTCGGATCAATCAGATATGATCCTAACCTACTGCCAGTGTATTATCGAGTCTTTAGAGTCCCACAAAGATGGTTTTCCCGTTCTAGCGAAATGATGTAGTGCACGTACGGCGATACATGCGGGGTCCAATTAAACATGTGTATATGATACTACATGTATTAATCGGATAGATGATACTAGACTAATTATGATTGAACCGGGTCATTAAATCAAGTGTTGATTTAAGGATATTACTTATATATATATATATATATATATATATATATATATATATATATATATATGATGCATATATAAACTAGTATTAACATAATATTCTCACTCTCTTTTATGTAATGGTTACATAACTTGTGCTTGCACATATATTTAAATGTATAATGAGATCATGTGTGTGTGTGTGTATTCTTTTTCCTGTTTATCTTTTCTTTCTTGATTACTGCATGTCACATATATTATGTGTGAACTTGTGAGCACTCACTTTTCATGCTAGGTGACATGTGTGGATGAAAGAGAAAATGAGGTGTGATATATAAGAAGGGTCTCCATATTACTCTCATAAGACCTAGCCATTTGGTTTTTAGTTTTTCTCTCTCATCCACCAAGAGAGAAATGAAAGAAAAGGAAGAATGAAAGAGAGGCTTTTGAAAATTCACCATTCTTACTCTACATCTTTCTCATCTCATCTGTAGCAAGGATCATATGAGAGTTACTTCTATTTGATTGAAGTTGAAGTTAGAACCGGTGGCCTTCGCGTGGATCATCATTGACGGAGCCAATCGGAGATCAAGCGTGATACGGAGCGCCTCGGAGCTTAGCCGGAGTCCGGGATTCAACCTTTGAAGCAAATGAAGATGTTTCAAAGGTTGTACATTCTTAACTCTAGCTCTTTTGTGTTTGCAAGCTAATAGAGTCTATGGTTGATTTTAGGGTTAGGGTGCTTGTGCTGACTTGAATTTTTTGTTTTTCGCTTCCTCAAAGTTTTTGAAACCTTCCCAGTGATCATGAGTAGCCTTACAAAATGTGTTCTAAGTTCAACTTCCGTTGGCAAACCAAGATACCAACTTGGACTCAAACCCCCAAATCTAATATGTACGGATTTGGACTAATACATGCCCTACGGACGACAACATAAATTAGTTTCCGTATACAATCTAAGGGCAACCCAAAATAAATAAAACTAAAACACGACACATGAAAGAATAGATCTGAGGTGCAGAAAGTTGTTATCATTTTTCAATAACGTAATTAACTACAGGAGCTTACACCTGCCGGAAAAAGCGTCCCATAATCAATAAACCTCTTATCCGTGAGGGGGAATCTGAAAGTCAGCTACATCGGTCGTATCCGTCCAATCCTCCGATATATGGTGCCATAAATCAACTTAGTATCTTCGGAGAGATGGATAGATATGTTCCAATAGCATCTTCCCCTGGATTCAAGGTAGACGCATTCCCCGCGGCTCAGTTCGGTTTGTGGAAGTAAACATCTATCTTTTCTTAACTTTTGTCATGCGAATAAAAGACACCATTTTGAGTAGCACTTCTTTGTGCTAAAATGAAATGGCTTAGTTTATTTATTTGTCTTGAAGCATTCAGTTTATCTTCTTTTTAGGCGTGGATAAACTCAGACAGACGTTAACATACCCCCCTTAGTATAAGAAGTCGTCAGGTTTGTGGTACAAGGTGTAGTCCATCACACCGTTGCTTTGGCATAATTATTCTCGATTTGCATTCCTTAAAATGTTGTTTGAGTAGCCATGCACTTGCCGTATATCCAATCCCTTCTATGGCGAGATACAATGTCTCAAGTAATCTTCCTAAACTTATATATGCATCTTACCATCAGAGATTCAGCTTTAGGCGTCACCATGGCGCTTTATCTTGAGGTCAGACATTTTTTGAGTCCCAGATAAGTCATAACTGCACCCTTCTAAGATGAGATGACATCTAATGGTTTTTAGGCATGCATATGCTGCCATTGAGACCTGGAGCTAGGAATTTTCTGTCACGTCCCGCTTCCTAAAATACGAAAATTTCAGGACGTAACAAAGCCAACCATGCTACCTATGGCTAGGAAAGATCCCTCCATAGTCATATTATGGCTGTCAATCAGACAGTAAACTACTAAATCTATCTATCACATATCCAATAGCCACAAGAACAATAACTGGAAAAGATAGCGGAAGCAATAAAAATCCAAGTAATAACTAAGCTGTATAAGAGCTATATCAATGAGGTGGTCCTCACTGATCGGCGATCCTATCGAATACTCACGTACTATGTCAAGTATCTAGGCCATGCAAAACCTAGACGTCAGCGCGTCATAAATATCATAGTAATAGTAATAATCTTAACAGTGTGCTATACAAGATGTCACATATAAAGTAAGGTATGAGTATAAATAACAATCACATGTGTCATAGCAGTAGGCTATAAATATGTCACCTGTAATCTAAAGTCTGTGTTTTTAGGTTATCTATCCTAACGGTATTTGAAATCAATTAATGAAATCGTCGATATAACTCAATAGTATCCCGTACGTGCTCGGGACCATAGTCAAGACCCTCGGGGCTGAATCCGAGACGTGCTGCTAAGCAGTAAAAACAGGGTATCATGTACAGACGAATGATATCGGCATCATCATTCCGAGGCCCGAAGCCCGTATCGACTGATCAGTCCCTGGAAAGCAGTGAACTGTTGAGTTACAAGTCGGTTTTCATTATTGATTTCACCTTTTCCCCCAGGTTTCGTGTTCAAGTCTGGTATCACTAGAATGTCTATCTAATGCCAACACAGAAATAATCATGAGCAGGTCTTGTCTAGTAAGCTAACAAGTCAGGTCAATCAGGATAACAAGTCAATATTGTTGGCATCGGTAAGTATTATAGGCAACAGGTATTAACATGATAACAAAAATTGTACAGTCTGGGGCAGGTTACAAGCATGTCAAGGATAACATAATCATATCATGTACAAGACCAAGATAATAGTATTAACAGAGATAGCATATTCAATTCGATTAATAACTATAAAAGTGGTGTTGATTAACCATGCATTAGAAAGTTCCGTTCAGAAATTCAGCGCCACCCTGATTTCTAAAATAGCTTAAAAATAACAAACGTTCTCCAAAAGGGACGTGTCATATACCAAAACAAAGATAATTTAATAATGTTTTTATTTTTATAAGTTAAAGTATATCAGGTTGTTCCTAAAAAAAGTTATGAACGTTTGAAATTGAAAATTTACTGCTAGAATTTTCCTAGACAGCAGTTCAGAGGTATTTTCATTTACAGTTTAAGTTATTTAAACAATTTATTTTGCAAGTAAATGTTTCACAGGGTTATATTATTCTGAGTTAGCTTCATAACAAACTAAAGAACATATGCTGATGATTTTTCTATGATTTATAATGAATTTTATAAGGTAAGGTGTACAGTAAATTCCAGATTTGTCGTATCCGCTTAGCAACGACGTTTCATATGTAAACTATAATATTTTCAAACTATATTTTGCATAATATTATAACATATTTACTAAAAATTATTTGTTGATAAAGTATATTTTTGACTATATAACGACAATGGTGAAACAATTATGCATTATTCTAATATAACAATTGTTGTAAAGAAAACTGTAGTATAGTGAACTCAAATTAAACAACCACTAACTAAAAAATATAATCAATATGCACACATATATCAACCAAACTATCAATCATAATAGAAAATATTAATTTAATCATATTTTTATTAAACTCATGTCGATCTAGTTTGTAAAAATACCAATCTATCAAATAGAAAATAATAATATTACAAAACCAATAATAATATTGTTACACCATATATGATCCGGCCGTAACTAGCATGCAACAAGTATTTAGAAATACTTGCCTCAGTTATGAACACACGAACAAAACGATATCACGACGGTGCATAATACGATCGGAACTTGCTCGAGAAAAATCCGATGATCTCGATGACGATAGATGTGACGTGGCGGTGAGACAGTCGTAATGGTGGTCAAGCTAGGGTTGAGGTGAGACGAGAGTCTCGGTTTGACGGTGAAGGGAGTTAGAAAAGAGAAAGAGATAGAGAGAAAGAAAGAAAGAACAGAGAGAGAGAGAGGGAGGTTTATTTTATTTCAAACCATATGAATTATATGTATTATATATATATATATATATATATATATATATATATATATATATATAGTATTGTTTATTAGGTTATATATATATTATATTATAGGTTTTAAGGTATATAGATAATATTAAAGTACAACCAATCTCCACCCAAAATCTCATCAAATATATATTTTGGAAAAAAAATTCACATTCGTAAACTTTTCAACCATAATTTAAGAATATATTTTAAATAACTCATACTCCTAATTTAAGATTTAAAAGGATTCTAAACATATATCTAGATTTAATAAATATTTGGTATTAGATATCTTGAGATTTAAACGTAATAGATAAAAACAAAAAAATAAGATATAGAAAGATTAACCATGTGATGGAAGTTAACAAAATATAATTTATCCTTAACTTATGCCTACTAGATTCACATAGATTCAGTTTACTATATATATATATATATATATATATATATATATAGACACACACACACACACTACATTCACATTCAGTTTACTGATAAATATCAGATATAATCTAGCACTATACTGGGTTTCACACATATGGGCCGGGTCGGATAACTACATCTACTATTCGAATCACTCGCAACCTAAAAGAATAAAATAGAAGAAATATAAAGAAAGTGTTAAAATACCAATTAATGTCGTATAACCGTACTGGGGTGTTACATTTTCCATCACTCCTCTTTTCCGGCTCTTTTGAGCTTTGCAGACGCCATGTCTGTACTATGCGGAAGTAGAATAGACATCCAAATAGTCTCTAGACTGTATATATTGCCATCAAGACTTAGAGCTAGGAGAATACCGTCCCTCCACTTTCACTTTAGCTTCTTTGAGCTTTCATGACGTCGCGTCTGTATCTTGATGGAGTATGAAAGACGTCCAGATAGTTTCTAAGCTGTATGTATTGCCCATTCTTTGTTCGGTCGAACATGGCAGAACACGCCGCTACTTTTTCATTTGTTTGTGCCCATGGATTGTATAAAAGAGTCGGGATTGAACTACTTGTAGGGGAAAAAAATTATTTTCTCTTTTTTTATATATATCCGTGATTGCTCTATCATTTCATCTTTTCTTATCGCGAAAGTCGCGATTGCCCAATCATTTCGGCTATTTATTCATGGTCGCCTAATCATTTCGGCTATATTTTTTTATTTTACTCGCTGGTTTTTATTGTGAGTTGCCCAATCATTTCAGTTTTTTTTTATTTTTTTATTTCCCAGTTTAACTACTTAGAGGTCGAGATTTTTGAACTTCTGGTAGGCATCAGTATTGCTAAAACTGAAGCACGTATGCTAGGAGCAATCCATCATCTGCCTTGGGAAACTCGGGATTTGATATCTGTTTTGGCATCAGTATCGCTACAACTGGAATAGTGCCATGAGTGACTCATTATTTGTCGTTGCCGGTTGGACAATGGTGGCTTAAAAAAATAGGTTTAGGTCTCTGCCATCTAAGACTTTTTCAATTTTCTTGAGTCGTAAGGGTCTCACGGTAGGGATTCCTAGCGCCATGGCCGCCTACCGTGGCCGTTACGGAATGAAAAACTTTGACTTTTTAAAAAATTGGGCGTTAGAAACCACACCCTAGAATCTAACCAAATATTAAACTAGTAAACTAAAGAGATCTAGCTACTCTGAAAAAGGGTTATACCGAATGAACCATGTCCTTCAGTCTCCTACCCTCTTCCTCGGCTCCATAGGGACTCCGTGATCGAGCTTGATCTCCGGTCCTCCTCTGTCGAAGATGATCCACTCAAGAGATGTGGTTCATGGTTCTAGCTCCACTAAAAAACATAGTATAGAAACTAAAGGTTCTAGGTTGCTAATCTAGAGTGTCTAGTGATATAGTATATGGTTCTAGTATTCTTTCTACCTCTCTTCACCCTTGATTCTCAACTCATGAGAGGGTAGGATGAAGAGGAAGAAGGAGCTCAAGAACATGGAGAGAGAAAGAGAGTGGTGAAAATGAAAAAAAAAACTCATCACAACAAATAATGCAATCATGGTTTTACTAAAATGATTTTTGCAATAATAAAATCCAACCATACTTGAATAGTGTAGACAAATGAACCTATTTAACCATGCGTCACACCACTCTCCTTTCCACCTCATCCCTCCACCTCATTTCAATTTTCAATAAAAGAAAAATCATGGAAATGAGGTGTCCTCCTTCCAGAATGTTTTCCGTATAAATACGGAATACACTCTACCGTATATACATACCTGTATTCGTATCAAAATACGAATACCCAAAGAGGTAGAATAATACACAGAACATAATATTAGAATATACATATCGAAATGTGTATGTGTAAATTTTTAAATCAATTCCTGATTTAATAATTCAAATTAATCCTAAGCCGGCTAGTATTATCAACCGTCCGATCGAAAGGCCGGATAACACTAGAATATACATATCGAAATATTCATATGTAAATTATTAAATCAATACCTGATTTAATAATCTGGTTTAATCCTAAGCCAGCTAGTCCTATCATTCGATTAGAACCCTGCAGTATCAAAATACGATTACTATATCATTTCGCCTGAACCAGGGAAACCCTCTGTGTAGGACTCTAAAGACTCGACAGTACACTGGCAGTGGGTTTAACCACAAGCACATAAGCGACACTAGTTGTACGTAACGGCTACTCAGGTACCTATTGAAAGGAAGGCTGATGAGCAACCTCATCCGAACCCCTACTGAGCCTATCTGTGACAATCTCCGTGCAGTCTGGTCTATGAGTATCACATACCGGGTTTAGGGGATGGTAAACATCAGACCCCTACTGACCCGATAATTCTTATCAATGTGGCTCAGAACTAATCCGAGAAACTACTGATCTAACCATCATTAAATCTCAACTGCCTTGGCCAAAGACTTATGGTTCTGGCCAATCGGACACAGTACGATATCGACTCCTAATACTGGAAGAGATGAATCCCTGACAATCAATCACTGCCTCCATGTGGCTCGGGACTGGACCCTACCAAAACCTGTTTGAACGAATCAGTAGAGCCATGGTAGGATAGTGATCAAAGCATGGTGGGAACTCACATGAGACAAATGATGATCTCAGGTCTAAACACTAACCTATACTTATGTCACCTGAAAACCGCTATCTGATGATAGGTATAATACCATCTATAGATTCTCGGTGAGTCCGTCCAGTGTACTCACCCCTAGTGAGCACATATATACAATCTTAGGTGATCACACCAATGGCTGTAGGACCAACCACCGCCTATCATCGGGGTCTTGAAACGTATACACAAGTCTACTCTGGAATATTGATACCCGGTCTCGATACTCTTGCTACTTGGGACCTTTAAGGATGTGCTTATGGACTACCTAGCTCCCATAAGTATGATAGCCATCACAACGCTGGTAGTCAAGAAAAATCCTACAGGCTTTATCAACATGTATCTGCCATATGTGATATCGAGTATAACATATGCACATGTTAAGATAATGACAAACCAAAATAGTATACTACTGTAATGAGTCTTTATCAACATGTATAAGCAATACAAAGCAGTAAGAAAATCAAATACACATATTAGGATAAAGACAACTGAAATAGCATACTATATAAATGAGCAAGAATGTCATGTACATACATATCCCTGGCATCCTAAACAATACAGGCCTCTAGGGCATACATATCCAACAATCTCCCACTTGCACTAAGGCTTGTAATTGGTGTACCGAATACCCAATGTCAACTCTAGGGCCAGTTTTTGGCGTATCGCATACCCAACATCTCAAAAAGTCATTCGAACTGTGCTTGAGGGAGGGCATTTGTAAATAGATCCGCCGTGTTGTCTTTCATATCTACTCTACGGACCTCAATCTCCCTGATCAGGTGATACTACCTCAAGATGTGTCGGGATTTCTGATGGTACCGTGGTTCCTTCGCTAAAGCCATAGCCCCATTGTTATCGTAATACAAAGGTATTGGATCAATAATGGACGGAACCACCTCGAGTTCAGTAATGAACTTCTTCATCTAGGCCGCTTCTTTTGCAGCATCGTTGGCAGCAATATATTCAGCCTCCACATCGAGTCTGCGACGGTGTCCTGTTTGGAACTCATCCAACAGACTGCCTCTCTATTGAGGGTAAACACAAAATTCGAGATAAACTTGTTGTGATCCTTGTCACTCTGCAAGCTTGAGTCGGTAAAAGACTCCACCTGGAGGTCTCCATTACCATAAACTAAGAACATCTCTTTAGTCCTTCTTAGATACTTGAGAATGTTCTTCACAACTTTCTAATAATTCTCACCTGGGTTCGACTGATACCGGCTCACTACGCTGAGCGCTTATGCTACATCTGGTCTGGTACACAGTATCCTATGCATTATAGATCCTACAGCCGAAGCATAGGGTATAGTGCTCATGTGAACCCTTTCCTCATCAGTCTTGGGAGACATTTCTTTGGAGAGGGTGATTCCATGAAAAATGGGTATATTATCGCACTTGGAATCTTCCATACTAAATCTCTTTAGTATGGACTCTATGTACTTAGACTGTGAAAGTCCCAACAATTTCTTGGATCTATCTCTGTAGATCTTAATCCCTAGAATGTATGAGGCATCACCCAGGTTTTTCATTGAGAACCTTTGTGACAAGAACAACTTGACCGATTGCAGCATAGCAATGTCATTTCCTATCAAGAGAATGTCATCGACATACAGGACTAGAAATACAACAGTTCTCCCTACAATCTTCTTACAGATACATGGCTCATCTTCATTTTTGATGGAGTCAAATTCCTTGACAGTCTTATCAAAACAAATGTTCCAGCTCTGCGTTACCTCCTTTAATCCATAAATGGATTTAAGCAACTTGCATACATCCCCGCTGCTTCCACTGTTTACTAATCCCTCCGGCTGATCCATATAAACACACTCTTCTAAACATCCATTTAGAAAAGCCATTTTAACATCCATCTGCCAGATATCATAATCATGGTGGGCAGCAATGGCAAGTAGGATCCAAATGGATTTCAGCATAGCCACAGGAGAAAATGTTTCGTCATAATCCACTCCTGGTCTTTGATGAAAACCTTTTGCAACATGTCTAGATTTATAGGTTTCCACCTGTCTATCTACGCCAGTCTTCTTTTTGAAGATACACTTGCATCCAACGGATTTTACCCCACGAGGAGCCACATCCAAAGTCCAAACTTTGTTAGTGTACATGGACTCTATTTCGGATCACATAGCATCCAGCCATTTATCGGAGTCCCTACTGGTAATGGCCTGGTTAAAACTAGCAAGATCATCTTCTTCTAAGATGCAATCCTCTCGATCCCCATCTATGAGAAAACCGTAATATCTCTCGGGCGGACGAGAAATCCTACTAGATTTGCGGAGTGGCTGAGGTTCGTCCGGAATCATTGAATTCTCTAGTTCCACCAATTCTTCGGTTATAGTTTGTGTTTTTAGAACTTCATCCAGTTCTATCGTACTCCCACTAGTTTCTTTTGCAAGAAATTTCCATTAAAAAAATTTGGCATACTGAAAAATAAAAACCTTTTGTTCCTCGGTGTGGTAGAATAGATATCCATATGAATTCTTGGGATATCCCACAAACTTACATAAAACTGATCGTGCTTCAAGTTTGTCCGGATTTTATAATTTAACAGAGGCCGGACAACCCCATATCTTAAACGTTTTAAGATATGGTTTCTTTCCACTCCATATTTCATATGGAGTCTTAGGCACTGATTTGCATGAAACTTGATTCAATAGGAATGCAGATGTCTGAAGAGCATGCCCCCAAAATGAAAGAGATAACTTAATATTACTCATCATGGAGCAAACCATATCCAATAGGTTACTGATTGGTCATTAAAAAGTGTGTCTATGTGTGTTGTAAATTACAACAATCAATAACGGTGTCGCAATAGCTAGCCGTTAGTGCGTACGGGTCGTCCACGGAGAAATGGTGAAATGTTTTTCTTGCTTTAGACGAGTTGATAGAAGAAAGGTCGAGTTTTGATCGTTTATCACTAAGAAGATATTAAGATTTATAATAGAAGGGCTTGTAGGGTTTATAGGACTTAGTATTTAATGGATGGAATTTTAAAAATAATTCATTTTATCCTTTTAATTATTTAATACTAGAGAAATAGCAATAAATGTGGATTAGTATTCTTGGAGGGAATTAAGGTTTCCCTTTACTGTTGGTTATATGTATGCCCTAGAGGCCATTACTATACATGAGATGTATATTGTAGTGAATGCTTGGACATATATATGGAGGACTTTCTTGCTCGACATGATAGTATGCTATCTGGTTACTCTTTATCTTAACATGTACACTGATTGTCTCTCTGTTACATGTTGGTAAAGCCTTTAGAATGTGTACTTGACTACCTGGATTATGATGCAGATCATACTAATGGGACAAACGTAGTCGGTAAGTACATCCTTTAATGTCCCTAGTCGTGGGTGTATCAAGATGGGGCATCGATATACCAGAGTAGACTAGCGTATAGCTTCTCGACCCATGTAGATGGGTAATGGATGATCCCATATCCATTGGTGTTTGACATCAGAGATGGTATACGGGTGCTCAGTGGAGACTGGGTACATTGGACGGACACGCCGAGAACTCCTAGATGGTATTATACCTCACGTCAGATGGCAGTTCTCTGGTGACACAAGTACAGGTTAGTCTGTCGACCTGAGATCGTCATAGAGTCTTGTGTGATTCCCGCTATACTTTGATTTCCACCTTACCACGTTCAATAGGATGTGCAAAACGGTGGTTTTTGGGTACAGTCCCGAGTCACATGGAGGCAATGAGTGATAGGAAGGGATTCGTCTCTCCCGGTATTGGGGGTTGATGTTGCGCTGTGCTCGATGGGCTATAACAGGAAAGTCCCTAGCCAGGGCTGCTATGAGATTCACTGGTAAGTGTTATCAGTAATTTCTCGATCCGTTATGAGCCTCACATCGGCACGACTTATCGAGTTATTGGGGTCTGACGTTTACCACCCCAGACGAGATATGCGACATATCAGACGAAGAGACCGGACTGTACGGTAGTGTTACTGATTGGATTTGCAGGAGTATGAGCAGGCATGCTTGTTGATCTTCTGATCGCTCAATACCCGGGTAGCCGTTACGTTTAGCAGACCGCTTGCGGCTTTTGGGTGTTTGATATGATCATCACCTACTGCCGACGTATTGATGAGTCTTTAGAGTCCTGCACAGAGGTTTCTGGTTCATGAGAAATGAAGTAGGAGCACATATGTGATATGTGCGGAACCGATATTAATGCGTGTATGTGATACCGCATTCTATTCTCGCGATATGTGACATCGGTCGGTTATATATGATATAGCCGGGTTATCGGATCAAGTGTTGATTCGACAAGTTGTTACATTTGATATTAGTCGGTTGTATGTGATATAGCCGGATTATTAAATCAAGTGTTGATTTAATAATTTAATGTATAATTATATATTTGATATATTAACTTACATTAACTAATATTAGCTCGCTTAACATTTCTTTTTCTCACTAGTGTTATATAGTATGTATGTGATATATATTAATGTACATGTTTTTGTGTCATGATTGATGCCACATGCAACATGGGTGTATGAGAATCACACCATACCTAATATAATGTAAGGTTTTTATTTATTTAAGTAAATAACAAATTAGTGGAATTAAGTCACATGGTTGAAGCTTGTAGAAGCTTGTGGAACCATTGACCAAGTCTATTAATTTTATTTTACTTGTAGATATTTATTAACCTAACAATTATTAATTAGCCATGGTTTATTCTCTACATGGGTTAGTGTATGACACTAACTCATCCATGGTTGCTATTCTCACCTCATGAGTTTATTCTCTCATCTTCATTCTTGATCTTCTTCTTCATGAGAGAAAATGCTTGCTAGCTTTTTCTAAGTGAGAAAAATAGTGTGAGAAAATAAAATCTAAAGAGAGCTCACTTCCTACTTCATCATCCTCTACTATTAGCCATTTATTTTAGGGTGTTTGCTTCACTAATTCACATATTAGTGAACAGATAGCATGAGCTTGAGTCTCCTCGGCGTAGATCATCTTCGGCCTCGAAGACTTCGAGCAAGCTTGTTCATTTCTTCATGTGAACCCTTACTAGAGTTCGGATGTTCACTACTTGGAACGAAAGGACTACTACACGGAGCTTTATAAATGGAGGATCGGTCTACAAAGGTTGTATTCCTCATTCACTTTCTATGTAAAGTTGTTTACATTTTAGTTTTTCTCCTAAAACTTTAGTTAGATCCTAGGTTAGGTTGTTTGGCACACTAGAAATTTTTAATATGGCATGTTTGATACCTTGTGAAACCTTGTGGTCGTGCCAAATAACCCTACAGTGGTATCCGAGCCTTGATAGAGTATTAGGAGTTGTCTAGGCGAAGTTAGAAGTTCGGACGAATTCCGAAAACCCGATCTTACCCATTCTCTGGAAATTTTTCAAAAAGTTGGAATTTTTCATGTTAAAAATACTATAAAAATCATGTGGTAATTCTATGGACCCACCTGAAGAACGAGTCCCTAACTCGTCTAAGTGACCGCGGAACCGCGGCCAAAACATGGTTTTGGCGGTGGTTCCACGGCGCCACTTGAGAGGCTTGGGACGGGCCTTCAGCTGCTGGTCCATGGGCACTGTGGTATGGTTCTGATTACTTCTAACACTGCTCAAGTGTTGAGCTCTCTGGGAAATTTTGGAAATTCGTTGATTCGATCGAAACGTTTAACATCGTCTAACTATCTATAATTGTGATACAATACTTGGAATCCACACTAATTTGAATTTTATAAATCTAGCAATTTCATTTGATCGGTTGCCACAGAATTTTGATGTGATCAAAAGTCTGTCGCAATCTCGCAGTGTACGCGGATACTCGCCGAGTAACATTATTAGATAGCCACGCCCCATAACCCCGACCAAGTGACTGTAGGAGAACCCCCTTGCCTAAAAGCATCCGTTCGGGTGCTTGTGGCCACGGTGTTCCGCCTTAAGTGCACTTCGTCGACGATATCGGGGGGTGCGGCCGTCTACTAAAGTTTTCGACGAGCATTCGATCAGGTTATCGGGAATCTTGTTGAATTACCCGACTTGTTATTGGAAAGTGTTTTCAATATTGAGACTAAAATGCGGGATTTATAATATTAGGCATATGATGTCTAAGAAATTTATTTGATTGGGCATGAAATCCAAAATATGTGATACATTGGGTTTATGATGTCCAAAGTGGTTGCGGATTCCAATTGGTGTAGTTTTTCACTTTCTTTTCTGCGACCGTAAGTGTAATATGTGGTGTATCGCTGGTTTCGTTGCTATACGTCAATGACAATTAGGATACGCATATTTACTTACGTTGATAACATGTGATATTATGTGTTGCTGGAATATGTTATATTGGATCGTTGTGTTTGGATAGCCGGGGTTTTTTATATGAGATGAGAATTTTTCATTTTCATTCATGTAAAAACTTGTATGTAATATTCTTTTATTGAGGCACTTCCAGGTTGAGGAAGATTTCACCGTTGATGTATATTATTTATTTTTCCGCATTAGGATAGACCCAAGGAGGGGAGCACAGGTGACCGGGTTCTAGAGTCCAGTGGAAGACCATCTTAAGGCGTCGAGACCGGGTCTCCTAACTCTAGAATTGGTAGGGTTGCTAGCCATTCTCGTAGGGGTCTAGGGATGTGGGTCAAGCTATTCATCACGACTGCGGAATCCGTGTTTTATACAGGCTTAATATAAAACCCGGAAATCCTAGTGTATCCAATATTTCATATGTTGATTTCTGCTGCGATATTCTGTGATGTGATCACTTGATATGTTGAGATAGATACTATATATAGCATATATGATATATTATATATACGTTGCTTATGTTTTACACCTATGTTAGCTCTGCCCCGCTCTGCCGTTAGTTACGTAACCTAACGGTGCATGATGGGACATCGAGGCGAATGCGGATGGCATAAGCGTACGTTGTATTTATCTGTGATGCTTAGGTAACTTAAATGATGGGACATTCATTAATGAGATTAATGAAAGAAAATAAACCTAATGATGTTGTGGAATCGAATTTTCAAAAACAGGTAGCTCTAGTTGTTGCTTTGCATAGTGGTATTGTGAATATCCTGCACCTCATTCGACAAGGAAAGAGCCGAGATCCCTTCACCGGGAGTGACCTTTTTAGCAATAACTGGCAAATGCTACAACCCTCGGTTTCGTCTTTTAATTGCTTTTCTAGTTATTGCTTTGCATAGTGGTATTGTGAATATCCTGCACCTCATTCGACGAGGAAAGGGCCGAGATCCCTTCACTGGGAGTGACCTCTTTAGCGAAACTAGCAAAGGCCTAAAAACACTCCATTTCAAATCATTTTATTCTACAACGGTATCAAGTTCATTACGCAAAAGGTTTTCTTAAAAACCTGTCGTAGCCCTCCGTCATTTCAGATAAGTATTTCATAGTATTCGTGCTACGTTTGTTGGCTTTCATCAAGGCGTAGTGTGCGGTAGCTACTTATGCTTATCTGCAAAAGCATATGATGCGATTGAGTTAGGGTAGTCATGCGATTTTTTTGGCTTTCGTCAAGGGTCGTGCGGGTGGATTTAATTCAATCATGAAATGTACGGGTTGAACTTGACTAGCAGCTTATGGTTTGTTGGCTTTCGTCATGGTCATAGGATGCTAGGGGCAAAATTATAGGGAATTTCAAGTATTGAAATTTGCTATGAGATTGCATACCTTCTATGAGATAGTTGGATCCCGATACCCACTACGAGTAATTGTTACTCTTAGGAGAGTTTTGCACTTTACAACTAGCCGATCAAGTAGGTGTCTAGAAAGGTGTCAATGGGGTTACGCCCCTGCAAAAACGAGGTTTATTTTAATTAGGTCCGTGCGAAAGCACGGGGAACCTCCCTCAAAGTACCGGCACTGGCCTGGCTGAAAGATTGGAGAACTTGTAGGGTGTAATTAATCCCGGCTAGTCTATCCTTTTAGGGTTTGAAGGAAGATTTGATAAAAAACAGTGGGAGCCATCCTGATTAGATAAAATAATAACCAATTCGATCTTGCAAGAGCATACGCTAAGTGTTTTCTTCTCTCTCTCCAGGTAGCGACCATGTCACGTTTTAATCAAGATAATAATATGGATGTATTGACCGAACCCGCTTGTTATATCGTGCCGGTGAACGTTGGTCCCGCTCCAACCTATAATTGTTATAAGACCGAGCAGGAAATAGGGGATTACCAGGATTTCCGTGCCGCCCAAACGAAGAAAGTGCATGATGATGCATCTTCTTCAGGTATGTTCATTACCGAGAACTGTTTCTCAGTATTCTCTACGTCCTGGGTATGAGATACCGGATCAGGATCCCATATATGTAATCTGTTACATGGGCTACAGATAGGTAGAGAACTGAGAATGAGTGAAAAAGTTTCAAGAATTGGAAACGGTGCAATTGTTGCAGCCAAAGTGTTGGCAGTTATCACCCTGTATTACCAAATACATTGATTCTGAACGAATGCTATTAGATACCGAACCTGATGTGCAACATTATATCAGACTCTTTATTTACTAAAGAAGAATATAATTTTGTATTGTTGGATAATATTTTGAACATTTCCTATATCAAGAGTTGATCGGTTCAGGCACGTTATCTAAAAACATAGACGTTCTAAATCAAACTACAGTTTTCAACGTACAGAACACACACAAGAGGAAGAGTTTGGAATTGAACGAATTCTTCTTGAGGCATTGTAAACTAGGTCATAACAATGCGACCCGACTAGCTAAGTTACATTAAGATACATATTTAAATCAGTTTGAATTTACATCTTGTGAAACTTGCCAGTTATGTCACAAAGATAAAATGACCTTAGCTCCGTTTACTGGAAACAGAGAAAAAGTTAGTGAACTCTTAGGATTGATACATGATGATGTATGTAGGTCCTCTGTCTACACATGCCAGGACTGGTTCTTTGTACTTCATTACATTCACTGATGATCTCTCAAGATTCAGACATATGTTCCTGTTGAAACACAAGTCTGAACCTTTTGAGAAATTCATAGAATATAAATCAGAAGTAGAGAACCAAAACGGGTATAAGTATTATGTCCTTTGATATGATCAGGGAGGAGAATACTTGAGCATGGAATTCCTGGACAATTCTAAAGGAGAATGAGATTCTCTCTTAGCATTACTGCTCCATATACACCACAGCATATCGGTATATCGGGGTGGAGCAATCGCACCCTATTAGATATGGTGTGCTCTATGACGAGTACTACTGAGTTGCCTATTTCTTTTGGGGTTATGCACTTGAGAAGCTGCATACCTATTGAATTGGGTTCCAACCAAATCAGGTGCCTACCACTCCATATGAGATATGGTATGGGAAGAGCCCATGTCTTAAGTAAGTTAAGATTTGGGGTTGTCCGACCTATGTATAAAAGCAAAATCCAGACAAGCTCGAGGCAAAGTCAGTTCTGTGGAAGATTGTTGGATATCCCAAGCATTCGCAAGGGAATATCTTCTACCGCACCGATGAACAAAAGGTGTTTTATTTCTTGACATGCTACCTTTTTAGAAAAGGAATTTCTTGTGAATAAATTTGTGGTCATGAGGTAGAACTGGAAGGAGTTCCAGCTATACAAACTACAGCTGGCGATTTGGTAGAACCGGATGATTCAATAGTTCCCGATGGACCTTAGCCACTTCACTGATCTGGTAGGGTTCCTCATCCACCTGAAAGATACTTCGGTTTTCTCTATGACAGTGGGAGGGAGGATTGCATCATGAGATGATGACCCAACTAGTTTCGAACAGGCCATCAAGAGTGGGGACTCTGCAAGAATGGCTGGATGCTAAGTGATCTGAGATGGAATCTATGTACACCAACAAAGTATGGACTTTGGTTGCTCTATCTGAAGGGTTAAAATCCCCATCAGGAGCATGTATATCTTATCTTGAGAAGATTACTTGGTGTAGATGGAAAAGTTGAGACTTTCAAAGCTGGACTTGTTGTAAAAGGTTTTCGTCATCGACCAGGTGTGGATTATGATGAAACCTTTTCTCCAATCGCTATGCTTAAGTCCATCCGAATCTTACCTTCCATTGCTACATACCATGACTACTGATTGGATGATTTTCCGATTGTGTCGTATTAGAAAATAGATTTTAGAAATCACAACCAAAAGAATTATTTTGACCGCAATCAATAACGGTGTCGGATGTAGCGCGTTAGTAAGTGCGGATCGTCCACAGGGAGAGTGAGTTCCGTTCAATTTCCGAATTAGATGAGTTGAAAATTTAGGGCAAAGAAAAGAAAAAAATTCATGATTTGCATTTAAAGATCAAGAAATAAGAAAAATCTAGATCTAGAAAAGATATTAAAAGCAAGAATTGGGATGTGTGATAATTTCCAACCAACAATCAAGATTAGAAGTATGGCTCGTAGGAGTAGATCGGATCTATAGATGTGATGAGATCTAAAGATTACTAATTCTTATCCATTAATGAATTGATACTAGATCGATGCAAAATTCATCGAGGTTTAAGGATCGTGCGGGAAAATTAGGGATTTCGCAACCAATCCTTTGTCCTTTCGATGGATCGCATTCAAATTCTAGCTTCTAATTAATCAAATGTTTAATAGTTGTTCCCTAGTTTCGAGTGAACACGATCAAGAAAGCATCATCTCGAAACTAGGTCATTAATCATTTGATTAACTAGAATTTCCAAACATTATAGGATTTAAGAATTGTAGAAATATCTAAATCATCATCATCTAAAAATCGTCACAACTCCTACACGAGCGGAAATTACTCGAACATCATGATCACAAACACAATCACAAATTGAGATCTAATCATTATGCTTGAATTAAAAGAGAAGCAAGAATATAGAAAATTCACCTTTATTTATCGACAAATTTCGTTACAACTCTCTTGAATTTACAAAAGGAAGGAACTAGATCGTCGATTTCGGCTTCGCTCGGCTCCTTGAGTCGTGGATCGGCGTGGATCTCTTGCTCCGTTGGAAATCCGGCGTCGCTTGCTAAAGGTTGAAGGCTCTCTTGCTCAAATTGATCTCGGGATCTTGATCTTGATTTTGAATTGGAGATGGGAATTTGAATTTGGCACAAGCTTTTGTCACTAAACTTGTGGGTAGAAGATGGTGATAATTCTTGAACATTTTGCAACCTTAATCTAAGCTCCTTTTTATAGACCTCTTTGATTTAGAATTGAAATTTGAATTCCCCCCACAAGTTAGTTATCAAATAATTTAAATTTCCCTCCAAAAAGTTAGTTAAGCTTTAAATTTTGAATTTCCCTCCAAGAGTTTGTTGAGCCGAGCCTTCTAGATGTGCCACGTGGAGCTTCTGGGGTCTTCTGGAATCTATGGCCGTTATAAATAAGCATGTGATGAAATTTGAGCCAATGATCCCTTAATAAGGCCGCGGATCCGCCGCTCCAAGGGGGCTTGGGCCGCGGATCCGCGGCCCTTTGGTGGGATTAAAGGCTTCTCTTTATATGGTAATACTTGGGCTGACTGGTGGGCCTCCTTCTGATCTGTGAAATTTTATTTGGCCTTCTGAATTTGCTCCAGATCTTTAGCCTTTGAATTGGTGTGTCTTTTATCAAATCTTTTCCCAATTTTGGGCTTTTGCTTCTGGAATTTCCTGCATTAGACCCCAGACAAAAGTTGCGCTATACAAGGATGATGCGATGCCATGAAACACAGTTAATTTCCCTAAAAAAAGTCTAACACATGCAATTTGGTATTTCAGAGATGATTTGGTAATATGTGCAATTATGAATACCGAACACTTCTATATGAGTTCAAATGGTAGGGAAATTACCGTGTTAAAAGTGCAGTATTTTCGACCGATCAACTACGATATCTGGCGGTTGGGTTTCATGATTGTTTTTCTAACTAGTGATTTAGAAGAGTGTGTCTATAAGTACACAGCCAGAGGGCTTCATAGACAGTGGGAGCAGCGGAAACATGTGCAATTTTCTTTACAGGTTAAAGCAGGCATCGCAGAGTTGGAACATCTATTTTGATGTGGTAGTCAAAGAGTTTGACTTCATCAAAATGGTAGATGAACCTTGTATATACAAAAAGGTAGTAGAGAGTAAGATGGTCTTCCTCGTATTGTACGTAGACGACATACTCTTGTTAGGAAAGAAGTTTCCTATGCTACACTCGGTCAATCTCCTCTTATCACATAGATTCTCCATATAGGATCAAGGTGACACCTCCTAAATCTTGGGTTTTGGATCTATGAGATAGATCTAAGTGGATGTTAGGATTCTCAATAGGTGTAGTGATGGTATCAATAGATCCTGGGGAGAATCACTGGATAGCTTCCAGGGTGGTAAGGACGACTGAAAGTCAGTTACAGGCATTGTCTTTACCCTCAGTAGAGGGACGGTATGTTGGAAGAGTTCCAAGCTAGATACCGTGGCAAACTAGACGATAAAGGCTGGATACATCGCTACCTACGATGCTACCGAAGAAGCAGTCTGGGTGTATATATGTTCATGAGATGAACTTCGTTCCTACCATTGTGTGACAATGGAGTTGTGGCTTAAACCTAGGAACCCCTGTCCCATCAGTGACCCAGACATATTCTAAGACAGTATCACCTGATAATGGAGATGGTTGATCTCCAGGGAGATCGAAGTTTGGAAAGTAAACTCAGAGGACAACACGACGGATCCACTCACAAAGGCCTTTTCCCAGAGAGAGACTTTTATGGGATGGTTGAGTATGAGGTACTACAACCACTGCTATATGATGGCCCTAGTGCAAGTGGGAGATTGTCAGTTATATGTATAACCTAGAGGCCATTACTGTACACGAGATGTATATTGTAATGGATGCTTGGACATATATAGGGAGGACTTTCTTGCTCGACATGATAGTATGCTATCTGGTTACTCTTTATCTTAACATGTACACCGATTGTCTCTCTGTTACATGTTGGTAAAGCCCTTAGGATGTGTACTTGACTACCTGGATTATGATGCGGATCATACTAGTGGGATAAAGGTAGTCGGTAAGTACTTCCTTTAATGTCCCTAGTCGTGGGTGTATCGAGACGGGGCATCGATATACCATAGTAGACTAGCGTATAGCTTCTCGACCCATGTAGATGGGCGATGAATGATCCCATATCCATTAGTGTTTGACATCAGAGATGCTATACGGGTGCTCAGTAGAGACTGGGTACACTGGACGGACTCACCGAAAACTCCTAGATGTTATTATACCTCACGTCAGATGGCAGTTCTCTGGTGACACAAGTACAGGTTAGTCTGTCGACCCGAGATCGTCATAGAGTCTTGTGTGATTCCCACTGTGCTTTGATTTCCACCTTACCATGTTCAATAAGACGTGCAAAACGGTGGTTTTTGGGTATAGTCCCGAGTCACATGGAGGCAATGAGCGATAAGAGAGGATTCGTCTCTCCCGGTGTTGGGGGTTGATGTTGCGCTGTGCTCGATAGGCTATAACAGAAAGTCGCTGGCCAGGGATGCTATGAGATTCACTGGTAAGTGTTTTCAGTAGTTTCTCGGCCCGTTATGAGCCTCACATCGGCACGACTTATCGACTTATTGGGGTCTGACGTTTACCACCCCCAGACGAGATATGCGACATATCAGACGAAGAGACCGGACTGTACGGTAGTGTTACTGATTGGATTCGCAGGAGTATTGTAAGTGCACGGCGGCGCCCCGGCCGTCAATCCGACGGCCAAATGCGGAAACGGTGATAAACTTAAATTTTGCGAACTTAGCAAACCGGCACCACCGCGCACTAAACCCCGGATCGGGCCATTAAGCTAGATCTAGCAAAGTAACAAGAAGGGGAAGAGATATACCGACTGATCCGAGTCCTCCGGTCTTCATCTCCACTCCGATCTCCTCGCGGGATCTCCGTCCGTCTCCTCCTCGTCGGAAAGGGCACCACGAAGCCGGGTACTTATACGGGCTCCCACCTCAATACCGAGGCAACTCGGGCGCGAAGTTGGCTAGCCGACGCGCCCAAGATTTGCTGTAGAATGTAGTGTAGAGTGCATGTCTCACTTTGGGGTTATGTTGCCATTGATGGAGGTGAAGGAAGAATGAACTTTGAGGGAAATGAAGCTATCAATTTTTAGCAAGCAAAATGAGATGATCAAAAATGCAACACACTAAAAATCAACCTCTCTCTTTTTTTCTCCCTCCATGAAGTGGCCGGCCATTAATTTTTGGGAAAATGGTGGAGGGGTTAAACAAAAGCAAGAGGGAGGTGATGGTAGTAAAAGGTGGAGGGTAACCATATCCAAAGCATCATCACAAAATCAAATCAAACTCAAATCCATTCACTTCACAATAAAAGCATGAAAAGCAAAGATGCTTAACATATCAATCCTTATGCAATAAACCCCTCCACAAAGTGTTATTTGCAAACTTGCAAATAACCCCCTCCATCGGAAAAGTCCGGCCGGGAAAGAACGAAGGAAAACCAGCCGGAACGGAATGCAAACTGGCAACTCCAGAAAACTGGTCCTGTAATAAATTACAGGAAAACCCCGATACTGTGCATACACACCCGCATCTGTATTCCGTCCGGATACAAATGCAATGAGACAAAATCTACACTGTAAAACTAAAGCCGGCTAGTAATATCCGTCCGATCCTGATCCGTGCAATACCGCACGTATCTGATCGAACCCTGCCATATAACCATACGGCCACTAGTACTAACCGTCCGATCCTGATCCGTGCAATACCGCACGTATCTGATCGGACCCTGCCATATCTCCATACGGCCTCTACAACGTTTCGCCCGAAAGCTTGAGTAACTGTAAGTGTGGTGGACTCTAAAGACTCGTCAATACAATGGCTGTGGATTTAACCACTAGCACGTCAGAGGTATAAGCCAATACGTAACGGGCCACCAGCTATTGACTAAAAGGGACGTCGATGAGCGAACTCATCCTGACACCCTACTGAACCTGTCAGTGACAATATCCGTACAGTCCGGTCCGTTCGTCTATGAGCATCGCATGTCGGGCCTAGGGGGTTGGTAAAAGTCAGACCCCCAAAAGCGGTACAAGTCGTGTCGGAGTGTAGTCCAGAACACCCTGAGATACTACTGGAATACCTACCGGTAAATCTCCTGCCTTGGCCAAGGACTTCGTGTAATGGATCTCCTAGACACAGCGCGACCTCACCCCCAATACCGGGAGAGACGAACCCCTGAAGATCCGCTCACTGCCTCCATGTGGCTCGGGACTGTACCCAACTAAAACCTGTTTGCACGACTCCTTTGAGCCGTGGTAGGGTAGTAATCAAAGCACAGTGGGAACACACACGAGACAAATGACGATCCCCACGTCGATGAACTAACCTGTACACATGTCACCTGGGAACTGCTATCTGACGTCAGGTATAAGACCAACTAGCATGTTCCCGGCGAGTCCTGTCCGGTGTACTCATAACCCAATGAGCACCTGTATACATCTTAGGTGAACCAACTGACACCAGTGGCTTGTGAGACCGGCCACCGCCCCTCGTCGGGGTCTCGACTGTATACACTAGTCTACTCTGGAGAATCGATGCCCTGTCTCGAGACTCCTACGACTAGGGACCTTTTAAGGATGTGCTTATAGACTCCAGCTCTCACTTATATGATCGCCCTCATACTGCTGGTAGTCAAGCAAGAATCCTAGGGGCTCTATCAACGTGCAACAGAGACACGTCAGGTCACCTAAAGCAGTACACGATGATAAAGGTAAACCAGATAGCATACCATCATCTCGAGTAAGACTGTCCTACCGGGATAGGTCATCCCTCAATCATTGCAATCACGTGCCTGTGATCCAATAATTGACTCTGAGGGCACTATCTCCAACAATCTCCCACTTGCACTCAAGGCTAATTATTGCGATGTCGCATACTCACAGCCCGTGTGATACCGAACACCCAACTCCTCTACTAGTCAGTCTCACAAATCCCGTTTGTGAAACTATTGCGTTCGAGGAATAGCCTCAGTGAGTGGATCCGCCTTGATGTTTCTTTCTATGTCTCACTATATCTCAAGTTCGCGGAGAAAGCCATCTCCCGAAATGAGCAATACCTGTCTTAGAATGTCTGGATGTCTGATGGGACCTAGCTCATAAATGAACTCCAAATCCAAACTTCTTAGACTGTATCGTCAACTGAATCTAGTCAGTATCCTGCGCCATGCCTCCCTCAGTATTGCCTTGGACCACCTGTCCAAAATACTGCCCCTCGTCAGAAGGAAAACTATAACTCTGACGACCTCCTTGTCGTCCAGGTCACCTTGGAAGCCTGGAATGATAACTGTTTCCCGAATGGGGCTTTCGTTATCATATCCCTAGAACAGCCACTTATGTTCTAAAACTGCTTCCGACTGTTCCTCCAGGATTGGATCAATATCAACTTATTGCATCTAGTGCAAGAACAACATCTGGTGTGGTACTTGACATCTCATGATTGACTCAATTGCCTAAGCAAGTGATCTGCCAATCATGCACATCCCTCTCCCCTTTAGTCTGTAAGACACCTTTGGAGAGGGTGACTCCATCAACTGCAGGTGCACTACCGTGCCAGGAGTCGTCCATTCTAAATACTCATAGAATGCTGTCAAGGTACCCAGATTGGGAAACCACCCAAATCTAGATCTAAAATCATAGATCTAGTAACCAGAATGTCTGATATAATATCTAAGTCCTGTGTGGAGAACCAACTGTGTGACAACCAAAGTATAACCGATCGTAGTATAGGAATATCACTTCCTACTCTGTGTATGTCATCCAAATACCATGACATCACACCCTACTACCTTCTCAACAGATCCATCCCCTATTCTGATGACGTCAAACCTATGACCGTCACATCAGAAACAGATGATCTAGCTCCGCTACATCTGCTTTAGTCTATAAATAGACATAAGCCTGATATCCACCAATGCTTCCACTGATCCCACTGACTACGACAACCCTCTGGCAGAGTCATATAGGCGTACACTTCTAAAGCAAGTTCAGAACGACGCTATACTCATCCTCCTGCCGGGTCTCGCAGCCTGGAACAACAGCAATGGCAAGTGTGGGTAAACAAGAACTTCCCTGTCACCGTCCTTGAGTCTACCGGAGTACCTCTCGGGTGCCTGAACTTACCCACCTTATCTGCGGAGTGGCCAATGGAATGTCAATCCATATTGAATCTTTAGGTTCCTTATCAAATCTTCAGTAATCGTTTGCGGTTCTGGAATCACTTCCAGTTCTACCATACTCCCACTACCGTTTTTGAAAAAATCCATTTTTAATAAAACTGTGGCGAGTCTAGAACAATATTTCTATTGATCTGCCAGATGGTAGAAAATCAACCCTCGTCATAGCCTGGGTCAACCCACAAACTGCCATTACAGAAACGTGCCTTGAGTTATCCAGAGTCTGGTTTTAATCATAAGCCGGACAACTCCCCGTATCTTAACAACGTTAAGATATGAACTGTTCTATATCCAATATAGAACCAGAGACACTGATTTAATTGAACCAGATTCAAATCATGCAGCTATCTCCAGTGCATGTCAACTAAATGGAAGGAGGCCGATCAGCGTTACTCAACTTAGGAATGCTTCCAATTATGAGTAACCTGAAAGCGAAGCAATTTCTCTTTATCATTACTATCAACCGAATACCATACACTAGTATCTACATCTTCGATCACTTTGAAGAATCCCGATACTTGCTACTCCTGGTTCTCTACTCTATTCCAATACCTATAACTCCTCAAAACTTAGACCCTGTGTTTCTACGAAACACATGTCTAAGAACTGGAGAAGTTAAAAGTAAACAGAATACAGTACGAGGACCAACCCGTCTGTCCTAATGGACACTGGACAGTATACAATACTCTGTATAAGTCCGCTGAGTCTAACAACTCTTTCACTGTGTATCGTAGGTTGAAAACTGTACTTATGGCTAAGAAGAATTACACCGCTGTTTAATGCTCCTTACCTAACCATCCACTGATATAGGTAAATGTCATAGACATAATTTCAAAAAGGTATATCTCACTCTATAAAATAGACGTACAGATATATCAATTTGAAATTGGTGCACAACAACGGATATTCAAAACCAAATATTTGCCGACCGGCAAACAACCCAGGTGGCTTCCTCAAATATCACCAATTCCAACGAATCCCGATATAATGAGGATGATCACCTAATTCCCAATAACTTACTCCCACTCATCATCTGTAAAACCATACAGATGTGAGAATCATACCTGGTAAATACATACCCTGGAGCAAGTGTCTAATTGGGAAATCAGTTTTCTATTAACTGTACACAGTGAACCTGAAACATTGAAATGTTTCGATGGGGTATCCTGGTATTCCTAGTAATGCCTCTACCATTATCCAGATTCACAACTATAACCGTATAATTCTTTGCCACCTCTCCAAATCCCTTTATATGTCTTTAGTCATTACCTTCTGTACACCCCTTTAGGCCAAATGGTTTTCTTCCTTCCCTACCGTTCGGCACCAGCCTATGGTTTGGAAGAAGACTATCCAATAAGCATAAAGAGTGTACTGTCCTAATCCTAGGAGCACTCGCATCGCGAGAGAAGGTGAAGATAAAAGACACCTGAATGTACTTAATTCCTATTTCTCCTGAACCATGATCCATCCCCGAACTGGAACAAGTTCCTTTCGAGTTCGTATATAACCATACGATGGAGTATCCAAATAAACTGTGGATCTTCGTAGTGATACGGAGTGTCCTGGAGAAACACAAAGGTGATTTAGGATTGGCGAAGGAATACTTGGTTTGGTCGTGAATAGCAGTCGCAATTTACTTTGCCCTCTTACTAATCCCTTGCTTTGTCTTAATCTTAATACCTTCTGCACACCACCGTTATGCTAATTGGTTTTCTTCATTCCCCACTGTTCGGCACCAGCCTAAAGTTTGGAAGAAGACTATCCAATTTGCGTAATAGGTGTACTACTCCTAAACCAAGGAGTACTCGCAGCCTGAGAGAAGGTGAAAAGAAAAGACAACTGAATAGTCATATCCGTTTTCTCCAGAACCGGAAACCATCCTCGAAGTCCTTCGAGTTCGTATATAACCATACGATGGTTTTGTCCAATGGAAGTGGACGTTCGTAGTAATACGGGGTGTCCCGGAGAAAAGGGTAAAAGTAGGAGTGGCAATGAGGTCTGCAACTCTGACAATCCAAAAGCCAGTGTTAAGTAGGTTCGGTCAACTTGGTCACTGAGTCATAGTCTAGGGTCGGGTCAATGGTCGCTGCCAAAGAGAGAGAGAGAAAAGAAACACTCAGCGTGCACTCTAACCTAGATCAGAATGGTTATCACTTTTTCTAATCAGGAAACCTCCCACTGTACCTCAAATTCTCCTCCAAACCTGAAAGAAGAATTAGTCGGGGTCACCCGAGGAGTAAACCAACTCATCAGTGGGAATCGGGATCCAACTATCATCGCATGATAACGTGACGGAATCCGCTCACGTTATCACACTCCAGAAGGTATGCGCATATCTGGCAAGTTTCAGTACTTTTGAAACTCCCGATATGGATTTTTACCCCATGCTCTTATGACCTTGACTAAGGCCAACAAATCATAAGTCACATGTCAAGTTCTACCCGTCATTGTCCAGATTGATTTGAACCCACCCGTACAAGCCCTTGACTAAGGCCAACAAGGCTATACGACTGTCCCAAACCAACACATCTATCTATGCAGCATATGAATACCCAATAGCTACCAAACACTGTGCCTTGACTAAGGCCAACAAACACAGCTTGAATACTATTGACTACCCATATGAAACGACGGAGGGCTACGAATGGTTTCTGGCGAAAACCTTTAACGTAATGAACTTGATATCGTTGAAGGAACTGATAGCTTTTTAGAAAATATAGTGACGAAAACCTTTACTAAAGAGGTCACTCCCGGTGAAGGGATCTCGGCTCTTTCCCCGTAGAATGGGGTGCAGGATATTCCAAATGAATACCACGGTGCAAAGCAAAAGTAATCGGCTATAGTGAAGTTAATACCCTGACGCAAACTTCTGTCCAAGGGGTCACTCCCAGTGAAGGGATCTCGGCCCTTGCCTCGTCGACTGAGGAGCAGGATATTCCAAATGAATACCACGATGCAAAACAAAAGTGAACGTCCTTGCAATAACAACTTTTTGAAAAGTGTTCCAACAACATCAGAATAGGTTTGTTTAACTTGCATTGATCCGAATCAATGCAGTCCCATCAATTGATCACACCACAAAGAACGAAAATATACTGACGTACGTATATGCCATCCGCATTCGCCACTGGGTCCCGTCATCACCCGTTAGGTTAGCTAACTAACGGCAGAGCGTGGACTGGACTAGCGCGGATGAAAAGCATATACAACATCTACTAATATATATACCAATATATTATATTCGCTCAAGGCGTGATAAAATGCAACATCACAGAAATGTACAGCATCACAGAACAATACAGATATCTGGGATCCCCGGGTTTCACAGAGCCACTACTGAAACCCGACGTTCCCCTGGTCGTGTGGATAGCCTGTGCAATGAAATCCTAGACCCCTACGGGCGCGGCAAGTTACCCGCCAAAACCTGAAGCGAGGCAGCCCCCTTCAGCTCCGTGAATGGACCACCCAGCACTTCACGGAATCTGGTAACTTGGGCACCCCTCCTGGGTCAACCTGTACCCCCTACGAGTGCGGCGAATAGCCCGCCAATTCTAGAGTGAAGCCCCCTCCGTCCCAATGCCATGAGATGCGGGCTTGTTGCCCTCTAGAACCCGGCCATCCGTGCACCCCACCGCGAGGTAATCCTAGTACAGAAAATAAAATATACATACAACGGGTACATCGACCGCTACCTGGTCGTGCCCCAAAAAGAATAATAGAAACAGGCAGTGACGGCAGTCCACATGTCGGACGCTCGCCCCGCAATATCAAATGTACATAATACAACAAAAACTGTACTAGCATTGCATCCAGGCTATCCCCCACGACCGATCCGCAACATCACAGCATAAACACAGAACATCAACGTGAAAGTCACGTTCGCAAATCCGTCTAACCGGGCTATAGCAGTTAGACCGGATTTACCGATCGAGTGACATTCACGGTCGCAGATATAATGTAAATACTGTGAAAAATGTGTTTAAAATATCCGATCGATCAAAAATTAACAAGTGGGCCCCAAATCAAAACTGTAGCACTCACAGAAAACCTGGGCCCAATTTTAATATTCCAAAACCCCTAAAAATAGCCCAGAAGCCCACTGGAAAAAAATGATGCATTGACGACTCTAATGTGCGGCGGAACCGCGGCCCCAGGGGGGTTTGGCCGCGGTTCCGCGCTCCAAGCGTCGACTGAATGTATCGAATTTTTCCAGTAGTCTTATAGTCTCCAGTACATCAATTTTATATAACCTGAAAAATTTTCGGAGACCAAAAAATTTCAACAGAAAACTGTCGTGAACTAAAATTGGGTTTTTGGAATTTTGGTCGATCGGAACAGAAAAACACATCAAACGAAGCTAGACGAAGTTAATGGCGAGGCTCTGATACCACTGTAAGTGCACGGCGGCGCCCCGGCCGTCAATCCGACGGCCAAATGCGGAAACGGTGATAAACTTAAATTTTGCGAACTTAGCAAACCGGCACCACCGCGCACTAAACCCCGGATCGGGCCATTAAGCTAGATCTAGCAAAGCAACAAGAAGGGGAAGAGATATACCGACTGATCCGAGTCCTCCGGTCTTCATCTCCACTCCGATCTCCTCGCGGGATCTCCGTCCGTCTCCTCCTCGTCGGAAAGGGCACCACGAAGCCGGGTACTTATACGGGCTCCCACCTCAATACCGAGGCAACTCGGGCGCGAAGTTGGCTAGCCGACGCGCCCAAGATTTGCTGTAGAATGTAGTGTAGAGTGCATATCTCACTTTGGGGTTATGTTGCCATTGATGGAGGTGAAGGAAGAATGAACTTTGAGGGAAATGAAGCTATCAATTTTTAGCAAGCAAAATGAGATGATAAAAAATGCAACACACTAAAAATCAACCTCTCTCTTTTTTTTTTCCCCTCCATGAAGTGGCCGGCCATTAATTTTTGGGAAAATGGTGGAGGGGTTAAACAAAAGCAAGAGGGAGGTAATGGTAGTAAAAGGTGGAGGGTAACCATATCCAAAGCATCATCACAAAATCAAATCAAACTCAAATCCATTCACTTCACAATAAAAGCATGAAAAGCAAAGATACTTAACATATCAATCCTTATGCAATAAACCCCTCCACAAAGTGTTATTTGCGAACTTGCAAATAACCCCCTCCATCGGAAAAGTCCGGCCGGGAAAGAACGAAGGAAAACCGGCCGGAACGGAATGCAAACTGGCAACTCCAGAAAACTGGTCCCGTAATAAATTACAGGAAAACCCCGATACTGTGCATACACACCCGCATCTGTATTCCGTCCGGATACAAATGCAATGAGACAAAATCTACACTGTACTAAACTAAGATCCGGCTTAAACTAAAGCCGACTAGTAATATCCGTCCGATCCTGATCCATGCAATACCGCACGTATCTGATCGAACCCTGCCATATAACCATATGGCCACTAGTACTAACCGTCCGATCCTGATCCGTGCAATACCGCACGTATCTGATCGGGCCATATCTCCATACGGCCTCTACAGCGTTTCGCCCGAAAGCTTGAGTAACTGTATGTGTGGTGGACTCTAAAGACTCGTCAATACAATGGCTGTGGATTTAACCACTAGCACGTCAGAGGTATAAGCCAATACGTAACGGGCCACCAGCTATTGACTAAAAGGGACGTCAATGAGCGAACTCATCCTGACACCCTACTGAGCCTGTCAGTGACAATATCCGTACAGTCCGGTCCGTTCGTCTATGAGCATCGCATGTCGGGCCTAGGGGGTTGGTAAAAGTCAGACCCCCAAAAGCGGTACAAGTCGTGTCGGAGTGTAGTCCAGAACACCCTGGGATACTACTGGAATACCTACCGGTAAATCTCCTGCCTTGGCCAAGGACTTCGTGTAATGGCTCTCCTAGACACAGCGCGACCTCACCCCCAATACCGGGAGAGACGAACCCCTGAAGATCCGCTCACTGCCTCCATGTGGCTCGGGACTGTACCCAACTAAAACCTGTTTGCACGACTCCTTTGAGCCGTGGTAGGGTAGTAATCAAAGCACAGTGGGAACACACACGAGACAAATGACGATCCCCAGGTCGATGAACTAACCTGTACACATGTCACCTGCGAACTGCTATCTGACGTCAGGTATAAGACCAACTAGCATGTTCCCGGCGAGTCATGTCCGGTGTACTCATAACCCAATGAGCACCTGTATACATCTTAGGTGAACCAACTGACACCAGTGGCTTGTGAGACCGGCCACCGCCCCTCGTCGGGGTCTCGACTGTATACACTAGTCTACTCTGGAGAATCGATGCCCTGTCTCGAGACTCCTACGACTAAGGACCTTTTAAGGATGTGCTTATAGACTCCAGCTCTCACTTATATGATCGCCCTCATACTGCTGGCAGTCAAGCAAGAATCCTAGGGGCTCTATCAACGTGCAATAGAGACATGTCAGGTCACCTAAAGCAGTACACGATGATAAAGGTAAACCAGATAACATACCATCATCTCGAGTAAGACTGTCCTACCGGGATAGGTCATCCCTCAATCATTGCAATCACGTGCCTGTGATCCAATAATTGACTCTGAGGGCACTATCTCCAACAAGTATGAGCAGGCATGCTTGTTGATCTTCTGATCACTCAATACCCGGATGGCTGTTACGTTTAGCAGACCGCTTGCGGCTTGTGGGTGTTTGATATGATCATCACCTACTGCCGGCGTATTGACGAGCCTTTAGAGTCCTACACAGAGATTTCTTGGTTCATGCGAAACGAAGTAGGAGCACATATGTGATATGTGCGGGACCGAGATTAATGCGCGTATGTGATACCGCATTCTATTCTCGCGATATGTGATATCGGTCGGTTATATGTGATATAATCGGGTTATCGGATCAAGTGTTGATTCGATAAGTTGTTACATTTGATATTAGTCGGTTGTATGTGATATAGCCGGATTATTAAATCAAGTGTTGATTTAATAATTTAATGTATAATTATATATTTGATATATTAACTAATATTAGATCACTTAACATTTCTTTTTCTCACTAGTGTGCATATAGTATGTATGTGATATATATTAATGTACATGTTTTTGTATCATGCTTGATGCCACATGCAACATGGGTTTATGAGAATCACACCATGCTTAATATAATGCAAGGTTTTTATTTATTTAAGTAAATCACAAATTAGTGGAATTAAGTCACATGGTTGAAGCTTGTAGAGGCTTGTGGAACCATTGACCAAGTCTATTAATTTTGTTTTACTTGTAGATATTTATTAAGCTGACCATTATTAATTAGCCATGGTTTATTCTCTACATGGGTTAGTGTATGACACTAACCCACCCATGGTTTCTATTCTCACCTCATGAGTTCATTCTCTCATCTTCATTCTTGATTTTCTTCTTCATGAGAGAAAAAGCTTGCTAGATTTTTCTAAGTGAGAAAAATATTGTGAGAAAATAAAATCTAAAGAGAGCCCACTTCCTACTTCATCATCCTCTAATATTAGCCATTTAGTTTAGGGTGTTTTCTTTACTAATTCACATATTAGTGAAGAGATAGCATGAGTTTGAGTCTCCTTAACGTAGATCATCTTCGGCCTCGAAGACTTCGAGCAAGTTTGCTTATTTCTTCATGTGAACCCTTACTAGAGTTCGGATGTTCACTAATTGGAGCAAAGGGACTGCTACACGGAGCTTTAGAAGTGAAGGACCGGTCTACAAAGGTTGTATTCCTCATTCACTTTCTATGTAAAGTTGTTTACATTTTAGTTTTGCTCCTAAAACTCTAGTTAGATTCTAGGTTAGGTTGTTTGGCATACTAGAAATTTTTAATATGATATGTTTGATACCTTGTGAAACCTTGTGGTCGTGCCAAATAACCCTACAGTGGTATCAGAGCCTTGCTAGAGTATTAGGAGTTGTCTAGGCGATGTTAAAAGTTCAAACGAACTCCGAAAATCTAATCTTGCCCATTCTCTGGAAATTTTTCAAAAAGTTAGAATTTTTCATGTTAAAAATACTCTAAAAATCATGCAGGTAATTCTATGGACCCACTTCAAGAACGAGTCCCTAACTCGTCTAAGTGACCGAGGAAACGCGGCCAAAAGATGGTTTTGGCGGCGGTTCCGCGGCACCATTTGAGAGGCTTGGGACGGGCCTTCAGCTGCTGGTCCCTGGTCACTGTGGTATGGTTCTGGGTACTTCTAACTCTGCTCAAGTGTTGAGCTCTCTGGGAAATTTTGGAAATTCGTTGATTCGATCGAAACGTTTAATATCGTCTAGCTATCTGTGATTGTGATTCAATACTTGGAATCCACACTAATTTGAATTTTATAAATCTAGCAATTTAGTCTCATTTGATCGGTTGACACGGAATTTTGATGTGATCAAAAGTCCGTCGCAATCACGTAGCGTACGCGGATACTCGCCGGGTAACATTATTAGATAGCCACACCCCATAGCCCCGACCAAGTGACTGTAGGAGAACCCCCTTGCCTAAAAGCATCGGTTCGGGTGCTCGTAGCCACGGTGTTCCGCCTAAGTGCACTTCGTCAACGGTATCGGGGGGTGCGGCTATCCGCATTTTCTACGGGGCCCCGTCATGCACTGTTAGATTACTTAACTAAGGGCAGAGCGGGTGCAGGACTAGCGTGGATGCAAGACATATCCAACATCTACTAGTATGTATATATATATATATATATATATATATATATATATATATAACCATTCGTCCCAGGTATGAAATAAGCAACATTAAGGAATAGCGCTAAGAAACATAGAATATCAGATAATATAGGAGCCCCGGGTTTTATTTGAGCTACAAATAAAACTCGACGTTCCCCGATCGTGTGGATAGCCTGTGCAATGAAGAATCTAGACCCCTACGAGTGCGGCAAGTTACCCGCTAAGGTCGGAAGTGAGGCAACCCTAATCAATGAAGTGAATGGGCCACTCAGCACTTCACGAAATCCGGTAACTTGAGTACCCCTCTATGGGTCATCCTATACCCCCTACGAGTGCGGTGAATAGCCCGCCAATTCAAGAGTAAGGCCCCTCGGTCTCAATGCCATGAGATGCGGGCTTGTTACCCTCTAGAACCCGGCTATTCGAGCACTCCTTCGCAGGATAATCCTAGTACAGAAAAGAAAAATATATTACCAATGGTGATATCAAACTCAACCCGGCCGTACCCCAATAAAAGAATATACAAACTGGCAGAGACGACAATCCACATATTGGACACTTGCCCCATAATAATGATTATACAAATGAATCTAAATTGTATAACTACCATTGCACTAGGGGCTATCCAATACGACAATCCGAATAAACCATCATAGATATAAATATCACAGCAGCATAAGAAAGTATGTGCAACCCCATCTAAATGTCATATAACAAATAGACGAAATTTGAAAACTTATACACCACATCACAAAGATCAACGATGCAAAAGTTTCAAGTTCTAAACTTTCCGAGTTGCCCCAGAGCAAAGATAACACTAAGTGAAATCTGGGGTAAATCAAATAATACTAAAAATACCAATTTACAAAACCCAAGACACTTGATGAAAACGAGGAGCAAGGGACACCAGAAAACCGCTGGTAGCGGGTAAAAGTGGGTTTCGGGTGGTTTTTGTAGGGTTCCTAAGCACGACAACAAGGTTTCGGGTGGCATCATCCATGCCAAATTCAAATTTTGCCATGCTAAAAGAACCCTAATCTAGGATGTTAAACTAGAGAATCATACGAAATATTGTGTAAACAACTTTACAACTAAGTGACCTAGGAATACAACCTTTTTAGACCGGTCCTTCACTTCAATAGCTCCGTGTAGTAGTCCCTTCGCTCCATCTTGCGGACTCTAGCATGGCTTCACAAGAAGAAAGGAACGAGCTTGCACGAAGTCTTCGAGGCCGAAGATGATCTACGTTGATGAGACACTAACCTAAACTACCTCTTCACTAATGTGGGATTAGTGAAGCTAACACCCTAAACTAAATGGCTAATCTAATAGAGGATGATGAAGTAGGATTTTTTCTTACTTTAGAATTAATTTTCTCACTCTTTTTCTTCTTCTCTCAAAAACCTAGAGAGCTTTTTTTCTCGAGCTTGAAGAAGATGAAGCAATAATGGATGAGAGAGTGAATGGCAACCATGGGTGAGTTTGTATCATATACTAACTCATGTAGAGACGTAACCATGGCTAATGAGAATGGTTGGGTTAATAAATATCTTAAGTAAAACAAAATTAGTGGACTAAGTCAATGCATCTACAAGCTTCCACAAGCTTCATGCATGTGAGCCAACTAATTTGAATTTACTTTAAATAATTAAACCCTACATTATTATTAGTATGGTATAAGTCTCATACACACATGTAGTGTGTATCATCAATCATGACACAAAATATAAAATACAACTAATATATATCACATATATATTAAGTTTGCACATGTGAGAAAAAGAAATGCTTAAGTGAACAAATATTAGTTAATGTAAATTAATATATCAAATATATAATTATACATTAAATCATTAAATCAATACTTGATTTAATAATCCGGCTATATCACATAAAACCGACTAATATAATTTGTATCAACTTATCGAATCAACACTTAATTCGATAACCCGACTATATCACATATAACTGACTGATACGAACAAATCGCGAGAATATAATACTGTATCACATACTCATATTATTCTCGGTCCCTCACATATCACATATGTGCTCCTACCTCGTTTTTCCTGAGTCAGTAAACTTCTGTGTAGGACTCTAAAAACTCGTCAATACACCTGCAGTAGGTGATGATTATATCAAGCACCCATAAGCCGTCAGCGGTACTAGCTGGACGTAACGGCTACCCGGGTATTGAGCGATCCGAAGATCAACAAGCAAGCCCACTCTAGCTCCTGTAATGCCTGTCAGTAACACTACCGTACAGTTCGGTCTCTTCGTCTGATATGTCGCATATCTAGTCTAGGGGTGGTAAACGTCAGACCTCAGTAACCGATAAGTCATGCCGATGTAAGGCTCATAACGGGTCGAGAAACTACTGATAAAACTTATCAGTAAATCTCCGTAGCAGCCCTGGCCAGGGACTTATCGTTATGGCCAATCGAGCACAGCGCAACATCAACCCCTATACCGGGAGAGAAAAATCTCATCCTATCGCTCATTGCCTCCATGTGATTCGGGGATGTACCCAAAAGCCACCGTTTTGCACGTTCTCTTGAACATGGTAAGGTGGAAATCAAAGCACAGTGGGAATCACACAAGACACTATGACGATCTAAGGTCTACAGACTAACCTGTACCAGTGTCACCTGAGAACTGCTATCTGACGATTGGTATAATACCAACTAGGAGTTCTCGGCGAGTCTGTTCAGTGTACCCAGTCTCCACTGAGCACCCGTATACCATCTTTGATATCAAACACCAATGGATATAGGATCATCCATCACCCATCATATGGGTCAAGATGCGTATACGCTAGTCTACTCTGGAGTATCGATGCCCTGTCTCGATACACTCTCGACTAGGAACAATTATAGGATGTACTTGTGGACTACCCTTGGCCCCACTAGTATGATCTCCATCACAGTCCTGGCAGTCAAGTACCAATCCTAAGGGCTTTATCAACATGTGAGAGCATGACAGTATCACAATACAAGTCAACATGTTAAGACAAAGAGCAACCAGATAGCATACTATCATGTCGAGCAAGAAAGTCCTCTCTATATATATCCAAGCATCCACTATAATATGCATCTCATGTACAATAATGGCCTCTAGGGCATATACATAACTAACAATCCCCCACTTGCACTAAGGCCAGTTGTTGGAGTATCCCATACCCAACATCCTGAAGAGTCTCTCAAATTGTATCTAGGGTATGGCCTTCGTGAGTGGATCCACTGTGTTGTCCTTCGTATCAACTCTCCTGACCTCGATCTCACGGCGTTCAACTATCTCCCAGATCATGTGATACCGCATCAGAATATGCCTGGATCGCTGATGGGACAGGGGTTCTTTAGCCAAGGCCACTGCTCCATTGTTATCGCAATACAAAGGTATTGGATGCTCAATGGATGGAACCACACCAAGTTCAGTTATGAACTTCTTCATCCAGACAACCTCTTTGGCAGCATCGTTGGCAGCGATGTATTCAGCCTCCATCGTCGAGTCTGCCACGGTTTCCTGTTTGGAACTTTTCCAACAAACCGTCCCTCCATTGAGGGTAAAGACGAATTCCGAGACCGACTTAGAGTCGTCCTTATCACTCTGGAATCTTGAATCGGTAAAGGACTCCACTTTGAGTTCTCCGTTACCATACACCAAGAACATCTCTTTAGTCCTTCTCAAGTACTTGAGAATGTTCTTCACAGCTGTCCAGTGACTCTCTCCTGGATCTGCTTGATACCTACTCACAACACTTAGTGAGTATGCTACATCGGGTCTGATACATAGCATCGCGTACATGATGGAGCCTACTGCCAAAGCATAGGGTATCCCTTGCATGCGAGCTATCTCCACATCAGTCTTGGGAGACATCTCTTTGGAGAGAGTGAGTCCAGAGATCGTGGGTAAATTCCCACGTTTGGATTCTTTCATACTAAACCTCTTTAGCATAGTGTCAATATACCTGGATTGGGACAATCCCAGTATCCGTTTAGATCTATCTCTATAGATCTTAATCCCCAAGATGTAGGAGGCATCACCTAGATCTTTCATTGAGAATCTTTGTGATAAGAAGAGCTTGATCGAGTACAGATAGGAATATCATTTCCTATCAAGAGTATGTCATCCACGTACAATACGAGGAAGACAACCTTACTCTCTACCACCTTCTTGTATATACAAGGTTAATCTATATTTTTGATGAAGTCAAACTCTTTGACTATGACATCAAAATAGATGTTCTAACTCCGTGATGCCTGCTTCAACCCGTAGATGGATTTAAGCAGCTTGCACACCTTCCCGCTGCTCCCACTATCCATGAAGCCCTCTGGATGAGTCATGTACACGCTCTCTTCTAAAACCATTTAGAAAGGCGGTCTTATCATCTATTTGCCAGATTTCGTAGTCATGGTATGCGGCAATGGCAAGTAGGATTCGGATGGACTTAAGCATAGCCACTAGAGAAAAGGTTTCGTCATAATCCATATCTGCTCGTTGACAAAAACCTTTTGCAACAAGTCTTGTTTTGAAAGTCTCAACTTTTCCATCTACACCAAGTTTCTTCTTAAAGATCCATTTGCTCCCAATGGGTTTTACCCCTTCAGGAGCAACTTCTAAAGTCCATACTTTGTTGGTGTACATGGATTCCATCTCAGATCGCATTGCATCTAGCCATTTCACAGAGTCCCCACTCGTGACGGCCTGCTCGAAGCTAGTTGGGTCATCATCTTCCATAATGCAATCCTCGCTCCCACCATCAACGAGAAAACCGTAGTATCTCTCAGGTGGATGAGGAACCCTACTAGATCAGCGGAGAGGCTGGGGTTCGTTGGGAACTATCGAATCCTCTGGTTCCACTAAATATTTAGTTGTAGTTTATGTAGCTGGAACTTCTTCCAGCTCTACCTCTTTGCCACAAATTTCCTTTACAAGAAATTCCTTTTCTAAAAAGGTGGCATGTTGAGCAACAAACACCTTTTGTTCCTTACTGTGGTAGAAAAAATATCCATATGAATTCTTTGGATATCCCACAAACTTGCAAAGAACTGATCGTGCCTCGAGTTTGTCCGGATTTTGCCTTTTGACATAGGCCGGACAACCCCATATCTTAACACGTTTAAGATATGTTCTCTTCCCAATCCATATCTCATATGGTATGGTAGGTACAGATTTAGATGGAACTTGATTCAATAGGTATGTTGCTGTTTCAAGCGCATAACCCTAAAAGGAAATAGGAAACTCAGCAGTGCTCATCATCGAGCGCACCATATCTAATAGGGTGCGATTCCTCCGTTCCGATACACCGTTATGCTGTGGTGTATACGGAGGAGTAAGCTGAGAGAGAATCTTATTCTCTTTTAGATAGTCACGGAATTCCGTGCTCAAGTATTCTCCTCCCTGATTAGATCGTAGGATTTTAATACTTTTACCCGTCTGGTTCTCGACTTCATGCTTATATTCTTTGAATTTCTCAAAAGCTTCAGACTTGTGTTTCAACAGGAACACATGTCCGTATCTTGAGAGATCGTCAGTGAATGTAATAAAGTACGAGGAATCATTCCTGGCATGTGTAGTCATAGGACCACATACATCACTATGTATCAGTCCTAAGAGTTCCTTAACTCTTTCTCTATGTCCTGTAAACGGAGTTTTGGTCATCTTGCCTTTGAAACATGACTGGCAAGTGTCATAAGATGAAAATTCGAACGAATTCAAATTTCCATCCTTATGTAACTTAGTTAGTCGTGTCGCATTGATATGACCTAGTCTACAATACCATAAGAAGGATTCGTTCATTTCTGAACTCTTCCTCTTGTGTGTTTTGTATGTTAAGAACTGTCGTTTGATTTAGAACTTCTATGCCATTGTTTAACGAGCCTGATCCAATCAACTTTTGATTCAGGAAGATGTTCATAACATTATCCTATACTACAAAATTATATCCTTCTTTACTTAATAAAGAAACTGATATAAGATTGCATATCAGGGTCGGTATGTAATAGCATTCGTTCAGAATCAATGTATTACCATTTGGTAATACAAGGTGATATTCGCCAACTGCTTTGTATGCAATATTTGCACCATTCCCTACTCTTACGGAATGATCACCCTCTCCCAGTTCTCTACCTTTCTTTAGCCTATGCAACATATTACATATATATGATCCTGATCCGGTATGTAATATCCAGGACGTAGAGTGAACTGAGAAACGGTTCTCGGTAACCAACACACCTGAAGAAGATGCATCAACATGCTTATTCTTAGTTTGAGTGGTGTGGGAATTCGGATATTCCCCTATTTCCTGCTCAATCTTATAACAATTATAAGAAAGAATGGAACCAACGTTCCCCTGCTCAGTATAACAAGCAGGTTCAGTCAATACATCCATATTATTATCTTGATTAAGGCCTAACATGGTCGCTACCTGGAGAGAGAGAGAAGAAAACATTTTAGCGTATTCTCTTGCAAGATTAGATTGGTTTATTATCTTATCTAATCAGGATGGCTCCCACTGTTTTTGTCAAATCTTCCTTCAAACCTTAAAAGGTAAGACTAGCCGGGATTAATTATACCTTACAAGTTCGCCAATCTTTCAACCAGGACAGTGTTGGTATTTTGAGGGAGGTTCCCCGTGCTTTCGCACGGACTTAATTAAAATAAACCTCGTTTTCCCAAGGGCATAACCCCGTAACACCTTTCTAGACACCTACTTGATCGACTAATTGTCATGTGCAAAACTCTCCCAGGAGTGACTCTTACTCGAAGTGGGTATCGGGATCCAACTATCTCATAGAAGGTTTGCAATCTCATTGCAAAATTCAACAATTGAAATTCCCGATAATCTTTTGCCCCTAGCAACTTATGACCTTGGCTACGGTCAACAAATCATAAGTGGTAGCCAAGTTCTACCCCTCATTTCTTGATTGAATTAAACCCACCCGTACGACCCTTGGCTAAGGTCAACAAAGTCGTACGACTACCCTAACTCAATCGCATCATATGCAACAGATAAGTACTAATTTTCTACCACACACTACGCCTTGGCTAAGGTCAACAAACGCAGCACGAATACTAAGCAGCACTTATCTGAAATGACGGAGTGCTATGACAGGTTTTTAAGAAAATCTTTTGCGCAATGAACTTGATATCGTTGCAGAATCGGGGTGTTAGGGTAGTTCATGCCTGAATCCAACAGAATCTCAAGAGTCCCCCTAGATCATGAATCCATGTCTACTAACACAAGCAAGCTATCATGAGGGCCCGTGTTTCCATGCTCCTAAATTACAGCCTGTTGAGTTTGGAATACTTCAACACTAGGTTGAAGTCCCGTTACTAACATTTGATTCGGGCCCGTGCTTCCCTACCCCTGGATTATAGCCTGTTGGGTTCGAGAACACTATTGAGATTTGTTGACATTCACCCTTGAACTTACGTTAACAACAGCGTTAACACTAAATTCAACATTATAACATTATAATACAACTTTAAAAGCTACACACACACACACTCTCTCTCTCTCTCTGCCTATTCTATTTCTCCCTTATCTTTGGGACTTATCGAGCGATTGTTCGTTGACGACATTCCTTCTCTTTCTTCTTTGGAATGTTGTCAGGTGATTTGGACCTTCAGAAGATCGAGCCCACCAGCGAGTACTTGGATCGGCTAGCCTTCGACCCGGAGCTCTAGATACTTGTACATTTCATTTCAGTATTTTCCATTTCAGTTATGCCACTGTTTAGGCATTGCTTTCCATTCCATATATTCACTTTTCAGATTTATTATAAAAAGAATGTTAATAAATAAAGTTGTTGTTCATTTACATCCTGTCTCTTGTGTATTTTACTTATATTGCTTAGATACGCTTAGCGTGTTTACTTCAAAGTAAATACGTAGCGGCCTCGTCGCGTCATCTGCCTGTATACTGGGAAGCGGGGCTTGACAGGTTTTGTTGGCGGCCCATACAGGTCAGAGCTGTATAGAACCATACCATGCAGTTCGGCACTGTATGGACAACCTAAGCAATATAACACAAGAACCAGCAACTGAAAACATTCCTTACAATACATATTTCTTGAATCTTATCATATATTTTGAATTTGTCCTAACCCAGAATTCTCTTATCTCTTTTACAATCTTACCAAAACCTTTGCATTCTTTCATTCTTTCACATATTTTCATACACTACTAATAGTTCTATCACCAAACTTTCCTTGAATCCGTTACACTTTCCTTTTACAAATTTTGAGGGAGAAATTTTTTAAAGGAGGGTAGAATGTAACAACCCTAAACTTTCTGTACAATTTTTTTCAAAAATATAGAAAGGGGTATTTTTTCCTGAGCACAAGTTATAAGTTTGATTTGCTTTTGAACAGCAAGAAGGAGCTTGTAGCTCATTGGTAAGACCTTGCACTGCTGAACCAAAGTACCAAAGTTCAAATCCCATCAGCCACATTATTTTTCAATTAGTTTTCTTTTAATTTTTTAGAAGCCCAAGGGTCTACACATGCATAACCCGTAAACCCAAAGGTCGCACTAAAAAAACGAGTCCAGGAGGTAGACAAATCGACGGAGGACACATGGCAGCGAAACCTGGCACGACTCGGCCTGACTCGGCCGGCGAAGCGGCTGACCGGCCGATTCATCCCCAAATCCGATTCTCCCTTCATGACTTCTGTGTCTTTTTGTCTTCTTATAACCCCTGAATGGTTTAAAAACCCTGCACACTAACAGAGCCATTCAAAACCTTAATTAATCCAATTTTTAAATACAAATTTTTAATATATCTTTTCACACCCTTTCATCTACCCTAACCCTAACTTTTCCTATAAATACCACTCCATTCCACACACCCCACTTCACTCACAAACTCTGTCCAAACTCGCAAGAAAATTCTCTAGAACTTTTGTGTACAAGTGGAGTTAGCGAAGGACGAAGTTTCGATGAACTTCCGACGACAACCCTAGGAGCTCCCGGCGACAAAACGACAACCCTAGGAGCCTCCTACCACTCCTTCTTTCTCTTCTCTAATCTTAAATCCAGTAAGTCCCTCCTCCCTCTTCCCTTTTCTAATCTACAAACTTGTATTTCTAAAATCCGACGGAAGCGGAGTTAATCCGACTTCCGATTCGGTTTTTTTTAAAAAGTTCCAATTTTCTTAAATACAACAATACCAAACTTGCACATCATGAGCATTAAACATTAACAAAACATATTGAACAAGTTCCATATCAAAATAATGTATATTTCAATTTTTATCACACTTTTACAGAAAAATACCATGTAGTTTAGTTTCGACATAAATCTTATATTTCATTGCTATACCTTTAGTTAGTTCACGAGATAATGACCTACCTCTTCACAACACTCATCTGTAACATAGCACGATATCTTTTGGGAAATTAGAATACGGAAATACGATTCTTATAAATAAATACCATAAACTACAAAACCTTTTTTCTACAAGATTATGTATTTTAAACAAATCTTTGCAAAGTGACGCTACAACCCATTTTGGGGAACCCATTTGGGATGGTGCGGATTATCGTACATCCTCGGGCTTAGTAGTGCAAGATGCAGACCTCCGCAAGGAGCATACGTCTCGAAAGATTTAAAAATACAAATATCTTAAGAAATGAGATTTCTAGAAAAATAATAAATTAAAATTATTTTATAAAGATATCTGTGTGTGTGTGTGTGTGATCAAAATATCTATTTTTAATGTAGTATAAATATTCCAACTTTTCTATATAAAAAAGAATCACTTTACATGAAAACACCATGCAATTCTATACAAATTCAATTTTACAATTAAATACCATATATTATTAAATTAGGTTTTATTCACTAGAAATATCACATATATTAAATCTACATCTATGAAAACTCTAAAGATGATAATTAAATAGTTGAGGTGTATTTTGAAAATTATACAATATTATTTTTACATAAAACCCCCTCAAGTTGTATAAATTACAATAAGGACCCTAGTAAATATAGGTTTAAGCGGGACCAGTCTCTTGAGACTCAGGGAGCCAGAGATATGGGTGCTTTCCTATTTAAGGTAGACAACTTAACAAACTGTGTTATCAATACGGTAATCGTCTTTGAAAAAGACATAAATCCTGCCGTCCATGTGCAGCGGTTACCGATGACACCAAAACCCAATTCATGATTCAATTTCTTTTCTAATTGTCTGACTCAGACTGGGTCTCGATATAATCAATCGGACTTGAATAGGATTCAAGTATAAAACTACATTACAATATGAATCTATGAATCGTTATAATCAATCTGACTTAAATATGATTCAAGTATCAAACTACAATTCAGCATGAATTCATGAATCCATATATTCAATCTGTTCAATCTATACAATCTACATAACTTGACCGAACCGAACTATGGATATATTCCATTTACATGATTATCCAGTATCTCCATTTCCATTTATACGATATCATGGTTTCGGCAAGTCATTCATCTATACAATCTATAATACAAGAGAATACAATATAATACAATACCATCAGTACAATCATTACTATCAATAAAATAAATACACGGGGTGTTGGGGTAGTTCAGGCGTGAATCCAACAGAAACTCAAGAGTCCCCCTAGATCATGAATCATGTCTACTAACACAAGCAAGCTATCATGAGGGCCCGTGTTTCCATGCTCCTGGATTACAGCCTGTTGAGTTTGGAATACATCAACACTAGGTTGAAGTCCCGTTACTAACATTTGATTCGGGCCCGTGGTTCCCTACCCTTGGTTTACAGCCGGTTGGGTTCGAGAACACTCTTGAGATTGGTTGACATTCATCCTTGAACTTACGTTAACAACAGCATTAACACTAAATTCAACATTATAACATTATAATACAACTTTAAAAGCTACACACACTCTCTCTCTCTGCCTATTCTATTTCTCCCTTATCTTTGGGACTTACCGAGCAATTGTTCACTGACGACATTCCTTCTCTTTCTTCTTTGGAATATTGTCAGGTGATCTGGACCTTCAGGAGATCGAGCCCACCAGCGAGGACTTGGATCAGCTAGCCTTCGACCCGGAGCTCTAGATACTTGTACATTTCATTTCAGTATTTTCCATTTCTGTTATGGCACTGTTTAGGCATTGCTTTCCATTCCATGTATTTACTTTTCAGATGTATTGTAAAAAGAATGTTAATAAATAAAGTTGATGTTCATTTGCATCCTGTCTCTTGTGCATTTTACTTATATTGCTTAAATACGCTTAGCGTGTTTACTTCAAAGTAAATACGTAGCGGTCTCATCACGTCCTCTGCCTGTATACTAGGAAGCGGGGCGTGACATATTTAAACTTGGCTCATTACCTCAATATTGGCTTGGGGGTGAACCTAAGCTTGCAAAGCGGCCCAAGGTGAAGATCTTGCTTTCACCAAGAACTTGAAGAAACAAAACCCAAGATTTTTGATAGTTTGTAGTGATTTTTGAATGGGTGTGAGATTTAATTGTTGGATTTGTTTAAGAGATAGAGAAGGTTTATGAAGAAATAGAGAAGAAGAAGAAGGAAGAGAGATGGAGAGAAAAGAAAGAGAGAATGGCTAATATTAGCCATGCCATCATCTCCCTTCATTTAAAGCACCATTCCCTCTTATCCCCCATTTATTATTTTTTCTTTTTCTTTTCTTTTCTAGAACCAACCAATTTGTTAAATATTTTTTAAAAATATAAATTATGAGTTTAAGTTGTCATGGTTATAAAAACATGTTTTAAGCTAAACTAACATATTAATACTAGATTGGTATGTGTGTGTGTGTGTTTAAAATAAACAAACAAACAAATAAATAAATATATGTGAAAATAATTATTAACTAAGTTTTATTGAAAAACGCATGTTATATCGCTCATTAAATTATAATTAACTCTAAACAAATTTTAAGATGGTACAGTCTTGTAGGTGTGTTTTCTCCTTAAGAGCCTTAAGGACTCCTAAGTGTGCTTTTCTTCTTGTTAACCGTAAGGATCTCACAAGAGTGTTTTCTCCTTGCAAGTCGAGAGGACTCACAAATGTCGTTCACCATGTCGGGAAGATTACCCGCCTTTGATGGGACTTGGTCGAAACCTTTTTTTTCCTTTTTTCTTTTTTCTTTTCTCAAGTTTGCGCCCTCACGGGTTTTCACAAACTCGTAAGTAGTCCTGCTGTTTTTACTTACGGAGCATTTTTGAGTTTTCATCCGTGCCCCTTTTGCTTATGGACTAATCTAGTTTTTTTAAATTTTTTTGTCCCGGTTTAGCAACTCTGTGGTCGATTCACTCCAATTGAACTAGCTTTTCAAGGAGCTCTTTGTATGTAGTGGGTTTGGCGAAAGAAGGGAATGGATAAACAAACGGTCGCGGATCTAGGATGCTTATGAACATTCCGATAGTTGAAACTTCAACAATCGACTACTCACACTTCGAGACAAGGTTCCTCCACCGAATGGCATACTGCACCAACGTTTCCTTCGATCTCCTCTCTTTATTGATCAGAGCGGATATGGTGATGCGTTTTTTCACACTGACGAACCTCTGCATGAAAATCAGTTTCATATCAGTGATGGTCTCTGTGGAATTATTTGGGAGCACCGAGTACCATTCGAAGGCAGTATCCGCCAGGCTGCTGACACACTATCAGAGGAGTAGCTTATCATTGCCTTCAGGGTTACCGCACATTGCTTTGAACTGTGCGATATATTGGTGGGGATTCCTTATTCCTCTGAAGACATTGAACTTCAGGATTGTATATCCCGAAGGGCATTGCTTCTGATCGTGCCATGCTGGATATGGACGACCGGTCTTGACCAACTAGGCGTTTGCTTCGCCGGCGGTTAGGAGTTTGACCTGTTGGTCTATGTACTCGATGAGCCGAGCGTTCGATATCGTTTCATATTTTGAGGTTGAAGGAGCCTGCAGAGAGCTTGTGGCACCTCCCTTCTCATTATCAGGGACCACTAGCGGTTCTTCGACCGACGGTTCTGACGACTAGGCCACCATCCCACACATTTTGTGCATGAGAAGGGTCGTTTTCTTCATATTGGCGACCATATACGCCGCTTCTTTGCTTGTCATATCGAAAGCACGTTTCAAAGAGTCAACTTCAGACCCCTGTCTCTCAAGATCTTCTTGTTCGTCTTCCGGACACGTTTTGGGTGGTGGGATGATGAGGATTGCTGCTTGAGCTGCCATTTCTTACAACCGTTGCTATCTTTGAGATTGAGTCAAGAACCGAGTTTGGGGTCGATGAATGGTGGAAGCGTTATTTTCACTTCCGTTGAGGTGTATCATACGCACAGTATGGACAGCTTCGGCCTTCTGCGTGGAGCTTTTGACATTTCACCTTTTGGGATTTACCCTGGGCAACAAGGATCTTTGTGGAATTTTCTTTTTAGGAAGGACCACTTTGGACTTGGAAGCTGAGTCTTCTCCTTTTGGAAGATTCCTGAGCTTCTCAGATTTTGAAGGTGGGATGTTGTTGATAACAGAGCCACCAACTTCTTTCCAGACTTTATAGATTGTCGAGGAAAGTTTTAGCTTGAGTATTGGCTTTTGCTCATTTTATGCCCCCACAGGTGGTGAAGACTTCTTCAAAACGGCGGTAGGCGAATTCCGCCTAACCCTTCTGAGTGGCTCGAAACTGTTTTTGGTCGAGACAGCTAAATCGACAGTGGGCATCGGTGGAGTTAGCCCTGATAGGGAGATGTAACGTTTTGAAAATCGTTTAGGTGAAATTTCCGATTTTCGGTAAAATAACGGGTGTTTTCCGTAAAAACCAAGATATACATATCTTTTAATATAAAATTAAATATACATATTCTAGCTATGTAATTGCTACTATTTGGAGTTTATTGAGCCACTTGTAAAATTTCTGGTTTACTGAAATTTTTTCCAAAATTAATTATTTTAATATTATTTTAAGCCGTCACTAATACATTTAATTAGGGATAATTACAAATTGGAATGGGTTAATACAAATTTTGTGCATCATGACACACTAAAATAACATGTAAAATATTGTTTTTGAAATGAAAAGAAATTATTATGATGGTTTTAGAAAATATAAACTAAAAAGGCTTAAATAGTGAAATTAGTGTAAATAGAAATTGGGGTATAATATTTATCATTTTCTTTACCCACCCACACCCTCTCACCCTCCCTCCCCATGTGCTGGCCGAGCCCAGCAGGAAACCCCCCAAATTCCTTCACCTCATTTGGAAAGAAAACAAAAGAAAAGAATGATTAAAGAAAGAAAGTCAAATGAGGCATGGGCTTTATTTTTCTTCTCACTTTCAACACCTCACTCTCTCTCCTCCTTTCCCCCAAATACTTGGCCGAGCCCTCCCCATGCTCCTGCAGCAACAGCAGCCCCCCCCCCCCCCAAAAAAAAAAATCCCACTCAATTTTGCATCAAAAATCCACAAAATCACTTCAAAATCCATACAAATTCAAAGCTAATTCCAATTCCAAGCCTTACCCATTATTCTTTGATCAATCTTGCTTGAATCCTTGGAGGAAAGAGAGCATCGTGGAGGCTAGGTTGTATGTTTGATCCATGGATTATGAGATATAAATCTTGACCTTTTGTTAAATTGTTTGTTATTACTTCAAACTAAATTAATGAAGGGTTTAATTTAGGTTTTAAATTGCAAGTCCAAATTCAAGATTAGGGTTTGTGAAATTCAAGTTAGGGTTTTTATTATGTGATTATGGTTGCAAAGTGTAATTTATCATCTTATGAAATGATAAACCTAATCTAGTTGTTAGTTTACTAATTGTTGCTTATAAATTGTTAAAAAAAATTTTTTTAGCAAACTAGGTTTTGGAAATTATTTCAAAACGTGAGATTAAAATATGGTTAAGATTTTCATCACATCATTAACAACATAATGGGTAGTTTGACACTTTAAAACATGTAAAATGTAAGCTAGTTTCTAGTTTTCCAATTGTTATTTCAAAAATTGTCTAAATTATGTATTTTGTAAACTAGATTTTTAGAATTATGAAAATAAGTGGGATTAAAAATCTAGTAATGGTTCGTATGATCTAGTTATGATATATAGTGAATATTGTGGCCGCTAGATTTGTTTAAACATCAAGTTTTGTACTAAAACGATTAATTTTGCTTGCTAGGTTTTCGGAAAAATAGCTTTTAAAGTGAGTTTGAGGTTTTTGTGAATTGCAACCTATTTCATATTATAATTAGTGTTTGTGAATGTGCAAATGGGTGCGTTTGAGTTTTTCTCGATCACTCGGCGTTTGTACACCGATGTCGAGGGTTTTGGGGTTGATTTGAGAGAGCAAACCTTAGGTTTTGACCTATGTGAGATTTGTGTGTCGTTTTGGTCATGAGTCGGATTTTAATGCGATACGATAGGTTATGATACGTAAGTACCCCATGTGGACTTTGAGACGACGAGGATGAGCGTGGCGTCATCGACTCCAGCAAGCAAGATCGAGGTGAGTAGATTATATCTATGGGGGAAGTCGGGTGGATGGCGTATAGCACCCCCGCAGTCCGTAGTATAGTTTATGATATATATGTTTAAATAGGTGTTTTATGATACGAGGATGATTATAAAGATATGATTTTGTGTTTATGGTTTAGTTTAGGATAGTTAGATGTAGCTTAATTTAGCTTCTTAGTTGCGAACCCTAGAATAGGTTTTTACCCACACGTACACACACACATGCATATGTTTATTTTACTTGTGCGTATATGGGGATATGTGTGTGTGTGTGTGTGTATACACACATGGATTTTTAGGATAAGTACTTGGGATTGGAGATGAGTCGATGAGATTGGGCTTGGGGCCATGAGGTCGGTGATATGATATGGTTCGTATTTGAGATACGACATGATATTTTAGCGGGTTCTTTAGGCGTGGTGTTTTCATACACGCGCATGCATTACATAGATGGTATCAGTATTGTACTAGACTTAGATCAGTACCCCAGATCATGATATATGATGGAAAGGATACCAGACGAATAATGAGGTAAATGTGATATTGACCCGTGCCTAGTTTGGGATGCCATACGATGGATTTACCGTACGAACTATTGATGTTAGATCCGCACTCTTGACTCGAGAATGTCATATTAGATGGTATATCGTATGGGATACTATTGAGGCGGGATCACCGACTATATATATATATATATATATATATATATATATATATCGACTCAGATTTAGGTGGTTTCCATACCCTTTCGATTGGTTGTTAGTTAGACCTGTAGTTTACCTAGTAGATGTTAGACTGGACCCGAGTCATACCTATTTCCAAAACTAACGAATCGTGAGAATTTTAAAGACATACCAAGGGATGCTACGGATATTTCAAAAGACGTACCTTTCCTTAAAAACACCGTAGTCCTTATTTTCAAACACCATGATTCGTACTATTTCAAACGACAAAATAGTATAACACATGTATAGTAAGGTAGATTCCTTATTGTTACGTTATTATTCATGTTCCGCATATTATTGTTGCATTTACTATTCATTTGCCTTTATTATGTTATTGCCTCATTGCATGTTATTATGTACTTGTAATTATGAAACCATGCTGTTAAGACACCAGCACCATTACCGATGATGCGTATGTTCCACATACACTTACTTGCCGTCTCACACACATCATCACCGGTAATTACCATGTCACGTACGCTTTAGAGAATATTATTTGATTGATATTGCCTGTTAGCTAATAGTCTTGACTTATCATTACTGTGCTAGTTTAGACATTTCATTCACTATTGCATTCATTGCATGATATCAGATGCATTCATATATTCATTGGTTATGTAGTATTATGGAGATTTATGCCGGTATTCACTGTTTAATGGTATTATGATTATTTGATGATTTTGGATTTCCACGAGATTTCTGGATTTGGGAGAAAACCGCAATAATATATATAAACTTCTCTCTCTCTCCCTCTTTTTAAAATGCAAGTTGCGGTTTTCTTATGATGTATGAGTTGTCCACCATGAGTTTTCATGATAGCTGTTGGATTTCGAGACCCGATTCGAGGAGGAGTAGGAACCGTTTCGGGTACATGGTGGACCCGGTATGGTACCCCGGGGCAAGAGTGATTTCATGGTGGATGATGAGCCTGGCAGGGGCAGACTGCCTACCGGTGATTTTACCCGGCGCGGCGGATATCCGGAAGATACTATACGTGGTCGTGTGATTGAGATATCGAGATATTAAGATTTGAGATACAAAGATATTGAGATTTGATATTGAGATACCGAGACTTATGTTTTGTTTCGATACTTGACACTAATTTCTCTATTGCTTTCATTGATGATACTTGATTGATATACATATAGAAATCTCATTGATTAGAGAAAACAGTTGTCTCACTCATGATATATTCTTTTTTCATTCGTAATGCATTCATACATCATATATCTGATATGTTGCTATCTAAGGCACTGACACGAGCACGTGATATTGCACGTATATGTAGATGGATCATGGTATTATTTGAGGATATTACATGATATGACCTACGATAGCGTCATACATGCGATTTCTGCTCTGTGATGTTTTCTACTCACGAGTTGGCAACTCACCCCCGTTGTGCCACAGTTCCTTGCAGGTTTTGCCGTAAAGGTTTCGTTGCGGCTTTGCTGGCACACTGTTCCTTCCGAGTGATTGCATTGGCAGGTGGGTTTTTTGCATCAGGACCACCATTGTATATTTGTTATTTCAGTTGTATCAAGTAAAAACTCCATCAACCAGATTGTATATTTGATAGAGATAGAAGTCCAGACTTGTTATTATTTCAACCTTAGAGTTGCGTGTTGTATTATTTTGGTTTTCATGTTGATTTTGGATTTATTTTGAGTTTTGATCCTCGCCCTTCGGCGTTGTATATTATATTGCTTGCGTGGTTGTGACCGTCGATTGACGAAGAGCTAGCTCCCGCTTGAGATTCCTTTTTTTTCATTTCGTATACTATTCATGTTGTATCCCGTTTGGGGCCAGTATTTACAAAGGAGACTCTACCGAAATTTTCAAAAAAATTTGGAATTTTAAAATGCATATTTCGGCCTACGTTGCTAAACTACTTGATTTAAATTGGTTTTTCCTTCACTCTACTGATTTATTTGGTTTTGTTTTTTCTGGGTTTTGGCTTACTTGGATTACGTACGCCTCGAGACGTTCGTAATTTAAGTGCCAGTCACGCTCGGCACTTTTCGGGTCACGACAGGAGATTCCCCCAGCTTGTCTTTGCCGATGCCAATAACGACGTCGAGTGTGTTTTAAAACAATAGCTTCCTCGGTTTTGGAAGCTTCATAGACATGCCCCATGTGTAACTTTGCAGCTTCCACAAGTGTTAGTCGCCTAAAAACTGGCGTTTTTGGAAGAGCAGGAGTCTTTAGCGCCAGTCTGTAGGAAGACAAAATCTCTTGGAGGCGAATCATCTTTGGCGCTTCTGGAGTAGCATGAGCCAGCCTTTTAAAGACTGAGCTTTTGGAGTTCACAGGCTTCTTTACTGGTCCTGTAGAGATTGATGCCAACCTCTTAAAACTGAGCCTTCAGGTTTTGCAGGCTTCTCGGAAGGTCCTACGAAGCTCAGATTCATCTTGTCAAAGGCTGAGCCTTGAGGTTTCATAGACTTCTTGGCTGGGCCTGCAGAGCTTGTTGCCGGCCTATCAAAGACTGACTTCTTTGAAGCCTCCTCCTTTAGCGTTGTCGCACCAATAGTAGGGAGGAGTGGATGCACTTGCCCGAATTAGAGCTCGGCTTTTGGGATGCTGATCAATGGGGCCATAATCTGCCTAGAGAAGATCAGCTGAGGCATGGTGGTCGTGGTGTTGTTGCAAAATGTCATTGAAGTCTACATGGGAAGAAAGCACCAGTTTCAGTCTTCCTCGGAATCCAAGAGCAACTACAAATATCATATACCGCGATTTTGTTTGCGAAACACGACACACGAAGTTTGGAGTGGAAAGAGAGAGAAAGGTCACACCTTGCGTGATAGAATCTGTTTACCGCCGAAAACCGGTCTGACGGACTGGTGTCGAACGTCTTGCATGAATTTGGGGGAAGATGCATATGTTTGATCCATCCTCCTCTCCGAAAGCATTAAGTTGATTTATAGCGCCATATATCAGAGGTTTGGATGAATGTGACTGATGTAGCTGACTTTCAGATTCCCTCTTACGGATGAGAGATTTATTGATTGTGGGGACAAATCTTTCTTGCAGGCACAAGCGATAACAACTTTCTTCTTTTCCAAGCTTTGTTTCGTGTGTGTGTTTTAAGTTTTGTCTATTTTGGGTTGTTCTTGGAATGTATACGGAGACTAATTTATGTTGTCACCCATAGCGCGCGGTTTAGTCTAAATCTGTATATATTTCAGATTTAGGTCAAGCATTTGCTTAATAGGGTCCATGTTGGTGTCTTGATTTACCAACAGGGATGAACTTTGGACGCATTTCTCACATTTGTGACGTCCATGGGTTCACATGCTTGCATAAACCTTCTCTAAGGATTGTTAGTCTTATTTGAGAACTAAGATCAACTTAGATGATTTTTGGGTCAAGCATTTGCTTGATGGGGTCCACATTGGTGTTTTGATTTGCCAACGGGTTTGAACTTAGGAGCCATTTCTCACACTTGTGAGGTTCGTCAGTTCACGGGATACTTATGCTTTATCTAAGGATCGTTAGTCATGTTTGAGACTAAGATCAACTTAGCATGTTTTGGGGTATAGGCACTGCTTAGGGACACTTAGTCTCCTTTAAGAACTATTTCAACCTAGGTGGCTTGAGAAATTATTCTCAGATTGATCATATGATCACATCATATGCTTAAGCTTCGGACTTAGCCAATTTAGGCCATATATGAGTCTGTGTGGTACCCTGGCGCATGGCGCATGGCTCGGCTCGAGTCGGTTAATGCCTTTGGCACATGCTCGCATGTTTTTCACATGGTGCGGCATAATAGAATTTGGTGCTCGACGTGGCTTTGGCACTTGCCCACGTGCTTTTCACGTGGTGTAGCCGAATAGAATTTGGCGCTCTGCATAGCTTTGGAACTTGCCTATATGCTTTTCATGTGGCGCAACCATATGGAGATTGTCGCCCAGTGAAACTTTCGTGCTTGTCCACGTGCTTTTCATGTAGCGCAGCCATAAGGAGCTTGTCACTCGGTGCTCGTGCCTGGCAGGTGGCGCAAGCCAAGCTAGGGTTTTTAGGGAGTCTAAGCTCTATTTTAAAAGACTTAAACTTTCAGGAGATGATTCTTTTAATCATCAAACTTATGTTTTTGAAGCTTGGACTTCTGTAAGACTTAGGTCTTTTTGACCATTCTTAAGATCTTGTTATTATTTTAGATCTATGAAACATAAGTTCTTGGGCAAACATATTCTATGGGGAAATATGTCCCATGATTTTATAGGGAACTATGCCCAATGCAGCAAAACTTCAACTTTGTACTCTTGATCTCTTATTTATGATGGGAAAACTTATGTTTTCCTTAAATCTTACGTTTTGAGATAAAAATCCGCCATGAGAATATAATTTCTCATTTTAGGAGAGATTTTTCTATAGATATTTGATCTAGAGGAAGAACAGAAAATTCTTATGAGAACTATCTCTCTTTTAATAAGAAAATGGGTAAAAGGAGAGAATTTTTCTCCATACTTTACTTAGGGTTTTGAAAAGGAAAGGGATGATCTTTTTCGCTAAGAACTAGCTCTCTTTTTCAACCTTATGGGGAGATTCTGTCTCTCGAGATCAATCTCATTTGCTCCTATTTATAAGAGGGGAGAATGAACAATTAGTTTGAGAAAATCTCTCATTGAAAGACCTCAATTGATCACATGATCAAGCGGTGATATTTTGACGCCATTGGATCTTGATCCAAGAGTTCTCTATTTAACAAAGAAAATCTTTCTCATTTTTTTATAAAGATCTGGGAAATATTTCCCAAAGATAGAAATTATTTTCTATCTGAATCAAGTGCTTCAAACACTTGGTGCTAGCACCACATGCCTTGCACGTAAGGCATAGCCCAGGGTGCTGGCATCGGCACCACGTGTATTGCACGTGAGGCGCAGCCTAAGGAGCTGGCATCAGCGCCACATGCATTGCACGTGTGACGCTTATGCTAAGGTTAGCTATGGTTTGGGTTGCGCCAAAATGGCATTGGTGCTGGGGTATTGAGCTTAAGCTCAGAGCACAACGATTTGGGCGGGAACAAATACGAACTCAAAGAATTGTTTCAGTTCGAGAATTTCCACTGGTTCTGAAGAAAGTGAATTGTTCATTTGTCTCTTCCCTCTACCTTATCTCAAGTTTGAGAGCTTCTTTAAAAAGAAGAATATGTTGTCTATAGTGTCTCAAGCCAATTATTGTAATCACAGACATGTGATTATGATGATTGAGGGATGACCTATACGGATAGAACAGTCTTACTCAAAATTATAGTATGCTATCTGGTTTGTCTTTATCATCATGTATATACATTATGTGGTATTACAGATCACTGTTACATGTTGATAGAGCCCATAAGATTCTTGTTTGAGTACCAGCATTATGATGGCGATCATATACGTGAGAGCTGGATGGTCTATAAGCACATCCTTAAATGTCCCTAGTCACGGAAGTATCGAGACTGGGTATTGATACTCAAGAGTAGACTAGTGTGTACTTATCGAGACCCCGACGAGGGGCGGTGACTGGTCTCATAAGACATTGGAGTCAGTTAGTCACCTAAGATAGTATACACGTGCTCATTGGGTTATGAGTACACTGGACGGACTCGCCGGGAACATGCTGGGTTGTATTATACCTATTGTCAGATAGCAGTTCCCAGGTGACATGTGTACAGGTTTGTCTGTCGACCTAAGATTGTCATTTGTCTCGTGTGAGTTCGCACTGTGCTTTTATTACTACCCTACCACGGCTCAAAGGAGTCGTACAAACAGATTTTAGTTTGGTACAGTCTCGAGCCACATGGAGGCAGTGAGCGGATCGTCGGTGATTTGTCTCTTCCGGTATTGGGGCTTGATGTCGCGAGGTGCATGGGTGGCCATCACCATAAATCCTTGTCCAAGGTAGACGAGAATTACTGATTTGGATCAGTAGTTTCTCAATTGGTGATGGGAGTCATACCGACACGAAATATCGCGTTATTAGGAGTCTGACTTTATCCACCCCCTAGACTCGATATGCGATACTCTTAGACGAACATACCGGATTGTACGGAGATTGTCACAGATAGGCTCAGTAGGGTTCGGATGAGTTTACTCGTCGGCCTTCCTTTCGCTCAATACCTGGGTAGCCGTTATGTACAGCTAGTGCCGCTGACATGCTTGTGGTTAAACACACTGCCACCGTATTGACAAGTCTTTAGAGTTCCACACAGAGAGTTTCCCTGCTTCGAGCGAAACGATGTAGAGGCCGTATGGTATTACGACAGGGTTCGATCATATATGTGAACTTGTGCACGTATCATAATTCGGGTGGATAATACTAGTAGGCTTTGGTTTAAGCCGGATTCTAGTATTATATTATTGGATTATTTTCGTCTCTTTGTATTCGTATTTTTCAGAATACGGATACGGATATGTAAATACGGATGGGGGGTATTCTTGTAATTTATTACAAGGTGCTTCTAGAAAATGCCACCTCATTTTGTTTATAACCATTTAGGATAAATGGTTAATGAGGTGGAGGGATGAGGTGTTCTTTGGCTTTATATGAAGCATGGCTTTTTGGTGACTCATGGGGGTGACTCATGGTTCACTATTGTGGCATGCTTGATATTTATTTGTGTTGTGAGATATTTTATGGGATTGATTCATTTTCTTGAGTTCACAACACTTAGCCATTTTTTCTTGGTTGCTTCATGTTCACAACACTCTCATCTCCTCAAGCTTCTTCTTCTACCTTTACCCTAAAAGTTTCATGTGTTGAGAAACTTAGGGTGTTTGGAGACAAATTAATCCATCATTAGACTCTACATCATCTAGGCTATCTAGTTTAGCGAACTAGGTACCCTAGTTACCTCGGCTATGAAATTGGAGCTCGAACTACAAATCCTTAGATTGATCATCTGTAAGTCGATGCCACGCATCCCGCGGGTTCGTGGGGAGGCGGAATTTGCAAAAAACGATTTTAATAAGCACCGTAACATCGACTCAACACCAGGATCGATACTAAACCCTAACTAGCAAGCAACTATGAGGTAAGTAACATGAATAGAATGTTATGCCTCATGATTTCAAGTCCTTCGGGTCTTCTTGTTGCTGTCCTCCTCCTCGTCACAAGCTCCAATGATCGTAATGGATCGGCGCTTCCTTGTCGGCCTCCTCGAGTCGTAGACGATCCACCCGAGAGTCTGTAGATCGAGCTCCTGCTTCAAATCTGAAGTAACTAGGGCTCCTAGTTCGCTACACTAGATGGCCTAGGTGATGAAGAGAAAATAGATGCATTGGTATGTCTCTTTAAGCCTTATGATTCTTAACACATGAGACAAGAAAGGCTAGAGGTAAAAGAAGAAACTTGAGAAAAAGCTAGTGAAGGTATTTGCATAGAAAAGAGAATGAACTCCTTTGTCTAAATCTGAACCATACTCTTATTTCCATAGAATGAACCTAATTAGAAAATCAAGTAGGGTTCAAATATCAACTTAGTGAGTCATGGCTTGAAAACCCTCCATGTGTTACTAAGAGCCATGCGCAAATTTATGCAAAAATCCACCTTATTTCCTCTACCTCATAATGCAATAAACATTTAACCTAAAATGTTAAATACAAAATATGAGGTGTCTTCTTCTAGAAGCATCTTTGAACAAATTACGAAAATGCCCCTCACCCATACATACATACCCGTATCCGTATTCCGAAAAATACGAATACAAAAGAGAAGAAAATAATCCATCAGTATAATACTAGGATCCGGCTTAAACCAAAGCCCACTAGTATTATCTGTCCGAATCATCATCCGTGCACAAGTACACGTACGTGATCGAACCCTGTCGTAAAACCATACGAACTCTACATCTTTTGCCGGATGCAGGGAAACCCTCCGTATGGGACTCTTAAGACTCGACACTACGCTAGTAGTGGGTTTAACCACAAGCCGCAAGCGGTATTAACTGTACGTAACGGCTACCCAGGTATACGTCGATAAGAAAGCCGATGAGAATAACTCATCTGAACTCCTACTGAGCCTGTCTGTGACAATCTTCGTACAGTCCGGTCTGTTCGTCTAAGAGTATCGCATATCAAGCCTAGGGGCGGTAATCGTCAGACCCCTAGTAGTGCAATAAGTCGTGTCGGAGTATAGCCCAAAACACCCTGAGAAACTACTGGAGTAACTACCAGTAAATCTCGCTTGCCCTGGCCAGAGACTTTGTGTAATGGCTTTCCGAACACAATGCGATATCAACCCCCAATACTGGGAGAGACGAATCCTATCTAACCACCACTACCTCCAAGTGCTTCGGGACTGCACCCAACTACTACCTGTTTGCACGACTCTTTTGAGATGTGGTAAGGTAGTAATCAAAGTACAGTGGGAACACACTCGAGGCGAAATAGCAGTGTCAAGTCGACGGACTAAGCTGTACTCATGTCACCTGAGAACTGCTACCCGACGATAGGTGTAATACCCACCAGCAGCTCCCAACGAGTCATGTCCAGTACTCATAACCCAATGGACACCTACATAATATCTCCTGTATGACGTACTAATGGCTGTGGGACAGACCATCTTCCCTGCTGGGATGAGAAGCGTATACACTAGTCTACTCTGTGGTATCGATGCCCTGTCTCGATAATCCAACGGCTAAGGACCTGGATAAGGATGTGCTTACAGACTACCCAGCCCCCACTAGTGTGACTGTCGTCACAACGCTGGTAATTAACCAAAGATCCTAAGGGCTCTACCAATATGTATAATCGATATGCTAAAAGAAACACATGCGCATATTGAGGCAGAAACAAACCAGGTAGCATACTACCATTTTAAGCAAGACTGTTAATACAACTGTGAATATCCCAAGTTTTCATTAAGTAATATACAAATTAGTATGATACAATAATGGCCTCTAGGGCTTATATCACTAACATCATCTTCGATGGAAGGAGACCGGCGATAAAGCTTGATTATGGTAGCCTCTAGGAGCTTAGAAAGATGGTTAAAGACCGAAGGACACGGATAATTCGGTATAACCATTCTAAACTCCTCTTTAGTTTGCTAGCTTTAGATTTATGGTAGATCCGGGTTATAGGGTTGTTCTAGCACCAGTTTATAAAATTTTTGTTCCGCAAACGGTCACGGTAGATGGCCAGGACGCTGGCATAACCCAACATGGTATCAGAGCCAACCCGTAAACCCTTAGTTAGCAGTTTAAACGATGTTTAACGTAAAGAAACCGAAACAACTCCGAAACAATACGCACAATATTCTAGTTTTTGTCGAAATTTTTTAGTCTTCTAATTTTTTTTTTAAACAATTGCAGAAGACTATTCTTGTGACAACTAAAACACAGTTTAAAAATGAGACACAAATTTCAAAGTACGGGCGGCGTGAATGCTCTTTTTACCGACGCCGCCGGGCCTATTGGGGATTTAGGTTTTGAATTTTTGTTGGTGTTCTGGACTATTGAATATTGGGTTTTTGGTATTGTTTATTTTTTCCCAGATTGCATATTATGTTATCATATGGTTTGGGGCAATACGGAGTATTTCGTAGTCACTATTTTAACACCGTTTATAAGTTTTAGTGCATACATTACTATCTGCGACCGTGAATGTCATTAGAACGGTATAACCCGTCTAACTGCTATATGTTCTTTTAGACGGGTTTGCGAACATGACATTCGTATTGATGTTCTGTGTTGTGTTGAGGTTGTGGTTGTATTGTCATGGTGGATAGCCAGTGGTGCAATGATAGTTGTACGGTTCAGATTCATTTGTAAATTTGATGTTGCGGGACGAGTGTCCGACATGTGGACTGCCGTCTCTGCCAGTTTGTATATTATTTGTTTAGGGTATGACTGGGTTGAAGTCGATGTTACCCTTGTACATATATTTTTCTTTTCTGTACCAGGATTACCCCGCAGAGGAGTGCTCGAATAGCCGGGTTCTAGAGGGCAACATGCCCGCATCTCATGGCGTTGAGATGGAGGGGTACTTACTATAGAATTAGCGGGCTATTTGATGCAATCATAGGGGGTACGAGTTGACCCACGGAGGGGTGCTCAAGTTACCGGATTCCATGAAGTGCTAGGTGGCCCATTCATTTTGTTGATTGGGGTTGCCTCACTTCTGCGATTGGCGGTTAACTGGCCATGCTCGTAAGGGGTTTAGGTTTTCATTGCACCGGCTATCCACATGACAGGGAACGTTGGGTCTTATTTGTGGCTCAAATGAAACCCGAGGCTTCAAGATTATCCACCATTCTATGTTGCTTGCTGAGATTCTGTGATGTTGCTTATATCATGCCTAGGATGAATGTTATATATATTTATATATATACTAGTAGATGATGTATATGTTTTGCATCCGCGCTAGTCCATCCCCCGCTCTGCCGTTAGTTAAGTAACCTAACGGTGCATGACAGGACCCCGTGGCAAATGCGGATGGCATATACGTACATTGTATTTTCGTTTTTTCTGGTGTGATATAGTTTAATTAATGGGACTGCATTAATTCTGATTAATGCAAGGAAAAACAAACCTATATGATATTTTTAGAACCATGTTTTTTTTAAAAATTGATATTACAGAAGTTTCCTTTTGCTTTACACAGTGGTATTCGGTTATGAATATCCAACACCTCCTTCTACGAGGCAAGAGCCGAGATTCCTTTATCGGGAGTGACCTCTTGAGTAAAAGTTTGCGTCAGTGTAATAACTTTATTATAGTCGATTCTTTTTCTTTGCAAAGTGGTATTCAGTTTGGAATATCATGCACCTCATTCGACAAGAAAAGAGCCGAGATCCCTTCACTGGGAGTGACCTCTTTAGCAAAAGTTTGCGCTACTATATATTTGTAAAACCACTCGGTTCCTTCAACGATATCAAGTTCATTACGTTAAAGGTTTTTCGCTAAAAATCTAGCCGTAGCCCTCTGTCGTTTCGAATAAGTAGCGCATAGTATTCATGCGGTGTTTGTTGGCCAAAGTCCAGGCATCATGAATGGTAGCTGTGTGTTGCTTATCCGTAGCATTGGTAAATGCATTGGTTTAGGACAGTCGTACCACTTTGTTGGCCAAAATCAAGGGTGTGTGCGGGTGGATCTAAATCAATCAGGATAATGACGAGTAGAACATGAATTGCGTGTTATTATTTGTTGGCCAAAGTCAAGGTCATAAGTACTTAGGGTAAAAACCACATCGGGGGTTTCAAATATACAAGAAACTTTTCAGGCATGCGCATACCTTCTGGAGTGTGGTGACTTGAGTGGATTCCATCAAGTTATCATGCGATGATAGTTGGATCCCGATTCCCACTGATGAGTAGGTGTTACTCCTCGGGTGATTTTAGATGATCCCGACTAATTCTCCTTTTAGGGTTTGAGGGAGAATTCAAGGAAACAGTGGGAGTCATCCTGATTAGATAAAGTGATTAACCAATCTGATCTAGGTGAGAGTGCACGCTGAGTGTTTCTTTTCTCTCTCTCTTTTGCAGCGACCATAACTTGACCTTAAAAACTCATGAACCAAGTTAACCGAACCTTCTTAAAAACACTTTGGCTTTTGGATTGTCATTTAGTCGCATATATCATTGACGCTCCTACATCACCTTTACATTTCTCCGGAACACTCTGTATCACTACGAAGATCCATATTGCTTGGATTTTCCATCATATAGTTACATTCGAACTCAAAGGAACTTGTTCCAGTTCGATGATGGATTCTGATTCTGGAGCAATTGAATAGGATTATTCGGTTGTCTTTTATCTTTATCTTCTCTTAGGTTGTGAGAGCTCCTGGTATTAGGAGAGTACACCTATTGTGATTATTGGATAATTTTCTTCCAAACCATAGGCAGGTACAGAAAAGTAAGGAAGGAAGAAAACCAATTAGCCTAAGTGTGATGTACAAAAGGTAATAAGTAAAGACATATAAAGGGATTAGATTAAGAGCGAAGGAAATTACGATTACTATCATTCACGAAGAAACAGCGTATACCCCTGCCACTCCTATATCACCTTTGCATTTCTCCGAAACACTCCGTATCACTACGAAGATCCATATTGCTTGGGTATTCCATCGTATAGTTACATACGAACTCGAAGGAACTTATTCCGGTTCAAGAATAGTTTCCGGTTCGGGAGAAATTGAATAGGATTATTCGATTGTCTTTTATCTTTACCTTCTCTCAGGTTGCGAGAGCTCCTGGTATTAGGAGAGTACACCTATTGCGCTTATTAGATTGTCTTCTTCCAAACCTTAGGCTAGTGCCGAAGGGTAGGGAAGAAAGAAAATCAATTAGCCTAAGTGTGGTGTACAGAAGGTAATAAGTAAAGACATATAAAGGGATTGGAGTGAAGTCAAGGAAATATACGGTTATAGTCATGAACCTGGATAGTGGAAGAGGCATTACTATAAACACCCGGCTACCCCTTCGAAATATTTTCATATTTCAGTTTTACTATGCGATAAGTGAAAACTGTTTTCCCAATTAGATTCTAACTCCACGGTATGTATTTACCATATTTGATTCTCATATCTGTATGGTGTTACAGATGGTGAGAGGGAGTAAGATATTGGGAATTGGATGATTAGATCCTCTATATATCAGAATTCTTTAGAATTGGTGATATTTGAGGAAATCACCTGGGTTTTGCCTGACGGCAAATATTTGGTTTTGAATATCCATTGTTATGCACCAATTTCAAACTGATATATCTGTACGTTTATTTTATAAAGTGAGATATAACTTTTTGAAATTATATCTATGACATTTACCTATATCAGTTGATAGTTAGGTAAGGTGCATTCAATAACGGTGTAATTCTTCTTAATCATAGTACAGTTTTCAACCTACGACGTACAGGGTTTGAGTTATTAAAACTCAGAGGACTTATACAAAGTAGTGTATGTTGTCTGATATCCGTTAGGTCAAAGGGGTTGGTACTCGTACTATATTCTGTTTATTCATGACTTCTCTAATTTTAGACAAGTATTTCGTTGAAATACAAGGTCCAAGTTTTGAAAACATATAAGTATAAGAATAAAGTAGAGAACCATATGTTACAAATATCAAAATTCTTTAAGGTGATCGAAGATATAGATACTTATGTTTGGTATTCCGTTGTAAGTAATAGTTTTAAGAACTTGCTTTTCTTTCAGGTTACTCATAGGTGGATGTATTCCTGGATGAGTAATGTTGTATGACTTTCTTCCATTTGGTTGATATGCACTGGAAATAGCTGCATGATTTTTGAATCCAGTTCCAATTAAATTAGTGCCTTTGTTTCTATATTGGATATATATAGAATGGATTCATATCTTAACGATGTTAAGGTATATAGAGTTGTCCGGCTGATGCCTAAAACCAGAATCTGGACAAACTCAAGGCACGTTTCAGTAATTGCAGTTTGTGGGTTATCCTGGGCTTTGACGAGGGTTAAGATTCTACCATCTGGAAGATCAATAGTTATATTGTTCTTGACTCGCCACCAGTTTTAGTAAAATGGATTCTTTTTAGAAAACATTAGCGGGAGTGTGGTAAAACTGGAAGTGATTCCAAAACCACAAACGATTACTGAAAATTTAGTAGAACCTAAAGATTCAAATGGTTTCGACAATCCATTAGCCACTCCGCAGATTTGGTGGGTAATCTCAGGCACCAGAGAGGTACTTCGGTATCCTCAAAGACGGTAACAGGGAGGTTTTTAGATTATCCAAACTTGACATTACTGTTGTTCTATATTATGAGATTTGGCAGGAGGATGAATATAACGTCGTTCTAAACTAGCTTTAGAAGTGCACGTGTATATGACTCTGCCAGAGGGTTGTTGTAGTCAGTGGGAGCAGCGGAAGCATAGTGGGCAAGTAGCTTATGTCTATTTATAGACTAAAGCAGGTATAGAGGAGATAGATCATCTATTTTTGAAGTGACAGTCATAGAGTTGACTTCATCAGAATAATAGATGGATCTGGTAAGAAGGTAGTAGAAAGTGAAGTCTTGGTTTTTGGATGACATGCACTTAATAGGAAGAGATCATTCTATACTACGATCGGTTATACTGTGGTTGTCACAAGGTGTTTCTCCACATAGGATATGGATAAAATATCAGGGATTATGGTGACTAGATCTATTGTTTTAGATCAAGATTTGGGAAGTGTCCCAACTCGGGTACTTTGACACTATTCTAAAGTGTTTTAGGATGGACGACTCCTGGGGTGGTGGTGTACTCGTGGGTGATAGAGTCACCATCTCTAAAGAGATGTCTTCTAAATTGATGAGGAGAGGGATTTGCATGATTGGCATATCATTTGCTTAGGCAATTGAGTCAATCATGAGATGTCAAGTACAACACCAGATATTGATTTTGCATAGGCTGCAATAAGTATATATTAATCCCATCCTGGAGAAACGTTGGGAAGCAGTTATGAACATAAGTGGATGTTCTTGGTATATAGTAACGGCAGTCTCCTTCGGGAGGCGGTTATCATTTTAGGCTTCCAAGGTGACCTGGATGTCAGAGTGACTGTCAGAGTTATAGTTTTCCCTCTTTTGAGGGGCAGTGTGTTGGACAAGTGATCCAAGCGGATACTATGGAAGGCATGGCGCAAGATACTAATTAAACTTAGTGGATGATACAGTCTAAGAAGTTTGTTAGATTTGGAGTTCATTGTGAACTGGGTCCCATCAGATATCCAGACAAATTCTAAGACAGGTATTGCTCATTTTGGGAGATAGTCTTTCTCCATGAATTTGAGATAGAGAGAGATAAAGATAGAAACACTAGAGCGGATCCACTCACTGAGGCTATTTCTCTAACGCAATAATTTTACAAACGAGCTTTGTGAGACTAATTAGTAGAGAAGTTGGGTGTTCGGTATCACACGGGCTGTGAGTATGCGACACCGCAATTATTAGCCTTAAGTGCAAGTGGGAGATTGTTGGCTATAGTGCCTTCAAGACAATTATTGTAATCACAGGCAGGTGATTATGATGATTGAGGGAGGACCTATACGGATAGAACAGTCTTACTCAAAATGATAGTATGCTATCTGATTTGTCTTTATCATCATGTACATGCATTATGTGGTATTACAGATCACTATTACATATTGATAGAGCCCATAGGATTCTTTCTTGACTACCAGTATTATGATGGCAATCATATACATGAGAGCTGGGTGGTCTATAAGCACATCCTTAAATGTCCCTAGTCGCTGGAGTATCGAGACTGGGCATTGATACTCCAAAGTAGACTAGTGTGTACTTATCAAGACCCCGACAAGGGGTGATGGCCTGTCTCACAAGCCATTGGTGTCAGTTAGTCACCTAAGATAGTATACAGGTGCTCATTAGGTTATGAGTAAACTGGACGGACTCGTCGGGAACATGCTAGTTGGTATTATACCTATTGTCAGATAGCAGTTCTCAGGTGACATGTGTACAGGTTAGTCTATCGACCTGAGATCGTCATTTGTCTCGTGTGAGTTGCCACTATGCTTTTATTACTACCCTACCACGGTTCAAAGAAGTCATACAAACAGGTTTCAATTGGGTACAGTTCCTAGCCACATGGAGGCAGTGAGCGGATCGTCGAGGATTCATCTCTCCCAGTATTGGGGGTTGATGTCGCGAGGTGCACGGGTGACCATCACCAAAAATCCTTAGCCAAGGTAGACAAGAATTACTGATTTGGATAGGTAGTTTCTCAATTGGTGATGCGCTTCATACCGACACGAAATATCGCGTTATTAGGGGTCTGACTTTATCCACCCCTTAGACTCGATATGCTATTCTCTTAGAAAAACAGATCAGACTGTATGGAGATTGTCACGGACAGGCTCAGTAGGGGTTCGGATGAGTTTCCTTGTCGTCCTTCCTTTCGCTCAATACCTGGGTGGCCGTTACGTATAGCTAGTGCCGCTGACGTGCTTATAGTTAAACCCACTGCCAGCGTATTGACGAGTCTTTAGAGTCCCACACCGAGGGTTTCCCTGTTTCGGGCGAAACAATGTAGAGGCCGTATGGTTTTACAGCAGGGTTCGATCATATACGTACACTTGTGCACGTATCATGATTCGGACGGATAGTACTAGTAGGCTTTGGTTTAAGCTGGATTCTAATATTATATTATTGGATTATTTCGTCTCTTTATATTCGTATTTTTTGGAATACGGATACAGGTATGTATATACGTATGAGGGGTATTCTTGTAATTTATTGTAAGGTGCTTCTAGAAAATGCCACTTCATTTTGTTTATAACCATTTAGGATAAATGGTTAATGAGGTGGAGGGATGGGGTGTTCTTTGTCTTTATATGAAGCATGACTTTTGGGTGACTCATGGTTCACTATTGTGGCATGCTTGATATTTATTTGTGTTATGAGATATTTTGTGGGATTGATTCATTTTCTTGAGTTCACAACACTTAGCCATTTTTTCTTGGTTGCTTCATGTTCACAACACTCATATCTCCTCAAGCTTCTTCTTCTACCTTCACCATAAAAGTCTCATGTGTTAAGAAACCTAGGGTATTTGGAGACAAATTAATCTATCATTACACTCTATATCTTCTAGGCTATCTAGTTTAGCGAACTAGGTACCCTAGTTATCTCGGCTATGAGGTTGGAGCTCGAACTACAAATCCTTAGGCAGATCATCTTCGATGGAGGGAGACCGGCGATCAAGAGTGATCATGGTGGCCTCTAGGAGCTTGGAAAGATGGTTAAAGATCGAAGGACACGGATCTTTCGGTATAACCATTCTAAACTCCTCTTTAGTTTGCCAGCTTTAGGTTTATGGTATATCCGGGTTATAGGGTTGTTCTAGCGCCAGTTTATGAAATTTTTGTTCCGCAAACTGTCACGGTAGATGGCCAGGGCGCTGGCATAACCCAAACAGAATATACCGGTTACGCTTGTTGGATAGTCATCTTCCAATCCTGATGCTGGAGCTAAAAGAAAGGGTATGAAGAAAACCAACTGGCCTAAGTTTGGTATACAGAAGGTAAGATGAAGAGACATCAAAAAGGGTTGAAATGAGGGAAAGGAAATTGCAACTACTGTTGTAAGCCTGGGCAGTGAAAAAGGCATTATTAGAAATATCCGGCCACCCCCTTGAAACATTTTATTATGTTTCAAGTTTACTATGTGGTTATAATTGAATAACTGTTTCTTAATTAATTCTGACTCTAAGTATAAGGATACCGGATTAGAATCCCACATCTGTAAGGCGTTACAGATGTTAAGGAGTAGAGTATTGAGAAACGGTGATTTAATTCTCAATATCGGAAATCAGAGAAATTATTGCTATTGGGGAAAATCATCCGATTTTGCCAAGTGGCAAATTTTTTGTTTTGAATAACAATCGTTATGCACCAATTTTTAAAACTGATATATCTGTCTCTTTATTTCATAAAGTGGGATATAATTTTTTCTAAACATTTACCTTCATTAATTTTTGATTGGGTAAGGTGCATAAAGATAAAGGTATAGGCATTCTTAACCAAAATACACTTTTCAACTTACAACACACGGAGTTTGAGTTAATGAACTCTTGGAACTTATACCTGTTGATGTATGTTGTCCGATGTCCACACAAACAAGAGGTTGGTACTCTTACGTTATTTCGATTACCTATGATTTCTCTGGTCTTAGACACGCATTCTTGTTGAAATGCGAAGTCTAAAGATTTTGAGAAGTTAATAGGGTATAAGAATAAAGTAAAGAACCAGACATTGGATGTATCAAGATTCTTCGATGTGATCGAAGGTGGATACTTTTTCTCGGTATTTCGTATTGAGAATGTGATTCTCTCTAAGATTACTCATTCATGAGTGCGCTCCATGATGAGTAATACTGAGTGACATGTTACATTTAAGAGGATATGCACTGGAAACAGCTGCATACCAATTGAATAAGGTTCCATCTAAATTAGTGTCTGAGATTCTAATTTGATATAAAATGTGTTCATATCTTAAGGTTGTTAAGATATGGAGTTATCCAGCTTATGTTTAAAAACAGAATCTTGAAAAACTCAAGGTACGTTTCGATAATGTGCAGTTTGTGGGTTATCCTAAACTTTCACAAGGGTTTAACTTCTACCATTTTCAGGATCAAAATTTGTTTTGTTCTTGACTCGCCATCTTTTTAGAAAAGGAATTTCTTGCAAAAAAAATTAGTGAGAGTATAGTAGAACTGGAAGTGATTCCAGAACCACAAACAGTTACTGAAAATTTTGTAGAATCTGAAGATTCAATTGACGTTGAAAAAACTTAGCTACTCCACAGATTTAATAGGTGACCTCAGCCAGCCGAGAAATATTTCGGTTTACTCGTAGACGGTGACAGGAAGGCTTGCATCATGTAATGATGACCCTACTAATTATCAGCAGGTTATAAGAAGTGGTGACTTCCGACTAATGGCTGGATGCCATGCTATCCAGGTTGGACTCCTTGCACTGAAACAAATATGGAATTTTTTGGGTGCTCCTGAAAAGATAAAACCTATCAGGAGCAAGTAGATCTTTTGAGATCGGTGCAAATGGAAAGGTAGTAACCTAATAAGGCTAAACCTGTAGTAAAAGGTTTTCATCAAATACCCGGTGTGGATTATGATGAAACTTTTGCTTTAGTGTCTGTGCTAAAGTCCATACAGGATATAACTTGTAACTTTTGTTTTTCATGACTATGATATCTGGCAAGTGGATGACTATAACGTCTTTCTATATGGGGATTTAGAAGTGTACATGTATATGACTTTGTCAGAAGGTTATCGTAGTTAGTAGGAGCAGCGGAAAGTGTGTAAGTTGCTTAAATCTATTTGTAGACTAAAGCAGGCATAGCGGAGACGGATCATCTATTTTGATGTTACGGTCAAAGTGTTTGACTTCATCAAAAGGATGAACTTGGTATTTGTAAGAAGAATATATGGAGTATTGTTATATTTCTCATATTATGTGTAGATGATATATTCCTGTTAGGAAGTGATGTTCCTATGCTACAATCGGTCAAACGATAGTGGTCACAAGTGTTTCTCCATATAGGATGTGGATATCAGTCCAATCCTGAAGAAACATAGAATATTAGTGAAGAACATATAATGTTCTTGGTGTATGGTAATGGCAGCCTCTTACTGGAGGCGGTTACCGATTCCAGCTTCCAAGGTGAAATGGATGACAGAGTGCCTGTTGCGAGTTATAAGTTTACCCTTTTCTGAGGAGCAGTATATTGGAAAGAGTTCCAAGCAGGATACTGAGATATTCGTGGCGTTGGATAATGATTATGACTCAGTAGAGGATACAGCCTAAGAAGTTGTTGGATAAAATTGTTCATTTATGAACTTGGTCTGTCGATCCAGACAAATTCTAAAGCAAGTATCGCTCAATTCAGGAGATAGTTAATCTCCGCAAGATTGAGAATTAGAGAGATAAAATTGAAAACATTATAGAGTATCTACTCACTAAAGCTGTTTCTCAATCACAGTTTGCGAAACTGTTAGTAGATATGTTGGGTATGCGATAGCACATGATATGTGATATGCGATACCGCAATAATTGGCCTTAAGTGAAAGTGGGAGATTGTTGGATATAGTGCCCTCAAGGAAATTATTGTGATTGCGGGATAGCAATTTCTTAATTGAAGGAGGACTTATACGGAGAACAGTCTTGCTCGAGATGATAGTATGCTATCTGGTTTGTCTTTATCTTAATATGTGTATACGTTTTACTCGTTATTACATATCGCTAATATATATTGATAAACCCCGTAGAATCTTTGCTTGACTACCAGGATTATGATAGTGATCATACTAGTGGGGCCTGGTCAGTTCATAAGCACATCCTTAAATGTCCTTAGTCGTAGGAGTATCAAAACTGGGCATCGGTGCTCTAATTTAGACTAGTGTATACGTTTCTTGACCCTGTATGGGGCGATGGTTGATCCCATAACCATTAGTGTTTGACACCGGAGATTTTATACAGCTGCTCATTAAGTTATGGGTTACACTGCACCAACTCACCAAGAACTCCTAGATAGTATTAAACTTATCGTCAGATAGCAGTTCTTTAGTGACATGAGTATAGGGTAGTCTGTAGACCTGAGATCGTCATAGTGTCTTGTCTGGTTCCCACTATGCTTTGATTACTACCCTACCACGGCTTTAAAAATCCATGCAAATAGATTTTTGTTGGGTACAGTCCCGAGCCAGATGGAAGTAGCGAGCGATCGGAAAGGATTCGTCTCTCCCGGTATAAGAAGTTGATGTCGCATAGTGCACGATTGGCTATAACCATAAGTCTCTGGCCAGGGCAGATGAGATTTACTGATAAGTGTCATCGCTTGTTTCTCGGTTGGTTATGAACTAGACATCAGCATGACTTATCGGGTTATTGGGGGTCATACGGATACCGCCCCAAGGCCCAGTATGCAACACTCTTAGGCGAAGAGGCCGGAATATAGGGTGACTGTCACTGATACGCTCTGCAGGGTACGAACGAGCTTGCTTGTCGACCTTACTTTCGTTCAATACCTGGGTAGCCGTTACGTGCAGCTAATACCGCTGACGTGCTTATAGGTTATCCCGGTAGGGGATTGATCTGAAAGTGTTTCAGATCAATTGAATATTATTCTAACATACTGCCGGAGTATTATCGAGTCTTTAGGGTCCCACACAGAGAGTTTTCCCAGCTCATGAGAAACGATGTAGAGTGCATATAGTGATACGTGCTGGAGTCCGATTAAATACGTATATTGGATACACAAACTTTAATCAGACGTTTGATAATACTAGCCCGTCTTTTTAGAAAGCCGGAATATTAAATCAAGTGTTAATTTAATGTGTGTGTGTGTGTGTGTGTGTGTGTTACTAGTATTATGTTTGGTTTACTTTTTCCCTCTCTTTATATTTTTGCATTTTGATGCATATAAAAATTAATATGTTTACATATTAATATTCTATATTCTTTTTCTTTTCTTTTCTAAAGCCTTATGATGGCATATAAGGGGAGGGGGTATACCCACCAAAGTTTAGGTGACATGTGGATGAGAGGGGGATGGGAGTTATATGTGTATAGTTTACTCTCTCATTTTGTACATAAGGCTTCATTTTCCTTCCTCCATTATCTCTCCTTATTTTCCTCTCTACAAATGAAAAGAGAAAGAAAAAGAAACTAAAAACATGCAACATATCTTGTTCCCTAGTTCCTGGTAAGTTTAGTGATCAAGTTGCTTCATCAAGTTCATCTCAAAGTAAAGCTAGAGCATGAACACGGTTCCCTCGCGTGGATCATTTTTGGCAAGTCGATCGGCGAGAAAGCACGTTCCCGGAGGACTCGGAGCCTAGACGGGGTCTTCCACGATTAGGTAAACACGCTACAAAGTTTGTATCTTGCTAAAATCCTCTCTTGGTTTTGTTTAGTTCTCTTTTATTAGGCTGGATTAAGTGTTTTGGGTAGATTCTAGGGTTAATGATGCAATAACTCTCTAGATTTTTTAAATTATTCACTCCCCTATGTTTTAAATCACTACTAGTCGACTATAGCATCTTAACACCCCAGACCCAGGACCAAGGACCCTGGCCCAAGGTCCGACCCGGGAGGCAGCACGCCACATGCGTGCACGCGTGCGGCTCAGAGTAGCACATGCCCATGTGAGAGATATGGAGACACCCGATCCGCCACATGGAGACATCCTGGCTAGCGGCGCATGATCTCCGGCGGCAGTGGGCTCATGTTCGGCTCGGTTTAAGGTTTTTTGAACCCTATAAATAGCCCCTCACTATTTCACTCATTTCTCACACTTCTGGCATCCAAATAATTCCAGAAAAATTCCTGTGCGGTCGTCTCTCAACGATATATGAATAGGTACTAGTAACGAGTGCTATAAAAATCTAAGGCGGGAGTACAATTCGTTGCGAGTCGTTGGTTCGTGTCGGCAAATCTTCTTAACGAGGTAGGATTTCTCTCTCTCCCCTTACACCCGTTGAAAATTTTCTTTAGGTTTTCCTATACTTTAGTGAATACTCTTACTAAACTTTTAATACGGAAAACCCCGCATGCTTTTACTTATTTTAGCTGTTAAATTAGATTTTGAAATGCTGCCCGATTTGGTAATTTTCAAGTATTTAGTTTTAACTTAGAAATTCATGCTTTCTAAGCGTTATGGTAATGACCTACCACGAATTATAACCAAATATAACCCTTGCATGTTGCCACGCCGTTATGCTGACCATTTTTATATTAATAAAACCCTTATTATAAGACGAAGTACTGCCAAAATTATGAATAGACATTTTCTGGTTAGAACACCCTATATTATTATTGAATGTATTTCATTATAAACATCCTCGAGGTTCTAACCTCATTTTTACTAAAACCCATCGACTTTCTGGAAGTCGTATTTTAACTAAAACCCCTCGACTTTCTAGAAGTCATATTTTTACTAAAACCCCTCGACTTTTATAAAAGTCATATTTTCATTAAAATACCTCGATCATATTTGAACTACTTTCAAATAATTACCCTAAAGTTTCTAAAACCCATAGTCGTACTAAAATACCTTTAAGTTTCGAAAACCCGTATTTGCATTAAAATACACTCAAGATTCCAAAATCCCGTGTTTCACTTAAATAGCTCGAACTAATCTAGAATTATTATTTCACTAAAATATCTTGAACTTTTATGGAACCCTTTTACATTAAAATACCCCAACTTACCCAAGTTCCATGTTTTGCAATAAAATACCTCATACCTTCCTATTTAACTAGACTTTGTGAAACCCCGTTACTCATGATGTGGTATACATAACCAAACTTGACTCGAACTATCATACCTTGTTTTACCTGAACAGTTATGCGTTAGTGCATGGACGCTAGACATAGGGTGAATGAGGCATTTTGGAAAGAGAATGTGTTTTTCATATCTTGTTGGCTCCGTGTGTTTGCTGATAGCTGATAACTCAACTTAAACATATTGATATAGGGTTTAAGGTAGTTTGAAGAAGTAAATCGAGATCGCGAGTATCGGGAGTGCCTTCATATTGACTTGTCAAGCTTGTCATGTTTAATGATCGTGTTTAATAACCGTGTTTAATGATCGTGTTCATTGACCGTGTCGCTATGGTTCCGAGCCAGAACGGAACATTAACTCTTTCGTCGAAGTGGTTCCGAGCCGGAACGAAACATTAACTCTATCGTCGTGATTCCGAGAGTTTACCGATTACTCTCCGATACACGAAGCTCTCTTTTGTTACCTGAACTCCCAAACCAAAACATTGCAAACATCTTAATTACATGATACGCTTGAATAAACTTGCATGCCACAACACTATATCGTTTATCATAACTTGTTTTATCCGAAATTCGTGTACCCTTATGAAACCAAACTAAAACAATCTTAAAAACAAATTGTAGTTATTTGTTGTCACCTTACCTACTTTTTGACTCATACACTTGAGACACTAGTTTTAAATACCCTTTTACGTACACATTGTAATGTTGGTTCATATACATGTTTCATTTGTTGCACATAACCACTTGAGAATCCTACTCGAGTTATCCTGCTGACGGACATTTCTTTTCTCTTTCACTCTCCCGAAATGTCCGTTATAGCTAGAAGAAGGCTTGGCAGAGTTGAAGCTAGAGAAGAAGGAAACGCTCAACCCTCGACTTACGATTAGGAATTTTATTTCCTTATTTCCTTTACTTTCACCCACCTATTTAGGGTTTGCTTTATTGATGTAATAAAACTTTGATATTGATCTTAGCTTATAATAAATATTGGTTAATGAATAAAGATACTTTTATTTTACTTGTTTTTGTATACACCTACATACTATACGCTTAGAATAACTATATCGGGTAGAGTATCTACTTGGTATAGTTACGTTGCGGGCCTCATATCTTGAGAAGCGATGCATGACAGGTTTGAGTGGTGGCCCATGCAGGTCCGAGTATTCAAATGCAAGGACATTAACCAACACTTATTATACCCCTTGAATCCATCCTTGATACTTACTTGTTTTCTTTTTATAGAACCTACTGCCCATCTCAGCGTCTACTATTCCTTTTTAATCTAATTTGATCCTTTCTTGTTTGTCTTGAAGGTGATGGCTGGACGCAACGAAAACTGGAACAAGCGTGGAATGAAAAACGGTGATGGAAATCAAGCGGCGTTAATCAAGATGATGCAAGGATTACTCGAGAACTAGCAGCAGCAAACCGCTTCCCTACAGAAGAAATTGCTCGAGAGTCACTTGCTACAGGCTGCTCTCATTGAGTGAGCTTTGGCCCCTAACAATCAAGGGACAGCCAGGGTCAAGCAGTTCTGATCGCTGCACCCCAAGTCTTCACGAGGAAAAGGATGCCACTCGAAGCTGAAGAGAGGATCCAGAGCACCGTCAACGACCTCAACACTGCCAAATTCCAATCAAAGCCTAGGTGGACATTGCAAAGCTCCAGCTAACAGAGAATGCCAGAATCCGGTAGCAGGCCCAGGAAAGTCGACTAGTGAAATCGATCAGCTGGGAGACTTTTAAAGAACGTTTTGACGCTCAGTTCTTCCCAGCGGTGGTGCATCTTGAGATGGAAAGGAGGTTCATCCATCTCCAGCAAGGATCTATGTGGGTAAGGGCTGTTGATGAGCATGTCGCTGAGTTTGCAATGTTGAGTCATTTTTCACCACACCTGGTAGCCACTCCAGAGCTATGTGCTAAACGGTTCTAACAAAGTTTGGACTTGAAAACCCAGTTTGCAATGTCCACTTCCGCCTACAGCACATATGAAGAAGTCCTCAACGCTGCCTATAATTTCAAGGACTTAGAGAGACGAATAAAGCAAAAGGCTCAGTCGATCGAGAAAAAGCAACCGGCCAGTCAAATTTCAGAAAGGGTGTCCCCAAGGTCGGCCGGTGTTTTCCAGCAAAGAAGACATAATGAGTCCTTTTTTATCCTTCTTCGGTCATATGCAACTACTGCAATAAGTCGAGGGATCTCAAGAGAGACTGTCGTATGCTCAATGGTCTCTGTTTGATATGTGGGTCGTCGGAGCATAACGCAAGCGGTTGTCCGCAACAGGAACCCATGGCTATTCTGGAATCCGAACCGGCAGTCTACAGAACATCACAGCAAGGACCACCCTTACCCCCCTCAGCGGCAAGTACTCCATCAAGCACAAAAAAGCGTGCCTATGCGTCAAGTTTTCACTTTGTAGGGCATAGAGGATGAAGCCACGGAACGCTTTGGTAACTCCCCTTGATTCCTTAGTTTCTAACCAGTTATCTTTTGCTTTTCTCTCATAAACTTTTGCTTCCATACATTCTCAAACCAATTCCAGTTAACTTAGAACATTTCCTGGTGACCTTGTCTTGCACATCGAACCTCATGACTTCTAAACCCATCCCTTCATATCAACCGATAGAACGCGGAGATGAATTACAACTGCGATGAATTACAAGTGCGTTATCCTTATCTTTTCTTGCCCTATTACAACATCTTCGTTTAGAAAATTCCAAGGAAGAAAATTTTAAGGTGGGTAGACTGTAACAACCATACCCAGTGTAACGACCTTGAAATCCCTATACATTTGTAATAGTTCTATGTTATATAAAGGATATTTCTATTTCTAATTCCTAGTTATAAGTAATTTTTGATAAAACTCAACAAGAAACTCCTTATAGCCCACTGGTTAAGACTCTTCACTGTTGTTTCTTAGCTTGCATGTTCGAATCCCATCAACCCCAATTATTTTAATAATTTTTTTAACGTTTTGAAAGCCCAAAAGGTTGCACAAACTTTACACGGGTTTACGAAACGTTTCAACTAAAAAGTGATATTAAAATAGCACCCTAAATTCGACCCAAACCAATGGCACGAACCCCGAGGAAATAGCCCACCTTATGGCCACCGAAAAGCCACCAATCTCGGCCTGGGTGTGACCAATTTGGTTCGTTCTCCACACGGGCGACTCATTGACTCCCTACTACCCTTTTTAATATATTAAAACTTCTGCAATTAAACAGATAGCTGCCGACCATTCACTTATCCCATTTACACCCTTTTAATTCAATTTTTAATTTTCTTTTTAACACACCCTACTCCCTAATTCTCCTATAAATACATAGCCATTCTAGTCTCATCCTCATTTCTAAAAATACTCTAAAATTATACTCAAAAGTTTCCTCTTTCAATACTCTCAAGTCTAAACCAAGCTTAAGGGGTCAAGTTCACCTTTCACCTCGCACTGTTGTTCTCTCAAGTTCGTTCCTCTACCTGTGATCAAGCTCGATCCTCTTGTCTCGTCAGTCTCAATTCTTCAACCGAGGCTTCTTCCCTTCTTTTCTTGCTCGTACGAGTACGAGTGGAGCCCGTAAGTTCCCCTTGATCTTCCTCTCTTTTGTTCATCCTCTCTCACAACATCAACTAATTTTTTTTAAAAACCACGTTAATCTTGACTTCTTGTTTATAAATATTGATGATAATGATAGTAGAAACAACTACCATCCTATCACTCTAACAAGTTATATGCGTCACTAAAATCTACGTAATGTTTCTTTTCATTAAACGGAATTTGTTACCAGGTTAAACAAATATTAGAAATTAGCGTTAAAATACCATGCTTAATATTTTTGTCTTATCATACATTAATCTAGATCATGCACGGGGAAACGACCTACCCAACATGTACACATGGAAAACATAGCACGATCTCAAATTCTTTAATGTTTTCTAAAAGAATCAAATTATACCAGAATACCCTCTTCATAACAAATAACTTTAATTATAATTTTTATCCTCTGCAAATACGCCTCTACAACCTTCGTTAGGGATACCGTTTATGGATGGTGCGGATTATCGCACATCCTAGAGATAGTAGAGTGAGATGGAGAACTTCTTATGAAAAATTCGGTCTCGAAAAGAATAAAATACGGTTTTAAAAGAAAATAAACAAATTCTAAAAAATTTAACATAAAAGAAAATATTACAAGTTTTGTTAATTTGGGTTATCACTATTTTCTAAAATATCAATTAAAGTAAGTTTTTTTAAATTAAAATTTTTAAGAAAATACCCTCAAGTTTCCAAAAGATAGATTTTTCTTTAAATTACCATAAACTTTTAAAATGTAGGTTTTAACACTAAAATACCATAAAACCTAAAATATTTTTATTAAAACCCTTGACATACAAATTAATATATTTTTACCTAAAACACCCTCGAGGTTATTTTCAACTATATTATTTTACATAAAACCCCTTCGAGTGTTTAAATATTTATTCACATAAGTACCTTAGAAATCAAAGACCGGTCTATATTACGTGTTTAGGTTGCAGATTGCTTTGAGTGGCATCTTCTCTTGTCAGTGCATTGGAGTTGTCGGAGACAGTGATGCGCCCCTTGCCTCTCCCTAAAAGTAGATCGTAACTTTAGAAAAATCAAATCACATCGGACTTGAACTTGACTTGAGTTCCAACCTAACCTGAATTCGAACTCAAACACAAACTCAAACTCGACTTGCGCGTGAACACTTAACTTGACTTAACTCGAACCATAGATATGACTTGGCTTGTACTTGACATGAATAATTGAACACAACTTGAACCTGAACTTGTACTATTCATACTTATGGATTCAGTCAAAACCTGTAAACTTGATCTATACAATAAAATACATAGGGACAAGGGGTAGATTGGAAAAGAACGTATGTCGTGGCACGAGAGGTCACTTTAAAAGACATCTAACCTGAATATCGAGTGACATTGTCTCGTGGGTTATAACGGGGCCTTGTACTTCCTGTACCTTTTGTCCATGGGGTAAGCTGGACTACTCTCGTTTGCACGCATACCTTATTTATCAAACTACAAACAACCACGTTAGAATAACTAACCATATTCATATACTGTCATACTTGAGATATCTTTACATACACTCTTACATGTTCATTACTACTTGGATTCTTGTTCACTTTACATAAACATCATTATTTATTTCTTTTGAGGACTTATCGAGCGCAAGTTCGATGAAGACATTCCTTCCTCTTTTGTTTTCTTGGAATGTTCGTCGGGAGACCAGGGAACATAAGAGATCGAACCGGGTTCAGAGGATTACTCACAGATTGAAACCGAGGCAGACTACTAGTCTTTCAGCAGTTATTTCTTTTCAATCCAGTATGCCACTGTTTAGGCACTTTCCTGTTATTGTACTTTTGTTTCATACAACCATATCTGAACTTTGAATTTTGAATGTAAATAAAGTTGTTGTTGAATTTTAATTACTATTGTTAATTCTTGTATGTTATTATATTGCTTATAAACGCTTAACATATTTATTAAAGGAAATGACCTTTTCATAATAAATACGTCGCGGGGCTATTCACGTACTATTACCGTCTTTTGGGAAGCGGGGTGTGACACCCATTTTAAAACAAATAAAATTTTGTTTGAATTTAATCTTGCTTGTTTTGTTTCGTAGATTATAAAGGTTATTTTGTTCGAATTGGAAATAGAAAGCTGCTTTGTAAGAAAATAATTTATTGCTTTTAGAAAAGACAAGAAAAAGAGAGTTTTGGTTTTAAGAAAAAGAAATTTAGAATGTTATTTACTTTTAGTAGGAGAAAATAATTTTTGATAATTTTGAGAACGAAATTATTTTAAAGAGGGTAAATTATAACGTCTGTGTTTTGTCTATACCTTAATAAAGTATTCGTATAATTTTCCTTCGTATCTTTATACTTATTTTAGTATTTCTTTTGATGGAAAAGTTTGGAAAAAGGTAATTTTGAGTTTAAATATAATCAATGCAATTTTTGGGAGAAAGAAAAGAATTTAAATATAATTATTGGAACTTTTAAGATTTTCTTAAAAAGATGGATATTGGAAAAAGGAATTATTTCTGAGGTGAAAATGGATGGAAATGAGTAAGTATCGATTTAGAATTTTTCTATAAAATTTTCATATTTTTAAGGTAATTAAAAGTATTTTTAAATAATTTTCATAAAAGAAAATTCAATTGAAAACAGTTTATAAAAAATAAAAGAAAAATAATTAATAAAACACTTTTTTAAACCGTGACCCAGACCCAGGCCTAAGGACCGACCTGGGAGGGGGCTGCGCCCACACTTGGGCGCAACACGCCACGTGCGCACACGCTCGCGGCTCAATTGCGCATGTGGGCAGCATACGCCCATGTGGCCAATCGGGAGACGCCTGATCCACCTTGTAGCGGAGTCCTGGCGAGTAGCACGCGATCTCCGACGGCTATCGTCTCGTGGTCGGTTCGGTTTTAGGTTTTTTGAACCCTAAAAATAGCCCTTCACTATTTCACTTTTTTCTCATGCTTCTGGCACCAAAATAATTCCAAAAAAATTCTTGTGTGATCGTCTTTCAACGATCTACGCATAGGTACTGGTAATGGGTGCTAGAAAAATCCGAGATGGGAGTACGATTCGTGTCGAGTCGTTGGTTCGTGTCGGCAATTCTTCTTCATGAGGCAGGATTTCTCTCTCTTCACTTGCACTCGTTAAAACTTTTCTTTAGATTTTCTTATACTTTAATGAACACTCTTACTAAACTTTTAATATAGAAAACCCCGCATGCTTTTACTTATTTTAGATGTTAAATTAGACTTCAAAATACTGCCCGATTTAGTAACTTTCTAGTATTTAGTTTTAATTTAGAAATTCATGCTCCTTAAGCGTCGTGATAATGACCTACCACGAATTATAACCAAATATAATTCTTGCATGCTGCCATGCCATTATGCTGCCCGTCTATATTTTAATAAAACGCCTATTATAAGACGAAGTGCTGCAAAAATTGTGAGTAGACATTTTCTCGCTAAAATACCCTATATTATTATTGAATGTATTTCATTATAAACATCCTCGAGGTTCTAACCTCGTTTTTACTAAAACCCCTCGACTTTCTGGAAGTCTTATTTTTACTAAAACCCCTCGACTTTTATAAAAGTCGTATTTTCATTAAAATATCTCGACCTTATTTGAATTACTTTTAAATAAATACCCTAAAGTTTCCAATACCCGTATTCGTACTAAAATACCTTAAAGTTTCAAAAGCTCGTATTTGCATTAAAATACCCTCAAGTTTCCAAAATCCTGTGTTTCACTTAAACACCTCGAACTAATCTAGAATTATTATTTCTCTAAAATACCTTGAACTTTTATGAAACCCATTTTACATTAAAATACCCTGACTTACCCAAAATCCATGTTTTGCAATAAAATACCTTATACCTTCCTATTTAACTAGATTTGTGAAACCCCGTTACTCATAATGTGGTTTACATAACCAAACTTGACTCGAACTATCATACCTTGTTTTACCTGCGTTGGCGCATGGATGCTAGACATAGGGTGGATGAGGAATGACCCGTTTTGGAAAGAGAATGTGTTTTCCATGTCTTGTTGGCTCCGTGTCTTTAGCTGATAACTGATAATTCAATTTAAACAAATTGATACAGGTTTTAAGGTAGTTCGAAGAAGTAAATTGAGACAGCGTGTATCGGGAGTGCATTCATATTAACTTGTCAAACTTATCTTGTTTAACGATCGTGTTTAATAACCGTGTTTAATGATCGTGTTTAATGTCTGTGTTTAATGATCGTGTTCAATGACCATGTCGCTGTGGTTTCGAACTGGAATGGAACATTAACTCTCCCGTCGCTGTGGCTCCGAGCTGGAACGTAATATTAATTCTCCCATCGTTGTGGTTCCAAGCCGGAACGGAACATTAACTCTCTCATCGTGATTCCGAACATTTACGGAATACTCTCCGATACGCGAAGCTCTCTTTTGCTACCTAAACTCCTAAACCAAAACATTGCAAACATCTTAATGACATGATACGCTTGAATAAACTTGTATTCCACAACACTATACCGTTTATCATAACTTGTTTTACTCGAAATGCGTGTAACCCTTACGAAACCAAACTAAAACAAGCTAAAAATGGATTGTAGTTATTTTTTGTCACATGTTCAGTCGAAAATATTGTACTTTTAACATGACAATTTCCTTATTTTTCTCAATCATCTAAAAGTGTTTGTTATAAATATTACACATATTAGAAGTTCATCTGCAAAATACCATTTACCATGTGTTTATATATTATAATCAACATTATTAAGGAAATTGTATGTTTAATATTTTATGCATAATATTTTGTATCTCAAACATAACTAACATTCTTCATTGAGATATTGTGCAAGTTTAGCTCGGGTCAGATATCCGGAATCAAGAATCTACCGATAAAGTAAAGAAAGTCGAAGAATCAAATACTGGCAGAGACTCAGAAAAGATAAGAAGGTTCCAGACATCAAATAAATACCCAAATATTAACAAGAGAAGATTCCAGAAGAATGAAGCCAAGAATCCACCAAGTCGCGGCTGATCCGCGGCCGAGTTGCCGCGGTTCAGCGGTCAAGAAGAGGAGTTAGGGTTCAAGATTCTTCTGGAATCTTCTGTGCAACAAACTTAGTTTGTTGGGATTTTCTGTTACTGGATTTGGAGCTATAAAAAGGACTGAGGGCTACATCCAATTGGATCCAATCTCTTCAAATAAAATTAAGAAAAGAGCCAACAAATCTCTACATGAAATCCAAGATCAAATTCAATACCAAAAAGGGGATCTAAGATCTAAGATCAAGAATCTTCGATCTTAAGATCCAAGATCAAGAAATTATCAAGAAATTCATCAAGCGATATCAATCAAGTCTCTTTTACACGAAGCCAATCATCGTCAACAAGCAAGCGATCCAAGACTCGAGGTGAGCAAGCGACGTGAAGATCGACGGAACATTTATTTCTTTGAGAAAGAGATCGAGAGCAATTCTTCTTCCTCTTGTAATCTAAACTCTAAGAAATGTATTGTGAAGTTGAGTAATAAAGGTAGATCATAAGTTTTATCAATTCTCTTTCTTTAATTTCCGCATTATGAATTCTTTCTCTATTCTTTCTTTTATTTTCATAATGCGTGAGTAATTTTCCGCTTGATAGGATTCGTAGGATTAGGGTAGATCAATGGGTGAGAAAATTCTATACTCCTTTTAAATCTTATGAAGTTTGTAGACTTTAGCAAAAGAATCGTCAACAATCTTATCGGGTGCGATATCAATTTCTTGATAATCTCGACCACGATTTGAGATAAGATTGATGATCTTTTTGTTAAGGGCTAGACATGAATGGAGATCAATGAAAGACAAGGTTCAATAGAGGAGAAGCTCTAGTTTCTTCCAAAGAACCCTAATCCTCATTCATCGTCATCAATCTAGTATTAAATTTATCGATAAATAAGAGGAGTCATCTTTATTAGTCATTCAGGGCTATTAAATCTAATCAAATACTACAAGCCTTCTACATATAAAATTTTCTTGATAATTCAATTAGATCTTGAACCATTTTTTTGATAATTGAATTAGATCTTGAAACTATTTTCTTGATTTTCTTGAAACTATCTTCTTGATTTTCTTTATTTTCTCTTTTCTATTTCTTTCAACCGATCTAAAGCAAGAACTATAAAATTCCACGAATCCCAAAGGACGATCCGTACTCACTAAAAGTTCGCTGCACACGACACCGTTATTGATTGCGGTTATTTTACTACTACTTCTTCTTTCACAAAATCACAGAAGGTTCCCATGCTCATGCTCCACCCCGTGGCTTCTTGATTCAAATCGTGAGCCCGCGGGGTGTGCAAACATCTTAAAACAACTTTTTCGGTTCTGTTTTTTCGGCAGTCCGTGAGCGACAAAAACGGAGGATTTTAAACGTCGCTACAAACTATCTAAGGCTTATGGAGAGGCTCTGATACCACTGTAATTCGATGTCACGCACCCCGCGGGTTCGCGGGGAGGCGGAATACGCAAAAACCGATTTTTACGGGCTTCACAACACCGAATTGAACCCAGGATCGACCATAAACCCTAGCTAGCTAAACTATATGAGGTTAACTACTCGGATAGGAAGTTATACCTCACGTTACCATGTCCTTCGGGTTTTCTTATCGCTGTCCTCCCCCTCGTCATAAGCTCTAAGGATCGTTTGGATCGATGCCTCCTCGTCAGCCTCTTCAAGTGAAAGACGATCCACCCGAGAGTCTATAGTCTGAGCTTTTACCTCAAATCCGAGGTAACTACGGCATCTAATTCGTTAAACTAGATGTCCTAGATGATGTAGAGAGTGTAGATAGATTAGTATGTCTTTAACAGCCCTGGGATTCTCAACACATGAGATATTTAGGGTTAGAGGAAGAAGAAGGAGCTTTGGAGGAGAGAGAGTGTTCAAGTGATGAATGAATGAAGATGGCTAAGTGTTGTGAATAATGAAGCATATAATAATTCACAATGAAAATATCAAGCATGCTTCGATAGTGACTAAAGCATGAGTCACCCCATGAGTCACCAAGTAGCCATGCCTTTTCTTTTGTCAAATAACACCTCATCCTCCATCTCATTAATCATTCAAAAAAATGATATAATCCACAAATGAGGTGTCTTCTTCTAGAAGCAATCTTGAGCAAATTACAAGAATTCCCTTGATCCGTATATATATACCCGTATCCATATTCCGAAAAATACGAATACAAAGGGACGAAAATAATCCATCCATATAATACTAGGATCCGGCTTAAACCAAAACCCACTAGTATTATCTGTCTAAATCATCATCCATGCACAAGTACACGTACGTGATAGAACCCTATCGTAAAACCATACAACCTCTACAACTTTTGCCCGATACAAGGAAACCCTCTGTGTGGGACTCTAAAGACTCGACACTATGCTGACAGTAGGTTTAACCACAAGCTGTCAGCGGTACTAGCTGCACGTAATGGCTACCCAGGTATCTGTCGATAAGAAGGATGATGAGCAAACTCATCTGAACTCCTACTGAGCCTATCTGTGACAATCTTCATACAGTCCGGTCTGTTCGTCTAAGAGTATCACATACCGGGCCTAGGGGGTGGTAGTCGTCAGACCCCTAACAGCGCAATAAGTCGTGCCGGAGTGTAGCCCAAAACACCCTGAGAAACTACTGGAGTACCTACCAGTAAATCTCGCTTGCCCTGGCCAGGGACTTTGTGTAATGGCTTTCCTAACACAGCGCGATATCAACCCCCAATACCGGGAGAGACGAATCCTATCTAACCGCCACTGCCTCCAAGTGCTTCGGGACTACACCCAACTACTACCTGTTTGCACGACTCCTTTGAGCCGTGGTAGGGTAGTAATCTAAGAACAGTGGGAACACACTCAAGGCGAAATAACAGTGTCAAGTCGACGGACTAAGCTGTACTCATGTCACCTGGGAACTACTATCCGACGATAGGTATAATACCTACCAGCAGCCCTACTAGTCCTTTCCAGTGTACTCATAACCCAATGAGCACCTGCATACTATCTTCAGTACAACGTACTAATGGCTGTGGGACAGACCATCTCCCCTGCTGGGATGAGAAGCGTATACACTAGTCTACTCTAGAGTATCAATGCCCTGTCTCCATAACCCTAAGACTAGGGACTTGTATAAGGATGTGCTTATAGACTACCCAGCCCCCACTAGTGTGACTGCCATCACAACGCTGGTAATCAAGCAAAGATCCTAAGGGCTCTACCAATATGTATAAGCGATATGCTAAAAAAAACACATGCACATATTGAGGTAGAAACAAACCAGGTAGCATATTACCATTTCGATCAAGACTGTTACTATATCCGTGTATATCCCAAGCTTCCAATATGTAATATACAAACCAGTTGATACAATAATGGCCTCTATGGCATATATCACTAACATACCCAAATTAGGACACTTCCCAAATCTAGATCTAAAACCATAGATCTAGTCACTAGAATCCCTGATATTTTATCCAGATGCTTTGTTGAAAAACACCTTGTGACAACCACAGTATAACCGATCATAGTATAGGAACATCACTTCCTATCAGGAGTACGTCATCCAAATACCATGACATCACATCCTACTACCTTCTTATCAGGTCCATCTTATTCTGATGAAGTCAATCTCTATAACTTTTACATCAAACTAGATGACCCAATCCGCTCTCCTTACTTTAGCCTATAAATAGACATAAGTAACTTGCCCACCACGCTTCCGCTTCTCCCACTGACTACAACGACCCTCTGGCAGAGTCATATACACGTGCACTTCTAAATTCAATTTAGAATGACATTATAGTCATTCACCTGCCAGATCTCATAGTCAAAGATAGCAATAGTGATAAGCTTTGGTTATCAAAACCTCCCTATCATCGTCTTTGAGGAAACCGAAATACCTCTTGGGTGGCTGAAGTAACCTACTAAAACTGCGGAGTGGCTAATAGATTGTCGAATCTGATTGAATCTTTAGGTTGTTGGATATATATGCCCTAGAGGCTATTATTGTATATGTATACAGTGGATGCTGGGGATATATATGTACAGGACATTCTTGCTCAGTTATATAGTATATTATTTGAGTTGTCTTTATCAGGATATGTGTATTTGTTTCTACTGATGCTTTATCCAGCTTGCACATATTGATAAGGACTTGATACGATAGTATACTATTATGGTTTAACTTTATCTTAACATGTGCATATGTTATACTCGGTGTTACATATAGCGGTTACATGTTGATAAATCCCGTACGATCTTGCTTGACTACCTGCGTTGTGATGGTGATCATACTTATGGGAGTAGGATAGTCCATAAGCACATCCTTAAATGGTCCCTAGTCGCGTGAGTATCGAGACTGGGCATTAATACTCCAGAGTAGACTAGTGTATACGTTTTTAGCCCTGACGAGGGGCAATGGTTGGTCCCGCAGCCATTGGTCTGATGCACCTAAGATCATATACATGTACTCACTGGGTGTGAGTACACTGGACGAACTCACCGAGAACTTCTAGATGGTACTATACCTATCGTCAGATGGAAGTTCTCAGGTGACATGTCTACGGGTTAGTTTTCGGACCTGAGATCGTCATTTGTCTCGTGTAAATTCTCATTGTGCTTTGATCACTACCCTACCACGGCTCTACTGAGTCATGCACACAGGTTTTGGTTAGGTACAGTCCTGAGCCACATAGAGGCAATGAGCAATTGTTAGGGATTCGTCTCTCCCGGTATTGGGAGTCGATATCGCACTGTGTTCGATTGGTCAGGACCATAAGACCTTGGCCAAGGCAGTTGGGATTTACTGATAGATTGATCAGTAGTTTCCCAGATTGGTCCTAAGCCGCATCAGCATGAATTATCAGGTTATTAGGGTCTGACGTTTACCACCGCCTAGACCTGGTATGCGATACTCTTAGACAAAAGGCCGGACTGTACGGAGATTTTCATGGATAGGATCAGTAGGAGTTCGGACGAGTTTGCTCGTCGGCCTTCTTTTCGACAGGTACATGGGTAACCGTTACATACAGCTAGTACCACTGACGTGCTTGTGGTTAAACCCACTGCCAGCGTACTGCCGAGTCTTTAGAGTCCCACACAGAGGGTTTCCCTACTTCGGGCGAAACGATGTAGAGGCCGTATGGTTTTACAGCAGAGGTTCGATCACATACGTGTACTTGTGTACGTGTGATGTTCGGATGGATAATACTAGCGGGCTTTACTTTAAGCCGGATCCTAATATTATATTCTTGGATTTGTTTTGTCTCTTTGTATTCGTATTTTTAGGAATACGGATATGTATATACGATGAGGGGTATTCATGTAATTGTGCAAGATTCTTCTAGAAGAAGATATTATTGTTTTAACCATTTAGTTAAAATGGTTAATGAGGTGGAGGTATGAGGTGTTGTTTTTATATTAAATGAACCATGGCTACTTGGTGACTCATGGGGTGACTCATGGTTTACTATTTGGGTATGCTTGATATTTTGTGTTATGAATTATTGGTTTGCATTATTAGTTCACAACACTTTGCCATTTTCATTATATGCTCATTCTACACTCTCATCTCCTCAAGCTTCATCTTCTTCTACCTCAAACCTTAATAGTCTCATGTGTTGAGAAATCTAAGGTTCTTGAGACAAACTAATCCATCGTCACTCTCTACATCATCTAGGCTACTTAGATTAGCATACTAAGTACCCTAGTTATCTCGGTTTAGAGGTAAGAGCTCAAAGCACACACTCTCGGGTGGATCATCTTTGACGCAAGGAGGCCATTGATCAAGCGCGATTCGTACATCCTTTGAGGAGCTAAAGGAGAGGAGTGAACACCCGAAAGACTTGATTCTTTAGATATAAACTTCGATCATAGTAGATAGCTTCTCTGGTGTGCTGGTTAGGTTTTACGGTAGATCCGGTTTAAGGTTATTCTAGCGCCAGTTTAACATCGTTGTAATATTTTTGTTCCGCAAACCGGCCACGGATGATGACCAGGGTGTTAGTGTAACCCAACATGGTATCAGAGCCAGCCCATAAACCTTAAACTGGCAGTTTTAAATGATGATAAAGCAACGAAACCGAAACAACTCCGAAACAAACCATGAAATATTCAAGTTTCTGTCGATTTCAAAAAGTATTCAAAAAATTATTTAAACAATTGCAGAAGGCTTCTCCTATTGTATCTAGAACACTTCTGAAAAATGAGACCAAAATTCCCAACAATGGCCGGCGAGAATCCAATTTTCCCTGGTGTCGCCGGGTGAACTGTTCATTTGGGTGTTGGTTTTTCGGTTGTGTTCTGTAATCTTGAATATTGGCTCTCTGGTATTGTTTGATTTTGCCTCGATTGGATATTCTATTATCTTTGGTATTGGGGCAATACGGAGTATTTCGAAGTCTTTATTTCAACGTCGTTTATTAGTTTCAGTACATACATCACTATCTGTGACCGTGAATGTCATTAGAGCGGTATAACCCGTCTAACTGCTATATCTTCTTATAGACGAGTGTTCATCACAGAATTTTGTATATTTGTACCGTCCATTCTTGATCACATTGCATACAGGTAGGTGTTTTTTATCCGTATTTGCTGCATGTTTACAGATTACAGGTTTCCAGTCCAAGAGAACACAAATCCGACAAAATCTCCACAGTTACGGCAAAATCCAGAACATCTGTCACAAACAGATAAAAGCCGGGTTCCAGTATCCGTCCCGTACCAGTTCAGAAGAGGGGACGAAAATAGTCGTCATTTGTGACTAAATTCAAGATTTGAAGTCAAAGGAGGTAAAAGTCAAAAGAAAAGAAATGAAGAAATCTTGGATTAGAAATCTGAAGATCCTCTGGAGAAATTGTTGCAGTGAAAAGTTTTCAAACATCAGGAAAAAAGTGACCAAGACCACAGAAATCAAACCGACAGGGTTTGGCCACCAACAAGCCGCGGATCCGCGGCCAAACCCCCACTATGGCCGCGGATCCGCGGTCGACACGTGTCATTGCCTGGTGAAATTTTGGGGTCATTTCTGTAAATGTGTGTAGGCTTGTGTTTTACTGCTAAACTCTCAGAATTAGGCCTATAAATAGCCTAGAGCAGAACCAAGGGTGTGTGCTTAATTATATGTGTAATTTTTGTATTAGATTTATTTAGTTCATAATAAAAGTCCATTTTCCTCCATCTTCCTCCATTAAAGCTTGTGAGAGGTTTTATTGAGTGTGAAGCATGCAAGAAGTGCTCTTTTTCTATATGTGTAAATTGTAATTCGGTTTCTTATGTTGCTTGTAATTTTAATTGTTAAACGTAGTTGTTGTTATTTATTAAAATTGTCGTTTTAATTTTCTTCCATTTTCGGTTATCCTTACAACCATGATGCTTAGTGTGATCCTTGCCTAAGTGAGGTCCCGAACAGCTAGTTGTGATTTTCTACCTAAATTCTTATTACCCTCTTTCTTTGTTTTATTTCATTTAACTTTTCTAATGGGTGAGTAATTTCTCACTTGTTAGGATAGGAAACGGGAAGTTTGAAAGACGGAAACCTCCCTCACTTTTCTCTTTGACAACTATCTTGATTTGAACTCCCGTTAATTGATCCACAATCCGCTCCCTACGGCACCCTATTCTTTATAATAGCGGTGATACCCTAGTGAGACCGGTTGTGGTTGAATCAACTTTAGGTTGCGGTTAAGAGCCAAGAACGGACGGACAAGGACCAAAAAGAGGAAACGAAGTGTTGGAAAGGCTAGCTTATACTCCCAAGTTTTCTCTTAGTCGTGCTAATCCCCGTTGTTGCCGATTACCGTAACATCGATATTAAGAAGTGGCAAAAGAATTAAGTGAGCGATCCTCCTGACTCAAACCAACCAAATCCTACCCTTAACAAGTTCTCTTATCATTCATTTTCAATTAGCTAAACTCAAACAAACCCAAACATATTTGGACTTAACTCGTCAAAACATTAAGAAAAAGACTCCCATCTCTCTGTGGATCGACCCGTACTCATCCGGCTAGCTGCAAAGCGAAACCGTCCTGATTGCGGTAATTAAACTTGAACACGCAGAAAGTCTGTCAATCAAATGGCGTCGTTGCCGGGGAGACGGTAGTTTATTTCTTTTTGTAATTTCGGGTTAATTTGTGAATATAACTATAACCAAAAACAAAAAAAAAATATACTGTACAAAATCATCTTATTCTTTGTGCAAGAGTGCAGGAAAGGGAGAATTTCAAGTTCAGTGCCAAAGTCGTGGGGAGTTAGACCCATATCTCGCGGCTACACCGCGGCGGATCAAGGCGAAAACCAAAAATCCTCTGTGAGTATCCCAACCCTCTTATCAACTCCTCTGAACTCCACTGAACTGTGTTTTCTGCAGCATTCTTTGCACGAATTCTTTCCCCCTTCCAATAAACTGTTCTTGTGCAGGATTCTTTGCGCCACGCTGAAAATAAAAAAAAAATAAAAAAATTGTTTGCAGTTGATTTGTTACTGCTTTGCATTGATTAATACAGACTTTAAGGGGCTTGAAACCAATTCAGATTGGGTGGGGATTTCATCACCCTTCCCAGGACCCCAGAAATCACAAAAGCATATGCATTGACCGTTGTTAATAAAAAATACTAGACTTAGCCCTAAGGACTTCGCGCTCATTAGGAGAAGTTAAACCGTGTTTAGAACCTCGCTTAACGGTATATTGTTTAAGGGGTGTCTAGGAAAGTGTTAACGGCGCAACTGCCAAAAGAAAAAGGGTTACATAATTAAGGAACTTCGCGAAAGCATTGGAAAACCTCCCCTTATCTCTGCACTTACCTGGCCTCTTGATCAGTGTATCTTGAGCCTGTTTCTCGACACAGTTTTGCTTCGACAATCAAGTCTTGGAGCAGGTCTAGCAGACCTAGGTGACTCTAGCTCTAGGTGTGAGTGTGCATATCTTGTTTGTGATTGCATAAAGCCGTAATTTTGTACATATCTCTGTAAACTCTTTCTAAAATAAAAAAAAGGAAAAAAATCAAAACTTTTATAAAAACTTGCCCTTTGTCGCCACGTTCCATTTTTCACTCCACCACCCATTGCCTTTCTCATTGACGTTTTCTTACCCTCACCTTCTTCGCTTTGACTATACTAAACTCGTTTAGTATATGTTCGCTTGGACTCGGGACACTAGCGCCCGTCTAGTCCGCGTTTCGTTAGTCGCCACCGACTGCGCAATCGACTCAGACGTTGATACTCCATCACCAACCTCTTCTTCCGCGATGTCAGGATTTAATCCGAACATCCCTTTGACTACCCCTGGATTGGCTCCACCTCCTATGGAGACCAATAACACACCACCACCGCCTGTTGTAGCGCCGCAGCGAATTGCGCTCCAGGATCGTTTCTATCGCACCCGTTCTGAACTCCCCACCTGTCTTTCTCTTCCACCGGCCAATGGGGATAATTTTGAAATTAATTCCCACTTCATCAACATGCTTCCACGATTTCACGGGCTTGAATCTGAAGATGCCTATATCTTCATTAATAAATTTCAAAACGTGTGTGCCATGATGAAAACCACCCAACTGTCGGACGATGCTATACGTCTACGAGTCATTCCATTCACTCTATGCGATCTTGCGGAAAAGTGGCTGTATAGCACCGCTTCCCACTCTATAACCAGTTGGGACGAGTTTGTTAAGGCGTTTCTCAAAAAGTTCTATCCAAATCATAAAACTGCAAGGATTCGCAATGAAATCAATCAATTCTCCCAGCTTCCTTCTGAACCCTTCTGGAAATGCTTTGACCGGTACAAAGACCTTCTTGTTCAGTGTCCTCACCACGGTATAGAGAGATGGCAACTTTGCCAAACCTTATACGAGGGCCTGAACCCAGCAACCAAGCAGTTGTTGGAAACCATTTGTCAGGGCCACTTCCTATCGAAATCTGACGAGGAAGCGTGGCAGTTCTTTGACGACCTTGCGGAGCAAACGCTACAGTGGGAGAGCACCAGACCGACTTCTTCATCTTCTTCTACATCCACTTCTACCGGTCAGTCTAGGGTAGGAATTCACCAACTTGACTTCTCTATTGCGATGAAAGCTGAAATGGCTGCAATAACAAGAAAGCTTGAAGCGATAGAGAGCAAATTTTCTTCTCCTGCTCCTACCCCTGTTCTTCCCCTTTGTACCATTTGTGCATGTTGTTCCGATCCTTCTCACTTAACCGAAGAGTGTCCTTACAATCCACCATCTCAAGGACAGGATCAGGTTAATGCTGCATTTCAGCAAAGACCGAGGAATGATCCATACTCTTCCACCTACAATCCCGGTTAGAGGAACCACCCCAATTTCTCCTGGAATCAGAATCAGAATCAATTCCAAGGCAACAATTTCCAGAGGGCCCCTCCCCCGCAACAACAAGCGCAACAACAAACTCAACAGCAGTTTCAGCAGCCCTTCCAACCCCAACCTTTCCAAAATCAGACGAACAACTTTGCTCCCAACAATTCTTTTCCACCAAACAACTTTATTCTGTCAAACAACGATAAGGTTTCCTCGCTCGAACGAAGTCTGGAGGCGTTCGTTAAACAATCGACACAATCCACCGCAAACATCCAGTCTTCCATTCAGTCCTTAGTGCAACACACTGCCGCTCACGGGCAAAGCATCAAGACCATCGAGGCCCAGATTGCACAGCTGAATGCGGCTTTAAGCGAGCGAGAGAAGGGGAAGCTTCCGTCCCAGCCACTTCCAAATCCCGGTCACCCACATAATGTATATGTTGCTCTTGAACAACAGAACCATAATGTGAGTGCCGTGACCACATTGAGATCGGGAAGGATGCTGCAAAACAACATTGGCACACGGATCAACAATGACACCCCGGCCGCTTCTTCTTCTTCTTCTTCTTCTTCTTCTTCTTCTTCTCCTGCCACGTCGTCTTCTGAGCCTATTCTCCGTTCTTCACAAGGCTCTACTTCCTCTTCTTCTGCTTTGAATGGACCCACTTCTCACTCCACGAAAACACCTGTTCTGGGATCCGTTCCAACTCCACAATCTCCTCCTCCGGCTTTAGACTCAACCAATTTTCAAAACGTCCCATTTCCAAACCGGTTGAGGTCTAATAAACAAAATCCTCAAATGGAGAAGATTCTGGAATTATTTAAGCAGGTTAACATTATCATTCCTCTTTTAGATGCCGTCCAACAAGTCCCATCCTACGCAAAAATCTTAAAGGACTTGTGCACGAAAAAGAGGAAGTCTCAGGTACCAAAGAAAGTTTTCTTGGCCAGTGCTGTGAGTGATGCCCTTACCCAATCTTTACCACAAAAACGGAAGGACCCTGGCTGTCCTACTATTTCTATTACCATTGGGGATAAGAACATCAACCGCGCACTATTAGATCTTGGTGCCAGTGTTAACCTGCTTCCGTACTCAGTATACGAGCAATTAGGCATAAGAGAGCTGAAACCTACGCACTGCACTCTCCAGATGGCCGACCGATCGATCACCCATCCTAGGGGTGAGCTAGAGGATGTGTTAATCAAAGTCGGGGACTTCATCTTCCCCGTTGACTTCATTGTATTAGACACACAGCCTGTAGTTAACCCCCGGAATCAAATTCCGGTGATACTCGGTCGACCATTCCTCGCAACCTCAAATGCTGTGATCAATTGTCGCAATGGTTCTATGAACCTATCTTTCGGAAATATGACGATTGAACTCAACATTTTTAGGTTGGGGAATCAGCCCTCTGAACCTAATGCTCATATACTAGACGTCTGCTCAATCCAGGAGATCACTTCAGAAGAGTGTGAATTCGAGGAGTTTCTGTTTGATCACGATAACTTTGACGCCACTAGTGTGTTCCTCTTCGAACCTGCTGCTGTTTCTGCGCTAGACAACGACTACGAGTGTTTCACGTTCTCGAACGATCTTAGCCGCTCAAAACCCAAGTTTGAATCCTTCGAATTTCTGGATGAGTTACATGAACCATCCAACTCGGTCGCCTACACTCGTTTTGAACCTTTGCTGGAGTCCTTTGAGTTCGAGACCTTTTCACCGACATTGCCTTCAATCGTTTCACCTCCAGCACTCGAACTTTGCCTTCTCACCTCAAGTACGCTTACTTGGGTGACAACGAGACCCTCCCTGTCATCATCTCAGCTTCTCTAGCTCCCGAGCAAGAGAAAGCCCTTCTTGCGGTCTTGCACAGCAATTGGCAAGCTTTTGGCTGGTCCATAGCGGACATCAAGGGGATTAGTCCCCTGATCGTTGAACATCACATTCATCTGATGGATGATGTCAAACCAGCCAGGGACCCACAAAGACGTCTCAACCCAGTCATGAAGGAGGCTGTGAAGAAGGAGATCGTCAAATATCTGGATAGTGGTATCATTTACCCTATCTCCGATAGCCAGTGGGTTAGCCCCATTCACGTTGTCCCCAAGAAATCAGGTATCACGGTCATAACCAACGAGGCGAACGAGTTAATCCCTACTCGCACCCAAACTGGGTGGCGAGTATGCATCGATTACAGAAAACTCAACGCCGCAACACGGAAAGACCACTTTCCGCTACCTTTCATTGACCAGATGCTTGAACGATTGGCCGGACATGAGTACTACTGCTTTCTTGATGGCTACTCCGGCTATAATCAAATTCCCATCGCCGAAAAAGACCAGGACAAGACCACATTCACTTGTCCTTTCGGCACGTTTGCATATCGTCGCATGCCTTTTGGGTTATGCAATGCGCCCGCTACCTTCCAGCGGTGTATGATGGGAATATTCTCGGTCATGGTGGAGAAATTCTTGGAGATCTTCATGGACGACTTCTCCATCTTCGGCGACTCCTTTGACGAGTGTTTGCTGCATCTTGACGCTGTTCTTACCCGATGTAAGGACAAGAACCTCACTTTGAATTGGGAGAAATGCCACTTCATGGTGCGAGAAGGTATTGTCTTAGGACATATCATTTCTTAAAATGGCATAGAGGTTGACAAAGCAAAGATTGAGGTTATTTCCAATCTTCCTCCTCCCAGTTGCGTCAGAGATATCTGAGCCTTCCTTGGCCATGCCTGTTTCTATAGACGGTTTATCAAGGACTTTAGCAAGATTGCTAGGCCCTTGACTCTTCTACTGGCCAAGGACACGCCATTCGACTTCAACTCGAGCTGTATGACTGTGTTCGAGTCATTGAAAAGCTCACTCACTTCTGCTCCCGTTCTTTCTTCACCTGACTGGACGCACCCATTTGAGATTATATGCGATGCATCCGACTTTGCCATTGGTGCTGTCCTTGGACAACACATCAACAAGATGCCGCACGTAATCTATTACGCCAGCCGAACCCTGAACGACGCCCAACTCAATTATACAACAACTGAGAAGGAATTCTTGGCTGTTGTATTTGCTTTAGAAAAGTTCAGGCCCTACCTCATCGGCTCTCCAGTCATTGTCTACACTGACCATTCTGCTCTGCGCCATCTTTTTGCGAATAAAGATGCCAAATCTCGGCTTATACGTTGGATCCTCTTGCTTCAAGAGTTTGACCTTGTCATTAAGGACAAACGAGGATGTGAAAACGTCGTTGCCGACCATCTCTCACGACTTCCTTCTTCGCCGTCGCTTCAAATCCCGATCAATGACGTTTTCCCGGATGAACAGCTCTTGACGGTATCTTGCGAACCCTGGTTCGCAGATATTGTGAACTATTTGGCCACAGGGTTACTACCTACTGAATGGTCAAGTCAGGACAGACTTCGCTTCTTATCCCAAGTAAAACATTTTTACTGGGACGAACCCTATCTGTTCAAGTACTGTCCTGACCAGATTATTCGTCGGTGTGTTCCTGACAATGAATTCAAGAGTGTGCTGTCGTTTTGCCACAACCAAGCGTGTGGCGGGCATTTTGGCCCCAGAAAAACAACTGAGAAGATCTTGCAATGTGGTTTCTACTGGCCACAACTCTTCAAAGACGCTCATGACTATTGCAAGACTTGCTCCCGGTGCCAACACATGGGCCGGATATCCAGGAGAAATGAGATGCCGCTCCAACCAATCTTGGTTGTGGAGATTTTTGATGTTTGGGGGATAGATTTCATGGGGCCGTTTCCCAGCTCTTTCGGGAACTTGTACATCCTTCTACCTGTTGATTACGTCTCTAAATGGGTCGAGGCTGTGCCCAGCCGGGCTAACGACAACAAGGTTGTCGTTAGGTTCCTTAAAGAAAACATTTTCTCCCGTTTTGGGCACCCTCGAGCAATCATTAGCGACAATGGAACTCATTTCTGCAATAAGACTTTCGAAGCCTTGATGCGGAAGTATTCCATTAATCATAAGCTATCCACGCCCTACCACCCCCAAACAAGTGGGCAAGCTGAAGTTTCAAATCGGCAGATCAAGCAGATACTGGAGAAGACGGTTTCCAAGAACCGTAAGGATTGGTCATTAAAACTCACCGATGGCCTTTGGGCCTTCCGAACCGCTTATAAAACCAACCTTGGCATGTCTCCTTATCGGCTTGTATACGGAAAAGCTTGCCAACTTCCTGTCGAAATAGAGCATCGCGCATTCTGGACGATAAAAGAGCTAAATCTGTCTCTAGAAGATGCGGGCAGCAATCGGAAGCTGCAACTGAACGAACTGAGCGAGCTTAGGGATGAAACTTACGATAACGCGGTTGTCGTTAAGAATCGAACGAAGGTGTTTCATGATAAACACCTTGTGCGCAAAACCTTCGTACCTGGTCAGCAGGTACTGCTTTACGACACCCGGCTACACTTCCATCCAGGAAAGCTCAGATCTCGATGGAAAGGGCCGTATTTCGTGCGGAATGTGTATCCGCATGGCGCTGTGGATTTGGAGAATCCAAAGGACGGTTCGTTTTTCAAAGTGAACGGACATCGACTAAAACCGTACCTTAGCGCCGACCCAACAGAGGAGCTCCTGTTCTTACAGGAGCCGGTTTACCCTGCATAATCTTCCTCCCCCTACACCCGAACTTCGATAATCGAGCCAAAACAGTGGAAACACTGTTTCAAATGAGTTTGGGGGTATGTAAATACAATTTTGTTTTTGTGTGCCTGGAAAATTTCCAATAATAAATAAAAAACAAAATAAAAAATAAAAAACAAAATTAAAAAATAAAAATTTTCAGAAAAAAAAAAAATAAATATGTAAATATATATTTGTAAATAATTTTTTTTCTCATTAATCTATTTATAGGGGTTTTAAGTGTAAATAACCAAAAACCCCTATAAATACCTCTCTAACCCTTCAGAAATTCCTCTCTGCAAAAAAAATAACCCTAACTTCAAACCCTAGTCGCCGCCAAAGTTTACGCCGCCGATCCACTCCCGCCGCCGCTGAATCGCCGCCGGAGCCCCCTCTCCGCCGCGCTTCCGCCGCCGCCTAGCAGACTCACCCTCTGGAATTTTTTCCAGAGGAGGTTCGACTTCTTTTCTGTCTTTTCTGATATGTAAAATTTTGAAATTTTGTAAATGGCTCCACATTTCCAGTATGAGAGAAATTTTTCACAAATGTTTGAACATAACGTGTATGGAAGCTATTTCGGCGACGAGATCCGGAAACGCGGATGGAATTATCTCTTGTATAACCATCCGAATGCATTCGCGCTTCCGGATCTAGTCGAACGATTCTATGATAACATGGAGGAGGATAGTTTTCAAAAATACGGGTTTATTCGGTTATTTTGGGGAGATCAAGAAATTAGAATAGATAGGGACTTCATTCATGAAGTCACGTTGATTCCGCGAATACCCGCCCATGACCAACCCCTCCAGTTTGAGGATTACACCCCGTTGATGGGAAACGATTGTTATAGGGAGCCACGAAAAGGGATTCAGGCGCGTACACTTTACGCGAATGTGCTGACTGTGTGCCGATGGGCACAAAATAACATCTTTGGCAACTCACATAATACGACATTTTTCACACCCTCACTACACATCGTGCACATATTAATGACCAAAAATCCAAGTTATGACATGTGCACGGTGTTACTTCAGTCGATTGATGCTGGAAAGAGTTCAGCCAACCATCCGTGCCCTATGTTGGTGACACAACTGTGTCGCCATTTCATCCCTTCTGACGAGTTTGCAATACACATGCATGCTGGCACACCCATTCGACCAGTTCTCGAGGGTGTTTCGACATCCTACACTAGACTTCATGATATATGGTCGCACACCGAGCCGTCCGAGCATGTAATGGCCAAAACATCCAGCTCAAGCTCCACAGCGAGCGATGAAGAGCTTACCCCCGCTGCGCAAGCGCGCCTACTTAGACGAACACATAGGGGGGTAGAAAGAATGATGGGAATGATGACAAACTTCGATCAGAGATTAACAAACTTAGAACACGGAATGACCACACTATTGGCACGAGAGGACAGATCGAGGTCGAGATCCAGGGCCCCTAGGGCAGAAACTAGTGAACCAAGGACGAGTGAAGCAGCGTCTAGGAGACGACGCAGGGGGCAGTGAGGACACTGCCATCAGTAAGTTTGGGGGAGGGATTAGATTGTAAATAGTTATCCTTGCATTGCATATGCATGTTTTATTTATTTTTTATGTAAATATTTGTTTTTACTTTGCATATTCTGCACGCTGTAAATATTTATTTATCTTTTCTGCATTGCATTTTTAAAAAATAAAAAATAAAAAAATACAAAAAAAAAACTAAAAAACTCGAAAATGAAAACAAAAATTTTAAAAAGAAAAAAAAAATATTTATTGACCGTTTCTGACTCAAGTCTAATATGACAGTTGACTAGTTAGAAACTACTAGATCTTAAACTTAGTTAATTATGAACCCTAAAAATAACCCTCCTTGAAATATAACTATAGAAAATATACGCCCCAGCGGTTTGTTTTGAAACAAGCAAATTTTGAGTCTAGTTCTTAGGCGAAGTCAAAATGAGGGAAAATTATTGAAGCTCTATTCGAAGAATAATTCTGAAAAATAATTCTAAATCTTAAGTCCAAAATTTTTAAAGTATATACCCTACAAAATGCACATACACCACCTTGAAACTCGGAATAGTAGAGGATACCTAGAACTACTCTTGCCTGAAAGCCTAGTATGAAAGAAAAAACGGTATTTAAAGCTAAACACCAAAAGATCATGTTGAAAAATATATCCGGTCTTGACAAAGAAAAAAAAAAGAAAAGAAAAAGAAAAAGAAAAATAGAATAAAGTCAAGACCTGGAAACTGCTATTTACGCTTTAAAGTTCACACATTCAGTAATCGGCCGTTAGTGCCTCAAGAAGCATTAATAGTCGCATGAAAGATGTATGAGCAAAACCGTCCAGCATTAATAAAAAGAAGTAGTGCTAGGTATTAAGGCAAGGGTATTATAGCTTGAACTGAATTTCCAAGTGTAGGGATGACAATTACACATACGTAGGGGTATATAATCGAAGTTTGGAGGAAAGATAAGGAATGAAAGATAGGGTTTATTTCTTCAGTAGAGTGGATAAAAATTCCGGATTTGAGATTGCGTTTAAGAAGGAAAACTCGGGAGATGCTGAAAGCTTTATAAACTGGCTAGGCGTATAGGATCTTAAGTTAAATAAAAAGGAAGTGTGAAGAATACGGGTTAATGATTTCTAAGTTAATGATAATAGAGTTTTTTTGGTTAGAATGCTGAAATAGAGGATTAGAGTCGACGGCCAATTGATCGGATTTTGTGGGTGTAATCCGCTGAAAACCCTCAGGAGACAACACTCCTCCTACTAGGGACACCTAGAGGTTTAACGGCTTGTTGCACGTGCTCAGTGCAATCGTGTTCCCTGCGAAAGTGAGGTTAGGAATTTTTGTGAATAAAATGGCTTTGCTCGGGACGAGCAAAAGATAAGTTTAGGGGTATTTGTTCATCACAGAATTTTGTATATTTGTACCGTCCATTCTTGATCACATTGCATACAGGTAGGTGTTTTTTATCCGTATTTGCTGCATGTTTACAGATTACAGGTTTTCATTCCAAGAGAACACAAATCCGACAAAATCTCCACAGTTACGGCAAAATCCAGAACATCTGTCACAAACAGATAAAAGCCGGGTTCCAGTATCCGTCCCGTACCAGTTCAGAAGAGGGGATGAAAATAGTCGTCATTTGTGACTAAATTCAAGATTTGAAGTCAAAGGAGGTAAAAGTCAAAAGAAAAGAAATGAAGAAATCTTGGATTAGAAATCTGAAGATCCTCTGGAGAAATTGTTGCAGTGAAAAGTTTTCAAAAATCAGGAAAAAAGTGACCAAGACCACAGAAATCAACCCGACAGGGTTTGGCCACCAACAAGCCGCGGATCCGCGGCCAAACCCCCACTATGGCCGCGGATCCGCGGTCGACACGTGTCATTGCCTGGTGAAATTTTGGGGTTATTTCTATAAATGTGTGTAGGCTTGTGTTTTACTGCTAAACTCTCAGAATCAGGCCTATAAATAGCCCAGAGCAGAACCAAGAGTGTGTGCTTAATTATATGTGTAATTTTTGTATTAGATTTATTTAGTTCATAATAAAAGTCCATTTTCCTCCATCTTCCTCCATTAAAGCTTGTGAAAGGTTTTATTGAGTATGAAGCATGCAAGAAGTGCTCTTTTTCTATATGTGTAATTTGTAATTCGGTTTCTTATGTTGCTTGTAATTTTAATTGTTAAACGTAGTTGTTGTTATTTATTAAAATTGTCGTTTTAATTTTCTTCCATTTTCGGTTATCCTTACAACCATGATGCTTAGTGTGATCCTTGCCTAAGTGAGGTCCCGAACAGCTAGTTGTGATTTTCTACCTAAATTCTTATTACCCTCTTTCTTTATTTTATTTCATTTAACTTTTCTAATGGGTGAGTAATTTCTCACTTGTTAGGGTAGGAAACGGAAAGTTTGAAAGACGGAAACCTCCCTCACTTTTCTCTTTGACAACTATCTTGATTTGAACTCCCGTTAATTGATCCACAATTTTCTCCCTACGGCACCATATTCTTTATAATAGCGGTGATACCCTAGTGAGACCGGTTGTGGTTGAATCAACTTTAGGTTGCGGTTAAGAGCCAAGAACGGACGGACAAGGACCAAAAAGAGGAAACGAAGTGTTGGAAAGCCTAGCTTATACTCGCAAGTTTTCTCTTAGTCGTGCTAATCCCCGTTGTTGCCGATTACCGTAACATCGATATTAAGAAGTGGCAAAAGAATTAAGTGAGCGATCCTCCTGACTCAAACCAACCAAATCCTACCCTTAACAAGTTCTCTTATCATTCATTTTCAATTAGCTAAACTCAAACAAACCCAAACATATTTGGACTTAACTCGTCAAAACATTAAGAAAAAGACTCCCATCTCTCTGTGGATCGACCCGTACTCATCCGGCTAGCTGCAAAGCGAAACCGTCCTGATTGCGGTAATTAAACTTGAACACGCAGAAAGTCTGTCAATCAACGAGCTTGCGAACATGACATTCACGTTGATATTCTGTGTTTGTGCTGAGGTTGTGGTTGGATTGTCGTGGTGGATAGCTTACGGTATAATGATAGTAGTACAATCGAGATTCATTTGTACATTTTTTATTGCGGGACGAGCGTCCGACATGTGGACTGCCGTTACTGCCATATTGTATTTTATTTGATTGAGGCATGACCGGGTTGAGGTCGATATCACCTTTGTACATATATTTTCTTTTTCTGTACTAGGATTACCCCGTGGTGGAGTGCACGAATAGCCCGGTTCTAGAGGGCAACAAGCCCGCATGTTATGGCGTTGAGACAGAGGGGACTTCACTCTAGAATTGGCGGGCTATTCGCCGCACTCGTAGGGGGTATAGTATGACCCATGGAGGGGCGCTCAAGTTACTGGATCTCGTGAAGTGTTGGGTGGCCCACTTATTTTGTTGATTGGGGTAGCCTCACTTCTGGGATTAGCGGGTAACTTGCCGCGCTCGTAGGGGTCTAGGTTTTCATTGCACGGGCTATCCACACGATCGAGAATATCGGGTTTTATTTGCGGCTCAAATGAAACCCGAGGCTCCAAGATTATCCACCATTCTTTGTTGCTTGCTGAGATTCTGTGATATTGCTTATATCATTCCTGGGAAGAATGTTATATATATTTATATATATACTAGTAGATGTTGTATATGTTTTACACCCGCGCTAGTCCAGCCCCCGCTCTGCCGTTAGTTAAGTAACCTAACGGTGCATGACGGGGTCCCGTGGCGAATGCGGATGGCATATACATACATTGTATTTTTGTTCTTTTCTGGTGTGATAGAATTATTTGATGGAACCGCATTAATTTTGATTAATGCAAGAAAAGAAACCTAAAAGATGTTGTTGAAACAAATTTCGAAAAACTATAGTTATATTCTTTCGCTTTGCATAGTGGTATTCGGTCATGAATATCCAACACCTCATTCCACGAGGTAAGAGCCGAGATCCCTTCGCGGAGAGTGACCTCTTGAGAAAAAGTTTATACTGTAGATTACTCAGTTTTCTTCAAAACCACAAGTTTTCAAAAGCGGAGCCTAAACCACTCCTTTTCAAAACTGCTCGGGTTCCATCAACAATATCAAGTTCATTACGTTAATGGTTTTTCGCTAAAAAATAGCCGTAGCCCTCCGTCATTTCCTATGAGTAGTACTTAGTATTCGTGCTGCGTTTGTTGACTCCGTCAAGGCATGATGTACGGTAGATAAGTAGTGCTCATTTGTAGCATTAGTTGCGATTGGTTAGGACAGTCGTATAACCTTGTTGACTCTGTCAAGGGTTATGCGGGTAGGTTCAATGCAATCAAGATAATGACGGGTTGAACTTGACTATGACTCTTTGATTTGTTGACTACGTCAAGGTCACTAGGGTCCTAGGGGCAAAAACCACATCGGGAGTTTCAAATATACAGGAAATTTTCTAGTGTTGCATACATTCTAGAGTGTGGTAACTAGAGTGGCTTCCATCTAGGTTATCACGCAATGATAGTTGGATCCCGATCCCACTGATGAGTAAGATTACTCTTAGTAGATTATTTCACTTGACAATCAATGCTAGAAACCAAGTAGGTGTCTAGAACGGTGTTAGCGGGGCTACGCCTCCAGGAAAAAAAGGTTATATAATTAAAAAAAACTTTGCGACAGCATTGGAAAACCTTCCTCAAAGTACCAACACTAGCCTGGCCGAAAGGTTAAGCAAGTATTGTAACATGCGATTAATCCTGACTAGTTCTTCTTTTAAAGGTTTGATGAAGAATTCGAGGAAATAATGGGAGCCATCCTGATTAGATAAACTAATAACCAATCTAATCCTGCAAGAGCGCACGCTAAGTGTTTCTTTTCTCTCCTTCCAGGATGCAACCATTTCACGCTCTAATCAAGATAATAAAATGTATCGCTTGACCAATCCGAATTCTTATTCGAGGCTGGGGAACGTCGGTTCGGCTCTGACTTATGACAGCTGTCAAGAATATGAGCATGGGAAAAAGGATTGCATGAATTCCTTGATGACCCCAGCAAAGAAGAAGCACACTATTGTGTCTTCTTCAGGTGTTTTTGTTATTGAGAACTGTTTTTTGGTCAGTCCTACCTCCTGGGTACTAGATACCGAATCAGGATCTCATTTCTGTAATTTATTACAAGGACTGAGAAAAAGTAGGATAGTTGGACTTGGTGATATGTCTCTCAGAGTAGGGGACGGAGCATAAGTTGATACTGCAGCCATCGGTGAATATCACCTAGTGTTTCCAAAAGGCAATACTATAATTTTGAACAATTGCTATTATGTACCTTCCATGGTTTGCAACATTATATCAGTTTCTTTACTTGATAAAGATGGATATAAGTTTGTTCTTGATAGAAATATCATGAACATTTATCTTAATCAGGTATTGGTTGCAGAAAGTACACTGTGTAATGATATCTATGTTCTAAATCAAAACACAGTTTTCAATATACAAGACACACGCAAAAGGAAGAGCCCAGAAATGAAAGAATCTTACTTGTGGTATTGTAGATATGGTCATATCGGAGAGAAAAGAATGAGTAAATTACATAAGGATGGATATTTGAACATGTTCGAATTTTCATCTTACGAAACTTGTCAGTCCTGTCTCAAAGGAAAAATGACCAAATCTCCGTTCACCGGATACGGAGAAAGAGCAGCAGAGCTCTTGGGACTCATACACGGTGATGTATGTGGTCCGATGTCTATACATACAAGGGGAGGGTTCTCGTACTTCATCATATTCACTAACGATCTCTCTAGGCTCGGATATGTGTATCTGATGAAATACAAATCTGAAGTTTTTGAGAAATTCAAAGAATACAAAAACGAAGTAGAGAACCAGACTGGTAAAAGTATCAAGATCCTCCGATCTGATAGAGGAGGGGAGTACTTAAGCATGGAATTTCGGGACTTTCTAAAAGAGAATGGTATTCTCTTTCAACTTACTCCTCCGTATACACCACAACACAACGGTATATCGGAGTGGAGGAATCGTACCCAATTGAATATGGTTCGTTCCATGATGAGTAGTGCTGAGTTGCCTCTTTCATTCTGGGGATATACGCTTCAAACAGCAGCATACATACTAAATCATATTTCATCCAAATCTGTGCTTAAGACTCCATATGAAATATGGAGTGGACGGAATCATATCTTAAGCGATTTAAGATATGGAGTTGTCCGGCCTATGTGAAAACACAGAAACCGGACAAACTTGAGGCACGATCAGTTCTATGTAAATTTGTGGGATATCCTAAGGATTCACTCGGATATCTGTTCTACCATACTGAGGAACAGAAGGTGTTTGTATCTCACCACGTCACCTTTTTAGAAAGGGAACTTCTTACAAAAGAAGTTAGTGGGAGTACGGTAGAATTGGAAAAAAATTCTGAACCACAAAATGTAACTGAAGACTTGGTGGAACAGCTAGATTCAGTAGTCCCAAAAGAACCTCAACCACTCCACAGATCTGGTAGGATTTCTCATCCGCCCGAGAGATACTATGGTTTTCTCATAGACGGGGATCGAGAGGATTGCATCTTGGAAGAAGATGGTCCTACTAGTTTCAGGAAGGTCATTATTAGTAGGGACTCTGATAAGTGGCTGGATACTATGCAATCCGAAATAGAGTCCATGTACACCAATAAAGTGTGGACCTTGGATATTGCTCCACCTAGGGTAAAACCTGTTGGATGCAAATGGATCTACAAAAGGAAATTTGGTGTAGATGGGCAGGTGGAAACCTATAAGGCTAGACTCGTTACGAAAGGTTTTCGTCAAAGATCATGAGTGGACTATGATGAATCTTTTTCTCCAGTGGCTATGCTCAAATCCATTCGGATACTACTTGCCATTACTGCCTTCCATGACAATGAAATCTGGCAGATGGACGTAAAAACGGCTTTTCTAAACGGAAGTTTAGAAGAGTGCGTTTATATGGATCATCCAGAAGGTTTTGTAGACAGTGGGAGCAGCGGGAAGGTGTGCAAGTTGCTTAAATCCATTTATGGATTAAAGCAGGCATCACGGAGCTGGAACATTTGTTTTGATGAAACAGTCAAGGACTTTGACTTCATCAAGAATGAGAATGAGCCATGTATATATAAGAAGATTGTAGGACGAACTGTCGTATTCCTAGTCTTGTACGTGAACGACATTCTTTTGATAGGAAACAATATTCCTATGCTACAATCGGTCAAGTTGTTCTTGTCACAAAGGTTCTCCATGAAGGACTGTAGGGTTCCTAGGCACCCTAGTGAGGTCTCACAAGTCATCATCCATGAAAATTTCTAAAAATACGGTGCCGAGAAACCCTGGAACGGATCGTTGACTAGATATATATAGGCGATAAAGCAAACTAGTTAACACTTAACTACTAGAATACGGAAATACAACCTTTGTAGATCCGGTCCACCACCTCCATAGCTCCTCGATGATCTCCCTCCGCTGTCCAAATCGAACCCTTGACTCTAGCATTGGCATCATCGAAGAATGGGCGGGCTTGATCGTCGGTTCGATGCCGAAGATGATCTACGTCGAGGCATCACAAGAACAAGCTCCAACTTCACCAAGCCTTGAAAACTTGTGAAGGAAACACCCTATACAACTTGGCAAGAGGTAGAGGATGAAGAAATAGGAAGTGGGTAGACTTTAGAATTGGATTTCTCACTTGATTTCACTAGTTGCCATTGATGGTCACTAGCTTTCTTCATGGAAGAAGAAGATGAAGAAGAAGAAGAAGATATGATAAGTATTAAAGAAAAATGAAAAAGAATTCATTCTTATCATCTTCTAACCTTAGTTAAGTGTAGAGAATGAATTAGAGTTAGTTTAAATGGTTAGGGTTAAATATAAGACAAGAATGGAGACAAAGTCAAAACTTCAAGAATGTTCAACTAAAAACAAAACAAGTAACCATTCATTTATCCTTTTCATTTTCCAAAATGAATAAATGAATAAGATAAATGAATAAGTAATTAAGTAAACAAAACCCTAATCATTAACTTAACCATGGTTTAATTCTTTACACTTAACCAAATAAGCATGTATCATCAAACATGATACAATCATGTGCACAAAAGTATATCACATATACAACTTGCACAATTCAAGTGAGAAAATCCATTTAAAGTGAACCAATACTAGTTAATGCAAAGTAATATATCAAATACATAATTATACATTAAATCATTAAATCAACACTTGATTTAACGATCCGGTCATATCGTATATAACCGACTAGTATCCAATGTATCGGCTTATCGAATAAATCCTTGATTCGATAACTAGGTTATATCGCATATAACAAATCGGCACATTCATCGCGAGAATGAAATACGGTATCACATACACGCATTATTCTTGGTCCCGCACATATCTCATATGCGCTCCTATTTCGTTTCGCTTGAGCCCGGAAAGCTCTGTGTAGGACTCTAAAGACTCGTCAATACACCGGCAGCGGATGATGATCATATCAAGCACCCATAAGCCGCAAGCGGTCTGCTAAACGTAATGGCCACCCGGGTATTGAGCAATCATAAGATCGACGAGCAAGCCCGCTCACACTCCTGTGAATCCAACCAGTAACACTTACCGTACAGTCCGGTCTGTTCGTCTGATATGTCGCATATCTCGCCTACGGGTGGTAAACGTCAGACCCCAGTAGCTTGATAAATCATGCCGACGTGAGGTCCATAACATTCGTGAAACTACTGATAACTCTTACCAGTATATCACAGCAACCCTGGCCAGGGATTTCCTGTTATGGCCAGTCGAGCATAGCACAACATCAACCCCCAATACCGGGAGAGACGAATCCCCTCCTATCGCTCATTGCCTCCATGTGAATCGGGACTGTACCCAAAAACCACCTGTTTGCACAACTCAGTAGAGCCATGGTAGGGTGGAAATCAAAGCACAGTAGGAGACACACAAAACACTATGACGATCTCGGGTCTACAGACTAAGCTGCACCAGTGTCACCAGAGAACTGCCATCTGACGTGAGGTATAATACCATCTGGGAGTTCTCGGCGAGTCCGTTCAGTGTACCCTGTCTCCACTGAGCACCCGCATACCATCTCTGATGTCAAACACCAATGGATATGGGATCATCCATCGCCCATCGCATGGGTCGAGAAGATATACGCTAGTCTACTCTGGAATATCGATGCCCCGTCTCGATATTCCCTCGACTAGGAACATTTCAAGGATGTACTCATGGACTATCCAGGCCCCCACTAGTATGATCTGCATCACAGTCCTGGAAGTCGAGTACACATCCTAAGGGCTTTATCAACATATAACAGAGAGACGGAAAGTATACACGTTAAGATAAAGAGCAACCAGATAGCGTACTATCATGTCGAGCAAGAAAGTCCTTCCTATATATGTCCCAGCATCCACTACAATATACATCCAATGTACAGTAATGGCCTCTAGGGCATACATATAACTAACAATCTCCCACTTTCACTAGGGCCATCTGTAGCAGTGGTTGCAGTATCACATACTCAACCATCCCTTAAAAGTCTCTCTTTGGGAAAAGGCCTTCGTGAGTGGATCCGCCGTGTTGTCCTCTGAGTCTACTCTCCTAACCTCGATCAACCTGGAGATCAACTATCTCCATGATCAGGTGATGCTGCCTCAGAATTTGTCTGGGTCACTGATGGGACCAGGGTTCCAGGGCCGAAGCCACACTTCCATTGTCATACAATGGCAGGAACCTAGTTCATCTTATGAACCAATATACACCCAAACTGCCTCTTTGGTAGTATCTTTAATAGCGATGTTACCAGCCTTTATCGTCTAGTTTGTCACGGTATCTAGCTTGGAAATCTTCCAACATACCGTCCCTTTACTGAGCGTAAAGACAATGCCTGCGACTGACATTCAGTCGTCCTTATCACTCTGGAACACTTCCAGTGATTCTCCCCAGGATCAATTGATACCATCTCACTATATCTAGTGAGAATCCTAACATCCATTTAGATCTATCTCATAGACCCGAATTCCAGGATTTAGGAGGTATCATCTTTATCCTATTGGAGAATCCTTATGATAAGAGGAGATCGACCGATCGTAGTATAGGAAACTCTTTTCCTATCAAGAGTATGTTGTCCACGTACAATACGAGGATGACCACCTTACTCTCTACTACCGTTTTGTATATACAAGGTTCATCTACTATTTTGATGAAGTCAAATACTTTGACTACCACATCAAAACAGATGTTCCAACTCCGCGATGCCTGCTTTATTCTGTAAAGCAACTTGCACATGTTTCCGCTGCTCCCACTGTTTATGAAGCCCTCTGGCTGTGTTCTTATTGATGTTCTCTTCTAAATCGCTATTTAGAAAAGTAGTCATGGCACCCAACCACCAGATATCGTAGTCATGGTATGTAGCAATGGTAAGTAGGATCTGGATGGACTTAAGCATAGTCCCTGGAAGAGGTTTCATCATTATCCATGCCTGGTCAATGACGAAAAACTTTAACAAGTCTAGCTTTGAAAGTCTCAACTTTTCCATCTACACCAAGTAATCTTCTCACGATATACTTTCTCCTGATGGGGATTTAACCCTTCAGATATAGCAACCAAAGTCCATACTTTGTTGGTGTATATGGATTCCATCTTAGATCGCTAAGCATCCAGCCATTCTTACAGAGTCCCTACTCTAGATGGCCTGCTCGAATCTAGTTGGGTCATCATCTCATGATGGATTCCTTGCTCCCACTGTCATCGAGAAACCGAGGTATCTCTCAAGCGGATGAGGAACCCTACTAGATCGGCGGAGAGGCTGAGGTTCGTCGGAAACTATAGAATCCTTTGGTTCTGTCAAATCATCAACTGCAGTTTTGTATAGCTGGAACCTTTCCAGTTCAACAGAACTGATCCTGCCTCGATCTTGTCCGGATTTTGCTTTAAACATAGGCCGGACAACCCCAAATCTTAACTCGCTTAAGAGATGGGTTCTTCCCATACCATATCTCATATGGAGTGGTAGGCACTGATTTGATTCAAACCTAATTCAATAGGTATGCAGCTTCTCAAGTGCATAACCCCAAAAGGAAATAGGTGTTGGAGATAGTGCCCTCAAAGTCAATTATTGGATCGCAGGTACGTGATTGCAATGATTGAGGTAGGACCTATACCGATATGACAGTCTTGCTCAAGATGATAGTATGCTATCTGGTTTGACTTTATCATCGTATATATGCTTTAGTTCACTATTGCATGATGATGGAGCCCATAGGATTCTTGCTTGACTACCAGCAGTATGATGGCGATCATATACGTGGGAGCTGGGGTCTGTAAGCATATCCTTAAAGTGTCCCTAGTCGTGGGAGTTTTCGAGACAGGGCATCGATACTCCAGAGTAGACTAGTGTATACAGTCGAGACCCCGACGAGGGGCGGTGGCCGGTCTCACAAGCCACTGGTGTCAGTTTGATCACCTAAGATGTATACAGGTGCTCATTGGGTTATGAGTACACCGGACAGGACTCGCCGGGAATCTGCTAGTTGGTATTATACATATCGTCAGATAGCAATTCCCTGGTGACATGTGTACAGGTTAGTTCATCGACCTGAGGTCGTCATTTGTCTCGTGTGAGTTCCCACTGTGCTTTGATTTCTACCCTACCACGGCTCAAAGGAGTCGTGCAAACAGGTCTTTTTTGGGTACAGTCCCGAGCCACATTGGAGGCAAGTGAGCGGATCGTCGGGGATTCGTCTCTCCCGGTATTGGGGGTTGATGTCGCGCGGTGCACGGGTGGCCATCACTAGGAATCCTCGGCCGAGGTAGTGGAGAATTACTGATTTGGATCAGTAGTTTCTCAGGTGGTGATGGGCTTCATGCCGACACGATTTATCGCGTTTTTAGGGGTCTGACTTTATCCACCCCCCTAGACTCGATATGCGATATTCTTTAGACGAATGGACCGGACTGTATATACATTGTCACTGTCAGGCTCAGTAGGGTTTATAGATGAGTTCGCTCGTCAGCTTCCCTTCCAATCAATACATAGGCAAAACATTACGTGCAGCTTGTACCTCTGACGTGCTAGTGGTTATACCCAGTGCCAGTGTGTTGATGAGTCATTAGAGTCCCCCACAGACACTTTCCCAAGTTCGGGCGAAACGTTGTAGAGGCCATATGGGTTTATGGCAAGGTTCGGAAAATGCACGTGCGTTTTCGCACGTGTCGTTTTTCGGGCAGATAATACTGGTAGGCTTTGGTTTAAGCCGGAACCCGGTATTATACTGTGTAGATATAATATCTTTGTCTCAGTTGCATTTGTATTCGGTCGTAATACAAATGCGGGTATGTTTATACCGATACAGAGTTATCCTGAAATTCATTTCGGGATGATTTTTGGAAGTTGCCAGTTTCCAGTTTTCTATCAGCCGTATTTTGACATTCGTTAAATACGGATTTTTCATTTTGTCTTCAGAGTGAGTCATGCTTCTAGAAGGTTCTAGAAGTGGTGATTAAGCATATGACTCATTTGTGTCATTAATGGTTCATTAATGAGTTGATGACAAGGCTTCATGATTCATGCTTTTACACTTAATGCATTTTGATGATTCATTCATGCTTTAATTGTGATGATAAGTATGAAGGGTTGTGGTCACCACTTACTACTCCTACACTCACCTCCCTCTTCTACTATTAGTGGCCGGCCCCTCTTTGTGTGGGTGTGTGATTTTTGAATCAATTCAAATTGGCAAAAAGATTATGATACAAGTGTATGGAAATTTCCTAGTTCAATTTCCATTCATCCGATTTCAAATGGCAACCTCTATAACCGTTCGTCCGTGACCTTGGACGTAACGAGACAAAGTATTCTACTCATTCTCTACTTCATCTTGGTCGTCTCTTTTAGCAAACTTGACGATCGAGTTGCCTCGGTTCAGAGGCGGGAGCCCGTTTAAAGATCCGTCGACGTGGTGCCACCCAGACGACAAGATTGGATATCAAGAAGATCGGAGTAGCCGCAACAAGCGTGGGATGATGGTTGAAGACCGAAGGACTCGGATCATTCGGTATAACGTTTCTACCCATTTGTAGTTTGTTAGTTTAGCTTTAATGGCAGATCCGGGTTACGGTACACGATAGCGCCAGTTTTGTAAAAAGTTTTTGTTCCGCATTTGGCGTCTGTTAGACTGCCGGGGCGCTACCGTGGACTTACAGTGGTATCAGAGCCTCACCATTAAGCTATACTAACTTGTGCTAACGCGTTTAAAACATCGATCGAACCGGAAATCGAAAATTGCAAAATTCCAAGCTCACAGTTTCTGTCGATTTTAAATGGTCTCATAAAATTTTTCTGCATGTCTTAAAAATCTGTGCAGGCTTTTCTAAGAACCACGACAAAATGTGGGCACGTGAATCCACCAAACTGCCGCGGAAACGCGGCCAAACCCATGGTTTGGCCGCGCATCCGCGGCCACTTGGTGAGCTCATGCTCCTAAATTTGTACAGTGTGTTCTCTGTTGGATTTTGGGATTTTTGGTATGTATCTTTTGGGCCCAGGTTTTGTTACTGTTCACCAGTAAGTCGTGGGGCCCACTTCTTGATATTTGGTCGATCGAAATTTAAACACGTTAGTTTACAGTGCTTACATTATATCTCCGACCGGGAATGTCATTTGATCGGTAAACCGCGTCTGATTGCTATAGTTCTTTTAGACGGATTTGCGAACGTGACATTCGCGTTGATGTTCTGTGTTGTGCTGTGATCTTGCGGATATGTCGTGGTGGATAGCAGGGTGCAATGATAGTGCAGTTTGGATTTATTTGTACATTTGATATTGCGGGGCGAGCGTCCGACATGTGGACTGCCGTCACTGCCTGTTTGTATAATATTCTTTTGGGGCACGACCGGGTCGATGTCGATGTACCCGTTGTACATATTTTATTTTCTGTACTAGGTTTATCCCGCGAAGGAGTGCACGGATAGCCGGGTTCTGGAGGGCAACGGGTCCGTATCTCATGGCATTGAGAGGAAAAGGGACCTCACTCTAGAATTGGCAGACTATTCGCCGCACTCGTAAGGGGTACAGGTTGACCCAAGGAGGGGTGCTCAATTTACCGGATTCCGTGAAGTGCCGGGTGTTCCATTCACTATGCTGTGGGGACCACCTCGCTTCAGGTTTTGGCGGGTAACTTGCCGCACCCGTAGGGGTCTAGGTTTCATTGCACAGGCTATCCACACGACCAGGGGAACGTCAGGTTTCAGCAGCGGCTCTGTGAAACCCGGGGATCCCAGTTTATCTGTATTGTTCTGTGATGCTTATTACTTATTCTGTAATGTTGCATATTATCACGCCTGGAGCGATTATTGTATATTGGTATATATACTATTAGATGTTGTATATGTTTTACACCCGCGCTAGTCCAGTCCCCGCTCTGTCGTTAGTTAAGTAACCTAACGGGTAATGACGGGACCCAGTGGCGAATGCGGATGGCATATACGTACATTTTTATTTTCGTTCTTTTCTGGTGTGATTGATTGATGGGACTGTGTTGATTCTTATCAATGCAAGATAAAACAAACCTATATTTGATGTTGTTGGAACAAATTTTAAAAGATGTTATTACAAAGATATTTCCTTTTGTTTTGCATAGTGATATTCAGTTGGAACATCCCGCACCTCACTCCACGAGGCAAGGGCCGAGATCCCTTCACCGGGAGTGACCCCTTGGGCAGAAGTTTACGTCAGGGTAGTAACTTTAATATAGTCGATTACAAGTTGCTTTGCATCGCGGTATTCAGTTGGAATATCCTGCACCTCATTCCACGAGGAAAGAGCCGAGATCCCTTTACCGGGAGTGACCTCTTTAGCAAAGGTTTTTCGCCACTATATTTTTATAAAAAGCTATCAGGTTCCTTCAACGAGATCAAGTTCATTACGTTAAAGGTTTTTTCGCCAAAGACCAGCCGTAACCCTCCGTCATTTCTTTTGGGTATTCAGTAGTATTCAAGCTATGTATTTTGACCTTCGCCAAGGCATAGTGTTTGGTAGCTGCTGGGTATTCATTTGTTGCATAGATAGATGAGTTGGTTTGGGACAGCCGTTCTGCCATTTTGACCTTCGCCAAGGGCATGTGCGAGTGGGTTCAAATTGACCTGGACAATGACGGGTAGAACTTGGCATGTGACTTATGACATTTTGACCTTCGCCAAGGTTATAAGAGCATGGGGCAAAAATATACATCGGGAGTTTCAAACATACAGGAAACTTGCCAGATATGCGCATACCTTCTGGAGTGTGATAACTTGAGTGGCTTCCATCAAGTTATCATGCGATGATAGTTGGATCCCGATTCTCACTGATGAGTTAGTTTACTCTTCGGGTGATCCCGACTAATTCTTCTTTCTGGTTTGGAGGAGAATTTGAGATAATAGTGGGAAGTTTCCTGATTAGATAAAGTGATAACCAGTCTGATCTAGGTTAGAGTGCACGCAGAGTGTTTCTTTTCTCTCTCTCTCTTTGGCAGCGACTTTTGACCGACCCTACACTATGACTCAGTGACCAAATTGACCGAACCTTCTTAAAATACTGACTTTTGGAGTGTCTAAAGTTGCATAAGTCATTTCTGCTCCTTCTTTTACCCTTTGTATTTCTCAGAACACCCCGTATTACTATGGACATCCACTTCCATTGGATAGATCCATCGTATGGTTATATACGAACTCGAAGGGACTTCTTCGAGGATGGATCCAGGTTCAGGAGAAATTGAATTGGTTTATTCAGTTGTCTTTTATCATCACCTTCTCTCAAGTTGCGAGTACTCCTAGGATTAGGAGGGTACACCTATTATGCTTACTGGATAGTCTTCTTCCAAACCATAGGCTGGTGCCGAACGGTAGGGAATGAAGAAAACCATTTAGCCCAACGAAGGTGTACAGAAGGTAACGACTAAAGACAAATAAAGGGATTTGGAGAGATGGCAAAGAAATATACGGTTATAGTCATGAATTGGATTATGGAAGAGGCATTACTAGGAATACCAGGATACCCCTAAGAAACATTTTAATGTTTCAGTTTCACTACGCATTGTTAAAGAAAAACTGATTTCCCGATTAAATAATTACTCCAGGGTATGTATTTACCAGGTTTCATTCTCATATCTGTATAGTTTTACAGATGATGAGTGGGAGTAAGTTATTGGGAATTAGGTGATCATCCTCATTATATCGGAATTCGTTGTAATTGGTGATATTTGAGGAAATCGCCTGGGTACAGTTTTTAACCTACGATGCATAGGTTTTGAGTTATTCAACTCAGGGGACTTATACTGAGTACTGTATGTTGTCCAGTGTCCGTCGGGACAAAGGGGTAGGTCCTCGTTCTATGTTCTGCTTACTTATAACTTCTCTAGTTTTTAGACAAGTGTTTCGTAGAAATACAATGTCTATGTTTTGAGAAGTTGTGGGTATAAGAATAAAGTAGGGAACCAGGTATCGCAAGTATCAGGAATCTTCAAAGAGATCGAAGATATAGATACTTGTGATTGGTATTCAGTTAAAAGTAATGGTTTTGAGAAACTTGTTTCTCTTTCAGGTTACTCATAATTGGATGGATTCCTAAGTTGAGTAATGCTGATTAGCCTTTTTCCATTAAGTTGTTATGCACTGGAGACAGCTGCATGATTTGAATCTGGTTCAAATTAAATTAGTGCCTCTGTTTCTATATTGGATATAGAATGGTTTATATCTTAACGATGTTAAGGTACGGGGAGTTGTCCAGCTTATGCTTAAAACCAGACACTGGATAACTCAAGGCACGTTTCTGTAATGGCTGTTTGTGGGTTGACCCTGGCTTTGACGAGGGTTGACTTTTCTACCATCTGGAAGATCAATAGTGATATTGTTCTTGACTCGCCACAGTTTTATTAAAATGGATTTTTTCAGAAAACAGTAGTGGGAGTATGGTAGAACTGGAAGTGATTCCAGAACCGCAAACGATTACAGAAAATTTAATAGGACCTATATATTCAATCAGGTTTGACATTCCATTAGCCACTTCGCAGATATGGTGGGTAACCTTAGACACCCGAGAGGTACTCCGGTAGCCTCAAGGACGGTGACAGGGAGGTTCTTGTTTACCCAGACTTGACACTACTGTTGTTCCAGACTATGAGACCCGGCAAGAGTATAAGTATAACGTCGTTCTAAACTAGCTTTAGAAGTGTACGTAGATATTATTCTGCCAGAGGGTTGTCGTAGTCAGTGGGAGCAGTGGAAGAATAGTGGGCAAGTAGCTTATGTCTATTTATAGACTTAAGCAAATATAGCGGAGATAAGATCATCTAATTTTGATGTTACAGTCATAGGTTTGACTTCATCAGAATAGGGGATGAATCTGTTGAGAAGGTAGTAGGGTGTGATGTCCTGGTATTTGGATGACATACACAGAGTAGGAAGTAAAATTCCTATACTACGATCGGTTGTACTTTGGTCGTCACACAGTTGTTTCTCCACACTGGATATAGATTTGGGTAGTTTCCCAATATGGGTACTTTGACAATATTCTAATAGTATTTTAGAATAGATGACTCCTGGCATGGTGGTGTACCTGCAGGTGATGGAGTCACCCTCTCTAAAGGTGTCTTATAGACTAAAGCAGAGAGGGCTGTGCATGGTTGGCAGATCATTTGCTTAGGCAATTGAGTCAATCATGAGATGTCAAGTACCACACCAGATATTGTTTTTTGCACTAGATGCGATAAGTTTATATTAATCCAATCCTGGAGAAACATAAGAAAGCAGTTTTAGAACATAAGTGTTTGTTCTACGTTTTTGATGACGGCAGCCTCCTTCGGGAGACGGTTATCATTACAGGCTTCCAAGGTGACATGGATGACAGAGTGATTGTCAGAGTTATAGTTTTCCCTCTGACGAGGGACAGTATTTTGGACAGGTGGTCCAAGAGGATACTGTGGGAGGCATGGTGCTGGATACTGATTAGGTTCAGTTATCGATACAGTCTAAGAAGTTTGGATTTGGAGTTCATTTATGAACTAGGTCCCATAAGATATCCAGACATATTCTAAGACCGGTATTACTCGATTCGGGAGATGGCTTTCTCCGCGAACTTGAGATTTAGAGAGACATAGAAAGAAACATCAGGGCGGATCCACTCACTGAGGCTATTTCTCGAACACAAGAGTTTTACAAACTAGCTTTGTGAAACTGATTAGTAGAGGAGTTGGGTGTTCGATATCACACGGGCTGTGAGTATGCGACATCGCAATAATTAGCCTTGAGTGCAAGTGGGAGATTGTTGGAGATAGTGCCCTCAAAGTCAATTATTGGATCGCAGGTACGTGATTGCAATGATTGAGGTAGGACCTATACCGATATGACAGTCTTGCTCAAGATGATAGTATGCTATCTGGTTTGACTTTATCATCGTATATATGCTTTAGTTCACTATTGCATGATGATGGAGCCCATAGGATTCTTGCTTGACTACCAGCAGTATGATGGCGATCATATACGTGGGAGCTGGGGTCTGTAAGCATATCCTTAAAGTGTCCCTAGTCGTGGGAGTTTTCGAGACAGGGCATCGATACTCCAGAGTAGACTAGTGTATACAGTCGAGACCCCGACGAGGGGCGGTGGCCTGTCTCACAAGCCACTGGTGTCAGTTTGATCACCTAAGATGTATACAGGTGCTCATTGGGTTATGAGTACACCGGACAGGACTCGCCGGGAATCTGCTAGTTGGTATTATACATATCGTCAGATAGCAATTCCCTGGTGACATGTGTACAGGTTAGTTCATCGACCTGAGGTCGTCATTTGTCTCGTGTGAGTTCCCACTGTGCTTTGATTTCTACCCTACCACGGCTCAAAGGAGTCGTGCAAACAGGTCTTTTTTGGGTACAGTCCCGAGCCACATTGGAGGCAAGTGAGCGGATCGTCGGGGATTCGTCTCTCCCGGTATTGGGGGTTGATGTCGCGCGGTGCACGGGTGGCCATCACTAGGAATCCTCGGCCGAGGTAGTGGAGAATTACTGATTTGGATCAGTAGTTTCTCAGGTGGTGATGGGCTTCATGCCGACACGATTTATCGCGTTTTTAGGGGTCTGACTTTATCCACCCCCCTAGACTCGATATGCGATATTCTTTAGACGAATGGACCGGACTGTATATACATTGTCACTGTCAGGCTCAGTAGGGTTTATAGATGAGTTCGCTCGTCAGCTTCCCTTCCAATCAATACATAGGCAAAACGTTACGTGCAGCTTGTACCTCTGACGTGCTAGTGGTTATACCCAGTGCCAGTGTGTTGATGAGTCATTAGAGTCCCCCACAGACACTTTCCCAAGTTCGGGCGAAACGTTGTAGAGGCCATATGGGTTTATGGCAAGGTTCGGAAAATGCACGTGCGTTTTCGCACGTGTCGTTTTTCGGGCAGATAATACTGGTAGGCTTTGGTTTAAGCCGGAACCCGGTATTATACTGTGTAGATATAATATCTTTGTCTCAGTTGCATTTGTATTCGGTCGTAATACAAATGCGGGTATGTTTATACCGATACAGAGTTATCCTGAAATTCGTTTCGGGATGATTTTTGGAAGTTGCCAGTTTCCAGTTTTCTATCAGCCGTATTTTGACATTCGTTAAATACGGATTTTTCATTTTGTCTTCAGAGTGAGTCATGCTTCTAGAAGGTTCTAGAAGTGGTGATTAAGCATATGACTCATTTGTGTCATTAATGGTTCATTAATGAGTTGATGACAAGGCTTCATGATTCATGCTTTTACACTTAATGCATTTTGATGATTCATTCATGCTTTAATTGTGATGATAAGTATGAAGGGTTGTGGTCACCACTTACTACTCCTACACTCACCTCCCTCTTCTACTATTAGTGGCCGGCCCCTCTTTGTGTGGGTGTGTGATTTTTGAATCAATTCAAATTGGCAAAAAGATTATGATACAAGTGTATGGAAATTTCCTAGTTCAATTTCCATTCATCCGATTTCAAATGGCAACCTCTATAACCGTTCGTCCGTGACCTTGGACGTAACGAGACAAAGTATTCTACTCATTCTATACTTCATCTTGGTCGTCTCTTTTAGCAAACTTGACGATCGAGTTGCCTCGGTTCAGAGACGGGAGCCCGTTTAAAGATCCGTCGACGTGGTGCCACCCAGACGACAAGATTGGATATCGAGAAGATCGGAGTAGCCGCAACAAGCGTGGGATGATGGTTGAAGACCGAAGGACTCGGATCATTCGGTATAACGTTTCTACCCATTTGTAGTTTGTTAGTTTAGCTTTAATGGCAGATCCGGGTTACGGTACACGATAGCGCCAGTTTTGTAAAAAGTTTTTGTTCCGCATTTGGCGTCTGTTAGACTGCCGGGGCGCTACCGTGGACTTACAGTAGGTAACTCAGTAATACTCATCATAGAGCACACCATATCTAATATTGTGCAATTGCTCTGCCCTGATACACCGTTGTGCTGTGGTGTATTCAGAGGAGTAATGCTGAGAGAGAATCTCATTCTCCTTTAGAATAATCCAGGAATTCCATGCACAAGTATTCTCCTCCTTGATCTCATCAAAGGACATAATACTTATACCCGTATTTTGGTTCTCTACTTCCAACTTATATTCTGTGAATTCCTCAAAAGCTTCGGACTTATGTTTCAACAGGAACATATGACTGAATCTTGAGAGATTATCAGAGAATATAATGAAGTATAAAGAACCAGTCCTGGCATGTGTAGACAAGAGACCTTACATACATCATAATGTATCAGTCCCAAGAGTTTACTAACTCTTTCTCTGTTTCCAGTAAACGGAGCTATGGTCATCTAATCTTTGTGACATGACTGGTAAGTTTCATAAGATGTAAATTCAAACTGATTTAAATATGCATCTAAAATGTAACTTCAGCCAGTCGGGTGGCATTGATGTGACCTAGTCTACAATGCCTCAAGAAGGATTCGTTCATCTCTGAACTCTTCCTCTTGTGTGTGTTCTGTATACTAGGAACTGTAGTTTGATTTAGAACGTCAATGCTTTTAGATAACGTGCCTGAACCGATCAACTTTTGATATAGGAAATGTTCAAAACATTATCCAACAATACAAAATTATATCCTTCTTTACTAATAAAGAGACTGATATGATTTTGTATATCAGGTTCGGTATCTAATAGCATTTGTTCAGAATCAATATACTGGTAATACAGGGTGACAGTGACCAACAGACTTGGCTGCAACACTTGCCCCGGTTTCTATCTCATGAAACTTATCACCCGTTCTCAGTTTTTCTACCTTTTTGTAGCCCTATGTAACAGCTTACATATCTGGGATCCTGATCCGGTATCATATACCCAAGATACAGAGGATACTGAGAAACAGTTCTGTTTAACGAACACACCCGAAGAAGATGCATCATATGCACTTTCTTCATTTGGGCGGCATAGGAATTCTGGTATTCCCCTATTTCCTGCTCTGTCTTATAACAATTATAAGTTGGAGCGGGACCAATGTTCCCCAGCTCAGTATAACAAGCGGGTTCGGTCAATACATCCATATTATTATCTTGATTAAGGCGTGATATGGTCGCTACCTGGAGAGAGAGAGAAGAAAACACTCAGCGTGCGCTCTTGCAAGATCAGATTGGTTATATATTTTATCTAATCAGGATGGCTCCCACTGTTTTTATCAAATCTTCCTTCAAACCTTAAAAGGAAAGACTAGCCGGGATTAATTACACTCTACAAGTTCGCCGATCTTTCAGCCAGGCCAGTGTCGGTACTTTGAGGGAGGTTCCCCGTGCTTTCGCACGGACCTAATTACAGTAAACCTCGTTTTTCCAGAGGCGTAACCCCGTTGACACCTTTCTAGACACCTACTTGATCGGCTAATTGTAAAGTGCAAAACTCTCCCAGGAGTAACAATTACTCGCAGTGGGTATCGGGATCCAACTATCATATAGAAGGTATGCAATCTCATTGCAAATTTCAACACTTGAAACTCCCGATAAAGGTTTTTACCCCTAGCACCTATGACCTTAACTATGGTCAACAAATCATAAGTACTAGTCAAGTTCTACCCGTCATTTCGTGATTAATTAGACCCACCCACATGACCCTTAACTAAGGTCAACAAAGTCACGCGACTGTCCTAACTAATCGCATCATATGCGGTGTAGGAAGACATCACTTAGCTACCGTACACTGTGCCTTAACTAAAGTCAACAAACACAGCACGAATACTAAGTACTCTACTTCCTAAAATGACGGAGGGTTGCGAATGGTTTTTGTGAAAACCTTTAACGCTTTGAACTTGATCTCGTTGCGGAATCAAATGGTTTTTTTTAAATGGAATGTTTTTGAGGCTTTTCTAGTTTTGCTAAAGGGGTCACTCCCGGTGAAGGGATCGTCGGCCCTTTCCTCGTCGAATGAGGTGCGGGATATATCACATATATCACTGTGCAAAGCGGAAACTATAGAAGCTATCAAAAGACAAACCGAGTGATGTAGCATCTGCCAGTTATTGCTAAAGGAGTCACTCCCGGTGAAGGGATCTCGGTCCTTTCCCTATCGAATAAGGTGCAGGATGTTCTACAAGGAACACCGCGATGCAAAGCAAGAACTGTAGCTACCTGTTTTCATTTTGAAATTCGATTCCACAACATCAATTAGGTTTATTTTCTTTCATTAATCTCATTAATGAATATCCCATCATTTAAGTCCACCTAAACATCACAGATAAATATAACGTACGCTTATGCCATCCGCATTTGCCTCGATGTCCCGTCTGCACCGTTAGGTTAGGTAACTAACGGCAGAACAGGGCAGGGCTAGCGTGGGTGTAAAATATAAGCAACGTCTATATAATATATCATATATACTATATATTACATCTATCTGAACAGAGCACAGAATTTCGCATGATCACATCACAGATAACGCAGCAGAAAGAATCATATGAAATATTGGATATACTAGGACGTCCGTGTTTTCAATACGAGCCAGTATAAAACACGAATTCCACGGTCGTGATGAATAGCCAATCCCACACCCCTAGACCCCTACGAGAGCGGCAAGCAACCCTACCAATTCTAGGGTTAGGAGACCCGGACTCGACTCCTCAAGTTGGTCTCCCACTGGACCCCAGAACCCGGTTACTTGTGCTCCCCTCCTTGGGTCTATCCTAATGCGGAAAAGTAAATAATATACATCAACGGTGACATCTTCCGCAACCTGGAAGTACCCCAATAAAAGAATATTACATACAAGTTTTTACATGAATGAAAATGAAAAACACTCATCTCACATAAAAAAAAACCCCGGCTAGTCAAACACGACGATCCAATATAACATATCCAGCAACACATAACATCACATGTCATCAACGTAAGTAAATATGCGCATCCCAATTGTCGTTGACATATAGCAACGAAACCAGCGATATCACATATTACACTTACGGTCACAGAAAAGAAAGTGTAAAACTACAACAGTTGGAATCCGCAACCACCTCAGACACCGCATGCCTGACCAAATGAATTCTTTAGACATCGCATGCCTAACAATTATAAACCCCGCATTTTAGTCTCATTATCGAAAACACTTTTCAATACCAAGTCGGGCAATTCAACAGGATTCCCGACATTTTGATCGAATGCTCGTCGCAAACTTTAGTAGGCGGCTGCACCCCCGACGCCGTCGACCAAGTGCACCAAGGCGGAACACCGCTACCGCGAGCACCCGAACGAATGCTTTCGGCGACGAGGTTCTCCTACAATCACTTAGTCGGGGCTATGGGGTGAGGCTGTCTATTAAGTTTATCCGGCGAGTATCCGCGTACGCTACGTGATTGCGACGGACTTTTGATCACATCAAAATTCCGTGGCAACCGATCAAGTGAGACTAAACTTCTATGTTTATAACATTCATCCAGTCATCTCATAACTATTTGCGAATTCCAAGTATTGTATCACATTCTGGATAAATAGAAAATGCTAAACTTTTCGATCGAACAATCGAACACCCAAGTTTTCCCGATACAGCTCAACACATGAAATAAGTCTAACAACATTCAGTTCGTGCCTCAGTACCAACGGTCCAGCCGTAGAAGGTTCAAGCCAACGCCTCACATGTGGCACGCCGTACTGCCCCCAACCCGAAGGTTCAAAGGGCAGTTCAAGACGGTCACATAATCGAGTTAAGGTTTGTTGTCTTCTAGAGGGTCCATCGCGTTACTTGCACTACTTAGAACGTCGTTAAACTACGGAAAAATCCAACACTTGGAAATTTCCCGACAGGGGAAAAATTGGGTATTTATATCCGGTCGAACTTTTTAACATATTCTAAAATTTATCAGGAAAGCCACATAGACAAAATCTGATACTCCGATCGAAACACCGAATCCCCAAAACAACCCCAGAAAATTCAACTCTTGAGTAAATATTAAAAATTCCCAGGAAAACCAGCACAGACAACTGAGAATTACTGTGAAAAATTAAATACACAAAACGACAAAACGACCGCGGAACCGCCGCACGAGACATGCTCGTGCCGCGGATCCGCGACGTTTTGATGGAATTAGTCCATCGAAATTCACAGTAACCCTTAGATTAACCTGCTGATTTTTCTGAATATTTTTAATGTGGAAAAATCCCCGAAATTAAAAAATGTATAGAGAGCATATTGTATTAGGGTTTCGGGTTCGTTCGGATTTCAAACGTCGTCTAGGTTTCGCCTAAGGCTCTAGCTAGGCTCTGATACCACTGTAGGGTTCCTAGGCACCCTAGTGAGGTCTCACAAGTCATCATCCATGCAAATTTCTAAAAATACGATGCCGAGAAACCCTAGAACGGATCGTTGACTAGATATATATAGGCGATAAAGCAAACTAGTTAACACTTAACTACTAGAATACGGAAATACAAGCTTTGTAGATCCGGTCCACCACCTCCATAGCTCCGCGATGATCTCCCTCCGCTGTCCAAATCGAACCCTTGACTCTAGCATTGGCATCATCGAAGAATGGGCGGGCTTGATCGTCGGTTCGATGCCGAAGATGATCTACGTCGAGGCATCACAAGAACAAGCTCCAACTTCACCAAGCCTTGAAAACTTGTGAAGGAAACACCCTATACAACTTGGCAAGAGGTAGAGGATGAAGAAATAGGAAGTGGGTAGACTTTAGAATTGGATTTCTCACTTGATTTCACTAGTTGCCATTGATGGTCACTAGCTTTCTTCATGGAAGAAGAAGATGAAGAAGAAGAAGAAGATATGATAAGTATTAAAGAAAAATGAAAAAGAATTCATTCTTATCATCTTCTAACCTTAGTTAAGTGTAGAGAATGAATTAGAGTTAGTTTAAATGGTTAGGGTTAAGTATAAGACAAGAATGGAGACAAAGTCAAAACTTCAAGAATGTTCAACTAAAAACAAAACAAGTAACCATTCATTTATCCTTTTCATTTTCCAAAATGAATAAATGAATAAGATAAATGAATAAGTAATTAAGTAAACAAAACCCTAATCATTAACTTAACCATGGTTTAATTCTTTACACTTAACCAAATAAGCATGTATCATCAAACATGATACAATCATGTGCACAAAAGTATATCACATATACAACTTGCACAATTCAAGTGAGAAAATCCATTTAAAGTGAACCAATACTAGTTAATGCAAAGTAATATATCAAATACATAATTATACATTAAATCATTAAATCAACACTTGATTCAACGATCCGGTCATATCGTATATAACCGACTAGAATCCAATGTATCGGCTTATCGAATAAATCCTTGATTCGATAACTAGGTTATATCGCATATAACTAATCGACACATTCATCGCGAGAATGAAATACGGTATCACATACACGCATTATTCTTGGTCCCACACATATCTCATATGCGCTCCTATTTCGTTTCGCTTGAGCCAGGAAAGCTCTGTGTAGGACTCTAAAGACTCGTCAATACGCCGGCAGCGGATGATGATCATATCAAGCACCCACAAGCCGCAAGCGGTCTGCTAAACGTAATGGCCACCCGGGTATTGAGCGATCAGAAGATCGACGAGCAAGCCCTCTCACACTCCTGTGAATCCAACCAGTAACACTTACCGTACAGTCCGGTCTGTTCGTCTGATATGTCGCATATCTCGCCTAGGGGTGGTAAACGTCAGACCCCAGTAGCTTGATAAATCATGCCGACGTGAGGTCCATAACATTCGTGAAACTACTGATAACTCTTACCAGTATATCACAGCAACCCTGGCCAGGGATTTCCTGTTATGGCCAGTCGAGCATAGCACAACATCAACCCCCAATACCGGGAGAGACGAATCCCCTCCTATCGCTCATTGCCTCCATGTGAATTGGGACTGTACCCAAAAACCACCTGTTTGCACAACTCAGTAGAGCCGTGGTAGGGTGGAAATCAAAGCACAGTGGGAGACACACAAGACTCTATGACGATCTCGGGTCTACAGACTAAGTTGCACCAGTGTCACCAGAGAACTGCCATCTGACGTGAGGTATAATACCATCTGGGAGTTCTCGGCGAGTCCGTTCAGTGTACCCAGTCTCCACTGAGCACCCGCATACCATCTCTGATGTCAAACACCAATGGATATGGGATCATCCATCGCCCATCGCATGGGTCGAGAAGATATACGCTAGTCTACTCTGGAATATCGATGCCCCGTCTCGATATTCCCTCGACTAGGGACATTTCAAGGATGTACTCATGGACTATCCAGGCCCCCACTAGTATGATCTGCATCACAGTCCTGGAAGTCGAGTACACATCCTAAGGGCTTTATCAACATATAACAGAGAGACGGAAAGTATACACGTTAAGATAAAGAGCAACCAGATAGCGTACTATCATGTCGAGCAAGAAAGTCCTTCCTATATATGTCCCAGCATCTACTACAATATACATCCAATGTTTAGTAATGGCCTCTAGGGCATACATATAACTAACAAGGACCTGGGTGATGCCTCGTACATTCTGGGGATTAAAATCTATAGAGATAGATTTAAGAGATTATTGGGACTTTCGCAGTCCAGGTACATAGAGACCATACTAAAGAGATTTAGTATGGAAGATTCCAAGTGCGGTAATATACCCGCACTGCACGGAATCATCCTCTCCAAAGAGATGTCTCCCAAGACTGATGAGGAGAGGGATCGCATGAGCATTATACCCTACGCTTCGGTGGTAGGATCTATAATATATGCAATACTATGCACCAAACCAAATGTAGCATACGCGCTTAGCATGGTGAGCGGGTATCAGTCAAACCCAGGTGAGACTGATGAGGAGAGGGATCGCATGAGCATTATACCCTACGCTTCGGTGGTAGGATCTATAATATATGCAATACTATGCACCATACCAAATGTAGCATACGCGCTTAGCATGGTGAGCGGGTATCAGTCAAACCCAGGTGAGGATCATTGGACGGCTGTGAAGAACATTCTCAAGTACCTGAGAAGTACTAAGGAGATGTTCTTAGTATACGGTAATGGAGACCTTAAGGCCGAGTCCTTTACCGATTCCAGCTTTCAGAGTAACAAGGATGATAGCAAGTCTGTCTCGGGTTTTGTGTTTACACTCAACGGAGGGGCGGTGTGTTGGAAGAGCTCCAAACAAGACACCGTCGCAGACTCGATGATGGAGGCTGAATACATTGCTTCAAACGATGCCGCAAAAGAAGCGGTCTGGATGAAGAAGTTCATTACTGAACTTCAGGCAGTTCCGTCCATTATTGATCTGATACCTTTGTATTGCGATAACAATAGGGTTATAGCTTTAGTGAAGGAACCACGGTCCCATCAGAAATCCAAACACATCTTAAGGCGGTATCACCTGATCAGGGAGATTGTAGATCGCCAGGAGATCGAGGTCCGGAGAGTGGACACAAAAGAAAAAACACGACGGATCCATTTACAAATGCCCTCCCTCAAGCACAGTTCGAGCGACATTTTGAGATGTTGAGTATGAGGTACGCCAACAGCTGGCCTTAGAGCAGACGTTGGGTATTCGGTACGCCAATTACTGGCCTTTAGTGCAAGTGGGAGATTGTTGGATATGTATGCCCTAGAGGCTATTATTGTATATATATACATGTGGATGCTGGGGATATGTATGTACAGAACATTCTTGCTCAGTTATATAGTATATTATTTGAGTTGTCTTTATCAGGATATGTATATTTGTTTCTACTGATGCTTTATCCAGCTTGCACATATTGATAAAGACTTGATACAGTAGTATACTATTACGGTTTGACTTTATCTTAACATGTGCATACGTTACACTCGGTATTATATATAGCGGTTACGTGTTGATAAAGCCCGTAGGATCTTGCTTGACTACCTGCGTTGTGATGGAGATCATACTTATGGGAGTAGGGTAGTCCATAAGCGCATCCTTAAAAGGTCCCTGGCCGCGTGAGTATCGGGACTGGGCATTGATACTCTAGAGTAGACTAGTGTATACGTTTCTAGCCCCGACGAGGGACAATGGTTGGTCCCGCAGCCATTAATCCGATGCACCTAAGATCGTATATAGGTGCTCACTAGCTGTGAGTACACTGGACGGACTCGCCGAGAACTTCTAGATGGTACTATACCTATCGTCATATGGAAATTCTCAGGTGACATGTGTACGGGTTAGTCTTCGGACCTGAGATCATCATTTGTCTCGTGTGAGTTTCCACTGTGCTTTGATCACTACCCTACCACGGCTCTACTAAGTCGTGCAAACAGGTTTTGGTTGGGTACAGTCCCGAGCCACATGGAGGCAGTGAGCGATTGTTGGGGATTCGTCTCTCCCGGTATTGGGAGTCGATATCACACTGTGTTCGATTGGTCAGGACCATAAGACCTTGGCCAAGGCAGTTGGGATTTACGGATAGGTTGATCAGTAGTTTTCCAGATTGGTCCTGAGCCGTATTAGCACGAATTATCGGGTTATTAGGGTCTGACGTTTACCACCCCCTAGACCAGGTATGCAAAACTCTTAGACGAAGAGACCGGACTGTACGGAGATTGTCACGGATAGGCTTAGTAGGAGTTCAGACGAGTTTGCTCGTCAGCCTTCTTTTCGACAGGTACCTGGGTAGCCGTTACATACAGCTAGTACCGCTGACGTGCTTGTGCTTAAACTCACTGCCAGCATACTGCCGAGTCTTTAGAGTCACACACTGAGGGTTTCTCTGTTTCGGGCGAAATGATGTAGAGGTCATATGGTTTTACGGCAGGGGTTCGATCACATACGTATACTTGTGCACGTATGATGTTCGGACGGATAATACTAGCAGGCTTTGGTTTAAGCCAGATCCTAGTATTATATTTTTGGATTTGTTTTGTCTCTTTGAATTCGTATTTTTCGCAATACGGATACGGGTATGTATATACGGTGAGGGGTATTCTTGTAATTGTGCAAGATGCTTCTAGAAGAAGACACCTCATTATTGTTTTAACCATTTAGTTTAAATGGTTAATGAGGTGGAGGTATGAGGTGTTGTTTTTACTTTAAATGAAGTATGGCTACTTGGTGACTCATGGTTTACTATCTGGGTATGCTTCATATTTTGTATTGTGAATTATTGGTTTGCATTATTAGTTCATAACACTTTGCCATTTTCATTCTATGCTCACTCTACACTCTCATCTCCTCAAGCTTCATCTTCTTCTACCTCAAACCCTAATAGTCTCATGTGTTGAGAAACCTAGGGTTCTTGAGACAAACTAATCCATCATAACTCTCTACATCATCTAAGCTGCTTAGATTAGCATGCTAAGTACCCTAGTTACCTCGGTTTAGAGGTAAGAGCTCAAAGCACACACTCTCGGATGGATTATCTTTGACGCAAGGAGGCCGTTGATCAAGCGCAATCCGTACATCCTTTGAGGAGCTAAAGGAGAGGAGTGAAGACCCGAAAGACTTGATTCTTTAGGTATAAACTTTGATCATAGTAGATAGCTTCTCTAGTGTGCTAGTTAGGTTTTATGGTAGATCCGGTTTAGGGTTATTCTAGCACCAGTTTAACATCGTTGTAAAAATTTTGTTCCGCAAACCGGCCATAGATGATGGCCATGAGCTACATTAGCATAAATTATCGGATTATTAGGGTCTGGAGTTTACCACCCCCTAGACCCGGTATGCGATACTCTTAGAAGAAAAAACCGGACTGTACGGAGATTGTCACGGATAGGCTCAGTAGGGAGTTTGCTCGTCGGCCTTCTTTTCGATAGGTACCTGGGTAGCCGTTACGCACAGCTAGTACCGCTGACGTGCTTGTGCTTAAACTCACTGCCAGCGTATTGCCGATTCTTTAGAGTCCTACACAGAGGGTTTCCCTGTTTCGGGCGAAATGATGTAGAGGCCGTATGCTTTTACGGCAGGGGTTCGATCACATACGTGTACTTGTGTACGTATGATGTTCGGATGGATAATACTAGGGGGCTCTGGTTTAAGCCAGATCCTAGTATTATATTCTTGGATTTGTTGTCTCTTTGAATTCATATATTTCGGAATACGGATACGGGTATATATATACGGTGATAGGTATTCTTGTAATTGTGTAAGATGCTTCTAGAAGAAGACACCTCATTATTGTTTTAACCATTTAGTTTAAATGGTTAATGAGCTGGAGGTATGAGATGTTGTTTTTACATTAAATGAAGTATGGCTACTTGGTGACTCATGGAATGACTCATGGTTTACTATTTGGGTATGCTTGATATTTTGTGTTTTGAATTATTGGTTTGCATTATTAGTTCACAACACTTTGCCATTTTCATTCTATGCTCACTCTAAACTCTCATCTCCTCAAGCTTCATCTTCTTCTAGCTCAAACCCTAATAGTCTCATGTGTTGAGAAATCTAATGTTCTTGAGACAAACTAATCCATCATAACTCTCTACATTATCTAGGCTACTTAGATTGGCATACTAAGTACCCTAGTTACCTCGGTTTAGAGGTAAGAGCTCAAAGCACACGCTCTCGGGTGGATCATCTTTGACGTAAGGAGGCCGTTGATCAAGCGCAATCTTTATATCCTTTGAGGAGCTAAAGGAGAGGAGAGAAGACCTGAATGAATTGATTCTTTAGATATAAACTTCGATCATAGTAGATAGCTCCTCTAGTGTGCTAGTTAGGTTTTATAGTAGATCCGGTTTAGGGTTATTCTAGCGCAAGTTTAACATCATTGTAAAAATTTTGTTCCGCAAATCGGCCATGGATGATAGCCAGGGCGTTAGTGTAACCCAACACGGGTTCTAATAAATTTTCAGTAATCGTTTGTGGTTCTGAAATCACTTTCAGTTCTACCATACTCACACTTATTTCTTTTGAAAAAATATTCCTTTTATAAAAAGATGGCGAGTCAAGAACAATATAACTTTTGATCTTGCAAATGGTAGAATATTAAACCCTTGCTAAAAAGCCTAGAATAACCCACAAACTGCCATTACAGAAATGTACCTTGAGTATGTTCGGATTCTGCTTTTAAACAGAAACCGGATAACTCCATATCTTAACATCTTTAAGATATACAACCATTCTATGTCCACATAGAAACTAAGGCACAAATTTAGATGGAACCATATTCAATAGTTATGCGACTGTCTCCAGTGCATATCCCTTATGGAAAAAGACCATGCAGCACTACTCATCAAGGAGTGCACCTATGGATGAGTAACCTGAGAAAGAAGCAAATTCCCAAATATTACTATGATGGGATACCTAGCATAAGTATATACATCTTCGATTACATTGAAGAATCCTGATACTTCCAACGCATTGTGTTTCCCCAATCAGAGCAAAGCTCTGTTCAAAATTTTGAAATTTGAAATGAAGCAGCGCTACAAAATAGTGTCAGCACTAAGGGTCAAAGACTCTGCTGCAGTGCTCACGTGTAAAACACGAGAGCGCTAGCGCTAAGAGTCAAAGACTCTGTTACAGCGCTCACGTGCAAAGCACGAGAGTGCTCGTGCTAGCAGCGCCTGCGCTAAGAGTCAAAGACTCTGTTGCAGCGCTCACGTACAAAGCACGATAGCGCTAGCGCTGGAACTAAATGTTCCCTACCGTTGGATCAAGGATCCAATGGTGATTTAAAAAAATCATCACCAAGATACAGAATAAGTTCTGTATGGGAAAAGATTTTCCCAATCTTGTTAAAAACAAGAAGATTGCCTTCTGTAAAACAGAAGCCCTAGGATCAAAGATCCAATGGTGGGGAAACATCCCCAAATCAATCAGAGAAAGATCTCTTTAACTGATTCAACAAATCAGCCTACCATATATAAAGGCCCCAAGACTTCAAGTCTTGCAGGGAGGAAACCCCCCCCCCCCAAGCTTTGAGAAATTTCAAAGAAAAGAGCAAGCTCTGAGAAGAAAAACTTTTCTTCAAGGTAAAAACAGAGAGATAAAAAACATCTCATCAAGGAAGAAGAACATAGTTCTTTTTTTTAGATCATAGATCTATAAGACAGAGGTCTTTCACAAAAAGAGATCACAGCATCTCATCATAAAAAGGGGGGAGAAGAATTTCATTCTCTTCAAATCATAGATCTACAAAGACAAAGTCTTTCACAAAAGAAAATAGAAGAGATTGTGACATCTCCTATAAAAATAAGAACTTTGTTCTTAGAACTATGAGACAAAGTCTCTTGTAAGCGAGAACTTATTTCTCAGATAACAAAATTGAACATGAGCGCGCTGCGCTCATTGACTGGCGCTCAGCGCCAAGCACGCCATGTGCTCCTCACGTGTGCGCTACTTAACAGAAGTGCCTTAGCACTCCAAGGATGGCGCTCAGCACCAAGCATGCCACGTGTTCCTCACGTGTGCGCTACTTATCAGAAGCGCTCTGCGCTCATTGACTGGCGCTCAGCGCCAAATGCGCCATGTGCTCCTCACGTGTGCGCTACTTAACAGAAGCGCTCTGCGCTACTTAACAGAAGCGCTCTGCACTCATTGACTGGCGCTCAGCGCCAAGCGTGCCACGTGCTCCTCACGTGTGCAATACTTAACAGAAGCGCCTTAGCGCTCCAAGACTGGCGCTCAGCACCAAGCGCGCCACGTGCTCCTCACGTGTATGCTACTTAACAGAAGCGCTCTGCGCTCATTGACTGGCGTTCAGCGCCAAGGGCGCCATATGCTCCTCACGTGTGCACTACTTAACAGAAGCGTTCTACGCTCATTGACTGGCGCTCAGCGCCAAACGCACCACGTGCTCCTCACGTGTGCGCTGAGTGAACATAAACTGTTCTTTAAATAAGGCCCCAAAGCCATAATGAGGGCTCAACACTCAATAAAAGACAAAAAGGTTGTCAGAACCCAAACCATTGCTCAGCATTGTTAAATGAAAAAGAACTTAGCCTAATTAAATATCCAACATTTTAACTGAGTGGGCCGAGCCCAAGTTGGCCACAGATCCTTAATTCAGATTAATTGAGCCCATATGCTCATAAATCTTTGATCTTAATTATAAACTTGACTACAGATCTCCCAAACAATATTGGTTCAAGGGTACATCTCTTCACTCCTCTGATATGTGTCGTTGTAATCCTTCAACGTCTTCAGAGAGGTGACGGGTCCCGACAACCAGACATTCTACGGACTGTGGGGTCCTTAAACTCATGGACTATGATGTCCTTAAACTTTACGGACTGTGGGGTCCTTAAACTCATAGACTATGGTGTCCTTAAACTTTACAGACTATGATGTCTCTAAACTACCATGGACCGTGAGGTCCTTAAACTCATAGACTATGATGTCTTTAAAGTTTACAGACTATAATGTCTTTAAACTGTCACGACTATGATGTCCTTAAACTTATGGACCGCAATGTCCCTAAACTAAAACAATAGAGTCCAAGTGCTTTTTTGTTGGATCTAAATGATCCTGTTAAATAGATCTTAGTCTAAAATTAGACTAACGTATCCTTAACAAACGTTTAAGTTGATTTTAGTCTCAAATGAGATTAACAATCCTTAAACCCAACCCAAAACCAAATCTAAGAAAATACGGATTTGGACTAATCCACGCCCTACGGGCGACAACATAAATTAGCTCTGTATACAATCCACGGGCAACAAAAAATAAAATAAACACACACGACACGAAGTGACCATCTGGAGAAGGAGAAAGTGGTTACCGTGATGCGGTAGCGTAATTAACTGCAGGGTCTTGCGCCTGCAGGGAAGAGCGTCCCCACAATCAAAAAACCCCTCAAACGAGAGGGAATCTGACGAGGTTTGCTACAACGGCCGCATCCATCTAAACCTCCGATACACGGTGTCATAAATCAACTTGTCATTTTCGGAGAGGTGAACAGATAAAACTAAATAGCATCCGCCCCCAAATTCAGGCAAGACGAACCTACGCGGTTCCGTCTCCCTTTTTCGGTGGAGAATAAATTCTGGCACGCCCGGTGTGACCTTTTCCTCTTTCCACTCCACACTTCGTGTGTCGTGTTTCGCGAAAGAATCGCGGTTTGCTATGGTTGCCCCTGGATTCAAGGCACTAAGATTGGGTGTCTTGCTCCGTACAGAAAACAGAAGATCAATGGCTTTCAACTGCACTAACTGCAACAACCGCAACAACTCCCACTCCGTCCTTGCTGGAGGAGTGACCTATGGGCCTCAAGCGGCCTCCCTTTTTACGATGCCAGTGGAACAGGTGAATCAGGCCACCACTGGACTATTCTTCGGGACCATGCTCCCACCAATGAGCTTTAACGCCCCAGTGCCATCGCAAGAAGCTCCAAAGAAGTCGGTCTTCGATCGGCTTGCAACTATCGCGGCCCCTATCAACGGGTCGCCCAAATCCAACGCTTTAGTCTTTAACAGACTGGGCTAAAGCTCCTATAGGCCCATGAAGAAGCCCGCATTACTTAAGGGGGTCATCCCGAAACGGATACCCATCCCTGCTCCAATGAACGAAGTCATCAGAGAGGTTTCTCCTGCTAAGAGGTCGGTCTTCATAAGACTGGCCGTTTCAGCTCCCGCTCCAGGCGAAGTAACCAAGGTTGCTTCCCGTGCCAAAAAGTCGGTCTTTTCAAGATTGATCATTCCCTCTCAGCAGACGTCAGTCTTCGATAGGCTGGCACCAACAGCAACCCCTCATCAGAGCGGGGGGCACAAAGAAGCTCATCCAATAGCAGAGGTGGTCCCGTCCGCAAGGAATGCTCGACGTCACCACTGGCGCCGAGTGAGGAAAGCTGGGGGAAATTTCCCATCTGGATTTACCTCGCCAGTTCCAACGGTGGAAGTTGATGCTGCTGTTCCAACTGGGAACAGCTTTGAACCACTCAGGAGGGTCCACGAGAACTCTCCGACTGTCTTGCTGAAAAGATCTCCTCCACCTGTGGAGAATATTGCAAAGACAAGGTTGGAGTAGCCCTCTCAGTGGTTGTCCACTAAAATTCACAAGGTCTGGCGACAGGTCCAAGACTCGGTGATCAACCAAGACTACTCCCGCCGACCGAAGAAGATGAAAGTTCAGCAAGAGAAGGACCACCCTGTCGCACCACAAAAGGTGTCGTTTACTTGGGTGCCTGCTGTAACGACCCCCTCAACTTCGACCGCTCACAAAAAAAGAAGGTCGGAGAAAATCCCCGTGTCTGCGACAAAGCTCAAAGGCACTGAATCCAAACGCCCTAAGTCTGGGGGCATGGTGGTGCACACTGTTTATATGGAATTCGGGAAAGAGGATAGTCGTATCTCCACGGGTCATCGACCACCCACCTGATCGGTAACAAAAGCTCAGGAGCAACAACAGAAGCTCCAGGAGATGCTAACACAGATGGCTGCACTCACTGGGCCAAAAGAAAGTCCGGAGACATCGTCGGAACAACATTAAGAACAAGAAATCGATGCTGAGTTCCTCCGCAGAATCCTCGAGAAGAAAGACAGAGAGGCCGCGGAATAAGTGGCCAACATAAAACGAATAGCGCTTTTATTCCAAGATATGGTCGGGATGTTGATACAGCCGGATCCTCCAGCTGAAGACCCTCCGATTGTCCTTGAAGACGACATAGGGGAGACATCAAACCCTCTTCCGGCTCTATCAGTAGCCAAAGAGGAGACCATCTCTAAAGCTGCCCTGGATGACTATATCGCTCAACAGATACGAGCTCATCAGGCGAGTGAAGCGGCCGTCCAAATTGTTAAGACTGGACAACCCTATCCAGGTTGGTACGACCAAATAAAGTACCCGCCATGGTATACGATCCCTAAATTCCATATATATAAGAGGACAGGGAATCCACCTCAGCACGTTGCTCAATTCAGGGCTCTGTGCGGCAACACCGGAGGTGACGATAAGCTACTGCTTCGTCAATTCGTTGGCAGCTTATCGGAGACAGCATTCGAGTGGTATTCCGAACTCCCGAATGACTCTGTCAAGACATTTGCAGAAATGGAGCTACTATTTACACAGAGATTCGCAAGAGATTCGCAAGTGCTAGCAAGCGCACCCCGATCACCGCGCTGATCAATGCCAGAGTGAAACCGGGAGAGACATGGGTACAGTATGCAATCCGGTGGCGGAACTTATGGTCGAGATGCGAACAACACATAGAAGAAGCTCCTGCCGTGGGCATGTTCATGTGGATCCTTGACCCTCAATCGACCATATCTCAATTCATGATGTTCTTCAAGCCGACCACCTTCCAAGCCTTAATTGACAAGCTGGCCTAAATGGACCAGATGGGTCATAGGCCTTCCTCTTCAAAGAAGAAGTTTCGAAATGAAAAGGGCAAAGGGAAAGCAATCTTTGTCGCCAACGCTCAACAACAACCGAGTAGCCCGAGACCGGTTGTTCGCCAAAGCAACAAGCGGCGATCCCATGATGAGAAGTTGAGCCACCCTTACTCATTCCCTCGGGAAAAAACAAGGAGATTGTTTGAACTGGCGGTGCGCAACGGGCTCATTACCCTGCCGGAGCCGAAACGCCTACTGCAGCCCGGTGACGTTAATAGTCACAATTATTGTCCCTACCACCGAACATTAGGCCATTTAATCGAAGATTTCTACGTCTTCAAAAACTGGGTTGAAGACCAATACCAGCAAGGCAAATTCACGTTGTCTGAGAACTGGAAATTGAACCTGCCACAACCACATGCTCCGAAAAAGATGGACATGCCGAAGGCATCGTGCTCATTCGTAGAGGAAGCTCTATAGGAAGTTGTTCTTTCGGTAAAAACTAAAAGAATGCTGAAAGATCTGCAAACATGTCCGGCGATCAGGTGGAAAAGCCCGCTAGAGCCGGAGATCATCGAGGGGATGCTGAAACCACGCCCAATATTGGGAGTTAATAGCGATGGGAAAAAAACCCAGGCCCAGCCGTCAAAGTCTTCAAAGAAAAAGAAGAAGACCAAAAAGCCCGCGCAGTTTGATGACAAGCGCACGGATCTGCAAAAGCATATTGACGCGCCGGAGGAATACAACCAGAAGACGTGGACCCCAATCACACTCCAAGAATTTGTCAACCATATCCTTGAGAACAGAGGCAGTGATAATGACGTGGGAGATGGCGCGTCAGAAGAACCCGAAGATTACGTGGCAGGTTGTCACATGATCTCTCACTCGTCAATAGATGATAAAGAAGCTCCTGATGCAGAGAAGCTGGGGGAAGAATCGGCACCAAACTCCTTGGAACCGTCCGATGAGTTGATTGACATGCTTCTAAATGAAGCTCTTCAGAAAAGAAAAGCTGACAGAGAGCGGAAAACGGCCATGTACGAAAGGGCCAAGCGATGGCGTCAAGTTGAAGAACCTCCGGTAACGGGAAGCCATAGAATACCCCAACCGGATCGAAGCATTACTATCACCAGCAAAAGCAAGATTAAAGTAAGAAAATGATTCGCTAGGGCCTTGTCAATGGGAATGAAGTTGCCCTCTTTCAGAAGAAATTCTCCTGGTGGTATACATCTTGATGAAGCGGACGTACATCTTAACTTCTGCTTATACCATCAGAGGATTACACACCCTACCGAAGAGTGCATGGCCTTTAAAAACTGGTGGCAGGGGTATGTTGCCCACCGACAACATGTTCAGCGAGTGAAGCGCAAGGCTCGTTGGGAACAAAGAAGCACGACAGATGAGCGCAAAAGAACTATCGGCAACTGTCACATGATTGACACCAAGGGATCCCAAGTTATCACCTTTGGAAGCGACTATGATGAAGAAATAGCCCTCGGCATTCTCTTCAAGGAATCCACCTCCGACAAAAAAGATGCGAAGATTTGCGATAACAGCCAGCTGCGTAATCGTACGTTGCCCAAAAAAAATCTCGGACCTACGAACAACTGACCGAAACGTCTTTAAACTACTACAAACCCACAGCATCTTTGGGCTGACGCGTAAAAAAAAAGGGGTACGTCCACAAGCAAAATGGGCACGGATGAAAACCCGAAAGGGCTCCGTGAGTAAAAACAACAGGGCTACCGGCGAGTTTGTGAAAACCCGAAAGGGCGTAGACTCGTTAAAAAAAGGGTACGTCCATAAGCAAAATAGGCACGGATGAAAACCCGAAAGGGCTCCGTAAGTAAAAACAGCAGGGCTACCGGCGAGTTAGTGAAAACCCGAAAGGGCGTAGACTCGTTAAAAAACGGTACATCCATAAGCAAGATGGGCACGGATGAAAACACGAAAGGACTCCATGAGTAAAAACATTAGGGCTACCGGCGAGTTTGTGAAAACCCGAAAGGGAGCAATCTCGTTAAAAGACACTTGCAAGGTCCTCTCGACCTTGTAAGGAGAAAACTACCTGCGTGAGATCCTTACGACTCACAAAGGAGCGACACACTTAGGGATCCCCACGATTCCTAAAGAGAAATTACACTTACGAGATCCTCACGACTCGTAAGGAGAACCCTCTTATGAGACCCTCACGGCTCATAAGATTCAAAAGACTTAAGCTACAAGGATCTGAACCTGTTCTTAAGCCATCACCTTTCCCAGACTGCCCTACAAGCGGTTTAATACTGACCCTTGTATACAATCCACGGGCGCAAATAATCATTTCCTTTCCGAGTCCCATCAACGACAAGGAATGCCACGTCTACAGCCTAAAAAACAACAACGGTGTTCCTCCTCATTCCAGCAGGATTCAGACGCGACATCACCAATTGGAGCCACGACAATGTCCCCAGTTCCAAGACTCTAGGTTCACAGACAACCTAGCGTCATCCAATGACCCCGTCATGGAAATACGTCGGCACATGACCCCGTCGCGGAAATACGTCATCCAATGACCCCATCGCGGATACACATCAACAAATGACCCCGTCGCGGAAACACGACATCAAATGACCCCGTCTCGGAAATACGTCATCAAATGACCCCGTCTCAGAAATACGTCATCCAATGACTCTGTCTCGGAAACAAGTCAACCAACCCCAGGGAAATCAATGTCCTTGGCAAAACCTCTCGATTTAGGGAAATCAGCGTCCTTGGAAAGAACATCTCGATTCGCGTCGACCTGCAAGGAAATCAGTGGCTTTGCAGGAATCTCTCGATTCGTCTCAACCCCGAGAAATTTAGTGTCCTTGGCAAAAACCTCTATTCAGGGAAATCAGCGTCCTTGACGAGAGCATCTCAATTCGCGTCGACCCGCAGAGAAATCAGTGTCTTTGTAGGAATATACGCATCATCAGACGGAGCCATGGCAAAGTCCCCTAGTTCCAAATCTCGACGGTTCACAGACAGCCTAGAGACTACAACAGAGCCATGGCAAAGTCCCCTACTTCCAAATCTCAACGGTTCACAGACAACCCAGAGACAACCTCGACATTCGACGCAATATTGCAGGCACAATGTCAACCAACGAAGCTAAGGAAAATCCCCCGCTTCAGGGTCTTGACGGAAACTCAAATGAGACCTGAAAAGACTATCGGAGATCATCCCACACCGGCGCGGAGTGGTCATGACTCATCGAGGCTCCCAAACTGAGCCTAAACATAAGTAAAAAGCAACATGGAATACCCTAACGCTTGCTCTTTCGATGGTAATATTACCTGGAAGATTACTTGAAGACGTCTTGTCCAGCCCCCGAAGGGATCGGAGACACGATAGTCGCGGGGCTACCCGAATAACAAGATTGCATATCGGGGAATATATCGGCCAACACGGCGGTACGACGGGTAAAAAAATCTCTAGTACCACAGACCCTAACGGACTTCTATTAGCAGGAGTTAACTGTGACGTTAGGAAACCCTTGCGAGAACTTCTCGATTCGTCTCGACTCGTGAGGAAATTAGTGTCCTTGTGAGAACTTCTCGATTCATCTCGACTCGTAGGAAAAAACCTTAGGCAACGGGGATAAGGACTTGTTTCCTAAGCACTGGGGCCCTGCAAGTCGGTCTAAGATGGACTATTGCATACTATTCACGGGCCACACTCTCCAAACTCGAATCTCGACAAGGGGGAAACAACCACTTATGAGTCCTCTCGACTTGTAAGCGGGAAAAATTCTCTTGTGAGATCCTTACGAGTTTTAAGAGAAAACACACACTTAGGGGTCCTCACGACTCCTAGGGAGAAATACACCTACGGGATCCTCTCGACTCGTAGGGAGAAAAGTCTTTATGAGACCTTCACGGCTCATAAAGTTGGAAAGCCTTAGGCGGCAGATCTGAACCTGTCTCCTAAGCCATCGCTGCCCTACAAAGAGTTCAAGATGAATTGTTATCCATCGTCCACAAGTTACATTTGCTGAAATCACTTTCCAACAACACAACAGAGAAAAGAAAGCGATAGTCGGAGATAAATAAATGTGTCCTTTATTCATGAATCCAATTGAATACGAGATTCATCATATAAAATAAAAATGAAATGAATACATGTTGTTCATAAATTACAATCGATACAAAGACGACTATTGAGAATAAGGCGATTTTAGCAAATCAGCAAGCCGTTTGCGCACTCCTCTCAGCTTCTTTTCATGAGCAGCCGTCGCGGCCAGCTCAGCTTCGACTCAGGCCCGTTGCTGCAAATAGGATGAAACCTTTTCATCGATTTCCCGCTGGGCTACCTCACGACTCTGTAAACCCGCTCAATGAGATCGAGCTTCTGCCTCAGCATTAACCCGTCAGAAATACATCGTAGGAGGCCCTCAAAAATAGCTTTCAGCTGTGCAGCATTCGCGTCAACCTGGGCGTGCAGCCGTGCAGATTCGCCTGAAGCCTCCTCACGCTCCTTCTGCCTTAAGGTCGCCTCTTGTTCGAAATGGCAGAGGAAAGGAACACTCTGCTCAACCCACGCAGCCCGCTGGGAGTTCAAAGCTAACACTTACGGAGCAGGACGCCTGAGCTCAATCTCATGCAGGCGGGTCTTGATCTTTCTGCAGTAATTAACCCAAGACTTGACGACGTCTTCGTCATGGAAGTTCACGAGCGTCGCCAGCATAGGATTAACCTCAGCAGCAAAATATGCAGCAAATATGAGGACTTCAACATCAAGATCCTCAATGAATTCACTTAACATGCGCAGGATAGTTGCAGTGCCTCTAGAGGATGGACGTCTGGAAAAGGGCCCTGCAGGGATTAAGATTTGAGACTCGAAGGGAGCTGGAGTCGGTGCAATCGCTGCAAAACGAATCATAATCAGATGTCGGCTCAAGAGATAAATAAAATGCATAAGTGATAGGGTCTACTATACCGGCTGCGACAGGTGGTAAAGCTGGGAGTGCCGGAGGCGCGACTATTCTCTCGTCCCCTCCTCCAATCTGTAACGCTGCAATCAATAAAAAGAAGAATTAGCAATGACATGTTTACCCATAAAAGAAAGAAAAGGATGTCGGTTAAAAGCTATACTCACCAACACCGGTAGGCAGACTGACTTCCGACTGGAAGGAGAAATGCGGGTTCAGCACCTGATAAAGATGGTCAAAAAGGACTCCTGCACGGTTGTAACAATACGATGTCAGTACAAAGAGTATATTACCTACAATGAAACTGATAAGTCATAAACATATACCTTCCAGCACTCCAGACGACATGGGAGAAGGCAACGGAACAACAGCCATCACGGCGGCGACCAGAGGCGCTTCAGATGGCGCAATCTCCGCATTTACTGCACCTACACTCAAAACGAACAATATGTCATCAGATGGGGATGAACGGGATCGAAATATAAAAAGAAAAAAGTGACCCTGGATCTACCTGATAAGTCGCCAACCGAAACCGCGGCGAGAGCATCACTAGGCACAGCAGCTCCTACGCTCTCCGCCATTGGAATAGTTTCTACGCCCGTGGCCTCGTCCCCCGATTCGACAAGGGTCATCGGGACACTCGCGATACCAGCCGATGGCAAAGAACCACAAGGAGAAAGAGTGGTGATTAGGGCAGTCCCAGTCTCCCGAGAGAGAGTAGCCATTTCAGGCTCTGTGGTCGCCATCATCTTGCCTGCCACCTCATCACCAAGACATGGCCCTACAAGACACGGTATATCAGAATTTACGGATTGAGTAAAAATGAAAAGACTGGGCTTTGTATTACCTTGAGAAAGATTCTGGGTTGCCTCCCGAGCCGCGCGCATGACCTGTCTATGAGCGGTAGATAGAGCAGCTGGAACATCCTCTAGAGGAATAGAAACAAATGGGGTGGTACTTGAGCCTGCACCCACAGCCAGGCTGGCATCACGTTCTCTCGCCGCACGCTTCCTTTCAGTCTGAGCGGTGAGAAGCGATCTCCGCAAGACCTCCGTCAAAGGGACGTCATCGTCCGAATCAAGTTCTGCCTCTGGAGCCGCTATGGCTTCCGTCATCGGCTGTTTAAGTGAAGCCTCATGTAATACCGACGGGAGAGCTGGGGCCGCGATAGCCGACTCTGGAAGCGTTTCGGTATCACCGCTTAGGATCGGCATCGCGCTCGAGATAACCGGGGTCAAAATAGTCCCTGCAATAAGACAAAAGAAAGGGTCAAGCCACGAATGAAGAAAAAAGGGAGTGAAGGCATGATAAGCTGAATTATACCAAGGCCCAAAGAAACACGGAGCCTCTCTTCCTCTTCAAATGTTTTGAGGGAAGACGCAAGAGCCTCTTCGGCAGAGATACCTGTTGAAGAAAAAAGAGTCAGTCAAAGCATAAATATAAAAGAGAAAAAAGAAAAAGAGATAACCGCGGAAAAATACGGCTGAAGCCTACCTGACTGTGCAATCATGATTCGTGCGGCTTCATCGCGAGCCAGTTGCTCTGAAGCTGCAAGGGCGGCCTAAAGATCGGTATCATCCGCAGGCTCGATAAATAAACCCTCATTGGTCCCGTATTCACTCAAGCCCTCGCTATAGGGAGCATGAGGCTCCTGGCCGAGTATGACGTCGACAAAAAACATCGACTTCTTAATTTTATGTGAGCGAGTGCCGGCAGCCGACAACACGAGCTTGCGCTTGGCGGGAAACTTTGGGCGACGAGTCCTGATCTCAGTACCCACGCCAGACTCAGGAGACGCAACAGCTATCGCTTCTACAGGAGCATGGGGTAGGGGCAGCTCAGGCATAGCGTGCGGGACCACAACCGCAGCAGCTTCTCTCAAAGGGGGACGAACGATGGCCCGTCGCTTTAAAGGAACAGCTGGATTACCAGCAGGGGCTGCACCCTTACGATCGAGCAGCAACTTCTTTTCCTCCCTAATGACAGCACCCATCGCATGCTGGTACCATGCTACATATACGTTCAGGGCTTTTGGAACGCAACTCGGCTCACTGATAAAGAAATTGGACCCGGTGTTTAGGCGCATAAAGTGGTGCAACGCGCTCTGGATACCCTCTTCAGTGGCAGCCGGCTCAGCTAGGAAGGCCTCAAGCGGGACACCTTGATTGTAGCTTAATTGTTGAGCAAAGCGGTGCGGGTTGTATCTCATGAACAGCGCCGCATCGTTCTGCCAAAACACTAAGAAGCCTGGCCTGATTGAATATAAGTGAAGAATCTCCCGAGCTTTCAAGGTAGAAACCCCATCTTTGAAAGTGTTCCACAACGGCTGCACCGTCTTAGCTGGTTCCTTGCCGATAGTCATAACCTTGTCGACAAAGGTCATACTATCTCCGACTGTACGCGGGCGAAGAATCAAACCCCGAGCCTCTCGCTGAGTCGGTTCTAAGATGGAGGCATCAACCAGCCGCATAACCCGAGGAAAGTAATAACTTTCGTAGAAACGGGGCCGCTTGTGAGCTCCGAAAGCACCAAGCACATGCAGCTCGAGCCGCGAAGTGAAGTAATGCAGCGGGAGGTTTATGGGCTGCACCCCTGGCTGAGTGGTGTCTGCCGCCAAGCTAAGGCCATGATATAAATAAGCCAACACGGCAATCCCAAGGGCAACCTGCGTCCCTTCAACCATTCGGTGAGCCGGGTAGAAAACGGACAGCCTCATGTAGCAAGGGTGCATGGGGAGCGCGAACCAACTTAACCATAAGCCGAGGAATCCCAAAAAGAATGTCTCTTCGTCGATGTCTGAGGCGGCGAGTTCCGCAAAAGGGACAACCGCGGCGTTCAGGAGGAAAAAATTCTTTTGATCCTCTTCCGCTGTCGGCCGGCTATCCAAGCCAAAACCGAAAGGATCGTCGAGCTTGGCAAACTTCGCACCTTGTTTCGACAAGACTTCCGGGCGAATAAAATGGGCGATGAAATCCGTAAAGTTGACCCCGTGGCTTCCGGATTCGAGAAATAGGCTCTCGTAAATATTTAGCACCTTGATCAAGCTTGGGAATCGGTACTGAATAGCATTCTCCGGTGTCAGACCCATCACTACTGAGCGAGTGGCGAAAATATACTCGTCAGGGGGTAATATCTCCTCATAATGCTCCCCTCTAACAGGCAAGCCGGAGATCTCCGCGAACTCCTCTAAAGAGATTGAAACTTCCCGATCCAGTAGAAGGAAGGTGTGAGTTGGAACGTTCCATTGCTCCAAAAAGGCTTTGACCCACCATACAGAAGGCGTGGGATACTGGAAGAGAGAAGCATAAATAGCAGAGTATAGCCCAAGCTTCAGCAGCTGTGATTTCTTGGCCGACAAGATGTACCGGGCCCACTACAAATATTCGGCTAAGTGGCGGGGAGTCAAACCTATCATGTACGGCTGCCCCCACGGGCGTGACTCACCTTGACATATACGCTGCCCCAAGATATCCAAAGACATTGGCGGCTGTACAGGTATCGCGACCATGGAAGGCTGAAGGTAACCCTCCGAAGTCTAATTGACCTCTTATGCAGCGTAGTTCACTGGGGGTGGGTCGGCATAGTGAATGGCGGAGATCACCTACGAAGGTGCTGCACAAGAAAAGCCGTGTCGGCCCCTGATAATTTGATTATACCATATTCCCCATAGATGAAGGTTCTTTTGCTCTGGGTCGTGATCTTTGATCAACGCGAAGACTTCCCTCTCCACAGGCGCTTCAGGGAATCCGCTTTCCGAACGGACGAATGGGAAAGAAGTGTCGAAAGATATAGTACCTGCGCGAAAAAAGAACAAGAATTAGCCATCAATGCTACAGTTCAAGTTCTGTCACTTGGTACTTTAAATTCTTACCGCACTGCAATGCAGTGGAAAGGGACCAAAGGGGACCCACACAATCTAGATGACAGTTCATCATTAATAAAACAGTCTCATCATTTGATGAGACGTTTATTAAATGGGAAAATCTTAAAAGGATTCTCATTTAATGAGGACCCCTCGGGCCAAGGAGTAAATCTCCCTTCAGAGCAGCGCTCTACAACAGAGTGACATCTGTCAACTCTGATGATGAAGGGAATAAAAAATTCCTCAAGAAAAATTCTGAAGAGCCATGCTCTGTAAAGATGATGGAATAACCCATCAGAAAACCTAAAAGTAAAGTTTTTAATGAATTAAAAATTCCGAGATCTTCAAGATTTATGAACAAACTCTAAGAGTTCCTCATGAAAGATTAACAAATTTATATGATTTGAAAAGAGCAAAGCTCTGTTAATAGGGTAAGAAACCCTAAGAAATATCACTTTAGATCTATAAAGAGCAAACTCTATTGAGAAACCCTAAAAGATCTATATGATTTGAAAAGAGCAAAGCTCTGTTAATAGGTAAAACCCTAGATTATAGAATAATCTCTTCAAAGATTTGATCTTTACCTAGATTTTTGACAGAGTTCTGACTCTATGAAAGCTCTTAAAACAGAGAGCTGGCTCTGAAAGAGAATTAATTCTCAGAAAAACAAATAAGTAGATAAACAGAGGTCATCTCAAGGGCCAATGGCCTTATTTATAGGCACTGAGAGCCGTTTCAACTTCTAAGTTGATCTAATGGTGGAGATACTGCCACCGCTGCACTCACGTGCAGGCCACGTGAGCGCAACAGTGGGGGGCATTTGTTTCCACAATCAGAGCAATGCTCTGTTCAAAATTTTGAAAATTGAAATGAAGCAGCGCTTCAAAATAGCGCAGCGCTAAGAGTCAAAAACTCTGCTGCAGCGCTCACGTGCAAAGCACGAGAGCGCTCGCGCTAGCAGCGCCAGCGCTAAGAGTCAAAGACTCTGTTACATCGCTCACGTGCAAAGCATGAGAGCGCTCGTTCTAGCAGCGCCAGCGCTAAGAGTCAAAGACTCTGTTGCAGCGCTCACGTGCAAAGCACGAGAGCGCTAGCGCTGGAACTAAATGTTCCCTGCCGTTGGATCAAGGATCCAATGGTGATTTAAAAAAAAACATCACCAAGATAGGTGATTTAAAAAAAACATCACCGAGATACAGAATAAGTTCTGTATGGGAAAAAAATTTCCCAATCTTGTTAAAAACAAGAAGATTGCCTTCTGTAAAATAGAAGCCCTAGGATCAAAGATCCAATGGTGGGAAAACATCCCCAAATCAATCAGAGAAAGATCTCTTTAACTGATTCAACAAATCAGCCTACCCTATATAAAGTCCCCAAGGGAGGAACCCCCCCCCCCCACAAGCTTTGAGAAATTTCAAAGAAAAGAGCAAGCTCTGAGAAGAAGAAATTTTCTTCAAGGTAAAAACAAAGAGATAAAAAACATCTCATCAAGGAAGAAGAACAAAGTTCTTTTTTTTTAGATCATAGACCTATAAGACAGAGGTATTTCACTAAAAGATATCACAGCATCTCATCATAAAAGGGGGGAGAAGAATTTCATTCTCTTCAGATCATAGATCTACAAAGACAAAGTCTTTCACAAAAGAAAATAGAAGAGATTGTAACATCTCCTATAAAAATAAGAACTTTTTTCTTAGAACCATGAGACAAAGTCTCTTGTAAGCGAGAACTTATTTCTCAGATAACAAAATTGAACAGAAGCGCTCTGCGCTAATTGACTGGCGCTCAGTGCCAAGCGCACCACGTGCTCCTCACGTGTGCGCTACTTAACAGAAGCGCTTTAGCGCTCCAAAACTGGCGCTCAGCACCAAGCGCGCCACGTGCTCCTCACGTGTGTGTTACTTAACAGAAGCGCTCTGCGCTCATTGACTGGCGCTCAGCGCCAAGCGCGCCACGTGCTCCTCATGTGTGCGCTACTTAACAGAAGCGCTCTGTGCTCATTGACTAGCACTCAACGCCAAGTGCGCCACATGCTCCTTACGTGTGCGCTACTTAACAGAAGCGCCTTAGCGCTCCAAGACTGGCGCTCAGCACCAAGCGCGCCATGTGCTCCTCACGTGTGCGCTACTTAACAGAAGCGCTCTGCGCTCATTGACTGGCCCTCAGCGCCAAGCGCGCCACGTACTCCTCACGTGTGCACTACTTAATAGAAGCGCTCTGCGCTCATTGACTGGCGCTCGGTGACAAACGCACCACGTACTCCTCACGTGTGCGCTGAGGGAACATAAATTGTTCTTTAAATAAGGCCCCAAATCCATAATGAGGGCTCAACACTCAATAAAAGACAAAAAGATTGCCAGAACCCAAATCGATGCTCAGCATTGTTAAATGAAAAAGGACTGAGCCTAATTAAATGTCCAACATTTTAACTGAGTGGGCCGAGCCCAAATTGGCCACAGATCTCTAATTCAGATTAATTAAGCTCATATGCTCATAAATCTTTGATCTTAGTCCCAAACTTGACTACAGATCTCCCAAACAATATTAGTTCAAGGGTACATCTCTTCACTCCTCTGATATGTGTCGTTGTAATCCTTCAACGTCTTCAGAGATGTGACGGGTCCCGACAACCAGACATTCCACGAACTGTGGGGTCCTTAAACTCATGGACTATGATGTTCTTAAACTTTACGGACTATGGGGTCCTTAAACTCATGGACTATGATGTCCTTAAACTTTACAGACTATGATGTCTCTAAACTACCATGGACTGTGAGGTCCTTAAACTCATAGACTATGATGTCTTTAAACTTTATAGACTATGACGTCTTTAAACTGTCACGGACTATGATGTCCTTAAACTTATGGACCGCAATGTCCCTAAACTAAAACAATAGAGTCCAAGTGCTCTTTTGTTGGATTTAAATGATCTTGTTAAGTAGATCTTAGTCTAAAATTAGACTAACGTATCCTTAACAAACGTTTAAGTTGATCTTAGTCTCAAATGAGATTAACGATCCTTAAACCCAACCCAAAACCAAATCTAAGAAAATACGGATTTGGACTAATCCACGCCCTACGGGCGACAACATAAATTAGTCTCCGTATACAATCCACGGGCAACCAAAAATAAAACAAACACACACGACACGAAGTGACCATCTGGAGAAAGAGAAAGTGGTTACCGCGATGCGGTAACGTAATTAACTGCAGGGGCTTGCGCCTGCAGAGAAAAGCTTCCCCACAATGAAAAACCCCCCTCAAACGAGGGGGAATCTGACGATGTTTGCTACAATGGCCGCATCCATCTAAATCTCCGATATACGGTGCCATAAATCAACTTGGTATTTTCGGAGAGGTGGATGGATAAAACCAAATAGTATCTGCCCCCAAATTCAGGCAAGACGAACCTACGCGGTTCCTTCTGCCGTTTTCGGCGGAGAACACAGAGTTCTCTACTTTATTCTTATACCTATAACTTCTCAAAATTTGGATCTTGTATTTCAACGAAATACGTCTTTAAAACCAGAGAAGTCATAAGTAAACGGAATATAGCACGAGTACCAACCCCTTATCCTAATGGACATCAGACAACATACATTACTATGTATAAGTCCTTAGAGTATACTAACTCAAATTTCGTATGTTTTAAGTTGAAAACTGTATTTTGGTTAAGAATGTCTATACCGTTATTCAATGCACCTTATCTTATCCTTAACTGATAAAGGTAAATGTTTAAAACACAATTCTTGAAATTTATATCTCACTTTATAAAATAAAGATACAGATATTCAATTTTAAAAATTGGTGGATAACAACGGTTATTCAAAATCAAATATTTGTCGTAAGGCAAAACCCAGGTAATTTCCTCAAAATATCACCAATTACAAAGAATTCTAATATTGAGGATCTAATCACCCAATTCTCAATATTCTACTCCTACTCAGCATCTGTAATGTCATGGAGATATGAAATTAAAGTCTGGTAAATACATACTCTGGAGTCAGAATCTAATTAAGAAAGCAGTTTTTAATTAACACCGCACAGGAAAACTGAAACATGAAAATATTTCGAGGGGGTGGCCGGGTATTCCAAGTAATGCAACTTCCACTATCCAGATTCATGACAGTAGTCGCAAATTTTCTTACCCTCACTCCAATCCCTTAATATATCTTTACTTCTTATCTTCTGTACACTACTCTTAGACTAATTGGTTTTCTTCTTTCCCTACCATTCAGCACCAGCCTAAGGTTTGGAAGAAGACTATCCACATAACCTGAGAGAAGGTAAAGATAAAAGACAACTGAATATTCCTATTCAATTTATCCAGAACCCGTGGCCATCCTCGAACTGAAACATGTTTCTTCGAGTTCGTATATAACTATACGAGATGGCCTTTCGAAACAATATGTTTCTCCGTAATGATACGGAGTATTTTGGAGAAAAGCAAAAGGAAAGTAGGAGTGACAGGGATATATGCGACTTTGTCGTGAATCTTGACAATCCAAAACCAAAGTATGTAAGAAGGTTCAGTTAACTTGGTTCATGAGTTTTAGTTTAAGGTCAGGTCATGGTCGCTGCTAAAGAGGGAGAGAAAAGAAACACTCAGCGTACACTCTAACCTAAATTAGATTGGTTAATCACTTTATCTAATCTGGATGGCTCCCACTGTTTTCTTGAATTCTCCTTCAATTCCTAAAAGGAGAACTAGTCGGGATTATCAAAAATCACCCGAGGAGTAAAACCTACTCATCAGTGGGAATCGGGACCCAACTATTATCGCATGATAATCTTGACGGAAGCCAACCAAAATCACCACTCCAGAATATATGCGCATACTTAGCAAGTTTCACTTATATTTGAAACTCCCGATATAGTTTTTGCCCTTGGGACCCAAGAACCTTAACGAATGATCAAAAAATCAAGGGTCCTAATCAAGTTCAACCCGTCACTATCTTGATTGTGATAAACCCACCTGCATGACCCTTGACTAATGATTAACAAAGTCGTACGACTATCATAACCAATCCGCATACCCATGCGACAGAAAAGTATTACAGAGCTACCACACACTACGCCTCGGTGAATAGCAACGACAAACGTAGCATGAATACTAAGCAATACTAATCTGAAGTGACGGAGGGCTACGGCTGGTTTTTAGCGAAAAACCTGTAACGTAATGAACTTGATCTCGTTGTAGGAACCTGAGAAGTTTTGAAAAGGAGTGGTTTAGGCTCCACATTTAAAACTAGTAGCTTAAACTTTTGCTTAAGAGCGAACTCCCCGTGAAGGGATCAAGGATCTTCCTTTATAGAATGAGGTGCAGAATATTCCTAACCGAATAGCTCTATGCAAAGCAAAAGAATATGGCTATGGTTTTAAAGAAAACCAAATAGTTTTAAAAATTCGTTCTGACAACATCATTTAGGTTTATTTTTCGAGATCCACAACGGATATTTGATGAAAACTCTTTACAACAAGTCTAGCCTTATTAGGTTAGTACATTTCCACCTGCACAGATCTCGAAAGATCTAATTGCCTAATGGGTTTTACCCCTTCACGAGCACCTAGCAAAGTCTAAAATCCATAATTTGCTGAAGTGTGTGGAGTCCATCTTGGATATGAAGCATCTGGTCACCTGGAAGTCACTACTTCTTATGACCTGCTGACAACTAGTAGGACCATCATCACCATGATGCTGACCTCCCTACCACCATCTATGAGAAAACCGAAGTATCTCTCAGGAGGAGGAGCCATGAAGAAAGAGAAGTCTCAAAATGGTAGAATGAAAAACTTCTCACATTCAAGTATGCTTCATTATGGTTTTGTTAAAAGAATTTTGACATTTAAAAATTGCAACCATGCTTCAATAGTATGTGCAAATGAATTAATAATTCATTTGCTCATATCTTCCACCATTTCTTTTTTCCACCTCATTTGTTAATTTCTTTAAAAAGAAATTTTTAGAAATAAGGTGTCCTCCTTCTAGAAGTATTCTTGTATAAATACAAGAATACATCCCAGCAAATACATGCCCGTATTGGTATCAAAATACGAATACCCAAGAGATAGAAAAATGCATTGATCATAATAATAGAATATACATATCAATATATATATATATATATATATATATATATATAAGTAAATTATTAAATCAGAACTTGATTTAATAATCCGACTTAATCCTAAACCGGCTAGTATTATCACCCGCCCAATTGAAGTCTGTGTGACTGGCACACATACCTAATTGAAAACCTGCACATATCAATATAGGGCCACTACATCATTTCGCTTGAACCGGAAAAAACCCTATGTGTGGGACTCTAAAGACTCATCGATATGCTAGCAGTGGGTTTAACCACAAGCACCTCAGCGGTACTAGATTCACGTAACGGCTACCCAGGTATTGAGCTCAAGGAAGGCCGACGAGCAAACTCATATGTACCCTTACTGAGCCTGTCTGTGACAATCTCCGTATAGTCCGGTCTCTTCATCTAAGAGTATCGCATACCGGGTCTATGGGGTGGATAATATCAAACCCTTACTAACCCGATAAGTCATGCTGGTATGAAGCTCATCACCCACTGAGAAACTACTGACATCACATCAGTAATTCTCATCCACCTTGATTAAGGATTTCTGGTGATGGCTGATCCAACATGGTGCGACATCAACCCCCAATACCGGGAGAGACGAATTCTTGACGATTGATCACTGCCTCGATGTTGCTTGGGACTATACCGAACTAAAACCTATTTGCACGAATCCTTTGAGCTGTGGTAGGGTAGTAATCTAAGTACAGTATGAACTCATATGAGATAAATGAAAATCTCAGGTCAAAGAACTAACCTATACTCATACCACAAGAGAACTTACATTTGACGATAGGTATAATGCCATCTAGAAGTTCTCGACGAGTCCGTCCGGTGTACTCGCCTCCATTGAGCACCTGTATACTATCTTAAGTGACTCAACACCAATGGCTTATGAGACCTTTCCACCACCCCTCGTTGTGTTCTCAATACCTGGTCTACTTCGGAGTATCGATGCCCGGTCTCAATACTCTCAGGGACATTTAAGGATATGCTTATGGACCATCCAGCTCTCACTTATATGATCGCCATCATAATGTTGGTAGTCAATCAATAATCCTACGAGTTTTATCAAAACATATACACACAATGATAAAGATAAATTAGATAACATACTATCATCTCGAGTAAGACTGTTCTACTCGTATAGGTCATCGTCCAATTATCATAATCGCCTACCTGCAATTACAATAATTTCTTTGAGGGCACTATATCCAACAGAAGAGCGGTGCAAGAGAAGAGCAGTGGAGACGATGACACAACAATTGCATCGGTAAGTTATATATTCTCTATTTACATTAAAAAAAAGTATCTTGTGTATATATAGGTAATTGCATGTAACTTCTAAACAGTTGCCTGTAACTTCTAAAGAGTTGCTTGTAACTTATAAGTATTTGCCTGTAACTTCTAAGCAATTGTATGTAACCTCTAATAAGTTGCATGTAACTTCTAAGCAGTTGCATGTAATCTCTAATAAGTTCCCTGTAACTTCTATAGCATTTGGATGTAATTTCTAATAAGTTGCATATAATCTCTAATAACTTGATTATAACATATTATGATCTTCATTGGTGTAGATTCTGAAGAAATGATTTGTTGAGAATCCGAATGAGAAGTTGTTAGAACCGTGAAAGCCTACAACAATAGTCCTAGAGGAGGTGAATAGGACTATGCTATCGATATGCCCAAAATAAAAAATTCTAAACTACACATGAAAATACAAACCACAATAGAATAGCTAAGCAAAGGATATAACAATATAATAAATGGCTAAGCAAATCACAATTGTGAAATAAACAACATTTAGCAAGTGATATAGCAATCAAGAAAGTAATGAGCATATAGTGTAAGCATGCAATTTCTAAGCTATGAAATTAAAAGCGAAAGTTGGAGAAATTGCAAACGCAAACACAAAACGATTTTATAGTGGTTCAAGAGATCCCTTAGTCCACATTCTTTAGGCGCACAAGCCCTTTCCACTAAACACGTATTTTTCGGAGATACACACGTTGCGCATCCGCAACCCCACTTCTGGAGGAGGCTAAACTAACACGTCTCCTCCAAAGACACTCCTCTCTATAAGCCTGTACGCTTCTCCACTAAATACACGCTCTTCTCTCTTACAAAGACACTCTTGCACTTAAGAGTTCTCACACAAAGAAAGAAGGCAAATTATAAGCTTAAGATACTCTCGAAAGGGTCTTACAATGAAGCACCAATACTCAAGAATATGGATAATCAAACTAGAAGCTCTTGAGTGTGTGTGTATGAGTAATTTGGATAAGCAATTGAATGTACACTTTAAACTCTCACAAGAAATTAGATTTTCTTTTGAAGATACTTATGAATATTGCAAATTGAAATCTCTAAGTGATTGGGGCTAAAAATCCATCACACAACATATATATAGCCTCACACAAAAAACTAGCCGTTATAAGTCAAATCTGGCATTTTTCAGTATCGACGGACATCTGAAAAATAATCGGCCAGACATCTGAAGCTTTAAAAATAAATCCCAATAGCTATGTTTTTCAAAACTTTTCTTCTTCACACATCTGCCAGAATGGGCATCAAACGTCTGAAGTTAAAAAATATTTCCAACCCGAGACTTTAACCCAGACTTCTGAAGAACAATGAGCAGACGTCTGAATTTATAAAATTCATTTTTTCAAAACCTTCAGCAGGCGTCTCTCGCATTGAACTGCAGACGTATGTCGATAAAACATTTCACACCAGAGACTTTTGGGCAGACATATGAAGTTCAATTGGCAGACGTCTGAAGGTATAAAAAGTCCATTTTCAAAACCTTCATCAGACAATCTGGTCAACTGAACTACAAACATCTGTCATCTTCTCTGGATTTCAGATATTTTCTAACCTTTGAAAAACAACAGAAGGCAGACGTTTGCAATTGTTTTGAGAAGACTTCCGACCTGGCATAAAAACTGAAATTTGGGTTTTTATAAAATAGAAAACTTCGAAACAAAAACCCAATGTTTGTAAAACTTTTGTGCAAACATGTGTGAGTGTTTCAAGATCTCTAATCAATATAACTGTAATCTATAGAGTACTTACAAGATTCCTATGTCGGTTGTCGCAAATCGTCAAATCTTGAATCTTGAAGTCTCAAGCTATTGAATTTTGGCATTTCGCTTGAACTTTGCATTGGTCGATTGATCTTCAATTGGCTTTGACACTTAACGCTTCAAATTCGAACACACCATTCCACTCACTAGCATCTTGAAGTCGGTATTTGATCTTCAAATCTTGAACTTCTACTTCGACACTTCAACTTAGACTTGGCTTCTAACTTCTTAGCTATTCGTAACTTGAATTCTTGAACTCTTCATACTCAGCTACTTAGCGTCACGAAGCTTGATATGCAATTTGAGAAACTCTCGTCCGTATTCTCCAACATCCATTAGATATGACATTTAGGCCCGATTTCCTCTATCCTCCTTTATAGAGCTTCATCTTGAGATATCCGACATCCTAAAATGCAATCTCAAATACCAAGTTCATCATATACAGTGTTATGAAATACGCAAGTTATGAATAAACACAAGTAGATGAAATATTAATTGTTTTGATATCACAAACATAAATAGTATATCAATAACAAGATATAACTCAAATGAAAAAGCATGAGATATTGATATACTCTCTATATATATATGATATATGAAAAACCAAAATGAAGAACACATGCATATATATACTTTCATATTGTGAATCATCAAAACAAAGAATGTGAATAATATATCGATATTTAAGGATATAACACAAGTAAAGCATGTCGACATCGATATATTACTCGATATACACAAGATATAGGATATGCAAGATAAACATCAAGTGTATACAAGTTTGGTGTCGATAAGGGAAACAAGATAATGTATGAGACACCAAACAACTATTCATGTTTAAGCTATCATGAAAACAAAGCGAGAAAGGATAATACTAATATCATCAAAATCCATAAGCTAACAGGACAATGTGAAGGACGTGTTCTTTGAAGCACAAGCGACGCATTGGAAAAATGTTTGTGAAAAAAAGGAGTTTCATTATAAAACACTCCTTTCCGAGCAGCAAGCGGCATTGGAGGCAGCGGAAGCCGAGATTCAACGTCTGCGTAGCATACTCTATAGGTTGGGATGCTAAGAGTTTGTCGATTCTAGGCCAGTGAAGGGCAAGGAAGTAGATGAGGTAGAATAAGAAGAAGAGGAGAAAGCCGAAATGGATGAGGTAGAGGAAGAAGAGGATAAGGAGAGAGACGAAATGGATGAGGTAGAAGAAGACGAGAGTGAGGATGAGGACAAAATTGGCGGGTCTGATGGTTGTTTCACTAATAGTTTGGCGGTTATTGTATCCCGGCGGTTGCTCGAATTAAGGAGAAAATAGTTGCGGCTACTTCTAATGAGGGAAACATTTGTGTTCCAGTTGAGGAGCCTGTTATTGAGGGTGATAATGATGTGTTTCAGTCTTCCGTGGTCATCCCTGTATCGGCAATCAGGAGGAAAGTGATCGCCTTTAAGTCCACCACCAAGAGTCTCAAGAGACACGTGAAGAATAGGCAGGGTCGAAAGCCGTCTAGGCATCTAAATGAGGATGAATACGTGACTGCGAAAAGTTCGAAGATATGAGTCATGGGAAAAAATGATCATGGGGAATGCGGAGGCCTAAACCGTGATTGAAATTTCTAGTGTCGACGGCACCGTCGACAAGGCATGTGCCATCACCGCGGCCTAGGCATTGACTAAGATGCATAAGTCCTTTGGCTATTACGGGAAGATACGTCCTAAAACGGTGGAAGATTCAAAGTCTCCAATTGGGAAACAGTTGTGAAATGATCATAAATGTGTTGTTTGTTTCTTGTAATATTATGACCCTATTATATATCAGTACTATCCATGTAAACTATAATTCTTATGTAAGAAAATTGTCTGAATGTTGTATGCAATACCCTTTAGTGTCTTAACCGAAACTCTTTTCATTGTCTGCAAGTATGCGGGTGAAGGTATATGGGGATGGGACATTTTTCACTGATTCCGTAATAGAACACATCGATGAGCTCGGGAAGGTGCATAAAGATGTCATTGACGCTTTTTTGAAGGAGCGTATTTCGTCGAAAGCAATACCCTTTGACCATAATAACCACGTTTCGATTTCCCGTTTCGAACTCTTTGATTTCTTAACCGGGCAACAGGTAGGAGATACGGTACATTTTAGAAGTTAAAAGCAACTTATAAGATGTTACAGGCAATTTATTAGAAATTACATGCAACTTCTATAGAAGTTACAAGTAACTTATTAGAGATCACATGCAACTTTTATAGATATTACAAACAACTTATTAGAAGTTACAGGCAATTGTTATAGTTGTTACAGGCAACTCAATAGATATTACAAGCAACTCGGTAGATGTTACAGGCAACTCAGTAGAAATTACAAGAAACTTGGTAGATATTACAAGCAACTTATAAATATGTAAACTCTTTATAGGTGATGGACTCTTTTATCAAGTTGGCAGATAACTTGATGAAGACTTTGACCCCTTCCGTAGTAGTACCTCCATTTGCCTTCATAAAGCCGTGGATAATGGTAATACCTACTCATCTTATCTGGTTCTCCTGATTATATTCATCAATATATTAACAAGTTAAATACTTGTGGCAGAGTATGATGGTTGATCCTCATGACTCCGGAAATGTGCACATGAATAGTAGTGTATGAAATACATACGTTTACGATGGTTAACATTCCCCTGTACTCATATTCTGACCCTGATATGTCATAACTCTCATTGGATGTTGCTCGTTATAGACTTTGCTGAAAAGAAATTGCGACATTATTCTTCACTTATGCACGACACATATTGGGAGGAAGGGGTTAGGCTATATTTGTGGTACATATTCAATTTGGGGCAAATAAATTCGACAAGCATGAGGGTTTCAATACATTTCACTTTATTAGTGTTCCTTACCCGATACAAAAGAATTCGTAAGCAGTATTTCCTTTACAAGTTTTTTTTTAACATTTCTGATTATCAAGGGTTAAAACAATAAGCATTTGTTAACGTTGTTGGTTAACAGTGATGATTGCGGTATTCATGAAGACATTAATCGAGGTTCAGCGGATTCTGTATGCCCTAGAAGGAAAAGGGTCGATGCAGTGGCAGTCGATACTTTCGACCCAAATTCTATTCGAAAACGAGGAAGAAATGGCTTGGTATTATTTCAGTATTTTTTTGCCGAAGTTTGACCTCTTTGTTATTCGTACATATATTCATCTATTTGTATTTAGCTGATGTTCGCCAATATTATTATTTGTTTTGAGTGAGAATGACAAATTGCTTATATATTACTGGTTTGTCTAATGAATATCAAAAATTTTTGACGTGTGTATTTTAATATCGCCAATGTTGGCTGATGTTGTGATTCAAATGATATTTTTGTTGATATTATCTCTCTTATATAGCCGATATTGGCTGATACTGTGTATGGATGATATTTTTAGTGATGTTATCAGTTTTATATAACCGATGTTGGTCGACACCGTGTATGAATGATATTTTTGTTGATATTATCAGTTTTATATAACTGATGTTACAGGCAATTTATTAGAGATTACAGGCAACTTATCAGAAGTTGCAGGCAAGTGGTTAGAAGTTACAGGCAACTGCTTAGAATTTACTAGAAACTACTCACAGGTTACAGATAAGTGCTTACAAGTTATAGGCAACTGCTTAAACTCTGCATGCACCTGCTTACAAGTTACATGCAAGTGCTTAGAAGTTATATGCAACTGCTTACAAGTTACAGAAAACTGATTAGAAATTACAGGCAAATGGTTAGAAATTACAGGCAGCTGCTTAGAAATTACAGGAAACTATTGACAAGTTACATGCAACTAATTAGAACTTACATGCAAATGGTTAGTAATAACAGGCAGGTGCTTAGAAGTTACAGGCAATTTATTAGAATTTACAAACAACTAATTAGAAGTTATAGACAAATTGTTAGAAGTTACAGACAAGTGCTTAGAACTTATATGCGACTAATTAGAAATGTAACGACTACAATTCTCTGTACTTTTTCGTTAATAAGTTTATGTAAAATTATTTTTTTATTTTAATTTTTTGTTTGTTATTTTGAATTTGTTTGGATTCAAAAGTGTTGGGCAGATATTTGGTTATTTCGTATGATAAAATATACTAAATGATATAATTATAATAGTCATAAAAATTTTAGATAATAATAAGATCTCACATAAATAAGATATTTAACAAATCATATATTATTTTTTTAACTTTATAAATATTTATATATTATTATGTATGTATATGCTATTTGGTTTTGATATCATAGCAAAACGGTTACGATTTAGATTTTTTATGTTTTTATTTTTTTATTAAAAATAAACCAAAAATATTTTTCTATTTTTTTAATAATTATTCATTTCTTTCTTTATGCCGTATATTAAAAATACCGTAAGTTTGAGAAGAAAGAACTCCTCTGTCTTCTCTTACCTCCAATCTATTTTTCTCAAAAGTTAAGGATTTTTTCGACAAGGAAAAAAAGGAGTCTCGATCTATCTGCTGTGGTCTAGAAAATAAGTTCGAGGCTAACTCTATCAGGTTGGAAACTTGATTTAGAGATCAAATTGCAAAATAGCAAATCCTCCTTCCATTCTTCTCTCATCATTGTGTTTTTTGTCACTAAGATTTAATTAGGTTAATATGTAAAAATAATAATAATTAAGGATTGTCTACGTTCTTCTATATTTTCCTTAATAAAAAGACTCCGAATAATTAAAGATATATGAGTGTGTGTGTGTGTGTAAAGGTCTTTTAAATAACGAACATGTGTGTTGTGATGGAAAAATTTGTTCTGGACCTAGGAGTTGACAATAGTTTAATTTATGATAATCTAATGGTTTACAGTATTCAATATAGTCGAATTTGTTTTATAAAATTACATTATAGCATATATACATTCAATATTAGTCTTTAACTGCTAGTATTTATTATTCAATACATTATGTCTTAAACAGATTTATAATTAATAATTGATATCGTAATTATTCATCACAATTATTTATAATTATGGTTTAACAATTATTACACATTAGTTGCTTATATCCATTTTTATGGTTTAGTAGATAAACGAATATGTATTTTATACTAGTGCAGCAACAGGTTCATTTGTATTATTAGTTATGCTATTAATCTTATTAATATTTAACAATATAATCAGGACTGCAAAGCATTATTTATATTTTAGTTGATTGTTGTCATCCATGCTTAATAAGTAAAGTAGTTAAGTTAGTTCATTATTCATTCTGTTAAAGTAAACATGCAAAAAATTGTAGCGTATTATCCACAAAATTAATTGTTACGGTAAATATGAACTATGATATTGCTGCCACCAATCAATTTAAGAATAATAATAATAATAATAATTGTATTATGATTGTTTTGTTTCTTTCGGACTGAGTTCCCTATCTATATATATAGAGAGAGAGAATAATGGAGGAAAGATGCTATAGAAGGGAATTTCCTTCTATGGCGTCTAAAAAATACAACATCCATCGTGTTTTCCGACGATCGGAACCCATCATCTTCATCGTTATCATCTAAGATATGAATACACCAAATTTCATATGATTCTACAAATTTTTCACCGTTGAATTAGTGGGTTCAAAATTAACGGTTTACCGACAATAGAACTTTTTACATTGCTAAATCAACGGTGAAAAAGTTGTAGAATCACATGAAATTTGATGTACCCACATCTTAGATGATAACGATGAAGATGATGGGTTCCGATCATCGGAAAACACGATGGGAGGTGTATTTTTTCGATGTCATGGGAGGAAATTCCCTCCTATGGCCTCTTTCCTCCATTATTCTCATATATATATTCCTTTTCATGATATATGATAAACGGCAGTTTAACATGTCTTGATATGTATATGTTTTTTTTTAATCTATATCCTATGTCATGGATATACCCAATAGTTTTTTATAAGGAGATTTAATCGTAACTGTGTGTTCGTGCCAATACAAAGACCATCCAGCCGCAGTCAACTAATATACGGTACATGACATCTTGCCGTTGTTGACTCGAATTACATAGTTTAGGCTAAGTATTGCTTCCATATAGGTTTGTTTGTTGCTAGTTTGCTGCACTTGTTTATACTACTATTATCTTGAATTTTGCTATGTTTTATTTGTTAACACGAACTGGTATGAATCATGAATGCATGCATATTTGGCTATTTGAACACTTGAATACTTGTAGACATGAACACTTGAATACATGAACTCGTGAACCCAAGAACCTGACATGACTTGATATGAACCTGAACTATTTCAAGTATTCATAGTCTTGTGCTAGCATTTGTGACAAGTTCTAAAATTCAATAAACAATTGACATGGGGGTGGGGAAGTTCGATGGATGAGGATATTTACTGTAACGGGGATCATACATGATCGCCGTAGTTCCAGGTATTACGGAACAAATACATTACTAACTCATGAATCTCTTGAATCCATATTCCTGTTGTTCCGAGGAAAAACGGAACATTTTCGCTACGTGTAAAACCTTCACTAGTCAAATTTATAAACTTAAAACATGATGATACCGTTTAGAGAACAAATATCATAATATTGTTGCCTTATATTTATTTATATTTATACATGTTTGATCGTTCCTTCTGTTTTTTTTATATGTCATGTTTTTTTTATTACTCTTTATTTTCTTTAAAATAGGAGCTTACCGAATTCTAGTTCGCTGACGGGCATTCTATTTTCTGTGTTTTCATTTTTTTTAGAAATGTCCATCAGATGACTTTGAGGCAGAAAACCAAGCTTAGTCAAAGTTGAGCTGAGTGAGCAGAATAGCAACTATCTTTCTTTTCAAGTCAATCATTAACATTGGTTGTGGTATGCCTTTTTTTTTGTTCAAGGCTATTCTTTTTATTCCTAGTTCCTTCAATTTTTCGAACTGTGTTTAGTTATTGTTTTGCGGACTGTAATAAATTTTTTTTGGCCATTGTTATTATTTTAAATTCTTTTATTTATTATCTTTCTGCTTATAATTACGCTTAGCGTATTCATATCGAAAAGGAATGTTTCTCGGTATAAATACGTTGCGGGCTTCGTCCGCTCTCACTTTCCGTCTTTTAGGAAGCGGGACATGACAAGAAATTACAGGAAAGTGATTAGAAATTACAGGTAACTGCTTAGAAATTACAGGTAAGCGCTTACAAGTTACAGGAAATGCTTATAAGTTATAAGCAAGTGGTTAGAAGTTAAGCAAGTGCTTACAAGTTACGGGAAAATGGTTAGAAGTTACGGTCAATTGCTTAGAAGTTGAAGGCAACTGCTTAGAAATTATAGGAAGCTGCTTACAAATTACATGCAACTAATTAGAAATTACATGAAAATTGTTAGAAATTACAGACAAGTATTTAGAAATTAGAGGCAACTTATTAGAAATTACATGAAAATTGTTAGAAATTACAGACAAGTATTTAGAAATTAGAGGCAATTTATTAAAAATTACATACAAGTAGTTAGAAACTAAAAACAAGTTCTTACAAATTACATGCAACTTATTATAAGTTACAGGAAACTAATTAGAAATTATAGATAAATTATTTAAAGTTACAGCTAATTGCTTACAAGTTACAGGCAATTTATTAGAAGTTACAGGAAAGTGGTTAGAAATTAAACACAAGTGCATAAAAATTACACGCAGCTGATTAGAAATTATAGGAAACTGCTTACAAGTTACAGGAAAGTGCAAATAAAGGGATTCATAAAACAGTTTATAAATTTCATTTAGATGCATACTTAACCAATAGAAAAATTTACAGCAAAATTATAACGAACATCGTAATGTTTTAGTATAAAAGGTCCACGAAACTTGACTGGGGATATATAAACATAAAACAAAATACCAAACAACCAACATGTAGTTATTTTACACTTAATCGATAGGAGTAGTGTATGTTGTTCTATTGTGACCCTCATTACCACACCTACCGCGGTTCATCTTCCTCTTTTGAACATCCCTGTTATTTATACGCCTTGTAGAGTTTGTAGGGTTCTTTAGCACGACTATAAGGTTTCGGAAGGCATCAACCATGCCATTTTATAAAATTATAGTGTGCTAAGTAACCCAAACCAAAGATCTAACTAGAGGATTAGGGTAAAAGCCAATATGTAAACATATTTACATTAAGTGAACAAGTAATAACAACCTTTATAGACCGGTCTTTCACTTCAAAAGCTCTGTGTAGTAGTCCGTTCACTTCAAGTAGTGATCTTCTGGACTCTAGTAAAGCTCCACAAGGTGAAATAAACAAGCTTGCTTAAAATTTTCGAGGCCGAAAATGATCTACGTCGAGGAGACTCTAATTCAAGATAGCTCTTCACTAATTAGGAATTAGTGAAGCAAAACAACCTAAACTAAATGGCTAATCTAGTGTAGGTTGGTGAAGTAGGAATTTTGCTCACTTTGGAAATATTTTTCTCACTAATTTTCTTCACCTCCTCAAAATCTAGAAAGCTCTTGGAGATGAAGAAGAAGATGAAGGTAATCATAAAAGAGAGAGTGAATAGCAACCATGGGTGAGTTCATATCATATATGAACCATGTAGAGACTACACCCAACTAGGGTGTAATTTACAGAATCAGTTGAGACTCTTAAAAGTCATAGAAGAACCCGACCTGCACAAATCTGATGTATGCTTTCCATTGGACACTAAGAAGTCTCTAAAGGGAAAAGCCTATGTGAAAGCCATCATTAGTTCATATCAGAGGATTGATGCTGAAACAGAGAACGAGGAATGTCATTTTTTTCTTCTTCCGCCACATTACTGTCTTCTCCTTCTGCCACATTACTGTCTTCTCCTTCTTATTATGTGCGCGTGCAAATTCAATGACTATATTGAGAATATGGATTAATAGTGGGTAGGAAAAGTATTTCTCAAATGGCTTTTGCGTCTTAAAACCATAAACTACTAAGTAATGACATACATAATTTTTTTAGTATAAAGGTTGTTATTTTAAGTTTTCCCTTATAGAGATATGATCTAACTGCATCTATCAACTATAAGTGTGCAGAAAATTATGATAAGAAATCATAAGAAAGGGTCGTAGCCATGCATAACCTTGAATCTACATACCAAATCATGCAAAAGCATGCACTTATTGTCACCTTGTCTTGGAATATAAAATATCTTGGAAGACTATAAGCGAGCATTTAAATCTTGTTAGCTTTTGACTTCAACATATATTTTTCTCAAGTACCATGAAATATACTTGCTCCGTATAAACCGTTTTCAGGAAGATGGATTAATAATGACAAATTATCCATTGTGGCTCACTAGGTTAGCATTTTCTCTTCTATTGACCATCTTTCTAATCTGCTTGGTAAATTTATTCGGAACCGGCTGTGAATCATTAAAAGAGTAGCATAAGAACGAAAGCTAAAATACAGATATATAGCATACCGATACATCGAAACTTCATAGTTGCGATGGCAATCCAGAGATATTTATTTCTACACACGTGGTGCGCGTGCGAATGCGTCAGGCATCATGGACAAATATTTCAAAACATGGAAAGTATTATTCGTATAAAGTAATTAAAACTTTTAAACAGCTTGGGTAGAGATATTTTCTTAGGTGATGCAATCATATCATGAGGACTAAATTTAAGCTATTATATATATGCATATGTATTTTTCTAACCTAAAATATCACACACACACACAGAAAGAGAGAGAGAGAACACCTGGTAGGTAAAAAAATCAGGTAGCAGGATCCTGAAGAAATGGAGTCCATAGCATTGCTCATCATCATCATCCATGATCCCTTTGATAATATTTTTTCAAAGGGATCACGGATGATGATGATGAGCAATGCTATGGACTCCATTTCTTCAGGATCCTGCTAACTGATTTCTCTATCTACCTGGTATTCTCCCCCTCTCTCTCTCTCTCTGTGTGTGTGATATATTAGATTAGAAAAATACATAAGCATATGTATAATAGCTTAAATTTAGTCATCATGATATGATTGCATCAACTAAGAAAATATCTACCCAAGGTGTTTAAAAATTTTAATTACTTTATACGAATAATACTTTTCATGTTCTGAAATATTTGTCCATGATGCCTGACGCATTCGCACGCGCACCACGTGTGTAGAAATAAATATCTCTGGATTGCCATCGCAACTATGAAGTTTCGATGTATCGGTATGCTATATATCTGTATTTTAGTTTTCTTTCTTATGCATGTCTTTTAATGATTCGCAGCCGGTTCCGAATAAATTTACCAAGCTGATTAGAAAGATGGTCAATAGAAGAGAAAATTCTAACCTAGTGAGTCACAATGGATAATTTGTCATTATTAATCCATCTTCCTGAAAACGGTTTATACGGAGCAAGTATATTTCATGGTACTTGAGAAAAATATATGTTGAAGTCAAAAGCTAACAAGATTTAAATGCTCGCTTATAGTCTTCCAAGATATTTTATATTCCAAGGCAAGATGACAATAAGTGCATGCTTTTGCATGATTTGGTATGTAGATTCAAGGTTATGCATGGCTACGACCCTTTCTTATGATTTCTTATCATAATTTTCTGCACACTTATAGTTGATAGATGCAGTTAGATCATATCTCTATAAGGGAAAACTTAAAATAACAACCTTTATACTAAAAAAATTATGTATGTCATTACTTAGTAGTTTATGGTTTTAAGACGCAAAAGCCATTTGAGAAATACTTTTCCTACCCACTATTAATCCATATTCTCAATATAGTCATTGAATTTGCACGCGAACATAATAAGAAGGAGAAGACAGTAATGTGGCAGAAGGAGAAGACAGTAATGTGGCGGAAGAAGAAAAAAATGACATTCCTCGTTCTCTGTTTCAGCATCAATCTTCTGATATGAACTAATGATGGCTTTCACATAGGCTTTTCCCTTTAAAGGTTGTTATTTTAAGTGCGCGTGCAAATTCAATGAAAGTTAGATTTGAGGATACCCATGTATGAGTTGTATTCTATATATGTGTGTTTCGATTTATGATTTCGCTTAAGTGTAGGGTTGTTTTTACTTAAAGAAGTATCACCATCTACTATATATAAAAAAATATAGCAAACTAGGATTGGTATTCAAATCCCAGTCCAGATTGGTATTCAAAATTTATTTAATTAGTTTGTGATCCACATCATTTGATTCGTTGCTTGAGGCATCAATGTAGGCACAAATATCGGCGACGAGGAACTCGACGAGGAAGAACGAGGCGGTGGCGGGCTGAGAACGGAGGGCGCGCGGTGGCGACGAAGAGAAAATTGGAGACGCGGGAACGAGAGAAAATTTTGGGAACGAGAGGGAAAGATATCGAGGCGTAGGGCATTTCTGTGCCTTTTTTAATTAAATTCCCATTTAGGTGCCCGTAGGGCCAAACAACAAATTAAGATATAATATTTTTAAATTAAAATGTCGGGCACCGTAGGGACAAAGTGGCGCTTTTAGTTTCATATATGAGTATCGATGGGAATATGAAGGTTTCATATTATCATCGAGTATCATATATTGGATGTTATGCAAGCTCTGAACAAATCTTGAACGGAACTTTCACAAGAATTTACAATACCCGACCAGAATCCAATCCTGAGTTTGATGAAGCTTCAGGCCTTCAGCTTCCCCACAGAAAATAGTTAGGGCAAACCCTTTGCAAAACCATAGCTTTCATGCAGAGATGACGCTCAGAACATGCCAGCTTCCAAACACATTGAATAATACATAATCTCCCATACTCTCTCTCTCTCAATCAGACAGTTTATATTTGGATTTGAATTTAGGAAAAGAAATAAGATGGCTACAAACCAGCTTGCCTCGCCAATCTCATAACTATAAAGCTCATAAAAGTGGAAGCTTGAGGGCAAGCCATCATCGCCTCCATTCAATTGAAGCCAAATCATCCACAAAAAATAGAAATAAATATAATAATTGATCGATAGGCAAAATTGCAAGAAACCTATTCAGATTTTTGCATGAAAAAATAAGAGATGTAAAATAAGTAAAAGATTACCAAATGAAATTATCCCATCACTTGAACCCCCTCTCAAGACATTTTAGGAAAAATTCCCCCAGTAATTTTCTTCGGTTTAACCGTTTTATATCATAGAAGAAAGATAAATTTCAAATGTATATACATGCATACACACACACACATCATATACACAGTTTTTGAATGTTGGCAGAATTTCAACGGTAATTCTAGATTTTCCCAAACTCTGAAGGCTTCACAAAAATTTTAAATACAGATAATAATATGATTGAAGATATCAATCACCAATTTTTTAATGAGGATCAACTGAAACCCCAAACAGAGCAAGCAAATTACAAAGATCCCAAAACCCCGCGTGGCCCAGCCCCAGCCCCCAGCCCCAGCCTGAGCCCCAGCCCCCAGCCCCAGCCCAACCCTAACCCCAGCGTGGCCAGCTAAACCCCAACACCAACCCTAAGGCAAACCCTAACCCCAGCCCCACCCCAGCAGCAGCCGAACCCCAACCCTAACCCTAAGGCAAACACCAAATTAAGAATTAATATTTTAATTCTTGAACGTCTGTGCCCGTAGGGGTAACCCTTTAGCCCTACGGATTAATCCGTAGGGCCAAGTTAAATCTGCCCCTACGGATTAAAAATTTTGTAGTCAAAATAGAGCCGTCTATTGGGAACGACATCAAACTACATACAGAAAAATTAAGGATCGCTAGAAATTTTGTTAAAATTTTATCACTAACAGTGAACCTGTATCCAGCCTACCCACATCCTGATGAAGGAAACTATGGACAAAAGGGATGAACCCCCAGCAAACCAGTCAACAAAGAGGAAGGGATAATGCAGTTTAAGCTAGTGCAAAGAAAGGTACAGTCCCCCAAATACTCTCATAGCTCAGGAAAGCATCTTGATGAGGGGGGAGATAAAAAGAGTTTTGCAATAGGGAATTGTGTCCCATTCCTGAGGTACGGCATAAGTCTAGGAGCCAAGTTGAAATGCACTGGCAAATAACCCCTCCACACACACGCATGCACATGCACACAGACACATACAGAGTTGTAAATCATATATGAGGATAATTACACAATGTAAATTCTTGATAATAGAAGCATCTTGCAAAACCACAAACCTTTTCAGTTATATGCAGTCATGAGGATCAAACTATAGCTAGGTATTGCAAAGATCACAAAATTGAGGAGATTTGTTACATTTGTTCATTCTAGTTTGGGTGTTCAAATTCCATATTCTCGATTCCAATATCACCCCTAACCCTAACCCCAACCCAGCCCCAGCCGAACCCCAACCCAACACCAAACCCTAACCCGGCCTAACCCTAACCCCAACCCAGCCCCAGCCGAACCCCAACCCAACACCAAACCCTAACCCGGCCTAACCCTAACCCCAACCCAGCCCCAGCCGAACCCTAACCCCAACACCAAACCCCAACCGAACCCTAACCCTAACCCCAACACCAGTCGAACCCCAACCGCCGATCGAACCCATACCCTAACCCTAATCCTAACCCTAACCACAACCGATACCTAATCCTAACCCTCATCGATCGCTACCCTAACATCATTATAATAATGTTTAACTAATTACCTGTAGGCGACGACGGAGAGGTAATCGGCGACGACGAGGGCGGTGGCGACAACGAGAACGGAGCACGGTGGCGACCACGAGATCACTGCAGGCGTGGCGACGACGATTCGGCTTGGATTCGGCGACGACGAGATCACTGCAGCGCGGCGGCGACGACGATCTCGATTTGGGAATTTGGTTTCGCGCGAAAGAAAGAGAATAAGAAATAATCGGCGTAGGGATCGATCTCTTAAATCCCTATTTATATGTCCCTACGGATTTACCCGTAGGTGCTTGGTTTGCGGCTCCGTAGGGGCAAACAACACTTTAAAATTTAATATATTTTAAATAAATATTGATTGACCGTAGGGGCAACCGTTTGGACCTACGGATTAATCCGTAGGGCCAAACTTCAACTGCCCCTACGGATGTTGTTATCCGTAGGGGCAACCCCTTATTTTACTAGTGACTCTAGTAAGGATCCACAAGGTGAAATGAACAAATTTGCTTGAAGTCTTCGAGGCCGAAGATGATCTACGTCTAGAAGACTCTAATTCAATCTACCTCTTCACTAATTAGGAATTAGTGAAGCAAAACAACCTAAACTAAATGGCTAATCTTAGGATGGTGAAGTAGGAATTTTGCTCACTTTGGAAATATTTTTCTCACTAATTTTCTTCACCTCCTCAAAATCTAGAAAGCTCTTGGAGATGAAGAAGAAGATGAAGGTAATCATAAAAGAGAGAGTGAATAGCAACCATGGGTGAGTTCATATCATATATGAACCATGTAGAGACTTAACCATGGCTAATCATAATGGTTGGGTTAATAAATATCTTAAGTAAAACAAAATTAGTGGACTAAGTCAATGGTTCCACAAACTTCCACTAAACTCCAAACCATGACTAATTTCCACCTAATTTTAATTAACTTTAAATAAATAAAACCTTTCATTAGCATAAGCATGGTGTGAGTCTTATACACCCATGTTGCATGTATCAACAAGCATGACACAATAATATATATCACATATATATTAAATGAGCACAAGTGAGAAAAAGAAATGCTTAAGTGAGCTAATGTTAGTTAATGTAAATTAATATATCAAATATACAATTATACATTAAATTATTAAATCAACACTTGATTTAATAATCCATCTATGTCACATATAACCGACTAATATAAATTCTTTCAACTTATCGAATCAACACTTGATTCGACAACCCGGCTATATCACATATAACCGACCGATATCTCATATCGCGAGAATAGAATACGGTATCACATACTCGTATTAATCGCGGTCCCGCACATATCACATATGTGCTCCTACTTCGTTTCGCCAGAGCCAGGAAACCTCTGTGTAGGACTCTAAAGACTCGTCAATATGCCGGCAGTAGGTGATGATCATATCAGTCACCCACAAGCCGTCAGCGGTACTAGCTGGACGTAACGGCTATCCGGGTATTGAGCGATCAGAAGATCAATAAGCAATTCTGCTCATACTCCTGCGAATTCAATAAGTAACACTAGCGTACAGTCCGGTCTTTTCTTCTGATATGTCATATATCTAGTCTAGAGGTGGTAAACGTCAGACCCCAGTAACTTGATAAGTCGTACCGATGTGAGGCTCATAACGGGTTGAGAAACTACTGATAACACTTACCGGTAAATCTCTGTATCAGCCCTGGCCAGAGACTTCCTGTTATAGCCAATCGAGCACAGCGCAACATCAACCCTCAATACCGGGAGAGACGAAACCCTTCCTATCGCTCATTGCCTCCATGTGACTCAAGATTGTACCCAAAAACCACTGTTTTGCATGTTCTCTTGAACGTGGTAAGTTAGAAATCAAAGCATAGTGGGAATCACACAAGACTCTATGATGATCTCAGCTCTACAGACTAACATGTACTAGTGTCACTAGAGAACTGCTATCTGACGTTAGGTATAATACCATCTAGGAGTTCTCGGCGAGTCCTGTTCAGTGTACCCAGTCTCCACTGAGCACCCGTATACCATCTTTGATGTCAAACACCAATGGATGTGGGATCATCCATCGCCCATCATATGGGTCAAGAAGCGTATACGCTAGTCTACTCTGGAATATCGATGCCCTGTCTCGATACACTCTCAACTAGAAACAATTAAAGAATGAACTTATGGACTACCCTGGCCCTACTAGTATGATCTCCATCATAGTCCTAGTAGTCAAGTACACATCCTAAGGGCTTTATCAACATGTGAGAGTAAGACAGTATCACAATACAAGTCTATATGTTAAGACAAAGAGCAACCAGATAGCATATTATCATGTCGAGTAAGAAAGTCCTCTCTATATATGTCCAAGCATCCACTATAATATACAATCATATACAATAATGGCCTCTAGGGCATACATATAACTAACAGAGTCCTTCCCGGCCGCTTTCTCGTTAAAAGTGGCAGGATCTCAATGTTCTCTTCCATGACTGTTGGCTTGTCAAATGTATATATTGGGTAAATTGTATTCCCGTAACTAATCTTGAAATAATCGATCGTCAAGAAAGGGTCACAGTAGTTATAAATTGATTACCTCAAGAAATTGATAATGGCGTAAATATGCCTATAAGGATTTCTAGTAACATCCCATTCTCGGCATATACATGATCGAGCCGACACATTGATCCAAACAATTTTAATGTCAAACACCCCATAATGCTCCATATCATCTTGATAAACAGAAAAAACTCTAGCAGTGTCCAAATTTTTGTTCAAAATTTTCTTCGACTTGAAACATAACACTCTATTCCACCCTTCGGCTTTTTCTCGTCGATTATTGAAGCGATCCATCAAACATACCCTTATATGGTCCACCATTTGAAGAATTAGAAAAGTGCGACTCTCACGCATCCAGTTATTATATGATTCAGTAATATTGGATGTAACATGACTATACTTGCATTCACAAACGCATAACTAGATGTTACATACAACTTTAATAGACGTTACATGCAAGTTATTAGAAATTACAGGCAACTTATTAAATGTTACAGGCAACTACCTAGAAGTTACAAGCAAGTTAGTAGATGTTACAGGCAACTTAATAATTATAATCAAGTTAATAGATATTACAGACAACTTAGTAGAAATTACAGGAAACTTATTAGATGTTACAGGCAACTGCTCTGATGTTATACATATCCATGTCAATCATGTTCATAGCCAAATCAGGTGTATTGAGGAGTAAGAATTAAGATTGTACTTTATTCCAGGAAAGTAACAATTAGCCCAATGTTGAGAATTGTGATGTTCAACCATTGCATTGTAAGCAACCGTCGAATACTTCTTCAATAAGTTTATCTTCCCCAAGAACTCAACCATCGTGTATTGGTAACACGCTGTCTCCATTAGATGTGCGCAAGTTTCGGCTTCCAAATTCTTCATACCAAGTCTCTTGAGCCTATTTTTAAAATTCTTCTTCAAGTGAAAAATGCAAAATGAATGCAATGCGGTAGGAAAGCACATCCTAACAACTTCTTTACTTCTCTTGTCGGAGTCTGATACAAGCACAAGGGTATGCGTTTGGTAGTAAGCTCTAAGACCGTCAAACAACACGGCTTTCAACTTACCTAAAAACTAAGTCCAATTTGTGATATTCTCTTGATCGCAAATGGTGAAACCTAACGGAAACAAACCATTGTTTCCATCATAAGCAGTCACCACCAATAGAAGGCCTTTTGCCTTGTTCTTGATGAGTGTTCTATCAAGAAATATGAAAGGTCAACAACCATCTAAATACACGTCAATACAAGCACCATAGCTAAAAATAGCCTCATGAATCTTTCATCCATTGATATTTTGATGCTAATTACGCTCCCGGGATTGGTTTCCATGCACTTACTTTGATACCACCTCAAAGAGTCATAAGAATGATGATAATTGCTGAAGAGGGTCTCTTGTGTCAATTCCCATGCCACGCAATATCGTATGAAATCTTCACTCAGAAGCTTTGATGAAAGTCTTTCTTAGCCTCAATTGGCCGATAGCACGTTCATGACCTCAAAACATCTACAAGCATGTCGGCTACCAATTTCTTCTCCCGGGGATGTCCGTCACTTGAAATTCCTCCGAAACATGTGTGCGCCATGTAGTACTTCTTTATAACCCATAGAGAACTACTCACACATGACAAACATGCAAACCTTAACGTAACTTAAAAGTTAAAACAATCAACAATTTGCAAATAACGATAATTACACTTTTATATTACTAACGTATATGTTAACTCTATAGCTCTGAGTACAAAGCGATGCATGCACTCTCCATAGGCATCCTTTATCCCTTTAGGAACATTCCACTGTTACCTTTGAGCCATCGTTCTTTATGTAGTCGAAATTAAATTATTTCGCAATAGCAAATTGGCAAAGAGCCATCCTAATTTCGTAAGAACCCTTGAATATTTGAAATGTGCCCTTAATTACGTCATGCCACACAACCGGGATATTGTTCCTCATTATTTGATCATCTTGCCTCACCGGTGGAAATCTTAACTCCAACTCATGTACTCGGTCATGAGCAATTGCTGGAGCGGAAAACGATGCATGTTGATTGTTACACAAAAAATGATTTTTTTAACATATTATTACTTGCATCCATATAGATATTACAAGCAACTTATTAGATATTAAAGGCAAATCTTCTTAGATGTTAGGGAAATGCAACTGCTTAGAAGTTACAGGCAACTGGTTAGGACTTATATGCAACTGCTTAGAAGTTACAGGCAACTGCCTAAAAGTTACAGGCAACATTTTTAGAAGTTACAAGTAACCGCTTATAAGTTACAGATAAGTTCTGACAAGTTACTAGCAACTACTTAGAACTTACAGACAACAGCTTACAAGTTACGGGCAAGTTCTTACAAGCTATATGTAACTGTTTAGAAGTTATAGGTAAGTGCATAGATATTATAGGCAACTGCTTACAAGTTACAAGCAACTGCTTACAAGTTGCAGGCAACTGTCTTGTATATTTCTCTAAAAAAATTAAATCAAATAAAAACAAACCTGCTCATAATGGCTAGGGTATCAAATGCTTGCATATGGATAAGCTTCTCATTCGTCTCTTGATGAATACAAATCATATTTACATGATCATCTTCGGTTATCATCCTAACCATATGATCTCCATATTTCTCCATTTTGTATGAAAGGTTTAACTTATCAACCGGTATATCAAATTGAAACGATTGTTCCTTTCAATTCAAATTATGTTGTCGCCTCCGAGATGGTCAAGACCGAACCTTTCCCATTGGATCCACTCACAAAACACATTAATGTCCAAGTTTGGGCCATCCTCAATGAGTAAGAGAGTAAATAAAGATTTAGTTTATTGGATAGTCAATGAAAGTGGATTAAATAAGAGAAGATAATGGATAATGGAGAAAATGAATGAGATAATTCTTATTCTGTTGGCAACATAGGTATTTTAGAGGAGAAAATGGTGAATCTGGAGGGAAAATGGCTAGGTTGGATCACTTAATACTCAGTCCTTTAAGGAAAAATCAACAAAACACAATTCAGAATAGAAGTTACATGCAACTGCTTATAAGTTATAGATAACTGAACTGCAGATTTTTTGCAAATAAAACGGCAGCTGTCCTATTGTACTTGCACACATAGATCACAAGAGACAGTTTTGGGATATACCAAAATACCCAAAACTTTGAGTATTTCAGAGAACAGTTGATGGACTTAGAGAGTTTTCTACATGTTGGAAAAGCCTAAAGAGTTTTTCACAAGTTTTTAAAAGGCCGGAGGCTTTTCTACAATTTACCCAAAATTGAATTAAGTCAATTTATAATGCTACAATTAAGAGTGTCCAGTTCAACCCAAGTAAGGTATCTATAGATAAGATGATTAATTATTCTTTTTTTTTTCATTCATTTTTTTAACATTCTAATTTTATGTGTTGGGTGTTCCGACCCTTCACCGCATCAAGCTCACTAGATAATACAATCAAAAGAAGAGAGTACGCAGGATTTAACTTAGTTCCTCGACCTATATTTACAAAGCTGACACAAGCATGAGGTTTATGTTGACATAAAGAAGTTACCAAGCTCTATAACACAAATCAACTCTGATGGAGGTCCTTTTCGGGTCTCCGTTAGATGTTGTCTTCCGTTGATCTTCCGGTGGATTTTGGTGGTGATCTTCTCTTGCGTGTGGATCTCAATGGGTTTTGATGAGATTGGTGATTTGAGGAGTTTAGCGCCGAGTACCTGCAAAGAAGTCCCGGGGTGGTTTGGTACCACCGAGGACCCACCGACGATCAAGTTAGTGCTAGATCCGAGTAGAGTAACGGCTAAGTAGAATAAAAAAAATGGCTTACTTGACCCCTCTGTGATGGGGGTTTATATAGCGGCGGCGCACGCAGCGGTAAGCGCGAAAGTCTCGCCGGCCATTACGCTCCCGACATCACACCCGCTTGAAGAGAGGATCGCCTATTAATGGGGATCGTGATAGCGTGGAACGTGGGACGTTGCTGGCGGAGAATCTGTGCGTGGCGAGATTTGCGGAGCAGCGGTTACGCCTGCGAGTGGTGGAGTTGGTCGGTCGGAGGGGCCGAGGAGGACGGCCTCGGCTGGGGAGCTCGGAACCGAGCAAGAGGGTCGAGGAGTCTTGGTCCCGTGGCAGCCCGGGGCGAGCTGAGGGGCCGAGGAGGCAAATTTGCAGGGGGCCTCGAGGAGGGCCAGCTTGCGCTTGCAGGTTGGGTATAAGGGTGTCCTGGTCGGCCTCTGTGGGCTCTTTCTTCCGGGTCTTGGGACATGTCATCCGCCACGTGTCCTGATCTCATATCGCCAATATTGAGCATCATCATTATCCCTCCACTCTTGTCCCGACCAGCTAGCGGGTCGGGTCAGGAGTGGATTGCCAGGCCTCCCGAGGTGAGCTCCTTCCTAAGGCTTTGTCAGGACGAGTCCTCGGGCTGTCAGTTGTCTTTTCTCCAAGCGAATCAGGGCGAGATCTCAGCATTTAAAGAAGGTGCGCTGGTTTGTGCACTTTACCACTGAAGTGATGGTCTACGCGTCAAGCGTCGATTGGCCGACGCGACGTATGTAGGCCTGCGACGTCTGATGGGATGTGGTCCAGCGCAGGATCGACACATGGAGAGATCGGAGCCGCTGGACGCGAGGAGTCATTTCGGCGAGAGATGACGGGCGTCGTTGGATGAGGCCGCTTGCAGCAATAAATAGGGGTGGGGCCCGTCCTTGGGCCCCTACTCCTTCATATTTCCCTCTTCTAAGTCCTGGTTGCTCGGCGCTCGTCTTCTTTCTCCCGCTTTTGGCTCCCGAAGATTCCCTTTTTCAAGGTTAGATGTCTTCCTTTGTAGAGTCAATAGATGTTGTAGAAGTAGGTTTTAGGGACCCTTTAGTTGTGACCGAGTCCCCCCGGGGAGCGGGGGTCGGATCCTCTCCCCAGGATCTTGCGGCGGGGGCAGCCCCCAGGGAGGAGGCGGCAGATGCGGCCCCCGGCTCCTTGTGTTGGGTGAGGCATGAGGACGAGCTCGCCAATGCTCGGGCTCGCTTGCACATCCCCTCATGTTACACACTCCGACTGGCCAAGGAGGGAGAGAAGGCGGATCAAGTACGGGGCAGGGAAATCTCCCTGTATTTGGAAGCTTTTTGGGGCGGAATGCGCTTGCCCTTCTCTCCCGAGGTCGTCGCCGCGCTAAATTTTTTCGGTCTGGCCCCCGGCCAGTTAGTACCGAACTCGTGGATGATCTTTCTCGGGTTCTTGATCCGCCTAAAGTTACAGGCGGTTCCCTTCAGCCTCCCCTTCTCGATTCTTCTCTCGTCTTCAAAAGTCACCATGGTGGTTGAGCGGACGATCCAAGATAGGTCTATCTCTCTTTCAGAAAGTGGCCGGGGTGCGCTGCCGGGACCGGGGTCGTGGCCTTGCCCTCTTCTATTCATGATCGGAAGAAGAATTTTTTCTTCGTTTCCCCTCCCGAGGGCGAGAACTGGCCTGTGCTTACCAAGTGGTCGAGGGAGAAATGTTTGCCGGGGAACCAGTCCAATGACCCCGCCGTGGTGAGAGTGGCGTCGTGGGTGTTAGTTATATGTATGACCTAGAGGCCATTACTGTACATATAATTTATATTGTAATGGATGCTTGGACATATATAGGGAGGACTTTCTTGCTCGACATGATAGTATGCTACCTGGTTGCTCTTTATCTTAACATGTACTCTGATTGTATCTATGTTACATGTTAATAAAGCCCTTAGGATATGTACTCGACTACTGGGACTATGATGAGATCATACTAGTGGGGACACGGTAGTCGACGAGTACATCCTATAATTGTTCCCAGTCAAGGGAGTATCGAGACAGAGCATCGATACACCAGAGTAGACTAGCGTATACGCATCTTGACCCATATGATGGGCGATGGATGATCCCATATCCATCGGTGTTTGACATCAAGGATGGTGTACGGGTGCTCAGTAGAGACTGGGTACACTGGACGGACTCGCCGAGAACTCCCAGATGGTATTATACCTGACGTCAGATGGCAGTTCTCTGGTGACACTGGTACAGGTTAGTCTGTAGACCCGAGATCGTCATAGAGTCTTGTGTGATTCCCACTGTGCTTTGATTTCCATCATACCACGTCCAAGAGGGCGTGAAAAAAGGTGGCTTTTGGGTACAGTCCCGAATCACATGGAGGCAATGAGCGATAGGAGGGGATTCGTCTCTCCCGATATAGGGAGTTGATGTTGCGCTGTGTTCGATTGGCTATAACTGAAAATCCCTGGCCAGCGTTGCTGACATTTACTGGTAAGTATTATCAGTAGTTTCTCGAACTGTTATAGACCTCATATCGACACGACTTATCAAGCTACTGGGGTCTGACGTTTACCACCCCTAGGCGAGATATGCGACATATCAGACGAAGAGACCGGACTGTACGGGAGTGTTACTAATTGGATTCACGGGAGAATGTACAGGCTTGCTTGTTGATCTTCTGATTGCTCAATACCTAGGTGGCTGTTACGTTTATCTGACCGCTTACAGCTTGTGGGTGTTTGATATGATCATCGCCTACTGCCGGCGTATTGACGATTCTTTAGAGTCCTACACAGAGGTTTCTTGACTCAGGCAAAACGGAGTAGGAGCACATATATGATATGTGCAGGACCGAGAACAATACATGTATGTGATACCGTATTAGATTCTCACGATATGAGATATCGGCCGGGTATATGTGATATAGCCGGGTCATCGGATCAAGTGTTGATTCGATGAACTGATACAGATTATATTAGTCGGTTATTTGTGAAATAGCCGGATTATCGGATCAAGTGTTGATTCGATAATTTAATGTATAATTATATATTTGATATATTAAATTACATTAACTAATATAAGCTCACTAAAAGATTCTTTTTCTCACCCGGGTAATACATTGATATATATGCGATATATGTTAATTGTATTATTTTATTTTGTTACAATAAATATTGTATATGTGATATATAATATTGTAACATGTTAGGGTTATTAATGCAACGTGATTAGTAGAGATTAAACATGATTAAGGTTTGATTTGGGTTAATATTTTCTAGAAGCTTCTAGAAGGTTTTTCTTTTATTTCTTGCTAAAGATATTTGTAAATATATTTCTTATGATATTTATTAACCCAACCCAACTCATGACCATGGTTAAGTCTCTACATAGGTTAAGCTATCATACTTAACCCATGGTTGCAATTGTAACCTTATGACAATTGATTATTCATCACAAAAGGATTAGATCTTCTTCTTCCTTCTTCTTCTTTCATGGAAAAACTTACTAGCTTTTTCATTAGTGATGATTTTGAGTGAGATTAAGAAAACAAAAAAGTGCTAAATTCCTACTTCATCATCCCAATATATTCTTGCCAATTAGATTAGGATGTTCACTTCATTTAGTGAGTGAGAGCTTGTGTTATAGAAACTTCAAGGTAGATCATCTTTGTTATCGAATATCGGAAGCAAGCTTGCATCTTTCTCTTCGTGAAGCCTCTCTAGAGTCCGGAAACTCGATGATCGCAGCGAAGGGACCTCAACACGGAGGTTTAGAAGTGAAGGACCGGACTACAAAGGTTGTAATCCCAAACTCTTAGTGTTAAAGTGTTTAACATGCTTTGTTTCTCCTAATCTCTAGTTTAAAGATCTTGGTTAGGGTTGTTCGGCACGTCTAAATTTTAAATCGGGCATGGTTGATACCTTATAGACCTTTTTGAGAGTGCCTAGTAACCCTGCAGTGGTATCAGAGCCAAGCTAGAGCATTAGGCGAAGTCTAGACGAAGTTTAAAGTCCGATCGAACTCCGGATACCCGTAAATCCCTAGTTTCTGGAAATTTTTTCAAAAGTTGACATTTTTCATATTAAAAATGCTCAGAAAATTCAGCAGGTAATTGTATGGGTTACTGTAAAAAATGACCCCAAAATACCTCTATTGCGCCGCGGAACCGCGGCCGTACCCTTGCTTTCGCGGCGGTTCCACGGCGCTACAGTGCAACTTTGGTGTTCTTTTTCCACAGTAACTTCCGTACGAATTTCCTGATACTTCTGGGAATTTTTAATTATACTCAAGTGTTGAGTTTTCTGGGATGTATTGGGGACTCGTTGATTCGATCGAATAACTTAACTTCATTTAATTCTTTTCGGGTAATTTTAGAACACGTTAAAAAGTTCGAACGGATATCAATAACTCACTTTTTCCCCTGTCGGAAAATTTTTCAAAAGTTGGATTTTTTCTCGAGTTTGAAACTTCCGGAAAATCATGCAAGTAACGCGGTGGACCCTCTAGAAGAACACAAACCTTAACTCGATTATGTGACCATCTGAACCGCCTCTAAAGCTTAGGGTTTGGGGCAGTACGGCGTTGCCACATGTGAGGCGTTGGCTTGACCCTTCTACGGCTGGACCATTGGTACTGTGGCATGTGATGGATACTTTTTGAACTCCGCTCAAGTGTTGAGCTATTTAGGAAAACTTGGGTATTTGATTGTTCGATCGGAAAGTTTAACATTGTCTAGTTATCTGGAATGTGATACAATATTTGGAATCCACAAGTAGTTATGAGATAACTAATTTGAATGTCATAAATCTAGCAGTTTAGTCTCATTTGATCGGTTGCCATGGGATTTTGATGTGATCAAAAGTCCGTCGCAATCACATAGCGTACACGGATACTCGCCGAGTAAACTTAATAGACAGCCACACCCCATAGCCCCGACCAAGTGACTGTAGGAGAACCCCGTCGCCAAAAGCATCCGTTCGGGTGCTCGCGGCAGCGGTGTTCCGCCTTAGTGCACTTCGTCGACGGCATCGGGGGTGCGGCCGTTTACTAAAGTTTTCAACGAGCATTCGATCAGGATATCGGGAATCTTGTTGAATTGCCCGACTAGATATTGAAAAGTGTTTTCGATAAAGAGACTAAAATGCGGAGTTTATAATTGTTAGGCATGTGATGTCTAAGGAATTCATTTGGTTAGGCATGTGATATCTAAGGAGGTTGCGGATTCCAACTGTTGTAGTTTTACACTTTCTTTTCTGTGACCGTAAGTGTAGTATGTAGTTGTATCGCCGGTTTTCTTTGCTATACAACAACGACAATCGGTGTATGCATACTTACTTACGTTGATGATATGAGATATTATGTGTTGCTGTGATATGTTATATTGGATCGTCGTGTTCTGAATAGCCGGGGGTTTTTGTGAGATGAGAGTTTTTCATTTTCATTCATGTAAAATTTATTTGTATGTAATATTCTTTTATTGGGGCACTTCCGGGCTGAGGATGATGTCACCATTGTATATTATTTACTTTTCCGCATTAGGATAGACCCAAGGCGGGGAGCACAAGTAACCGGGTTCTAGGGTCCAGTGGGAGACCATCTCGAAGAGTCGAGACCGGGTCTCCTAACCCTAGAATTGGCAGTGTTGCTTGTCGCTCTCGTAGGGTTCTAGGGATGTAGGTTTGGCTATTCATCACGACCGTGGAATCCGTGTTTTATAGGACATCCTAGTATATCCAATATTTCATATATGTTCTTCTGCTGCAATGTTCTGTGATGAGATCATATTACTTCCTGAGACGAATGTTTATATTATATATATGAGATATATGTTATATTGCAGATTTCGTTTCAAATGTGATGCTTGTGAAGCATAATAAAATGGGACTTCATTAATGAGATTAATGAAAATAAAAGAAACCTAAAAATGTTGTAGAAACTTGTTTAAAAACTGGTAGCTCTAGTTCTTACTTTGGCGGTGTTCCTTGTAGAACATCCAGCACCTTATTCGATAAGGAAAGAGCCGAAATCTCTTCACCGGGAGTGACCTCTTTAACAATAACTGGCAGATGCTGCATACTCGGTTTGTCTTTTGATTGCTTCTATAGTTTTTGCTATGCATAGTGATATTTATGAAATATCCTGCATCTTATTCGATGAGGAAAGAGTCGACGATCCTTTCACCGGGAGTGGCCTCTTTAGCGAAACTAGAGAAGCCTCAAAACACTCCATTTAAAATCACTCGATTCTACAACGATATCAAGTTCATTACGCAAAGGGTTTTCTTAAAAACCTGTCGTAGCCCTCTGTCATTTCAGATAAATACTAGTTAGTATTCGTACTACGTTTGTTGACCATGTTAAGGCGTAGTGTGTGGTAGCTGATTAGTGCTTATCTGTATAAGCATATGATGCGATTGGATTAGGGTAGTCGTGCGACTTTGTTGACCATGTTAAGGGTCGTGCGGGTGAGTTTAATTCAATCGGGAAATGACGGGTTGAACTTAACTAGCACTTATGATTTGTTGACCCTGTTAAGGTTATATAGCTGCTAGGGGTAAAATATTATTGGGAATTTCAAGAGTTGAAATTTGCAATGAGATTGCATACCTTCTATGAGATAGTTGGATCCCGATACCCGCTGCGAGTAAGAGTTACTCCTGGGAGAGTTTTACACATTATAATTAGCCGATCAAGTAGGTGTCTAGAAAGGTGTTAACGGGGTTATGCCCCTGGGAAAACGAGGTTTACTTTAATTAGGTCCATGCGAAAGCACGAGGAACCTCCCTCAAAGTACTGGCACTGGCCTGGCTGAAAGATTGGCGAACTTGTAGGGTGTAATTAATCCCGGCTAGTCTTTCCTTTTAGGGTTTGAAGGAAGATTTGACTAAAATAGTGGGAAACATCCTGATTAAATAAATTGATAACCAATCTAATCTTGTAAAAGCGCACGCTGAGTGTTTTCTTCTCTCTCTCTCCTGGTTACGACTATGTCATGCCTTAATCAAGATAATAATACGGATGTATTGACCGAACCCGCTTGTTATACTGCGCTAGGGAACGTTGGTCCCGCTCCAACTTATAAATGTTATAAGACAGAGCAGGAAATTGAGGATTACCAGAATTCCCGTGCCGCCCAAACGAAGAAAGTGCATACTGATGCATCTTCTTCAGGTGTGTTCATTATAGAGAACTGTTTCTCAGTATCCTTTACGTCCTGGGTATGAGATACCGGATCAGGATCCCACATATGTAATTTGTTACATGGGCTACAGATAGGTAGAGAACTGAGAATGGGTGATAAATTTCATGAGATAGAAACGGTGCAGGTGTTGCATCCAAGTCTGTTGGTTGTTATCACACTGTATTATCAGAATACATTGATTCTGAACGAATGTTATTAGTACCGAACCTGATATACAACATCATATCAGTCTCTTTATTAGTAAAGAAGGATATAATTTTGTATTGTTGGATAATGTTTTGAACATTTTCTATATCAAGAGTTGATCGGTTCAGGCACGTTATCTAAAAGCATAGACGTTCTAAATCAAACCACAGTTCTTAACATACAGAACACACACAAGAGGAAGAGTTCAGAAATGAACGAATCCTTCTTGAGGCATTGTAGACTAGGTCATATCAATGCGACCAGCCTAGCTGAAGTCATATATAGATGCATATTTAAATTAGTTTGAATTTACATCTTGTGAAACTTGCCGGTCATGTCACAGAAATAAGATGACCACAGCTCCGTTTATTGGAAACAGAGAAAGAGTTAGTGAACTCTTAGGATTGATACATGCTGATGTATGAAGGTCCCCTGTCTACACATGCCAGGACCGGTTCTTTGTACTTCATTACATTCACTGATTATCTCTTAAGATCCGGACATATGTTCCTGTTGAAACACAAGTCTAGAACTTTTGAGAAATTCAATGAATATAAGTTAGAAGTAGAGAACCAAAAACGGGTATAAGTATTATGTCCTTTGATGAGATCAAGGAGGAGAATACTTGAGCACGGGATTCCTGAACTATTCTAAAGGAGAATAAGATTCTCTCTCAGATTACTCCTCCGAATACACCACAGCACGTCGGTGTATCGGGGCGGAGCAATCAAACCATATTTGATATGGTGCGCTCTATGATGAGTACTACTGAGTTTCCTATTTCTTTCTGGGAGTTATGCACTTGAGAAGCTGCATACCTATTGAATAGGGTTCCAATCAAATCAGTTGCCTACCACTTCATATGTGATATGGAATGGGAAGAGCCCATATCTTAAGTTAAGATTTGGGGTTGTCCGGCCTATAACTAAAAGTAAAATCCAGACAAGCTCGAGGCAAAGTCAGTTCTGTGGAAATTTGTTGGATATCCCAAGCATTCGCAAAGGAATATCTTCTACCAGACCGAGGAACAAAAGATGTTTTATTTCTCAACATGCCACCTTTGTGAAAGGGAATTTCTTGTGAAGAAATTATTGGTCATGAGGTAGAACTAGAAAGAGTTCCAGCTATACAAACTGCAGTTGATGATTTGGTAGAACCAAAAGATTTAATAGTTTCCAACGAACCTCAGCCTCTCCGCCGATCTAGTAGGGTTCCTCACCCACCTGAGAGATACTTCGATTTTCTCTATGACAGTGGGAGCGAGGATTGCATCATGAGATGATGACCCAACTAGTTTCGAGCAGGCCATCAGGAGTGGGACTCTGTAAAAATGGCTGGATGCTTAGTGATCTGAGATGGAATCCTTATACACCAACAATGTATAGACTTTGGTTGCTTTATCTGAAGAGTTAAATCCCCATCAGGAGCAAGTATATCTTGAGAAGATTACTTGGTGTACATGGAAAACTTGAGACTTTCAAAGCTATGCTTAAGTCCATCCAGATCCTACTTGCCACGGCTACATACCATGACTACGATATCTGACGGTTGGGTGTCATGACTGCTTTTCTAAATGATAATTTGGAAGAGAACATCTATAAGTACACAGCCAGAGGGCTTCGTAGAAAGTGGGAGTAGAGGAAACGTGAGCATGATGTTTTATGTGATAAATCAGGCATCGCGGAGTTGGAACATCTGTTTTGATGTGGTAGTCAAAGAGTTTGACTTCATCAAAATGGTAGATGAATCTTGTATATACAAAAAGGTAGTAGAGGGTATGGTGGTGATCCTCGTAGAGTACGTGGATGTCATACTCTTGATAGGGAAGGAGTTTCCTATGCTACTCTCGGTCAATCTCCTCTTATCATAAAGATTCTCCATATAGGATCAAGGTGATACCTCCTAAATCCTGGGTTATGGATCTATGGGATAGATCTAATTGGATGTTAGGATACTCACTAGTTGTAATGAGATGGTATCAATCGATCCTAGGGAGAATCACTGGAAAGGTTTCAGGGTGATAAGGACGACTGAATGTCAGTCGCAGGCATTGTCTTTACCCTCAGTGGAGGGACGTTATGTTGGAAGAGTTCCAAACTAGATACCGAGACTTACTAGACGATTAGAGTCAAGATACATCGTTACCAAGGATGCTACCAAAGAGGCAGTCTGGATATATATTAGTTCATGAGATGAACTTCGTTCCTACCATTGTGTGACAATGGAGTTGTGGCTTATGCCAATAAACCCCCGTCCCATCAGAAATCCAGATATAATTCTCAGGCAGTATCACCTGATCATGGAGATGGTTGATCTCCAGGGAGTTCGAGGTTAGGAGAGTAGACACAGAGGAAAACAGAGCGGATCCACTCACAAAGGCCTTTTTTCCCACTAGAGACTTTTTATGGGATGGTTAAGTATGAGAACTTCAACCACAGCTAATTATTGGGTATGTGATACCACAACAGATGTCCCAGTGCAAGTGGGAGATTATTAGTTATATGTATGCCCTAGAGGCCATTAAAGTACATATGATGTATATTGTAATGGATGTTTGGACATATATAGGGATGACTTTCTTGCTCGACATGATAGTATGCTATCTGGTTGCTCTTTATCTTAACATGTACTCTGATTGTCTCTATGTTACATGTTGATAAAGCCCTTAGGATATGTATTCGACTACTGGGACTATGATGAGATCATACTAGTGGGGCCACGGTAGTCGACGAGTACATCCTATAATTGTTCCTAGTCGAGAGTGTATCGAGACAGGGCATCGATACACCAGAGTAGATTAGCGTATACGCATCTTGACCCATATGATGGGCGATGGATGATCCCATATCCATCGGTGTTTAACATCAAGGATGGTGTACGGGTGCTCAATAGAGACTGGGTACACTGGAGGGACTCGCCGAGAACTCCCAGATGGTATTATACCTGATGTCAGATGGCAGTTCTCTGGTGACACTGGTACAGGTTAGTCTGTAGACCCGAGATCTTCATAGAGTCTTGTGTGATTCCCATTGTGCTTTGATTTCCATCATACCACGTCCAAGAGAGCGTGCAAAAAGGTGGCTTTTGGGTACAGTCCCGAATGACATGGAGGCAATGAACGATAGGAGGGGATTTGTCTCTCCTGGTATAGGGAGTTGATGTTGCGCTGTGTTCGATTGGCTATAACTGGAAATCCCTGGCCAGGGTTGCTGAGATTTACTGGTAAGTGTTATCAGTAGTTTCTCGAACTGTTATAGGCCTCATATCGACACGACTTATCAGGCTACTGGGGTCTGACATTTACCACCCCTAGGCAAGATATGCGACATATCAGACGAAGAGACCGGACTGTACGGGAGTGTTACTGATTGGATTCACGAGAGAATGTACAGGCTTGCTTGTTGATCTTCTGATCGCTCAATACCTGGGAGGCTGTTACGTTTAGCTGACCATTTGCAGCTTGTGGGTGTTTGATATGATCATCACCTACTGCCGGCGTATTGACGATTCTTTAGAATCCTACTCAGAGGTTTCTTGACTCAGGCAAAACGAAGTAGGAGCACATATATGATATGTGCAGGATCGAGAATAATACGTGTATGTGATACCGTATTAGATTCTCGCGATATGAGATATCGGTCGGGTATATGTGATATAGCCGGGTCATCGGATCAAGTGTTGATTCGATGAACTGATACAGATTATATTAGTCGGTTATTTGTGAAATAGCCGGTTTATCGGATCAAGTGTTGATTCGATAATTTAATTTATAATTATATATTTGATATATTAAATTACATTAACTAATATAAGCTCACTAAAAGATTCTTTTTCTCACTCGGGTAATGCATTGATATATATGCGATATATGTTAATTGTATTATTTTATTTTGTTACAATAAATATTGTATATGTGATATATAATATTGTAACATGTTAGGGTTATTAATGCAACGTGATTATTAGAGATTAAACATGATTAAGGTTTGATTTGGGTTAATATTTTCTAAAAGCTTCTAGAAGGTTTTTCTTTTGTTTCTTGCTATAGATATTTGTAAAGATATTTCTTATGATATTTATTAACCCAACCGAACCCATAACCATGGTTAAGTCTCTACATGGGTTAAGTTATCATACTTAACCTATGGTTGCAATTCTAACCTTGTGACAATTGATTATTCATCACAAAAGGATTAGATCTTCTTCTTCCTTCTTCTTCTTTTATGGAAAAGCTTACTAGCTTTTTCATTAGTGATGATTTTGATGATTTTGAGTGAGATTAAGAAAACAAAAGAGTGCTAAATTCCTACTTCATCATTCCAATATATTCTTGCCAATTAGATTAGGATGTTCACTTCATTTAGTGAGTGAGAGCTTGTGTTATAGAAACTTCAAGGTAGATCATCTTAGTTATCGAAGATCGAAAGCAAGCTTGCATCTTTCTCTTCGTGGAGCCTCTTTAGAGTCCGGAAACTCGATGATCGCAGCGAAGGGACCTCAACACGGAGCTTTAGAAGTGAAGGACCGGACTACAAATGTTGTAATCCCAAACTCTTAGTGTTAAAGTGTTTAACATGCTTTGTTTCGCCTAATCACTAGTTTAAAGATCTTGGTTAGGGTTGTTCGGCACGTCTAAATTTTAAATCGAGCTTGGTTGATGCCTTATAAACCCTTGTGAGAGTGCCTAGTAACCCTGCAGTAGGAGCCCATCCCCCGACCTGACGTGCTGATGTCTGAGAGGGTCCTGAACTGGGCCGGGCTTAGCCCCATTGAGTTCGTCGGTAAGTTAGGCTAGCTTTTTGTCTTGTGTTTTGCTCATGTTGCTGACTTGTTGGGTATTTGCTTTGTGCAGGATCCATAGACTTTGACTCGCTTAAAGCCTCCATGCGTCAGCCGAGGAAGGTTACGAAGGCTGGGGGAGCCAGCTCTTCTCGCGCGAAGCTCGCCCCGGCTCCTACTGCTCCGGTTGTGGCATCCCATGAGCGTTTGGGGGCAGATCTCGCCCCGGGTCCCAGCAGAGTGTCGGGCCGGAAGCGGGCCTTGGTTCTGGAGGACCCGGACTCGGAGGAGGAGATCGGCTCTCCCTCGGAGCCGCTCAAGAGGAGCTCCTAGAGACCTTCCCGGGGCCGGTCCTCGCCGGTCGTGGTGGAGGAAGGGGGCCTCCGGTTCATGGTGTCATCGGAGCTATCCGTTGCGGATAGCCTTCTGCATGAGATAGAGGCCTCGGCCGGGGGTAGAGTTACCGAAGGAACCTTCAGGGCTCAGCTGGCGTCCATCGCCCAGGAGTCCGTGCAGGTAAGTGTTTGGTTCATTGTGAGATTCAGTGCCTCCTTCGTATTCCTGATCTCTTTCGTATCTCCCAGGTTCTCCAGCATGTTGCCCTCGCGTTGCGTATGGAAGCCGAGGTGGTAGCCCCGGTGTTGGAGGCTGCGGGCCGGCTCGCCTCGCTGGAAGAGAGCTCCAGGCGGGAGCTGGAGGCGGTGACGGCGAGGGTTGCCGCCTTGGAAGGCGAGGTGGAGGCTGGGAAACGGGAGGTAGCCCGGCACCATGAGACTGCCGTGATTGCCGAGGCCAAGCTCGGGGATGCCTAGGTGCTTGCCGGCAACCTGAAGAAGACGGTGAAGACCCTCCGGAAGGAGCTTGGGGCAGCGGCCGAGGCAGCCAAGTCGGCCGAACAGAAGGCGGTGGAGAGCTATACGAAGTCAAAGGACTTCTATGATGACCTGGCCATGGCTACGACCCGCATCTGGCATGACGCCCTCGATGCCCTTAAGGCCCGGATGCCGGAATTTGCCGACGGAGATCTCCGGGCCGAGTTCCCCCTCGCGGACGCCGATGAGCGGGGGGAAGTGGTTCCTGGCGAGGAAACCGCCGAGGACCCCGCGTGTCATGTGGTGGATGTCGAGGACCTCGAGGTTGCACCTGGCCCCAAGGTCTAGAGCCCCCGTCTTCCTCCTTTTATTTCTTTTTTTTTGGAATTTTGTAAGGCTGGGGAGCCCCAAAAAATACCCTTTGTAAAAGCCTTTGTTTTTGGTAGTAATAAAATTTTTCTTTTGGTTTCATCGAATCGCGCTCTACCATCTGTTTGTGAAGAATGCTCGTAAGATATCTCTGCTTGCACCATTGTTTATTCATGTCAGGTTGGCCATCTGTCTAGCGATCGTCCGTCGAGTTGATTTCGATCACTTGCCGACGAGCATGCCAAGCGCTGCCGAGGAGGTATCCCCATGGGCCCCGAAGTCGAGGGGAGATTGTTTAGACCTGGATAGACTTGATTCCCTTCACTGGGGTCTCGGGTCCTCTGCGAGTGATTGGCAGAGCGCTGTTCACCGTATTTGTGCCGAGCGTATGTGGGAGGCTGCCCGGTGGCCCCATGGGGGGTGCCATCTTTTGACTTCTGGCAATGCGAGCATCGACCACCAGCCGGGGATGACTGAGCAGGGTAGCTGCTTGGTTGCCTCTTGCGAGGGCTTTGATCCTTCAGGACGGGGATCGAGCGGGGTTACCGCCCGGCGCCTCTTGGCGAGGACTTCAGTCCTTAGCGCGGGAGGGGCTGTATGAAGCCTGCCAAGGACCCTTGGCCGGGAAGGTTTTCTTCGTGGTGCCTCTTGGCGAGGGCTTTTGTCTTGACGGTTAGCCGAGCAAGGGATCCTCAGGCTCGACTGCCTCTAGGAGGGCTTTCTGATCCCTGGCGCTGCAGTAGAGAAGCTACCTGCCAGGGACGACCGAGCAGGGTAGCTGCTCAGTTGCCTCTTGTGAGGGCTTTGATCCTTAGCGTTGGAGGGGCTGTAAAAAACTCATTAAGGATGACTGGGCAGTGAAGCTGCGCGGTTGCCTCTTTGCGAGGGCTTTGACCTATGGCGTCGTGGGTAGGCAACTACCAGCTTGGGATGAACGAGCGGGGTAGCCGCTCGGGTGCCTCTTGTGAGGGCTTTTATCCCTGGTGTCGTGGGTAGGGAGCTACCAGTCGGAGTTGACCGAGCAGTGCAGCTGCTCGGTTGCCTCTTGCGAGAGTTTTGATCCTTCAGGACGGGGACCAAGCAGGGTTACTGCCCAGTGCCTCTTGGCGAGGACTTTGATCCCTGTCGGTTGTGGCAGGAAGCTACTAGCCGGGGATAGCCGAGCAAGGACTCGACTGCTTCTGGGAGGACTTTGGTCCTTGGCGCGGGAGGGGCTATAGGAAGCCTACCAAGGACCTTTGGCCTGGCAGGGTTACTGCCCGGTGCCTCTTGGCGAGGGCTTTTGTCCTGAAGGATAGCCAAGCGAGAGATCCTCGGGCTCGACTGCCTCTGGGAGGGCTTTCTGATCCCTGGCGTTGCGGTAGGGAAGCTACCCGCCAGGGATAGCTGAGCGACGGTGGGGCTTAACTGCCTCTAGGAGGACTTTCTGATCCCCGGCGTTGCGGTAGGGAAGCTACCCGCCAGGGATAGCCAAGCGACGGTTGGGCTTAACTGCTTCTGATCCCTGGCGTTGCGGTAGGGAAGCTACCCGCCTGGGATGACCGAGCAGGGTAGCTGCCGGGTTGCCTCTTGGTGAGGGCTTTGAATCCTGGGTGAGGTGGCTCTCGAGCCGCCGATGTGAACCCCTTCTGTGCAGCCCCGCCGAGGGGGGTAGTGTCGACCATGCCTGTGGACAGGCGAGGTGACTGACATCTCCTCATGGGGATAAGGGTCGTGAGGAGGCTCGAGGAGAGGCGTTCTGGCGGCGGACCTTGGTGTGGAGCCGTGGGGTTCCCAGCGGGCCTCAGAGAGTACCGACGCGAGAGATCTGTGGCCAGGAGCCGTAGCCTGCTGGTGGTCAGCCGTCCCGATGGGGGCAGAGCCTTCTGGAGGCGGTAGAGCGGTGATCTGGGGCCCAGGCCCGGCCACTTGGACGCAGACGAGCGCCTCCACGAGGGACTGTATCCGATCTATCCGGCTGGCGAGGGCGTTGATGATGATCGCTGGAGGAGGCCCATCCACGCCTTTGATGAGTGGAAGGCGGCGGCTGGTACCGGGATCTTCAGGATGGTTGCTTGCCATGCGGACGGAGATCGGAAGGCCAACTTTGTTTTTGTGGAGTTTGGTTTCCTACAGACGACGCCAACTGATGAAGGTCCTTTACGGGTCTCCGTCAGATGTTGTCTTCCGTTGATCTCCCGGTGGATTTTGGTGGTGATCTTCTGTTGCGTGTGGATCTCAATGGGTTTTGGTGAGATTGGTGATTTGAGGAGTTTAGCGCCGAGTACCTGCAAAGAAGTCCCGGGGTGGTTTGGTACCACCGAGGACCCTCCGACGATCAAGTTAGTGCTAGATCCGAGCAAAGTAACGGCTAAGTAGAATAAAAAAAATGGCTGACTTGATCCCTCTATGATAGGGGTTTATATAGCGGCAGCAACACGCAGCGGTAGGCGCGAGAGTCTCGCCGGCCGTTACGCTCCCGATGTCACGCCTGCGTGAAGAGCGGATCGCCCATTAATGGGGATCGTGATGGCGTGGAACGTGGGACATTGCTGGCGGAGAATCTGCGCGCGGCGAGATTTGCGGAGCGGCGGTTACGCCTGCGAGTGGTGGAGTTGGTCGGTCGGAGGGGCCGAGGAGGACGGCCTCAGCTGGGGAGCTCGGAACCAAGCAAGAGGGTCGAGGAGTCTTGGTCCCGTGGCAGCCCGGGGCGAGCTGAGGGGTCGAGGAGGCAAATTTGCAGGGGGCCCCGAGGAGGGTCAGCTTGCGCTTGCAGGTCGGGTACAAGGGTGGCCTGGTCGGTCTCTGTGGGCCCTTTCTTTCGGGTCTTGGGACATGTCATCCGCCATGTGTCCTGATCTCGTATTGCCAATATTGAGCATCATCAAACTCTCTCACATCTCATCCCACCTCTCTTGACCACAAGAGAGGAAGCCACAATTTCACCCTCATAATACCATATCTCTCAAGCCCACATGATCTGTCATCCATGAGAGAGAGAGAGCGCCCTAAAATCCTAACACAACTCATCATCCATTGATACCCTGCACCAAAAGATCATAAATAGCCTAGCCTAAATAGCCTATAAATACGTAAACGCCCAACAATATGATATTTATACATGTATATAATCACTTATGCATGCATGAAATTATATTCGGAGTAGTAACATGTCCAGAGATGGGGATCAAGCACAACGTATAATTTAATATAGGTACTAGCTAATAATATTTTCTTTTCTTTTTTACTACTCATGGTACATATAATTTAAGGGTTCGGTCCCGATATAATATTGGATAAAAAAATTTATCCAGCAAATCAGGATCGTGCAAAATTAACCGTTTCTTAAAAAAGCAGTTAAAATCTAACGATTGTTATTCAACCGCTATTTAAAGTAGCGGTTAATATCAACGTTGGATAAAAAATTATACAACAATTCAGAATCGTTTATAGTTAAACTCTATTTTATGTAGCGGTTAAATCTAACGGTTTTTATTTAACCTATACTCAAAGTAACGGTTAAAATCAAAAGTTAATTTATCCAACAAATCAAAATTGTTCAGAGTTAACCGGTACTTAAAATAGTGGTTAAATCTAACAATTGTTATTTAATCTCTACTTAAAGTAGTTGTTAATATCAAAAGTTAACCGCTGCTTAAGTAATTTTTTTTTCAAACGGTTACGAAATATATCACATCTCGACTTTCAAATTCTATTTTCCGCCACAGGACGTCTGCGATTTCCTCAACGAGGATTTTCGAAGTGGTTATGGTATATTTTTTATTTCTACGTTTACATACGCTATCATGTCTATTAATCTTGTTTATGAGTGGACCATTCCTTAATTAGAAGAAGAAAAAGGAATAGTACTTGAAACAGACGAAAAAACAATAGAACTAATTGATTTATTTTATAAAATCGATTCAAGAAATAATAGAATACCTAGCAACAATCGCAATTCAAATCATATGAAAAAACACCCAATTTACATTTGAAACCCCTAACAAAAACCCCTAAATAAATAACAAAAACTAATAGTAATTAAAGTATTAATTTAGCTTATGAAATCGCTCCAAGAATCAAGAGAAAAGAAAGCCCAATTTACATCTGAAAATCCTAACAAAAAAACCCTAAATAAATAACAAAATTTATATTAATTAAAATAATTAATTTACCTTATGAAATCGATCCAAGAATCTAGAGAATATTCAGCAAGAATTGCAGTTCAAATCATAACAAAAATCGCCCAATTTCGATCTCAAAATCCTAAAATGCTGAAACATTTGGGACGGTTTTCTCTTTTATATAATATGAACTGCTACTTTAAGTAGCGGTTAAATATTTTAATCTATCTTTTAAATAGCGGTTAAATCTGAACCGTAAACGGTTCAGATTTGTTGGATAAATTAATTTATCCAACACTGTATAATGTTGCGTCCCCATAATTTAAACCAGTAAAGTTTACAGTGTGTCCAATTCGATTTTGCTGCAAAATACGGAACAAAACTATTTTGCATGTGTAATTGTTAAAAACTTTTTATAAAAATAATTACAGATGGATGATAAACAGTTTGCAAACTATATTAAACGATGTTGGAAGCAAATGGGACCAAGTCGTATCTGATTTTCTCACAAAAGGGTAGAAACTATTATTCATATATGCTTCAAAAAAATGGTCTATCATAATTATAGGGTCTTACCCGCAACTCACGTCTTTCCAATGGTATATTACATGATTGTATGATTTAACAACTTTTTTAGTGCAACTTATTCGAAGACTATGATAATATTTCTTACTATATTCTAGAAAGGCTGAATGGGCAGAAATCATTGATATTCTCTATAAAATATGTTGAAATTATAGAGAAACTTCAAACACAAACCATATCATATTTTACCAAAACCAAGATTTCTTAATTAAGGGAAATCTTATAGCAGTTTCTTAATTATAGCATTTTATTTTCTTAATTATATCAGTTTCTTAATTAAGAAAATGACAAGGTCTTAATTGGAATAGGAGGAGTGTCTTATGGTGGATTCTTAACTATGGTGGTTACTTAATTAAAAAATTGGTTTGTATATAAATAGGGACCACTACTACCATAAGGGGTTGCCTCTACGGTTTTATCCGTAGGGGGAAAGCACTGCCCCTACGGATAAATTCGTATGGACTAGAAAATTCTCCGTAGGTGCAACAGCCGCAGGTGCAAGTTTTCGCCCTGAACATGCCCCTACGGAGTAAAAATTGCCCCTACGGTTTCATGCGTAGGGGAAAATGTACGGTGTATTCCGTAGGGACAAAATATTTATTTAATTTAGTGGTTTATAAAATAAAATACTTGCCCCTTCGGTTCTATCCGTAGGGGCAACTTCCAGCCCCTACGGAGATAGCCGTAGGTCTACATATAAGCCCCTACGGGTGTATCCGTAGGGGCACGTGTAACTTCTGTTACTGAATCCATAGGGGTAAAATGTCAGTTATCCAGCCCCTACGGAGTTAGCCGTAGGTCTACATATAAGCCCCTACGGGTGTATCCGTAGGGGCACGTGTAACTCCTGTTACTGAATCCATAGGTGCAAAATGTCAGTTATCCTGATTTTTTGTCACTACGGATAAATATGTAGGGACAAACTGTGGACCTACGGATTAATCCGTAGGTGCAACGGATGGCCCTACGGATTAATCCGTAGGAACATATGTTCATCACAGAAAACTGTATTTTAACACCGCTCATTCGTTATCTATTTTGTTATATATTAGTGCTATTAAACAGTGTCTGCTCATATATTACAGGTGTTCGTGATAAAATACTAGAAACACATTCAAAATCACGGATATAACATTTGAGAGCCGACACTGCAAACAGAACAGGAAACCGACAGATATCCAAAGAGATTTTGCAAAATAAATGTGTGCACACAATTTTGATCCAACACATACATGTGTGACACTAGCTCTTTGACACTAGATCAAGATGGGGGCTGCCTTCGCACAAAGGAGCATGTGTGGTGTGATGTGCATTAAATGTGCATTGATGCTTAAAGTTTTGATTTGATTTAAAACATCTATTTTCCCTCCAATCCCTAAGTGCATCCAAGGTCTCTACAGAATAAAACTAGCAGCACCAGAGTGATATTGGGATGCACACAAGACCACACAACAAATACGAGCTTCTTTGCTTGGACCAAGACCAGCCACAACCCCTTAAAAACCGGCGAGCTCGGCCCCCTTGCTCCAATAGCCCCCAATTTTCCACCGTCTCTTCCTTGCAACCACGTCACCTTATTTTTATTGCTTATTTATTTTTCTTTGGTGCCTATAAAAGCAGACCGGTGAGCAAGGGAAGGGTCCTCTCTCTCATTCTACCATATAGTTTAGTTTTCTTAGTTTTTTTTTATTTTTGGTTTAGGCTTGAGTGATGAGTGGGCTTCAACTTGGTTTCTTCTTCTTCTTCCCTCTTGAAGCTTTCTTTGGAGAGCTTCATTAAGGAGGTTGAACAAGTAACCAAAATCTTGTATCTCTTTCTCAAGTGTTAATAATATTTGTGTTGCTTTGTTTAATTGCTTCTTTTCTTTACTTGCTTTTCTTTTTATGATGTGTAACTAATCTTACTTTGGTTGTGGTATTGGTGAGGAAGTGAGATGAAAGGCTTTTGCCTCCTCCACCTCTTGTTTATGTTTAAATGTGCTTAACTATTTGATTCTAACTTAAATATTGTCTATGTATTGATGTGATATGGTATTTTGAAATATGATTACTTTGTAACTTCCTCATATACCATATTCACTCCATTTCCCTATTTCAATGTTTAAGTTAAAATCAATTTAGTGTTGAGGTTGCTAGCTTTGGATATCGTATTTTGTGATCAAGTGTTTGACAGTCTCTTGGTTTCATATACGATATACCATCACAACACCTAGCAAACTCAACACTAAAATCATTTGCTCTCACTCACTAATTGTGTTTTTGATATTGTGGTATGCTTGCTAACCTTTGTGTTTAGTGTTGATACCCGAAGCTTGGACATATAACGGTAAGTGAACAAAACGGACTAGTTTCGTGGTTGCGGAGATTATCGGAATTTGAAGACTTGTGCCTCGCAACCGCTTCGACAAGTCGTGCTTCATGCCGGGATCAACGTGAGAACGGACAACTCATGAACAAAGGAGTGTCGAGGGAATCATCGCGATTCGACCTTCCGAGCCAAAGCCACAACCATTCTTTCTTAACTTGTTTTCTTTGCTTTTCTTATTTTCGTATTCTATTCATTTTTTTGTGACAACCAACCAATTCGTTAATTAGTTGAACCTTAAACAATAAGACTTAATACACAATTCCCTGTGGATCGACCCGTATTTGACGGTTTGATACAACGCGCCGTGCACTTGCAGTTTATAAATAGTAAAACGAGAATGATCTCGCGTGCGCATTCCGTTTCCTTCATTTCATATCTGTTTCCATAATATACGCGTTTGCGCGCGCGGGTGAATTCCCAATAAGTTTTTGGCGCCGTTGCCGGGGAGTTGGTAGTATTAGGAATTATTATTTCTGGTTCCTACTAACTTACTAATTTCTAATTCAAATTTTTTTCAAAACTAACAAAAACACAAAACTAACAATTTGCTCTCTGTTGTTGCAACCTGCAATCACCCTAAATCTTAATTAAAAAATCAAGTTATACCATTAGAATACTAATATAGACTAGAGAACCCACACAAAATTATAACCCCTATCCTCGAATTTCGACCGGCGACCTTGCTAGCAAGTCCGGCGACGCCGAGTCCAGTGAGAAGATTTGGGATTTTTTGTTTTGTTTGATCTTCAGTGCAGTGTTAGTACTCTATTGGTATTGCTTGATTTTTATAATTTTAAGTGTGCAGGAATTGGGGCATATATATCGCTTTTTGACACTAAATATCGTATTTTTCCGACATTTCAGTTTTTAGGGAATTACGACCAGCGATCGTGCGGAGCGAGGATCAAATTCAATTGCAAAACGTTAGTGAAGTACAGTGCCAAAGATCCGGGTAGTTTGACCTGCGCAAGCAAACATTCAAATACCCGTAATCACTTTCAAAGGGGTTTTCTTAAACCAAATCACATCGGTACGTATTTCCTAACACATTCATCTCAAATCCGATGCATTCCAATATTTCTATCTTATGCAGAATTCTTCGCACAATTTTGCTACCAATTGCACAGAGAACTAACCGTATTTTTTGCAGCGCTTAATTTTAAAAAGAAAAAGAATTGCTTAATGCTTGATTTTTTGAATTCTTTTATTGAATGCGCATTTGCATCTTAATACAGATTTTAAGGGCAAAAAGACCAAACAAGATACGGTAAAGGATTTTATCACCTTTTTCCATAGCCCACAAATCACAAAACTGCATTCGTGCATACCCACAGTAAATTAAAATCAACTAGAACTTTGACTCTAAGGGCTTCGCGCTCATTAGGAGAAGTTAACTGTGTTTAGAACACCGTTTAACGGTATATCGTTCACGGGGTGTCTAGACAAGTGTTCAAGAGAAAGAGCTATCTAATTAAGGAACTCCAGAAAGCGTTGGAAAACCTCTCCTTCTCTCTTGCACTTACCAGGTTTCATTATCCGTATATCTTGAGCCCGTTTCTCGACACAGTTTAATTTCGATAATCAGGTTCTTGAGCAGGTCTAATTGACTAGCATACCATAGACTGCTAGGGGTGTGATATTCTTTATTTTTGTGATATTTGTGAATTCTTGTTAACATGGGCAATACACGATTTAATTCAATTTTTCACGATTCTTATTCTTTTGTTTATACTCAATCCCAATACACTTGTTCAAATTGCCAAAATTCTTCCCACATTCATGACAACTGTCCTTTCTTAAGGGGTGACCAACCGTCCCACAGTTTTGATAATGGTCACCCACCTAACACTTTTGAACCCAATCCCACTTCAATAAAAGACCTAATGATTGAAGACTTAAAGAAAGAGGTCGACAGATTGACTGCTTTAGCATCACCATCATCACAACCCCTCCAATCTGAAATGATTGAACCATCATTAGGGTATAATAGTGAGATGGATGCTAAGTTGACCGCTTTAGAAAAGGGTATTGAAGTGATGATTAAGATCGAGAATCAAACAGCTACTACGCTAGCCCTGTGTATACAACAGTCTGAGCAATTATTTCACGCTCAGGCTCAATCTTTGGCTAGAATAGAAGAACAAGAGAAACATTTAGCTGAGAGGATTCTAGGGAGTGAACATAGTCAATCAGAACCCAATAATGTTGATATCTGCCATCTAGGAAGTCACCCAAATAAGATAAATGATCAATTGAGTTTTGATAATTTCATATATGACGATACAATTGTATTGACTGAGTGTTACCAGGACACACACGAAAAACCTCCGACTGATTTTTGCAATCCAATTTTAGAGGAGGAATCTTATGATTTTGACGGGTATGGATTGGATAGATTGTCAGAAGAGAATAATGATCAGGAACCCACAATTTTTGTATCACCTAGTGATATTGTTTCGGAAGAAATGTTATGGTGGGAACCTACTTTTATTGATGACATATACCTACCCATTTGTGAATGTGATGAGAAAGAAATGGTATTGGGAATTGTGAGTTGTAGCAATAAGAATAGAATTGTGGAAGATCCTAGGGAGGAAGGCAGTCTTGAAGAATATTCTTTCATATCGAGTTTTGAGGAAATTTTTGCGGATCAACTTGACATTCTTGGTGAGTTTGAGTCAGGATCCATTTGGGAACATCCTAAAAACCTTTCTTTTGCCGAACTTTTTGCGGATGAACTCCAGTTTTTGAACGAACCTGACTTTGAAACTCAAGATATACTTCTTGAAAATTCAATTCATTCGAACAATAATTCTTTTTCCTCTTCAAAACTTCGTCTTCATCTTCAGCGTCTTCTGATCCCTACTTTTACACACCCATGCCCTTCACTAATATCTAACATATACCTTTTCTTTTTCTTTTGTATATACATATTCTTTTACCAGCCATTGCACTATATAGACAAAAAATTTAAATGACTGGTATTAATTTCTGAACTAACCCAATTGTTTAACATGTAAATGTTGTAATTAGTCTTAGGTTTTTTCTTATTTCTGTGAATAAAATTCTCACCCCGATGTCTAAGTCTAGCTACCGGAAACGGGGGCAACAATGAGGACATCGTAAAACTTAAGTTTGGGGGTGAGCACTGTGTTTATTTTTGCTGCATCATGTGTATATTCTACATTGCATACATATTAAAAAAACCCATAAAAATTGAAAAAATTTCCCAAAAATATAAAACCTTTGTCATGTTAGCTAGCGGGGGAACTTAGATCTGAAGTCTGACGGTTCGATTGATAAGTTTGAAATAACCAAATCCTTTTTATGAGACTGACAACCCGAAAAATAACCCTCCTTTGTATTTAACCATAGCTGATATACGTCTTTTATAACACTTTACACGTGTCATATGTGTTTTGAGAATTTGATAAATGTCTGATATGTCTAAAAAAACTTTTAATATTTGATAAACATCATAGGATCAAGCAGGTTTGTTCTGAGTTAAGCAAAATATCAAGAATAGTTCATACAGTGAAGTAGATATGAAGGATATTATTGAGGTTTTAATAGAAGTTATAAGTCTGAAAAATAACCCATCTGGAACCTCGTTGGAGTGATTACACACCTTATCCACATATAACGTCTTCGAATTTAAAAGAAATGCTGGCTATATCTCCGTTTTCACTAAGTTCTAAATATTTTAAAATAAAACAAGTCTATTGTTTTGTGGCCTTGGTAACTTGGGTAATTAAGTCCTGGGGTATCTCCACACCCAATACCCTAAAACCATCTGGTTTGGGAATCATTGACCCAAAGATCGCTAAGTTTCCAAGCGCCAAATAAAACAAGCTAAGCAAGTGTTCTCTCTAAGTTAAAAGTCCTCATGGTTCTTTGTGGGAGAATAATCTTGGCGGAGACGAGTTTTTCTATTAAAGTTTTTTCGCGGAGATATGAAGGTATATTTATAAAGAAGTTTTGCACGATAACGAAGGGGGTGTCTGAACAATAACAGGTGAAAGGTAGGAGTGAAACATAAGACTTAAGTTCTCTGTTAAAAATGATTTAAATTCTGACTTGAAACCTAACTGGAGAATAAAAATTGAGAAAATCTTAACTCCTTTCAAACTCGTGTGATCCTTCAAAAGTTTATCCTGGTCTGTAATTATGACATGATGACCCTAATAAAAGTTCTTAAAAACTTATGGACACTATCCGCACAATCCCGTAAAGACACGTATGGGCTTATGTTAAAAAAATTGTGAGGAGTGAAAATAGAGTTTAACGTTTCTGACTTGGGTAATAGAATTTCTAATTTTGATCTCTAACCTTAAGATTAGAATCAACTGTTTTTCCGCAACGCTAACTTGACTGGATTTTGTGGGTGTAATCCGCTGAAAACGCTCAAGAGAAAACACTCCTCCTACTAGAGACACCTGGAGGTTTAACGGCTTGTTGCACATGCTCAGTGCAATCGCGTTCCCTGCGAAAGTGAGGCTAGGATTTTTTGTTTTGCTCGGGACGAGCAAAAGATAAGTTTTGGGGTATTTGTTCATCATAGAAAACTGCATTTTAATACCGCTTATTCGTTATCTATTTTGTTATATATTGGTGCTATTAAACAGTGTATGCTCAGTAATTACAGATTACAGGTATTCGTGATAAAATACTGGAAACACATTCAAAATTACGGATATAATATTTGGGAGCCGACACTGCAAACAAAACAGGAAACCGACCGATATCCAAAGAGCTTTTGCAAAATAAATGTATGCACACAATTTTTGTCCAACACATACAGTGTGACACTAGCTCTTTGACACTAGATCATGATGGGGGGCTGCCTTGGCACAAAGGAGCATGTGTAGTGTGATGTGCATTAAATGTGCATTGAATGCTTAAAGTTTTGATTTGATTTAAAGCATCTATTTTCCCTCCAATCCCTGAGTGCATCCAAGGCCTCTACAGACAAAACTAGCAGCACCAGAGTGATATTGGGATGCACATAAGACCACACAATAAATACAAGCTTCTTTGCTTGGACTAAGACCGGCCACAATCCCTTAAATCCGGCGACCTCGGCCCCCTTGCTCCAATAGCCCCCAATTTTCCACTGTCCCTCCCTTGCTTCCACGTCACCTTATTTTTATTGCTTGTTTATTTTTCTTTGGTGCCTATAAAAGCAAACCGGTGAGCAAGGGAAGGGTCCTCTCTCTCATTCTACCATATTGTTTAGTTTTCTTAGTTCTTCATTTTTGGTTTAGGCTTGAGTGATGAGTGGGCTTTAACTTGGTTTCTTCTTCTTCTTCTTTCTTGAAGCTTTCTTTGGAGAGCTTCATTAAGGAGGTTGAACAAGTAACCAAAATTTTGTATCTCTTTCTCAAGTGTTAATAATATTTTTGTTGCTTTATTTAATTGCTTCTTTTCTTTACTTGCTTTTCTTTTTATGATGTGTAACTAATCTTTCTTTGGTTGTGGTATTGGTGAGGAAGTGAGATGAAAGGCTTTTGCCTCCTCCACCTCTTGTTTATGTTTAAATGTGCTTAACTATTTGATTCTAACTTAAAAATTGTTTATGTATTGATGTGATATGGTATTTTGAAACATGGTTACTCTGTAACCTCCTCATATACCATATTCACTCCCTTTCCCTATTCAATGTTTAAGTTAAAATCAATTTAGTGTTGATGTTGCTAGGTTTGGATATCGTATTTTGTGATCAAGTGTTTGACAATCTCTTGGTTTCATATACGATATACCATCACAACACCTAGCAAACTCAACACTAAAATCATTTGCTTTCACTCACTAATTGTGTTTTTGATATTGTGGTATGCTTGCTAACGCTTGTGTTTAGTATTGATACCCCAAGCTTGGACATACAACGGTAAGTGAACAAAACGGACTAGTTTCGTGGTTGCGGAGATTATCGGAATTTGACGACTTGTGCTTCGCAACCACTTCGACAAGTCGTGCTTCATGCCGGGATCAACGTGAGAACGGACAACTCATGAACAAAGGAGCATCGAGGGTATCGTCGCGATTCGACCTTCCGAGCCAAAGCCACAACCATTCTTTCTTAACTTGTTTTCTTTGCTTTTCTTGTTTTCGTATTCTATTCATTTTTTGTGACAACCAACTAATTCATTAATTTGTTGAACCTTAAACAACAAGACTTAATACACAATTCCCTGTAAATCGACCCGTACTTGTCGGTTTGCTATAATGCGCCGTGCACTTGCGGTTTATAAATAGTAAAACGAGAACGATCTCATGTGCACATTCAGTTTCCTTCATTTCATATCCGTTTCCATAACATACGCGTTTGCGCGCATGGGTGAATACCCAAAAATATAATATCAGGGTTTTTTTAAAAAGGGGCTTCCTGTTTTTAACCCGCCCTTTACACAATAATATATACATCATATAACCAAATACAGAAATATTCAAAATCAACATCTCACGCATAATATATAATATAAATAGACACACATAATATGATATCAGAATAAATCATCGTTCATAAACAACCACCAACCATTATCGTCCAAAATTTATACAATATGTATCAGATAAGTATACATTCTCAAAAATATAAATAAAGCCACCCTAGCTCGGTCCAGCTCCTCCACCTCTGATAATCGACGTAATTTGGCGCATCTGCTCCTCGGTGCATCCTTGAGTCGTCAAAAACTTGACCAATGAAGAAGCGGACTGTGCAGGAGTCTGAGCAGGCTGTGGAGTTGCAGGAGTGGTCTGCGCCACCGCATCTGAGGTAGTGGGCGGAGTTGCAGCCGAAAGAGATGCATGTGGATCCGCAGCCAAAGTACCCTGTCGCATTTGTTCAATTTTGTGTGTAATAAACGTGTAACAAATGTGTATTAGTCGACCCTTCATATAAATTTTTTACACCAAGAAAAGAGATCATTGTATGAGAGGGTAAAGGCTTAAATCTAGAGAGTTTTGAGAGAAAACTTCTAAGGTTGAGATCTAGAGAGTTTTGAGAGAAAACTCCTAGGGTTGATCGTGATGTACTTGATTCAATATTATAGTGAACATTTACAGATTCCGCTCTACCGGGGACTAACTATACGGTCGGTGAACCTTGTTAACAAATCTCTTGCCTCTCTGTATTTGATTTACTATTTTTATTCCAGCATATTTATATAGTTTTTTCATCTTTTAATTGCTTGATTGTGTTTGTGTGATTTGGGTGTTGTTACGAGCAATGTTCCGTGCATCGGCTTCTTCCATCTCAAACAACTGGTATCAAAGCTTGGTTAAGAAATCTAGGGTTCTTCAATTCTACGATTTAGGTTAACAGTGGGTAACGACAACTACGTGCTCTTCTCCACTTTCTTAGATCATCATTTTGAAGGCGTTGGTTTAGTTTAAAATTATTCCTACAGAGGGTGAATAGGAATACACTACCGATATACCCAAATTAAAAATTCTAAAAAGAACTTGCTAGTATAAAATACAAAGAAAATGGAATTAAATTCTTTCAATGGTAGGGTTAAATCCCAGAAACTCCCATGGTTGGGAAACAAAGAAATGGAAATAAATTCCAAGAATCCTTAAAGATTAGCGATAGGGTAAAACCCTAAGAGGAGAACTAACAATTCTCATTGATTCAAGACCCCAGAGTGTACTTAAAAAAAACTTTTTTTTAGATCTATAAGAGATTAGTTCAAGAAATGAGCAAAGTTCTGTTGATCGATTTAAAATTCAAGACAAGAACAAAAAGATTTTCCTAAGAAATGAATTCCGTTCATAATTCTTACCATGAAGAGTTTTTGCAGAGTTTAACTCTGAAGTTCTATGGGAAGAGAACTAAACTCTGAAAGGAGAATTAAATTCCCAAGAAAAGAGTTAAGAAAGAAGATGAAGAAACAGTGGTCATCTCAAGGGCCAAAGGCCCTATTTATAAAACGTGATGGGAAGCGGTTCAGTTTCCCATTCCCCTAGGCAATCCAACGATGATAAAGATGGACAGCGTTGCACTTATGTACATGCCACGTGAGAACTGTTAGTGTATATGCCCTAGGGGCCATTATTGTATCATACTAGTTTGTATATTACTTAATGGAAGCTTGGGATATTCACATGTATATAACAGTCTTGCTAAACATGATAGTATGCTACTTGGTTTTTCTATCTTAATATGTGAGTATACGTATTGATAGAGCACTTAGGATCTTGCTTGACTACCAGCGTTGTGATGGCAGTCACACTATTGGGGGCTGGGTAGTCTACAAGCACATCCTTATTCAGGTCCCTAGTCGTAGGATTATCGAGACAGGGCATCGATACTCCGGAGTAGACTAGTGTGTACGCTTCTCATCCCGGTTGGGGAGATGGACTGTCCCACAGCCGTCAGTACGTCTTACTGGAGATAGTATGCAGGTGCTCGTTAGGTTACGGGTACACCGTACAGGACTCACGGGGAACTGTTGGTTGGTTTTATACCAGTCGTCAGTTAACAGTTCCCAGGTGACATGAGTACATCATAGTCCGCAGACTTGACACTGCTACTTCGCCTCGAGCGTGTCCCACTGTTCTTAGATTGCTATCCTACCACGGCTCAAAGGAGTCATGCAAACAGGTAGCAGTTGGGTGCAGTCCTGAGCACTTGGAGGCAGTGGCAGTTAGATAGGATTCGTCTCTCCCGGTATTGGGGGTTGATATCGCGCTGTGTCAGAGAGCCATTACGCAAAGTCCTTGGCCAGGGCAAGCGAGATTTGCTGGTAGGTTCCAGTAGTTTCTCAGGGTGTAATGGGCTTCGCTCCGACACGACTTATACCGCTATTAGGGGACTGACGCTTGCCTCCCCCTAGGCCCGATATGCGATAGTCTTAGACGAACAGACCGGACTGTACGAAGATTGTCACATCAGACTCAGTAGGAGTTCGGATGGGTTTCCTCATCGGCCTTCTTATCGACATCTACCTGGGGACCGTTACGTACAGCTAGTGCCGCTTGCGGTCTGTGGTTAAACCCACTGCCAGCGTAGTAGTCGAGTCTCTAGAGTTCTACACAGAGAGTTTCCCTACTCCAGGCGAAACGATATAGAGGTCGTATGGTTTTACGACAAGGGTTCGGACGCATACGTGTGTTTACGCACGTACGACTTTCGGACAGTTTTTACTAGTCGGTTTTGGTTTAAGCCAGTTTCTATTATCCGGTTATTGGATTTATACAGTCTAAAGTTTTTCCGTGTTTTCATGGATAGGAGGGGCGTTCTCGTAATTACGCGAGAAGCTTCTAGAAGATGGTGACTTGGGGGTTAAGGTGGCATATGCATTAAATGAGATTAGTGAGTCATATAAGTGATTCATCCATATCATTAATGCATCATAAATGCTTAATGACTCATGAAGATGAATCACCCTCTTGTATTTATGAAGCATGATTATTCATCCTTTATTTTCTTTTATTGGATAAATGATAATGCTTGATATATATTATGATAGATCATTATCTCATCTCATTCTTTTGCTCACCTTCTCTCTCCTCAAGCTCTCTCTCTTCAAACCCTAATCCTCCTCTCTCATGTGTTGAGTACAAGGATTAGATTAGACTACTTAATCCTTAACCATTCTCTATACCACCTAGGTTACTTAGATTAGCGATTTAAGAAACCTAGTTACCTCAAGTTAGAGGTGAAGCTTGAAGTTAAGCTCTCGGGTGGATCTTCTACTACATAGAGAAGGCCGGAGAGGACATGGAGAACGACAAGACGAAGGACTCAGTTCTATAGGTATAATCACTTTTCATAGTAGTTTAGAACTCCTATGTTTGTTGTTAGTTATAGTTTAGCAAACGATTCTTCGGTTAGTCGATGTTTACGCCTAAAACAAGATCGTTTTTCATTATTCCGCCTCCCCGCAAGTCGTGGGGTGTTGTACATCGACTTACAGTGGTATCAGAGCCTCGCTAAATAATAATTAACTCATTAGCAAAGTCGTATGAATTTCGAACGCAAAACGAACCAAAAAACCACATCGATATCACAAGTTTCTGTCGATTTCAAAACAGGCTCTAAAAATTTTTCAGGTTGCTGCAGAGTAACAAGCATAGAAAGATAAGAACACTGGAGAAAAATGGGTTTGTGAATCGGCCATACAGCCGCGGAACCGCGGCCGATCCCACCGATCCGCTGCGGATCCGCGGCCGAGTTGGGGCCGATTCGACCCAGTTTGCTCCTGTTATTCTTTTATGATATTTGTGTGTTTTCTGGGATGTTTATTTTTCTGCTCAAGTCTCGCGTGCACAAAGAAGTATTGGAGTAGAATCTAATGTGTTTGCACGATCGAAATCTTGCGATGTTTGCTAATTTGATTATATCTGTGTTTGTATAATTTGTTCGTAAACCTCCCCTAACTGCTAGTATGTCAGTTGGCAGGGGGTTGCACATTTCTGTAATGGTTTTTACTATTTGTGGATGTGAACTGTATTGGACTGTTGTGATGATTAGCCGGGGTTTGTGATGGGTTATTATTCATTTATTCAATGTAATTGTAATATGTTGTAATATTATTTTGCGGGGCGCATCCAGATTGCGGTTGTAGCCACCGTTGTATTATTTCATTTTACTGTTTTTGCTCCTAGGATAGACCCAATATGGGGTGCACAAACTACCGGGTACTTCGAAGTGTTTAGTGGCCTACTCACTTTGTTGAGGGAGACCGCTTCACTTAGGGTATTTGGTGGGTAGTTTGCCGTACCCGTAGGGGTCTAGGGTGGGGTAATGGCTATTCATCACAACTGTGTAATCTGTCTTTTGTTGCAGGATCTAAACAAACGCGGATTGCTTGCAAATCCAATAAAGTTCATATGAGATCTGGAATGCCTATTATTGCGTCTGACGAATATACAATATCTATATATGATAGCTATTTAGACGTCACTTATGTTTTACACCCGCGCTAGCCCAGCCCCCGCTCTGCCGTTAGTTAAGTAACCTAACGGGTGATGACGGGACCCAGTGGCGAATGCGGATGGCATAAGAGGACGTTGTATTTTCGTTGTTTTCTGCAATGATAGGTTAATTATGGGACGCATTATTTATTAATGCAAAGAAAAATAAACCAAAAGTTTAATCGTTGGAACAATTTAAAAGAAACCACTCGGTTAATTTTAAAACAGATATTTTTAAATGCGGAGCTTTAACCACTCCTTTTAAAAGCTATCAGGTTCCTTCGGTTATATCAAGTTCACTACGTTCACGGTTTCGCCAAAACCATTCGGAGCCCTCCGTCATTTCATCTGGGTATTCAGTAGTATTCAAGCTATGTATTTTGACCAACGCCAAGGCATAATGTTTGGTAGCTGCTGGGTATTCATTTGTTGCATAGATAGATGAGTTAGTTTGGGACAGTCGTATGATCATTTTGGCCAACGTCAAGGATATGTACGGATGGGTTCAAATTAACAAGATAATGATGGGTAGAACTTGACATGTGACTTATGACATTTTGACTAACGCCAAGGTCATAAGAGCATGGAGCAAAAAAATATATATCGGGAATTTCTAAAGAAACTGAAATTTGAAAAGAGTTGCATACCATTTGGAGTTTGATGAATGTTGGTAGGATTCCTTCAACATTATCATACAATAATATTTGGATCCCGATCCTACTGTAAGTATATGCTACTCATCAGGATATTCGTTACTTAACGATCAATGCTATAAACCAAGTAGGTGTCAAGAAAGGTGTCAGTGGGGTTACGCCCCCAGAGAAAAGAGGTTCTTTTATTAAGGAACTTCGCGAAAGCGTTGGAAAACCTCCCTCGAAGTATCGACACTAGCCTGGCTGAACGGTTAAGCAAGTATTGTACGGTGAGAATAGTCCTGGCTAATTCTTCTTTTATGGTTTGAGGAAGGATTCGAGAAACAGTGGGAGCCATCCAGTTTAGATAAACTAAAAACCACTCTAAACTTGCAAGAGCATCATGCTAAAGAGTTTTCTTCTCTCTCTCCTAATTGCAGCGACCCTGAAAATGACTGGACTTAAGTTACTTTTAGAGAAAAATATACTGACAGGGCCAAACTATAAAGATTGGCTGCGGAATGTCAAAATGGCTTTGACCTATGACAAATTGGAGTACGTCCTCACCGCTAAGGCACCTGCTGTCCTTGGTCCCAAATCCAGTAATACCGATAAGGAAATCCGCAAAACCTGGGATTTCAATTGCGCGAAAGCCAAGTGCATCGTGCTTGCCTTGATGAACAATGAACATCAGAGGAGGCACGAGGATATGGAACTAGATGCCATATTTCTCCATACAAAAGAACTTTATGGATAGCAATTTCGTATAGCAAGATACGAGACCTCTAAGAACTTGTTTCGAGCGAGGTTGGCTGTCGGATCATCGGTAGGAGAACATGTCCTAAAGATGATTGGCTACATAGAAGAGCTCGCAGACCTTGGGACGACTTTGGATAATGAGCTCTATACAGACCTTATTCTCCAGTCCCTTCCTTCCACCTACGCCCAGTTTATTCTGAACTTCAACATTCAAAGAAAAGAAATTGAACTTCCGGAACTCCTTAACATGTTGAGGAGTGCAAAGGGCACCTTGCAGAAGGCAAGAGAAACACCCGCTATGTTTGTTAGCGGTGCTTCTTCTTCCGGGTCCAAGGCTAGGGCCAAAGGAAGGAAAAAGAAGGCCGCCACCAAACCTAGAGGAGGTGTAAGTAAGGTGGGAGGGAAGGGAAAGAAAAAGATTGCAGTGCCAGTAGTGGCCCAGGATGAGTGCTTCCATTGTCACAGTAAAGGGCACTGGAAGAAAGATTGCAAGGCGTGGAACGCCAAGAACCAGGAACCGAAGTAAGCTGTGGCTTCGACTTCAGGTGTGTTTGTAATTGAGAATTGTCTGTCAATCAACTCTACTTCCTAGGTATTGGATACCGGATCAGGATCTCATATATGCAATTCATTACAGGCACTGAGAAACCGTAGGGTGCTGAAGGAAGGTGATATGACCCTAAAGGTTGCTAACGGAGCTAGCGTGGGAGCTGTGTCCGTCGGGGATTATCACCTGGGATTGACAAATGGACACATTTTGGTTTTACATAACTGTTTTTATGTACCAAGCTTAACGTGTAATATCATATAAGTTTCCTTGTTATCAAATAAAGGTTATGATTTCACGTTTGTAAGTGATGTTATTAACATCCACCTTAATCATGGTTTGATTGGGTCTGGTACACTAAATAACGGTATATATGTCTTAAACCAACTCCAAATTTTCAATGTCCAGAACACACTAAAAATAAAGTCTCCAGATTTAAATAAAGCTTTCTTATAGCATTGTAGACTGGGTCACATCAATGAGAGAAGGTTGACTAAGTTACATAGAGAAGGATATTTGGACTCGTTTGAATATCAAACTTATGCCACTTGTCAATCGTGTCTCAAAGGAAAGATGACAAAGACTCCATTTACTGGACATGGAGTAAGACCGAGCGAGCTCTTAGGACTCATACACAGCGATGCATGTGGTCCAATGTCTACACATGCAAGAGGTGATTTTTCCTATTTCATTACTTTCACGGATGATTACTCAAGGTACGGATTCACTTATCTGATGAAACATAAATCCGAGGCTTTTGAGAAATTCCAAGAGTATAAGAATGAAGTAGAAAACCAAACCGGCAAAAGTATCAAGACACTAAGATCTGATCGAGGTGGTGAATACTTAAGTGCCGAGTTCCTAGGTTACCTAAAAGAGAAAGGAATTCTCTCTCAGCTTACTCCTCCATACACTCCACAGCATAACGGTGTATCGGAGAGACGGAATCGAACCCTATTGGATATGGAACGATCCATGATGAGTAATGCTGAGTTACCGCGATCTTTCTGGGGTTATGCGCTAGAATCAGCGGCATATCTTTTGAACATGGTTCCTACCAAGACTGTGCCTACCACGCCATATCAGATGTGGAGTGGGAAGAAACCCTATCTTCAGTATCTGAAAGTATGGGGATGTCCAGCTTTTGTTAAAAAGCAGCATGTGGACAAGCTCGAGGCATGATCAGTAAAGTGTAAGTTTGTGGGATATCCAAAGAACTCCAAGGGGTATCTATTCTATTACGCAGAGGAACAAAAGGTGTTTGTTTCTCGTAATGCCCATTTTCTAGAATATCAGTTTTTAGAAAAGGAAATAAATGGGAGCGAAATAGAACTGGAAGAAATTCTAGAACCACAAACTAATACTGAAAGTTTGGTAGAACAAGTAGTTCAAGAAGAACAGGATATTGCCGCACCCCTCCGCAAGAGTAGTAGGCCGTCTCATCCACCTGAGAGATACTACGGTTTTCTCATAGATGGGGATAGAGAGGATTGCATCATAGATGATGATGAACCTACTGGCTTCCAGCAGGCCATCCAGAGCGGAGACTCGGTACGATGGCTAGATGCAATGCGGACCGAAATGGAGTCCATATACACCAACAAAGTATGGACTTTAGACTTTGTTCCAGATGGGGTAAAACCCATAGGATGCAAATGGATCTTCAAAAAAAAAGATTGGTGTAGATGGACAGGTGGAAACCTATAAGGCTAGACTTGTTGCAAAGGGTTTTCGCCAAAGACCTGGTTTGGACTATGACGAAACTTTTTCTTCAGTGGCTATGCTCAAATCCATTCGAGTCCTTCTTGCTATTGCTGCCTTCCATGATTATGAAATCTGGCAGATGGACGTAAAGACGGCTTTTCTGAATGGAAATTTAGAAGAGTGCGTCTATATGGATCAGCCAGAGGGTTTCAATCAGAGTGGGAGCAGCGGGAAAGTATGCAAGTTGCTTAAATCCATTTATGGATTAAAGCAAGCATCGCGGAGTTGGAACATCTGTTTTGATGAAACAGTCAAAGAATATGACTTTATCAAAAATCCAAATGAACCATGCATATTTAGTAAAGTTGTAACCAGAAGTGTCGTATTCCTCGTCTTGTACGTGGATGACATTCTATTGATAGGAAATGACATTCCTATGCTACAATCTGTCAAAGGATTCTTGTCACACAGGTTCTCCATGAAAGACCTGGGTGATGCCTCTTACATTCTGGGGATCCGGATCTATCGTGATAGATCCAAGAGGATGTTGGGACTTTCGCAGTCCAGGTATATCGACACTGTACTGAAAAGATTCAGTATGGAAGATTCTAAGCGCGGTAATCTACCGGCTTGTCACGGAATCACCCTATCCAAAGAGATGTCTCCCAAGACTGATTTGGAAAGGGAACGCATGTCTATTATACCCTACGCTTCTGCGGTAGGCTCTATAATGTATGCGATGTTGTGCACCAGACCAGATGTAGCTTACGCACTAAGCGTGGTAAGCCGGTATCAGTCAGACCCAGGGGAGAAGCACTGGATAGCAGTAAAGAACATTCTCAAGTACCTGAGGAGGACTAAGGAGATGTTCTTGGTTTACGGCGGAAAAGACCTCAGGTTGGAGGCCTATGCTGATTCCGGCTTCTAGAGTGATAAGGACGATTCCAAATCCATGTCAGGTTATGTCTTTACCCTCAATGGAGAGGCGGTGTGCTGGAAGAGTTCCAAGCAGGACACCGTTGCTGACTCGACGATGGAAGCGGAGTATATTGCTGCTTGCGATGCCGTAAAAGAAGCGGTCTTTATGAAGAAGTTCCTAACTGAACTTCAGGTGGTTCCTACCATTGTTGATCCAATACCTCTGTATTGCGACAACAACGGAGCTATAACTTTAGAGAAGGAACCAAGGTCCCATCAGAAGTCCAGACACATCTTAAAGCGGTATCACCTGATCAGGGAGATCATTGATCGTCGGGAGATCGAGGTTCGGAGAGTTACTACTGAAGAGAACATTGCTGATCCATTCACGAAGGCCCTACCTCAGATTCAGTTCGAGAGGCTACTCGAGATCATTAGTCTTCGATATGCCAGTACATGGCCCTAGTGCAAGTGGGAGATTGTTAGTGTATATGCCCTAGGGGCCATTATTGTATCATACTAGTTTGTATATTACTTAATGGAAGCTTAGGATATTCACATGTATATAACAGTCTTGCTAAACATGGTAGTATGCTACATGGTTTTTCTATCTTAATATGTGAGTATACGTATTGATAGAGCTCTTAGGATCTTGCTTGACTACCAGCGTTGTGATGACAGTCACACTAATGGGGGCTGGGTAGTCTACAAGCACATCCTTATTTAGGTCCCTAATCGAAGGATTATCGAGACAGGGCATCGATACTCCGGAGTAGACTAGTGTGTACGGTTCTCATCCCAGTTGGGAAGATGGTCTGTCCCACAGCCGTCAGTACGTCGTACTGAAGATAGTATGCAGGTGCTCGTTAGGTTACGGGTACACCGAACAGGACTCGCGGGGAACTGTTGGTTGGTTTTATACCAGTCGTCAGTTAACAGTTCCCAGGTGACATGAGTACATCATAGTCCGCAGACTTGACACTGCTACTTCTCCTCGAGTGTGTCCCACTGTTCTTAGATTGCTACCCTACCACGGCTCAAAGGAGTCATGCAAACAGGTAGCAGTTGGGTGCAGTCCCGAGCACTTGGAAGCAGTGGCAGTTAGACAGGATTCGTCTCTCCCGGTATTGGGGGTTGATATCGCGCTGTGTCAGAGAGCCATTACGTAAAGTCCCTGGCCAGGGCAAGCGAGATTTGCTGGTAGGTTCCAGTAGTTTCTCAGGATGTAATGGGCTTCGCTCCGACACGACTTATACCGCTATTAGGGGACTGACGCTTGCCGCCCCCTAGGCCCGATATGCGATAGTCTTAGACGAACAGACCGGACTGTACGGAGATTGTCACATCAGACTCGGTAGGAGTTCGGATGGATTTCCTCATCGGCCTTCTTATCGACATCTACCTGGGGACCGTTACGTACGGCTAGTGCCGCTTGCGGTCTGTGGTTAAACCCATTGCCAGCGTAGTAGTCGAGTCTCTAGAGTCCCACACAGAGAGTTTCCTTACTCCAGGCGAAACGATATAGAGGTCGTATGGTTTTACGACAAGGGTTCGGACGCATACGTGTGTTCACGCACGTACGACTTTCGGACAATTTTTACTAGTCGGCTTTGGTTTAATCCAGTTTCTAGTATCCGGTTATTGGATTTATACAGTCTAAAGTTTTTCCGTGTTTTCACGGATAGGAGGGGCGTTCTCGTAATTACGCGAGAAGCTTCTAGAAGATGGTGACTTGGGGATTAAGGTGGCATATGCATTAAATAAGATTTGTGAGTCATATGAGTGATTCATCCATGTCATTAATGCATCATAAATGCTTAATGACTCATAGAGATGAACCACCCTCTTGTATTTATGAAGCATGATTATTCATCCTTTATTTTCTTTTATTGGATAAATGATAATGCTTGATATATATTATAATAGATCATTATCTCATCTCATTCTTTTGCTCACCTTCTCTCTCCTCAAGCTCTCTCTCTTCAAACCCTAATCCTCCCCTCTCATGTGTTGAGTACAAGGATTAGATTAGACTACTTAATCCTTAACCATTCTCTATACCACCTAGGTTACTTAGATTAGCGATTTAAGAAACCTAGTTACCTCAAGTTAGAGGTGAAGCTTGAAGTTAAGCTCTCAGGTGGATCTTCTACTACATAGAGAAGGCCGGAGAGGACGTGGAGAACGACAAGACGAAGGACTCGGTTCTACAGGTATAATCACTTTTCATAGTAGTTTAGAACTCCTATGTTTGTTGTTAGTTATAGTTTAGCAAACGATTCTTCGGTTAGTCGATATTTACGCCTAAAACAAGATCGTTTTTCATTATTCCGCCTCCCCGCAAGTCGTGGGGTGTTGTACATCGACTGAGAACAACGCTGGGGGGCATTTGTTCCCTCATAAAAATAATTTTTAAAAAAAAAAGAAAAGGGGGAGAAAATTCCCCACAACTCAAACCTCACGTGTTAAACACGTGAGCGTCTATATGGAAAAGCATATAGGCGCTGTAATTAAACAACTAATAGGCTAAATAAAGATCACGTGTTAAACACATAAGCGCCTATATGCAAAGCATATAAGCGCTGCGATCAAACAACTAATATGCTAAATAAGCCTTACGTGTTAAACATGCGGGCGCCTATATGCAAGGCATATAGGCGCTGCAATCAAACAACTAATAGGCTAAATAAGCCTCACATGTTAAACACGTGAGCACCTATATGCAACGCATATAGGCGCTGCAATCAAACAACTAATACGCTAAATAAGCCCCACATGTTAAACACGTGAGTGCCTATATGCAAGGCATATAGGCGCTGCAGTCAAACACCTAATAGGCTAAATAAGCCTTACGTGTTAAACACGTGAGTGCCTATATGCAAGGCATATAGGCGCTGCAGTCAAACAACTAAAGGTCAAATTGGCTTCACGTGTTAAACACATGAGCGCCCATATGCAAGGAAAATGGACGCCAAATCAGAGAAGCTAAATAAGCCTAAACACGTGAGGGCGCCTCCTTACGTAGAATTAAATTCTACTCAAACAAAAAAAGCTAAAAGAGGGTATCCTGAGCAATTGCAAGAATTGGGTTCATTGATATTCCTGGTATAGTAGATTCCATCACACAATAAGTAAGCATAGAATTAAATTCTATTGGGAAGGATATTTTCTGTTAAACGGAATGTTGGTGGATCAAAGATCAAAGGAGATGGAAGATATTTTCCATATCTTTCTAAACAAATAAAGATTGTGCTCTGCTAAACCGAGCACCCTTGGATTAAAAATTCAATGGTGATAAAAATATCACCGTTCAATAGAATTTTATTCTATATATGGAAGAATATTCCCTCAATCTTGTTAAAACAAGAAAACATATTCTGTAAGACAGAAACACATGGATCAAAAATCCAACGGTGGGTAAAATTTCCCAAATCAATTTTGAGTCCAATTAAATCAATTGGAATCTCTCAATGAGAGATTTTCTCAAAATTAATTAACAACTTGCCTCCAATATATAAAGGACCCGAAACTTCAAGTCTCATATAGAAAAAAAAACCTATAAGCTCCTGCCAAAAAATACATTGAGTTCATGAGAGAGCAGAGAATTTAATTCTCAAAGAAAGAAGACCTTCCTCCTTAAAAACACTCTAGTTAAATAACAAAGGAGAGATTAAAAGCATCCCTCTCGCCAAGTATAATGGATATAAGGGTTTAACCCTTCATACAAGAACTTAGTTATTCCTCTGGTTTGAGATTTGCAAGAGCAAATCTTCCCACAAGTTGATAATTTAATTCTCATCAGGGAGATTCTATTCTTCAGACTCAAAACTTAGGGGGAAGAACAAGGTTAAAAAAGAAAAAGAAAAAGAAAGGAAAAGGAACATATGTTCTGGGAATTTAATTCCCCCGAAATTAGGGTTTAACCCTGCATAAAGAACTTAGTTCTTATAAAAAAATCTTGGTGATGGGGTCAAAATTTGCACCCTGGTTGACCAAGTCAAAGTCAAGGTCAACCCCAAGCCAGGTGGGCCCAAGCCCAGGTCAAGCGGGCCCATGCCCAAGTCGAGCCCACGGCCAGCCCCCCATGCCAAAATGAAATCATGTAATAAATAATTTTTATGTAATTTTTTATACATGAATGGGCATAAAGCCAAATTTTTGTAAAGCTCATGGCTTAAGTGTAAAAAGAAATGGCACATGAGCCATGGGATAGGCAAAATTCCATTTTGTAAAGCCCAATGGGCTATATGTAAATATGTAAACCTATATAAGGCAACATGATGATGAATAAAGATACACTTTTTCATTCCTCTCAAAAATGTTAGGGTTTTTGTGCCTCCTTCTCCTTCATCAAGGTTCTAAATATTTTTCTTCGTTTTGAATTAAATCAAGAGTTTAACTCTTCCTTTTCCAAAACTAAATAGTTTTTCACCAGAAAACCCATAAAGGGAAACTCAGATCTCCTATCAGATCTCATAAAGGAGAGATTTTTAAAATCTCATACTTCTTGTTCTTCAAGATCCGGCTAACAGAGGAGGAAGAAGGAGACTCACCTCTAAGACCCCACTTTGGGGAAGATCCAGGGCTTAAGGGGAGAAACCCCTTCATCAGCTCCAAAAATATCATAGGAGTTTAACTCCTCAAAATACACACACACACACACACACACACACACACACACACACACACACACACAAATAATAAGTATTGCTTTCTAGGAGTACAACTCCTAGTGCAGGGACCAAGTCCCTTTTGCTGCGCGAGCGCCCGAACGCCCACGTGCCTGGCACGTGAGGCGCTAGCGCCCGAAGCGCCAAAGTGCGAGCGCCCACATGCTTAGCACGTGAGGCGCTAGCGCCCGAAGCTCTAGCGGCCAAAGCGCGAGCCCCCGAGCGCCCACGTGCCTGGCACGTGAGGCGCTAGCGCCCGAAGCGCTAGCGGACGAGAGCCCACGTGTCCGGCATGTGAGGCGCTAGCGCCCTGGCGCTTTCTCCCACGCATCCTTTGGATTCCCTTTCACTTATATGTGTGTGTGTGCGCGTGCATATACATACACATACTCTACAACACTATCCCCCGTTAGAAAAAATTTCTAACGGGGCTCTACCCCACACCCCCAAGAGGGCTGCTAGCCCCCTTGACCCCTAACCCGCTATCCGGGTAGCGGGCCCCCCGTAAAAACTCTGCGGGGCCCTCGATATATCCAAAACCCCTTCAAAACACAACACTGCACATTGAGTTCGCATGACCTGTTTGACCCATCAATCGGAGGTTCTCTCGCTCCAAAGGCGAGGGGTAATTAACGGCAGCTTAGTCCACGGCTGCCGGAGATTCGGATCCCCACAATCAATAATCCCCTGCCTACCCTAGGCAGGGGGAATCTTTAATGCGCCTGACAAGCGCGCGCGTATTCCCATCTCAATGGGGTGATGAAAAACACCCTACAGATTCTGGCACGCCCGGTAGGATCTATCTCTCCTCCCATATTTCGGGTTAAACGTTCATGCAAACTCAATCAATATACATATCGATTGCCTGTACTGAAATCATGCTTTTTGTGCACGGGTTAACAATTTTCAATTGCCATCTTCAAACGCAAGAGGTATTTGAACGACTTTCCTTGGCCCCGGCTGGGGACAAGGCCATCGACACTGACAAAGTAATAAGGCATCTCGAGAAAGCTCCAGCGGTATCCCTGACAACTGCTCAATCGGGTATCTTCTCTAAGCTCCCCGTCATACGACCACCACGTCGTTAAAATGGGAACAATCGACCTCTAAGTCGTTAAACTGGGGATGCAAAAATGTGTAAATAAAACAAAAAATATATATAAATAAATAAAATATAAAGAGCCAAAATGATGGGGCAACCGCGAATAAAAAGCCGAAATGATAGGGCAATCGTGATCTTCGCGATAAGAAAAGCTAAAATGATAAAGCAATCGCGGTAAATAAATAAAAAAAACGGCGAATGATGAGTCGCTCCTGGTACCATATTCAGTGCAGCGATGCAGACGCCAACCAAAATCCAATTTACCAAAATTCTTCCATCCCTACGGCCATTCCACAAATTGACTACCGTATACAATCTACGGGCTCAAATAATTCTCATCATACCCATATCCCACTACAATCACCAGTCCAGCGGCTGGTCCCCGCCCTTGGAATTATGCTCCATTAGGAAGACCCACTCATGTGTCCTCACGATACATGAGTAGAACAAAGCTTGCGAGATCCTTACGACTCGTAAGAAAACGCCTTCGTGGGATCCTTACGACTCACAAAGGAAAAACTTACTTGGGGGTCCTCACGACTCCTAAGGAGAAAATGCACCTACGGGATCCTTATGACTCGTAGGGAGAAAATGCTTTTATGGGACCCTTACGGCCCATGAAATTGAAAAGCCTTAGGTGATAGGGATCTAAACCTGTCTCCTAAGCCATTGCTTCCCAACAGGGAAAGGCAAATGATGAGTTGCTCCTAGCATTATTCCAGTGCAGCAATGCAGATGCCGATCTAAAAACCAATCCCCGAATATCCCAATGGCAAATGATGAGTCACTCCCGGTACCATATTCCAGTGCAGCAACGCAGATGCCAACCAAATTCCAAATCCCATACCCCAATGGTGAATGATGAGTCACTCCTGATACCATATTCCAGTGCAGCGATGCAGATGCCAACAAAGTCCCGAAATTCTTCTGGCCCTACGATCTGGATCATGCATCCTGCAAAACCGTATACAATCCATGGGCGTAAAACGATCTCAATCTCTCCCAAATCCTACCAGTGAGACCACATTCAAAGTCCCACCAAAAATAAAAAAAATAAAAAAAATGGTATGTCCACAAGCAAAATGGGCATGGATGAAAACCCGAAAGGGCTCCGTGAGTAAAAACAGCAGGACTGCCGGCGAGTTGGTGAAAACCCGAAAGGGCGCAAACTCGTAAAAAAGAGATGAAATGCACTCGCAAAGTCCTCTCGACTTTGTGAGGAGAAAATTCCCGCGTGAGATCCTTACGACTTACAAAGGAGCAACACACTTAGGAGTCCCCACGACTCCTAAGGAGAAAATACACCTACGAGATCCTTTCGACTCGTAGGGAGAAAATGCTTTTATGGGACCCTTACGGCCCATGAAATTGAAAAGCCTTAGGTGATAGGGATCTAAACCTACCTCCTAAGCCATCAATTCCCAAATCCTCTCGGGGCAAATGATGAGTTGCTCCTGGCATTATTCCAGTGCAGCAGTGCAGATGCCGAACAAAAACCGAAATCCTCAAATCCACTCATGGCAAATGATGATTCGCTCCTGGTACCATATTCCAGTATAGCAATGTTGATGTCAACCTAAATCAAATCAAACCAACAACCTCTGCGGCAGAATCATGCTTCGCCCCAGAATTTACCCCGTGTCGAAATCAAGCTTTGCCTCGGTGTACCTGCCTTCCTTATCGGAATTATGCTTTGGCTCGGAATCAACCAGCGACCTCCTCGTCGGAATTATGCTCCGCCTCGGAATCAAGTCAACCAGCAAGCTCTGCGCTGGAATCATGCTTCGTCTCAGAGTGTACTCCGCGTCGAAATCAAGCTTCGCTTCGATATATCTTCCTTCCCTGTCGGAATTATGCTTCGGCTCGGACTCAACCAGCGACTTCCCTGTTGGAATCATGCTCCGCCTCGGAATCAAGTCAACCAGCAAGCTCTGGGTCGAAATCATGCTTCGTCTCAGAATGTACCCCGTGTCGAAATCAAGCTTCGCCTCAGAGTATTTGCTTTCCCTATCGGAATTATGTTTCGCCTAGGAATCAACCTCTGCATCGAAATTATGCTTCGGTCAGAATGTCTTCCGCTCGTCGGAATGATTCTCCGATCCCTGGAATCATGCTCCGCTCTTCGAAATGATGCTCCAATCCCTGGAATCATGCTCCAACCCTCGGAATGATGCTCCGACTCTTTGGAATGATGCTCTGATCCCTGGAATCATGCTCCGCTCTTCGGAATGATGCTCATATCCTTGGAATTATGCTCCAGCCCTTTGGAATCATGCTCCGCTCTTCGGAATGATGCTCCGATCTCGGGAGTCATGCTCCACTCTTTGGAATGATGCTCCGATCCCTGGAGTCATGCTCCGCTCTTCGGAATGATGCCCCGATCCCTGGAATCATGCTCCGCTCTTCGGAATGATGCTCCGATCCTCGGAATTATGCTCCGACCCTTTGGAATCATGCTCCGCTCATCGGAATTATGCTCTGATCCCTGGAATCATGCTCCGCTCTTCGGAATGATGCTCCGATCTATGGAATCATGCTCCCCTCTTCATGAATGATGCTCTGATCCCGGAATTATGCTCCAACCCTCGGAATTATGCTCTAACTCTTCGGAATGATACTCCGACTCTGGAATTATGCTCCGCAAATCGGAATGATGCTCTGATCCCCGGGAATCATGCTCCCCGAGGGATGCTTCGTCGCCGGAATGATGTTCCACCTCGAAGTCCAGCTTCAAGATCCATCAATTTCATGCATACAACTCAAATGTACGGTGTGCATTTATTGATGGGGGGCACTTTGTTGGGGTCAAAATTTGCACCCTGGTTGACCAAATCAAAGTCAAGGTCAACCCCAAACCAGGTGGGCCCAAGCCCAGGTCAAGCGGGCCTATGCCCAAGTCGAGCCCGCGGCCAGCCCCCCATGCCAAAATGAAATCATGTAATAAATAATTTTTATGTAATTTTTTATGCATGAATGGGCATAAAGCCAAATTTTTGTAAAGCCCATGACTTATGTGCAAAAAGAAATGGCACATGAGCCATGGGATGGGCAAAATACCATTTTGTAAAGTCCAATGGGCTATATGTAAATATGTAAGCCTATATAAGGCAACATGATGATGAATAAAAGATACACTTTTTCATTCCTCTCAAAAAATTTAGGGTTTTTGTGCCTCCTTCTCCTTCCTCAAGGTTCTAAACATTCTTCTTCTTTTTGAATTAAATCAAGAGTTTAACCCTTCCTTTTCCAAAACTAAATAGTTTTTCACCACAAAACCCACAAAGGGAAACTCAGATCTCCCATCAGATCTCAAAAGGGTGAGATTTTTAAAATCACATACTTATTGTTCTTCAAGATCCGGCCAACAGAGGAGGAAGAAGGAGACCCACCTCCAAGAACCCCACTTTGGGGAAGATCCAGGGCTTAAAGGGAAAAGCCCCTTCATCAGCTCCAAAAATATCTTAAGAGTTTAACTTCTCAAATATACACACACACACACACGCACAAAATTAATAAGTATTTCTTTCTGAGAGTACAACTCCTAGTGCACGGACCAAGTCCCTTATGCCGCGCGAGCGCCCGAGCGCCCACGTACCTGGCACGTGAGGCGCTAGCGCCCGAGCGCCCACGTGCCTGGCACATGAGGCGCTAGCGCCCAAAGCACTAGTGCCCGAGCGTCCACGTGCATGACACGTGAGGCGCTAGTGCCCAAAGCGCTAGCGCCCAGAGAGCTAGCGCCCGAGCGCCCACGTGCCTAAAACATGAGGCGCTAGAGCCTGAGCGCCTATGTTCCTGGCACGTGAGGCGATAGAGCCCTGGAGCTTTCTCCCACGCATCCTTTGAATGCCCTTTCCCTTACACACACACACACACACTCTTTTTCTCTCTACAACATTGTCCCCCGTTAGATAAAATTTCTAACAGGGCGCTGCCCCGCACCCTGTAAGGGGGCTGCTAGCCCCCTTTACCCCCAACCCGCTATCCGGGTAGTGGGACCCCCGTAAAAACTCTGCGGGGACCCCGATATATCCAAAACCCCTTCAAAACACAACACTGCACACGCATGACCTGTTTGACTCGTCAATCGGAGGTTCTCTCACTCCAAAGGTAAGGGGTAATTAACGGTAGCTTAGTCCGCGACTGCCGAAGATTCGGATCCCCACAATCAATAAACCCCCGCCTACCCTAGGTAGGGGGAATCTGTAATGCGCCTGACAAGTGCGCACGTATTCCTATCTTAATGGGGTGACGAAAAACACGCTACACTTGGTTCTCCAATAAAAGCAATGATGATTCAAGATCTTCAAAACAGACATCTTGATGGTCATCAAAGACTAAAATGTCATTAAAAGAGATTAATATCTCTAAAAACGGGAAGAACTTGACGACTCACGTGAAACACACGTGAGTAAAATTAGTGCTTAACACTATTATTTTGTCTCACGCGTTTCCCACGTGAGTGCTTAAAACAGACAGGAGAAAAACTAAAACGCCCCACGTGCTTCCAACGTGAGAGTCCAAAGAGCAAAGGAAAACACCTTTGTGTTGATTAGGCAGCCCACAAATAAAGCAACCCAACACCCCAAAATAAAGCAATCATGAGAAACACTCTTGAAAACCCAAAATCTGGCGTCTCACGTGATTCACACGTGAGATCCATCCAAGTGCTTAACACTTATGTCAAAAAAGGGGATGAGCAAATAAAACCTGAAATTAACGCTCAACACTCACGCGCTTCCCACGTGAGTGCCATGCAAAGTGCTTAGCACTCCATGTTCAGTCGAAATGACTAAGTGCTTAGCCCTGATTGGACAACGCACATATCTGAGCGCCTCACGTGAAACACGCGTGAGCGCCTCACGTGAAACACGCGTGAACGCCTGTCACGCCCCGCTTCCCGGTGTACGGGGAGAGAACGCGGCGAGGCCCGCTACGTATTTACTCCGAAGTAAACACGCTAAGCGTATCTAAGCAATATAAAGTAAAAGTACACAAGAAAAATGACAATAGATGAAATTGAACAACAACTTTTATTTATTAACAATTCTTTACAAGTACAACTGGAAATGTAAATACATGAATAGAAAGCAATGCCTAAACAATGGCATAACTGAAATAAAAGGTATGTACAAGTATCTAAAGCTCCGGGTCAAAGGCTAACTACTCTAAGTCTTCAGTACTGAGCTCGATCTCCAGTGAGTCCGAATCACTTGACAACATTCCAAAGAAAGAAGAAAATGAATGTCGTCAGCGAACAATCGCTCGGTAAGTCCCAAAGATGAGTAGAGATAGAATAGACAGAAAGAGAATATAACTAGTAATGTTTTATTATAATATTAACATAGTTATTTGTAGCTTGGTACAGAATATGCCAGTGTATACGAAAGGAGTCCCACTATCCGGAGACCAAGGTATACGAAACACAAGGAACCGTTCAGCCACGGTACGACGGCAATGGATATTCAGGTTATGTGTATTATGGTTACTGTCTCGTGCCACTTCTAACACCTTCTGTACCAATCTATCCCTTTAAAACCCCGTAATGTCTTTTGTATTCACTGTATTGTTTTATTATATAGATGGATGACTTGCCAAAACCATGATATCAGTAAATGGAATGGATATAAATGGATAGCCATATAAACGGGGTATATCCATGGTTCGGTTCGGTCAATATAGATTGATATAGATTGAATAGACGGATGCATGGATTCATGTTGTATTGTAGTTTATACTTGAATCATATTCAAGTCAGATTGATTAGATTGAGACTCGGTCTGAGTCAAACACTTTGAAAAGAAATTAAAGTCCTGAATTAGTTTTGATGTTATCGGTAACTGCTGCACATGGACGGCAGGATTTATCTTTTTCCAAGACAATTACCGTGTTGATAATACCATTTGTTAGATTGTCTACCTTAGATAGGCAAGCACCTACATTCTCCAGCTCCCCGAGGCTCAAGAGAATCGGTCCCGCTTAAACCTATGTTTACTAGGGTCCTTATTGTAAATCAGTATAACTTAAGGGTGGTTTATGTAAAAATAGTTTGATATATTTTCAAAATACACCTCAAGTATTTAATTATCGTCTTTATAGTTTTTCATAGATGTATATTTTATAAAAGTGAAATTTCTAGTGAGTAGAACCTAGTTTCTATTGCATATGGTATTTTATTGAAATACTGGAATTTGTTTTGAATTTGGATGGTAGTTTCATATAATGGTGATTCCTTTGATTTAGAAAACTTGGAATATTTGTATAATAGATCTTTTGATAATATTCATATATATCTATATAAAAATAAATTTTATTTATTTTCTAGAAATCTCATTTTCTTAAAAATAGCATTAAAAATTCCATCGAGATCGAATGCTCCTTGCGGAGGTCTGCATCTCGCTCTACTAGGCCCGAGGATGTGCGATAACCTGCATTATCCCGATCAGGGTTCCCCAAAATGGATTGTAGAGGCGTAATTGCAAGGAATTAGATAACACTCTTTGTAAAGAAAACGGTTTTGTAAGTTTAGAGTATTTATTAGTAAAAGCGTATTTCTCATAATCTAGAATTTCAAAGTCCATCATGCTATGTCCAATATGTGTGTTGTGATGAAGTAGGTCATTACCTCATGATTTTTCTAAAGGTAATACGGTAAAAAGTGGATAACAATATCGTTTTTAAACATGGGGGTATTTTACTATAAAAATGAAATAAAGATTGCAATATGATTTATTTTGAGATGAAACTTGTTCTAATGTATTTATTTAAGTTTGTTTAATATTATGAGAGAATATGGTATTTTATGGTTTAAGAAAAATGGAGTTTTTTAAAGAAAAACTAATCGGAAGTCGGATTAACTCCGCTTCCGTCAGGTTTTGGAAAATGAAAATTTCAAAATAGTAGAAGTGGAGAGGAGAGGGGACTTACTAGCTGTTAAGGTAGAGGGGAGAAGGGGAAAGAGTAGAGAAGCGTCACGGTGTCGTTTCGTCGCCGGAATCTCCTCGAAACGTTGTCGGAATCTTGCCCTTTGCTAACTCCACTTGCACAACTATATGGACTTGAGAATTTTTTAGAGCTTTTGTAATGAAATTCTGAGTTGGGAGGGGTGAAATGGAGTGTGGTATTTATAGGGAAAATTAGGATTTTGAGCGTTAAAGAATGCATTAAAAATTGGAATAAAGGTGATTTAATATTCTCTGGATGAATACAGAGTAAACAAACAACATGGGGGTAGTAGGATAGGCGAAGAGGTGTTGAGGTGAAAAAATAGGGACCATCCCCTACGGACGACTCGGCGGTGCCGGTCCCAATACAATTCTCGCCGGTCAATCCCCGGTGGTGGGTGTTGGATCTATGGCCACGTGTCTCAATCGCCTCATATACCCCAGTGCACATGTTTGTTTATTCTGTAACTCTTCATCTTACGTGTATGTAGGGTGTTTTTCGTCACCCCATTGAGAAGGGAATATGCGCGCACTTGTCAGGCGTATTACATATTCCCCCTTCCTAGGGTAGGCCGGGGTTTATTGATTGTGAGGATCCGAATCTCCGGCAGCCGCGGGCTAAGCTGCCGTTAATTACCCCTCGCCTTTGGAGCGAGAGAACCTTCGATCGACGGGTTAAACTGGTCATGCGAACTCAATGTGCAGTGTTGTGTTTTGAAGGGGTTTTGGATAGATCGGGGGCCCCGCAGAGTTTTTACGGGGTCTCGCTACCCGGATAGCGGACGGTGGGTCAAGGGGGCTAGTAGCCCCCTTGCGGGATGCGGGGCAGCGCCCCGTTAGAATTTTTTTCTAACGGAGGACAGTGTCGTGGAGTATGTGTGTGTGTGTGTATAAAGGGAAAGGGCATCCAAAGGATGAGTGGGGGCCAGCGCCTCGCGTGCATGGCACGCAGACGCTGGGCGCTAGCGCACTAGGCGCTGGGCGCAAGCGCTCTAAGCGCTAGGCACCCCACGTGCTGGGCACGTGAGAGCTAGCGCACAGGGTGCTGGGCGCACCACGTGCTCGGCACGTGGATGCTAGCGCACTGGGAGCTAGCCACCACGTGCTCGGCACGTGGGCGCAAGCGCACTGGGCGCTAGTGCACAACGTGCTCGGCACGTAGGCGCTAGCGCACCACATGCTCGGCACGTGGGCGCAAGCGCTCTGGGCGCTGGACATTGGGCGTCAAACAGAAAGGGGACTTTGGTCCCTGCACTGAGAGCCGTGCTCCCGATTTATGGAGTTAAACTCCTAAAAAGTTTAGAAATGATCAAAAGGGGTTGCTTTGTTTCTCCCTTTGGTTCTGGATCTTCCCAAGATGGGATTTTTAGGAAATGGGTCTCCTTCTTCCTCCTCTTTTGGCTGGATCTTGAAGAACAAGAAGTATGAGATTTTAAAAATCTCTTCTTTTTGAGATCTGATAGGAGATCTGAGTTCCCCTTTGTGGGTTTTGTGGTGAAAAACTATTTAGTTTTGGAAGAGGAAGAGTAAAACTCTTGATTTAATTGAAAAAAGGGAAGAAGGTTTTAGAACCTTGAGGAAGGAGTAGGAGGCACAAGAACCCTAATTTTTTGGGGGAATGAAAAAGTATCTCTTTATTCATCATCATGTTGCCTTATATAGACTTACATATTTACATATAGCCCATTGGGCTTTCCAAAATGGCATTTTGCCCATCCTATGGCTCATGTGCCATTTCTTTTTTGCACATAAGCCATGGGCTTACAAAATATTGGCTTTATGCCCATTTCGCATACATTCGTGCACAAAAAATTACATGAAAATTATTTGTTACATGATTTGTTATTTTGGTATGGCGGAAGGCCGGACGCTTCGTGTTCGGGCTCGACCCGGGTATTGGCCCACTTGCTTAGGCTTGGGCCCACCTGGCTTGGGGTTGACCTTGACTTTGACTTGGTCAGCCGGGGTGCAAATTTTGACCCCAACATTGTAGTGCACGTTTAAACCTTTGGCTTCTAAAAGATTAAAAGAAATATTAATAAAAAGATAATGTGGCTGGGGGATTCGATCACAGGGGTTACGTCACAGCAGTGCAAGGTTTTACCAATGAGTTACAAGTTATTTCTTATTGTTCAAAAGCAAATCAAATACTTAGAGTGTACACAGGATTGCAAATACTCCATTTGTACATAAACTTTTAAATAATTTTTCTGTACATTGAAATTAGAGTTGTTACATTATACCCTCCTTACAAAAAATTTCGTCCTCGAAATTTAAAATTATTTTAAGGACTAGTTTACAAACAAATGAGAGTATCGTGCCCGCATGTCGTCCTCACGTTCCCATGTTGATTCTCCTGGTGAATCTTTTCTCCACATCACTCGAACTAAATTGACTTCCTTATTCCGAAGTGACTTCACCGTTCCGAAGTGACTTCACCTTTCTATCCAGGATTTCAACAGGTTGTTGCTCACAGGATAAATCTGGCTGTACAGTGAACTCGGAGTGATCAAGAATATGGCTGGGGTCACTCACATACCTTCTAAGTTGGGATATGTGGAACACATTGTGCTCTCCTTCCAATGAAGGTAGAAGTGCCAAGCGATAAGCCACTTCTCCGACTCGTTCGAGTATGTCGAACGGTCCAATATACATCGAACTTAGCTTACCCCGTCTTCCAAAACGAATCACTCCATGGTTCGGAGATATCTTCAAAAATACATGTTCTCCCGGTTGAAACTCCAAGTGACGGCGCTTTGCATCAGCCCAGTGCTTCTGTCAATCTTGGGCTATGCGCATTCTTTCTCTGATAGTGCGGACCATATCGACAGTTGCTACTATCATCTCAGGTCCAAGGAGTTCTCTATCTCCGATGTCATCCCAACTTAATAACGAATGACACTTCCTTCCATATAAAGCTGCAAATGGTGCCATTCCGATACTTGCTTGGTAGCTGTTGTTGTATGAAAACTCCACAAGATGTAGGTGATCTTCCCACGATCCTCCGAAGTCTAGCATACACGCTCTTAGCATATCTTCTAAGATTTGAATAGTTTGCTCAGACTGACCATCTGTTTGTGGATGATAAGATGTGCTAAAGTTCAGACTTGTTCCCAAACTAACTTGCAGACTTTGCCAAAATTGCGATCGAAATCTAGTGTCACGATTGGAAACAATGCAAACCGGTACTCCATGTAATCTCACGATTTCCTGCATGAGTTCATGGGTATCAGAGATAGTACATATTTGAAGAGTTAAATCTTACTTAAATTCATACTTACTTCCATGTACTTCTTTGCTAGTGTCTCAGTAGATTGGCCAACTCGAAATGGGATGAAGTGGGCCGACTTTGTGAGTCGATCCACAATAACCCATACCGCATCGTTACCCTTCGTGTTGTGAGGAAGTGCAGTCACGAAATCTATTGTGATGTGTTGCCACATCCATTCAGGGATAGGTAACGGTTGAAGTAAACCAGCTGTCCTGTAATATTCAGCTTTTACTTTTTGACACGCCAAGCATTTAGCGACGCTTCTGGCTACTTCACGCTTCATTCTATACCACCAGTAATTTTGACGCAGATCTTTGTACATCTTTGTACCTCCAGGATGTACTGAATAAGGAGAGTTGTGAGCTTCTTTCATCAACTCTTCTTATACAGAACCTTTTGGTACACACAATCTACTGCCGTATCTCAAAGGTCTTCATGTATGATGAAGTCTGTTCGAAGTCAACTTTCTACTTGTTCTCTGATCTTTTGCAACTTAGCATCACTTGCTTGAGCTGCTTTGATCTGATTGACAATGGTAGATTGAACTTGTAAGTTCATCAAACTTGAAACGTTACCTAGCATGACTACTTCAATCTCCAGCTGATGCAAATCTTGTTGAAGCTTCCACTGTGCGGTGAGATTCAATGCTAATGGTTGGTGACTAAGTGCATCAGGTACTACATTCACCTTCCCTGGATGATATTGTAGGTTGATGTCGAAGTCCACCATGAGTTCTAACCATCTTCTCTGCAGCATATTCAACTCCTTCTGAGTAAACACATATTTTAGACTTTTGTGGTCCGTGTATATGTCCACTCGTTCACCAAGAAGATAACGGTACTAAATCTTAAGAGCAAAGATTACGGCCGCCTACTCCAAATCATGCGTCGGATAATTGCACTCATGAATTTTCAGCTGTTTTGATGCATAAGCTATAATTTTACCGTGCTGATGTAGAACACATCATAACCCCTTACCGGATGCATTGCAATGCACTTCAAAACCTCCAAATTGGTCGGGTATGACGAAAATAGGCGCTGATGTCAATTTTGACTTGAGTTCTACGAAAGCTCATTCGCATGTTTCTGACCACACGAATTCTTCATTTTTACGTGTGAGCTTGGTCAAGGGTGTTTCAATCTTTGAAAGTCCTTCAATAAACCTTCTGTAATATCCTGCTAAACCCAAGAAACTTCGAATGTCCTTCACTGACTTCGGTGTCGGCCATTCGCTTACTGCTGATACCTTAGCTGGATCAACAGAGATTCCATCGCCGGATACAATATGTCCGAGAAAACCGACTTGGTCTAGACAAAACTCGCACTTGCTGTACTTGGCGTGGAGTTGATACTGTCGTAGAGTTTCCAGGACAATTCGTAGGTGCTCGGCATGTTCTTTCCGACTCTTAAAATACACCAGGATGTCGTCGATGAAGATGACAACAAACTTGTCTAGGTACTCTCGGAAAACTTGATTCATTAGGTTCATGAATATAGCTGGTGCGTTGGTCACTCCAAATGGCATCACAAGAAATTCGTAATGTCCATAGCGAGTTCTGAATGCCGTTTTATGGATATCAGATTCTTTGACCTTCACCTGATGATAACCCGAACGAAGATATAACTTGGAGAAAATGCAAGATCCACTTAGCTGATCGAACAAATCGTCGATTCACGGGAGTGGATACTTGTTCTTTATAGTTACATCGTTCAGGGCTCTATAATCAATGCACATTCGATATGAACCTTCCTTCTTCTTCACAAGTAGAACTGGTGATCCCCAACTTGAAGTGCTGGGACGAATCCATCCTTTCACCAATAATTCGTCCAACTGAGTACGTACTTCATTCAAACCTTCAGGACTTAACCGATACGATGCTTTAATCACCGGTTGTGCTCCAAGTACTAAATCAATGCTGAATTCAAGAGCTAGATCGGGAGGCAAACCCGATATGTCTTCAGGAAATACATCGTCGAACTCTCGAACTATCTCTGGCTTCAATCTTTCCTCCGCTTGAAGTGTTGCAATAGCTGCCTTCTTCAGTTTTGCCTTGTATGTGCTTGGCTCCAAGGTACGGTCTCCACTTTTGAAATAAAAGACCGGATGGTCTGAAATCTCGAACATTACCCTCCTTTGAAGACGGTCGATGGTAGCGTAAAAAGTTCCGAGCCAATCCATACCCAAAACGACATCAAAATTCGGTATGTCCAGCACCTTGAAGTCGGCATAGAATTCTCTGCTGCAGACAACCACTGGACATAGGTCATATCCCATTATTTCCTTTAGAACGTTGTTCCCTGAACTGACATTCTAGCTGGATACGAGGGGTTTGACTGGAATCGCATTAGTTCGGACGAACCGTTGCGACATAAAGCAATGAGATGCTCCAGTATCAAAGAGTGCTAGTGCAGAAAGTGAAGCTACTAAGATTGTACCTAAGTTATGTGGGATAGGTTTTAGGTAAAAGGAAAATATATGGGTATGTATATAGACTGAAAGAAAGTTTGAAAGGAAAGCCTTACCAGTGATGACTTGGCCGGTGGCTTCAGCTTCTTCCACAGCCATTGTGAAAGCATGTCGCCTCGGTATGTTCCTCCTTGCTGGAGGAGCATTCATCTGCCCGTTCTGTTGTCCTTGAGATACGTTCCGTTGAGCTTGATGGAACTGACGAGGAGGAGGTGCAGTCAGTCCACGAGGAGGTGGAGCAGGAAGAGCGAGTCTTGGAGCAGGTGCCTGGATGGCTGGGCGCTGCTGATAAGTAATTGTTGGCCTGTGTGTAGCATTTGGGTTGTGACTACAAGGACAGAACCCAATGTCTTGAGTAGCTGAGCCGCAGAATAAGCAAAGGCGATTTGCACGCCGGCGGTCTTTCACCAAATGTCCATCTCTCCTGCAGTAGGTACAAAAGGCTGGGTTGGGCCGGTTGTTCGGTACTCCCGGTCTCCTGGGCATAAATTGTGGCCTTGAAGAGGCTCCTCCTGCCATCTGAGTGGCAGGGTGCTTCATCCCGGCAGATTGGGGTCTGCCCTTCATCTTTACCACTGCCGTATATCGGCGAGCAGCTTTCAGGGCCAACTCGTGGGTTGGGAAATCCCCTGTAGCTAAAGCAGCTTGGATTTCCGGATCTAACCCTTGCTAAAACCGTCTGGATCTAATCTCAGCAGTTGGTATCAAATGTGCCGCGAACCTGTTAAGGTCTTGTGTTAGCTGTGTAATACGTGATATTTGAAAATTGAACATTGAGACATATCTTACCTACTGAGCATGGTAAACTCAGTATCATACGCATCCACGGACTTGGTCCACATAGAACCCTATTGTCGGTGAATGAACTGCTGCTCCATATCAAATCGGACAGTCTCTGGGAAGTATTTCGCGTCGAACATGTCGCGAAAAGTCCTCCGTTCGATAGGTTGGTCAAGACGGCTTTCTTCCGCCTTCCACCAAACTCGTGCATTGTCAGCGAGTTGCAGCTTTGCAACTCGAACCCAAGCTATCTCTGATACTTGTGCTGCTGCCAGATCATCCTCAATACTTTGAGCCCATTCCTCAGCTTCCAGAGGGCTCTCTTTTCCCGAAAACTGTTTTGGGTGCAATTCCCGGAATTACTTTACTCCGGGCGCTTCCTGTCATGCCCCGCTTCCCAGAGTACGCTAAAATAGGCACGCGACATAGCCAACCATGCTACCCGTGGTTAGGAAAAATCCTTCCACAGTCACATTACGGCTGTAAAGATATCAAGAACAGGAAAGTAAACTAACTATCTAGTACATGTCCATAAGCCAGAGTAAAAGAGTCAAGAAATGCTATAGTATGCGGAAGCAAAAGATCAAATAAACACCTGGAAAGTAAGACTGGATACCGACATGATCCCTACCACTCGATCTAACAGCGGCAAAACACCTGATCAGTCTGCAACAAAGGTAGAGAATCTGGGCCATGCAAAACCCAGACGTCAGCGCGTCATAACATCAAGCAATAATAGATGAACAGGATACACGAGATATGCAGGCATGAATCATAAATAGTAACAAGTCAACAGGGATGTATACCAGTGAAGTGTATCAGTGTATGTGACTTGCAGTGATCAATCTAAACTGTGCTACTGGGTTGTCTACTCTAAAGTTTGTTTGAAATCAATTAATGTAATCCTCCATGTAACTCAAAGGATATGTCCCGTTACCCCCCGGGACCACGGATCAGGAATATATGAACCAAGAGTGGTTCTGTCCCGTTACCCCCTGGGACCATGGATTAAGATGTAAGAGTCACGAATGACTCTGTCCCGTTACCCCTCGGGACCACGGATCAAGATGTAAGAGTCACGAATGGCTCTGTCCCGTTACCCCCCCCCCCCCCGGACTATGGATCAAGTAATTCCCTTTTAAGTTACACTTTAGTTTACACTTTTGATTTCCCCATACCCCCAAGGTTAGGTGTTCAAGTCAGGTATTCAGTAATCAAGAACTAATGCCAACACAGGATCAGGTAAGAGCAGGTTTGTCTGGATAGACAACAGGAACTGTCCGTAAGGACTACATGTCAGGTTTGTTGGCATTAGACATAAGATCAGGTAACAGGTCAAGCCATGGTACATCAGGTCAGGTCAAGTAGTGTACGGTACCATGTCGGGTCAAGTAATATGTGTGTAGCAAGTCATGTCAGGGTGTAAAAGATATCATGTGGGTGCTCATAATCAACTAACATAATCATGGTTATAAATAAACAAGCATGGGTATCAACAACACAATAAATTGGCACATGTAATAGGTTAAGCAATATGTCCAGGTTAAACTACTTAGCTGTACGATTATCAGTTTGTGTTTTCAGAGATGGTTTCAACATTATATGAATACAGTATGACAAATATGGATGTTAAAATTAGGTTAATAAGCATTAAGTAATCTAGGGATGCAATGACATGTATAATATGTTCAATGGATGCAATTATAACTAAAACCGATTAAAGATGCGCACGGTTGTCCGAAAAGTTATAAAACTATAAAATGGTAATGTGGGATGTACAACTAAACAATATGTGATATAAATATTGATATATTAATAGTAGTATGGATAGCATATTCAAAGCGATTAATAACTATAAAAGTGGTTTTGATTAACCATACACAAGAAAGTTCCGTTTAGAAATTCAGCGTCACCCTGATTTGTAAAATAGCTTAAAAATAACAACGTTCTCCAAAAAGGACGTGTCTTATACCAAAACAAAGATAATTCAATAAGGTTTTCATTTTTATAAGTATAAACATCTCAGATTGTCCCTACAAAAATCTATGAACATTCGAAGTTGAAAGTTTGCTGCTGGAATTTCCCTGGACAGCAGTTTAGAGACGTATTCATTTACATTTTACGTTATTTAAACAATTTATTTTGAAAGTAAATATTTCATAGAGTTATAGTATCCTGAGTTATCTTCGTAACGAACTAAAGAACGTATACTAATGATTTTTCTATGATTTATAATGAATTTTATAATGTAAGGTGTACAGTAAATTTCAGATTTGTTGTATCCGCTTTTCAACGACGTTTCATGTGTAAACTATAATATTTTCAAGTGTATAATATTATAAAATTCAGATTATAAACTAATTAAAGATAATAATAAGAAATATTACGACGATATATATATTTGAAATGATATGGATGCAGTATAATGTAAACTAGTATGTCACAAGATAAGTTTTCATGATCTAGATTTAAAATGATATAAACGGATACAAACGGAACATCGAAACGTTATAAAATTAAACATGGGGTACTAGATTTAAACTATAGGTATGGTATTTATTTAAATAGGTATAAAATGAATTATATAGCATGTAGCAAGATTAACTTGCCTAGACGGAACAAGAACGGATGTGTACGGAACGTCCTTCATCGGCAAAATGTCGCGACGCGCGCACGGTACACGGAACGGTTCCAAACAACGCACGAGGGTGATCACGCAACTCAGGTACGTTCACTGAATCACTCGGATCGTCAGCGACGAGCACGGCTTCGGCGGTGATCATCGGAATCAAGAAACAAGATCAAGAAAAAAGAAAGAAGAAAGAAGAAGAAGTAAGAAGAAGAGGTTGTGTATTAAATAAGGAAAGAAAAAAATTAAATAAATAAAATATATATAAATATATATATTCAGAGGAGAGAGAGAGAGAGAGAGAGAAAGGAGTTGTTATTAAGGTTTAGATTTTAATTTAAAAAGATTTTGTAAGTTATAAATATTTTAAACTGTTAAATTTTAATAAAGATATTAGCTGAAATAAAATTGGATTTTCTGATAAATACAAATTTAGTCCAAAACATGCCCGGGTCGGGTCTAAAATTTTGGATTTGAAATATGGAAATTATTAGCAAGTTCCAAAAATTAAAATGAAAGATTATATAACAGAAATGCATACCCCCAAGAACGGACGCACGTACGTGCGTGTAGCCATCCAAACACGTCCGTTTCAGTGAACGGGACGAGAACACGATGCAAGGACGCTACCACAGGGTTAGGGGTATCATGCAGGCTATGAAATGCAATTTTAAATTATTTTACTTGATTTAAATTGTTACATGCAAAAGATGCGATATTAGATAAAATGCCAGTATGCATTATACATGAAATGCACGTGTCTATATAACAAGTCAGGGTAATCTATAACTATGAATCAACCAGTTCAAGTAAGCGGGTCGGGTTGACTGCAATGTAAAAGTAAACTACCATTCGCATCCAAACATGATAAATCAATAAAATACCACAGACAAACAAATACGGAAACAGAAATTAGTATAACTGAACTCGGTTGTTACATTATACCCAACTACAAAAAGAATTTCGTCCTCGAAATTCCAAGAACAAGAAAGGATAAACAATCAACACCCTACAAGAATAGATGTGGAAACTTCTGTCGGATTTCATCTTCTCGTTCCCAAGTTGATTCTCCATCTGAGCGATTACCCCAAGAAACAAGTACAAGAGGGATAACTTTGTTCTTAAGAACCTTTTCTCTTCAATCCACAATCGATATCGGTCGCTCCTCAAAAGTCAAATCTTCTCGGACAGTCAGCTCCGAAAGATGCAGCACGTGTATTTCATCTCGAACAAATTTACGGAGTTGAGATACATGAAACACGTCATGAACATTCGCCAAAGATTGCGGTAACGCCAAACGATACGCCACTTCTCCAATACGCTCCAAAATCTTAAAAGGTCCAACGAATCGAGGACTAAACTTTCCTCGACTTCCGTAATGGATCCCCCTCTAGTCGGTGACATCTTCAAGAATACTAAATCACCCATAGCAAACTCTAGAGGTTCTCTCGACGTATCAGCCCAACTCTTCTGTCGGTCTTGTGCTGTCTTCACATGATTCCGGATAGTGTTAACATTCTCAACTGTTTGCACGACCAAATCCAGTCCCAACAATCTTCGTTCTCCAACATCGTCCCAACAAACAAGTGAACGACACTTGTGACCATATAATGCTTCGAATGGAGCCATATGAATAGTCGCCTGAAGCTGTTGTTATACGAAACTCCACCAAGTATAGACGATCCTCCCATGAACCCTTGAAGTCTAACATGCAAGCTCTCAACATGTCTTCAAGAGTTTGGATCGTTCTCTCCTACTGTCCATCTGTTTGAGGATGATAAGCTGTGCTAAACTTCCATCGAGTCCCCAAACTTTCCTGTAAGCTCCTCCAGAAGTGTGATAAGAATCGGGTGTCATGGTCGGACACGATGCTCACCGGTACTCCATGCAATCTTACAATCTCCTGCACGTACCGTTCTGCCAAAACTTCTGTTGATTGACCAACTCGAAAAGGGATGAAATGAGCTGCCTTGGTCAATCTATCAACAATCACCCAAACTGTATTGTAGCCCTTTGGACTCCGCGGTAAAGCCGTCACGAAATCCATGGTTATATGTTCCTACCTCCACTGAGGAATCGGAAGTGGTTGCAATAAACCAGCAACCCGTTGATGTTCAGCCTTAACTTGCTGACACACCAAGCACTTCGCTACAAAGCGGGCAATCTCCCATTTCATGCCTTCCCACCAGAAATACTGTCGTAGATCACGGTACGTCTTTGTGCCTCCTGGATGTACGGAATATGCTGAACTGTGTGCCTCCTTCATAACTTCTTCGTGAATATTTTCCTTTGGCATACACAAACGACTACCATACCGTAACAAACCATCTTCATGAATCAATAAGTCCGTTCGAAGTCTAGCTTCAACCTGTTCTCGAAACTTTTGCAATTTAGGGTCCTGTAACTGCGCTGCTTTAATATTCTCGATCAACAACGACTGTACCTGCAGCTGCATCAACTGTCCTGTAGAATGCGGTAGCACAACCTCCAAATCAAAATCTTCGAAAGTCTTCCACGAGTTCCTTCTGCGTAGTCAACATCTGAATAGCTGGTAACCGACTGAGCGCATCCGGTACAACATTAACCTTCCCCGGATGGTACTTAAGATCGAAATCATAGTCAGCCGTCAGTTCCAACCATCTACGCTGTCTCAGTAAGCTCCTTCTGTGTGAACACATACTTCAGGATTTTGTGATTAGTGAATATTTCGACCCTTTCGTCCAAAGTAGTGTCTCTAAATCTTCAAAGCGAGAATCACAGCTGTTAGCTCCAAATCATGAGTTGGGTAATTCTTCACATGGGTCTTCAACTGTCTCGATGCGTACGCTACAATCTTCCCATGCTGCATCAAAACACATCCCAAACCTTTCCCAGATGCGTTGCTGTGAATCACCAATCCTCCGGAACTTCCTGGCACGGTTAAACAAGAGCGGTTATCAACCTTTGCTTCAACACCTCAAAAGCTAACGGACACTTATCCGTCCGTACAAACGGTACCTCCTTGCGCGTAAGCTTGGTCAAGGCTCAGACAAACGAGCAACATTCCCCACAAACCTTCTGTAGTATCCTGCAAGTCCAAGAAACTTCTGATCTTTACAACGTTCTTCTGAATCGGCCAGTCTTGAACTGCTGCAATCTTCCCTGGGTAAACGGCGATTCCATCTCCAGCTACGACATGTCCTAAAACTTTACTTCTTCAAGCCAAAACTTGCACTTGCTCATCTTTGCATAAAATTTTCTTGCCTCAATGTCTGCAATGTGATCTTCAATGTTTTGCACGATCTTCCTTACCCCCTGAGTCGACCAGAATATCATCAATGAACACCACAATAAACTGGTCCAAAACGGTGAAAGATTCGGTTCATCAAGTCCATAAATATTGTCGGCGCATTCGTTACTCCGAAGGGCATCACCAATTACTCGTAATGTCCATACCGAGTTTTGAACGCAGTCTTGCAAATCTCCTCAGACTTAACTCAGAGCTGATGATATCCAAATCGCAAATCCAGCTTCGAGAATACCCTCGTGTCACTAAGCTGCCCAAATAATTTGCCAATGCGAGGGATCGGGTACTTGTTCTTAATAGTCACCCGGTTTAATTCTCGATAATCGATGCACACCCTCCTTGTGCCATCTTTCTTCTTTACTAGACGAACTGGAGCTCTCCAAGTGAGTTGCTGCTGCGAAACCACTTCTTCTCTTGAAATTCGTTAACCTGCTTCTTGACTTCTTCCAACTTCACGGGTGCCATTGGATAATACGCTTTAGAAACTGGCGCTGCACCAGGAACAAGATCAATCGCAAACTCCACATCTTGTTTGCGGTAACCCGAGATGTCCTCGAACACTTCCATGAACTCTCGTAACATAGCCGGCGCTTCTTCCTTAATAACTTTCATCGACGAAAGAACACTGTTTGTCGGCCTAGCCCTAAATTCGACTGGCCCGACCGAACTACTTCCTCCATCAAAACAAACTCCGGATGTCTGGGAATCTGGAAGTTCGCTTTCCTTGCTCTACAATCACTGTGAGCGTGGAAGGTGCCAAGAAAAATCCATTCCCAAGACCACAACAAACAAGGAGTGCACCAGAATTGAATAATTCCAATGCGGAAAGATAAGAACAAGTAGGATACCAAGATGACTTCATCTGAAATCAAGATACTGAAGAGGATTAAGCACGGTAAATATGGTTTAAGATGGTAATAAAACAATAACTGGTAAGCAATGAAACCGAGAGAAGCAAGGTAGTATAACGATCATGGAATAAGGAAGTGAATCAAGACCAGGACTCCAAGTTACTTAAATAGAGTACCGCATTGTAACCATGCTGCAGTTCATGGGTACAATTACATAACTCCACTCAAGTCGCCCAGATCCTAGTATCAGAATCAAGAATAGGGAGAGACAATAGAAAACCAAAAGGGTTTCAAGTCGAGATGCAAAGTGGTTTGCATATCGTCAAGGAGAAGGATAAAAGAAGGATATGATTCAAGAATCACAATAACCAAGATGGCAGGACATGTTCCTAATCACGAGTATTCTGATTCATGTATTGGGTCTAATACCCAACTACAAAAGAATCAAACCCGATTAACCTATATCCCATGGCTCTGATACCAAAAGAACCATGTCACGCCCCGCTTCCCAGAGTACGCTAAAATAGGCATGTGACATAGCCAACCATGCTACCTGTGGTTAGGAAAAATCCTTCCACAGTCACATTACGGCTGTAGAGATATCAAGAACAGGAAAGTAAACTAACTATCTATTACATGTCCATAAGCCAGAGTAAAAGAGTCAAGAAATGCTATAGTATGCCAAAGCAAAAGATCAAATAAACACCTGGAAAGTAAGACTGGATACCGACATGATCCCTACCGCTCGATCTAACAGCGGCAAAACTCCTTATCAGTCTACAACAAAGGTAGAGGATCTGGGCCATGCAAAACCCAGACGTCAGCGCGTCATAACATCAAGCAATAATAGATGAACAGGATACACGAGATATGCAGGCATGAATCATAAATAGTAACAAGTCAACGGGGATGTATACCAGTGAAGTGTATCAGTGTATGTGACGTGCAGTGATCAATCTAAACTATGCTACTGGGTTGTCAACTCTAAAGTTTATTTGAAATCAATTAATGTAATCCTCCATGTAACTCAAAGGATATGTCCCGTTACCCCCCGGGACCACGGATCAAGATGTAAGAGTAACGAATGGCTCTGTCCCGTTACCCCCCGGGACCACGGATCAAGATGTAAGAGTCACGAATGGCTCGTTCCCGTTACCCCCCGGGACCACGGATCAAGTAATACCCTTTTAAGTTACACTTTAGTTTACACTTTTGATTTCCCCATACCCTTAAGGTTAGGTGTTCAAGTCAGGTATTCAGTAATCAAGAACTAATGCCAACACAGGATCAGGTAAGAGCAGGTTTGTCTGGATAGACAACAGGAACGGTCCGTAAGGACTACATGTCAGGTTTGTTGGCATTAGACACAAGATCAGGTAACAGGTCAAGCCATGGTATATCAGGTCAAGTCAAGTAGTGTACGGTACCATGTCGGGTCAAGTAATATGTGTGTAGCAAGTCATGCCAGGGTGTAAAAGATATCATGTGGGTGCTCATAATCAACTAACATAATCATGGTTATAAATAAACAAGCATGGGTATCAACAACACAATAAATGGGCACATGTAATAGGTTAAGCAATATGTCCAGGTTAAACTACTTAGCTGTACGATTATCAGTTTGTGTTTTCAGAGATGGATTCAACATTATATGAATACAGTATGACAAATATGGATGTTAAAATCAGGTTAATAAGCATTAAGTAATCTAGGGATGCAATGACATGTATAATATGTTCAATGGATGCAATTATAACTAAAACCGGTTAAAGATGTGCACGGATGTCCGAAAAGTTATAAACCTATAAAATGGTAATGTGGGATGTACAACTAAGAAATATGTGATATAAATATTGATATAATAATATTAGTATGGATAGCATATTCAAAGCGATTAATAACTATAAAAGTGGTATTGATTAACCATGCACAAGAAAGTTCCGTTCAGAAATTCAGCGTCATCCTGATTTGTGAAATAGCTTAAAAATAACAACGTTCTCCAAAAGGGACTTGTCTTATACCAAAACAAAGATAATTCGATAAAGTTTTCATTTTTATAAGTATAAGAATCTCAGGTTGTCCCTACAAAAATCTATGAACATTTGAAGTTGAAAGTTTGCTGCTGGAATTTTCCTGGACAGCAGTTTAGAGACGTATTCATTTACATTTTACGTTATTTAAACAATTTATTTTTCAAGTAAATATTTCATAGAGTTATATTATCCTGAGTTAGCTTCGTAACGAACTAAAGAACGTATACTAATGATTTTTCTATGATTTATAATGAATTTTATAAGGTAAGGTGTACACTAAATTTCAGATTTGTCATATCCGCTTTTCAACGACGTTTCATGTGTAAACTATAATATTTTCAAGTGTATAATATTATAAAATTTAGATTATAAACTAATTAAAGATAATAATAAGAAATATTACCACGATATATATATTTGAAATGATATGGATGCAGTATAATGTAAACTAGTATGTCACAAGATAAGTTTTCATGATCTAGATTTAAAATGATATAAACGGATACAAACGGAACATCGAAACGTTATAAAATTAAACATGGGGTACTAGATTTAAACTATAGGTATGGTATTTATTTAAATAGGTATAAAATGAATTATATAGCATGTAGCAAGATTAACTTGCCTAGATGGAACAAGAACGGATGTGTACGGAACGTCCTTCATCGGCGAAATGTCGCGACGCGCGCACGGTACACGGAACGGTTCCAAACAACGCACGAGGGTGATCACGCAAGTCAGGTACGTTCACTGAATCACTCGGATCGTCAGCGACGAGCACGGCTCCGGCGGTGATCATCGGAATCAAGAAACAAGATCAAGAAAAAAGAAAGAAGAAAGAAGAAGAAGAAGTAAGAAGAAGAGATTGTGTATTAAATAAGGAAAGAAAAAATTAAATAAATAAAATATATATATTCAGAGGAGAGGGAGAGAGAGAGAAAGGAGTTGTTATTAAGGTTTAGATTTTAATTTAAAAAGATTTTGTAAGTTATAAATATTTTAAACTGTTAAATTTTAATAAAGATATTAGCTGAAATAAAATTGGATTTTCTGGTAAATACAAATTTAGTCCAAAACATGCCCGGGTCGGGTCTAAAATTTTGGATTTGAAATATAGAAATTATTAGCAAGTTCCAAAAATTAAAATGAAAGATTATGTAACAGAAATGCATACCCCCAAGAACGGACGCACGTACGTGCGCGTAGCCATCCAAACCTGTCCGTTTCACTGAACGGGACGAGAACACGATGCAAGAACGCTACCACAGGGTTAGGGGTATCATGCAGGCTATGAAATGCAATTTTAAATTATTTTACGTGATTTAAATTGTTATATGCAAAATATGCAATACTAGATAAAATGCCAATATGTAGTATACATGAAATGCACGTGTCTATATAACAAGTCAGGGTAATCTATAAATATGAATCAACCGGTTCAAGTAAGCGGGTCGGGTTGACTGCAATGTAAAAGTAAACTACCATTCGCATCCAAACATGATAAATCAATAAAATACCACAGACAAACAAATACGAAAACAGAAATTGGTATAACTGAACTCGGTTGTTACACTTCCGCTTCTGGACGGTTCATTAAAATAGCAGTACGCTGCTGTTGTCCTTCCAGGAGGCTGCAGATTGCCTCAAGCAGTACCTTCTACTCATTGATCGGAGCAGCGATGGTAGGCGTAAGCGGTAGAGGTGGTGGTGTGTTGTTGAAATTGATGCTGGTGTTGTTTAGAGAATCCATAACCTTGAAAAAATAGGGTTAGGACAGATTCAATGTATATGAAATTGTAAGATTCAAGGAATATGAAATTGTAAGACTCAAGAAATATGAATTGTAAAGAATGTTTTTAGTTGCCGATTTTTGTGTTACATTGCTTAGGACTTCATGCAGAATTAACCCACATGTCCATGCAGAACTGACCTGTATGTCCATACAGAGCTGACCTGCATGGGCCACCAACAAAACCTGTTGCGCCCCGCTTCCCGGTGTACGGGGAGGGGACGCGGCGAGGCCCACTACGTATTTACTCTGAAGTAAACACGCTAAGCGTATCTAAGCAATATAAAGTAAAAGTACACAAGAAAAATGACAATAGATGAAATTGAATAGCAACTTTTATTTATTAACAGTTCTTTACAAGTACAACTGGAAATGTAAATACATGAATAGAAAGCAGTGCCTAAACAATGGCATAACTGAAATGAAAGGTATGTACAAGTATCTAAAGCTCCGGGTCAAAGTCTAACTGTTCCAAGTCTTCAGTGCTGGGCTCGATCTCCAGTGAGTCCGAATCACCTGACAACATTCCAAAGAAAGAAGAAAAGGAATGTCGTCAGCGAACAATCGCTCGGTAAGTCCCAAAGATGAGTAAAGATAGAATAGACAGAAAGAGAATATAACTAGTAATGTTTGATTATAATGTTAACGCAGTTATTTGTAGCTTGGTACAGAATATGCCAGTGTATATAAGAGGAGTCTCACTATCCGGAGACTAAAGTATACGGAACACAAGGAACCGTTCAGCCACGGTACAACGGCAATGGATATTCAGGTTAGGTGTATTATGGTTACAGTCTCGTGCCACTTCTAACACCTTCCGTACTAATCTACCCCTTTAAAACCCCATAATGTCTTTTGTATTGATTGTATTGTTTTGTTATATAGATGGATGACTTTCCGAAACCATGATATCAGTAAATGGAATGGATATAAATGGATATCCATGTAAACGGAGTATATCCATGGTTCGGTTCGATCAATATAGATTGATATAGATTGAATAGACGGATTCATGGATTCATGTTGTAATGTAATTTATACTTGAATCATATTCAAGTCAGATTGATTAGATTGAGACTTGGTCTGAGTCAGACACTTTGAAAAGAAATTAAAGTCCTGAATTACTTTTGATGTTATCGGTAACAGCTGCACATGGAAGGCAGGATTTATGTCTTTTTCCAAGACAATTACTGTAACAACTCCATTTTAGTGTACATAAATTTGATTTAAATTTAAAGTATACTTGGAGTATTTAATGTTATTGTTACCATTTTAAGTATTTATCTCACACCATAATTACAAGAAAGAGCTTGTAGCTCATTGGTAATATCTTGCATTGCTGAACCAAGCCACCAAAGTTCAAATCCCATACCCCATATTATTTTTTATATTTATTTGTTTTAAATTCTTTAGAAGCCCAACAATCCACACAAGATAACTTCCATTTTTCCTACAATACCCACTAACCTGAATGCACCAGAGGCCACACCTGACGACCCCCTACCTCCCGACGCTGCGACTCGGCCGAGTCGGCCGGCGGACCGGCCGACTTGGGCCGGCACGGCCGGATGATTTGATCTCAAAAACTATCTATAACCGCAATCAAGAATGGCGTCGCATGAAGCTAGCCGGTGAGTACGGGTCGGTCCACAGGGATGTTGTGAATCTCCTAGTCGCGCTAACGAGTTAATTCCGAAGGGTGTTCGGATTGATTATTAAATCTAAAAATCTAATTATTCTATACTAAGATTATCTAGATCTACTCTTGCTAGGGCTAGGTTTAGGGATGATTTGGAAATGCAAGTAAATCTCAACGCTTTCTGTACCCGAATGAAGATCTATGAGGAGTTATGGTAATTATCAATAAAGGGGATTAGATCCATTCGGGAAGGTGTTCCTTCCTCTAGGTTCTTGTCCTTCCTTTAGAGATCCTTACCCTAACCTCCATGGAAAACGCGCGCAACCGAGCCTTTATACTACAGTATCACCGCTACCTCGAGGGATAGGGTGCCGTAGGGCGCGGTGTGTGCGTGTATGCATAGAGTCCTATTGAAAATATATTATGGGTAAGAAAGGGATGAGAGATCTCATCTCTCAAAATCCTTCCCCAAAGCTAACTCTAAACAATTTATCTAAGGCAAGAAATTAAATTTACCTAGGGCAAACAATTGAAATCTAAACTAGAGCAAGGAATTAAATCTACTTACAGATGCATCTCTCCAAACATCAACGCAGGGTTGTCAGATCTGAATTCATGAATTGAAAAGAGGCACCGATGCTCTCCATAAAGATATCTGAATTTATTATTAAAAGGAAGCATATGGATTACAATGATTTGGGTTCTTTTTATAGGAGATAGAAACCCTAGGTTTACAATTGATTCGCATGTCTGAAATTACAAAAATGCTCCTTAGGTTGACTAGTCAGCGCCGCACCCACGTTTTGGTAAAAATTCATTTTCCTCTGGACTTCTTATTGCCGCGGAACCGCAGCATTTGTGGGCTTGGGCCGCGGTACCGCGGCCCATTGATGATGTCATCATGTCATTTTTTGTGGGCATGTTCTTGGTTCTTTGGGCTTTTTATTTATTTAGTTCTTTTCTCTGTTTGGCTTCTGGTCTTCTTCAGATCTTTCAGTGAAACTTGTAGTGGTCTTTTAACCGTTTGCCTTGACATTTTGTACCTTACGTTGCCTTGTTGAATGTGAACTGTTCTTCGTCCAGGCTTGACTAGGATCCTTCTATTTGTTGGTCAAAAGTCCCTTTTCGTGTCGTCTTTTGTCTTTTTCACTGTTTTCGCTCCAAGAACCTATAACCTGTATATGTAGCAGACATGCGTCAAAAGTACCTGTTTATTTGTAAAACGAATAAGAATGGGGAATATAATAATACAATATTATGGAGTGAACAAATACCCCCAAACTTATCTTTTGCTCGTCCTCGAGCAACTTATTTTTATTCACTAAAATCCTAACCGCACTTTCGCAGGGAAACGCAATTGCACTGAGCACGTGCAACAAGCCGTTAAACCTCTAGGTGTCCCTAGTAGAAGGTGTGTTGTCTCCTGAGGGTTTTCAGCGGATACTACCCACAAAATCCTATCAACTCGGCCCATTGACTTTTGTTCTCCAATTAGGTTTTCTAACAAGGAATTCTATTATCGTCGACTTGTAAATTATCCACCCATATCCTTCACACTTCCTCATCATTTAACTTAAGATTATATATGTTCTATAGACTTATCTAGCTTTCGGCATCTCTTAAGTTTTCCTTCTATGGTTTCATCTCCATTTAGGAATTTTTATCAACTCTATTAAAGATACAAGTTCTATTCTTTACTCATTTCTCTCATCTAAACTCCAATCACATATCCCTACGTGTGTGTATAGATCACCCCTACACTTGGAAATTCAAATCAAGCAATCATACTCTTGTCCGTTGTCCAAAGTACTTATTAGTAGGTGAATTTTTAATTGAATTTTGCTTACACATCCTTCATGCGACCGTTAATATTTCTTGAGGTACCAACAACCGATTACAAGATGTGTTTGTACATTTAAGCGTAATTCCTAGTCTTGCAACACCCAAGGCTTTTAGCAGTGACTCCCAAACCAGTTGGTCTAAGGCACTAGGTGATGAAGCACCCTCGCTATATATTTTTCTATTTTTACAGCCTTAAGTAATCACAAAAACCAGTATCCATTTTTTTTAATTCTTCATTCACACTTATATATTTTTTTCATTGTACTAAGGACTTTAAACAAGAGCATTTCAAGGTCTCCTCTACTATTCCAAGTTTCAAGGTGCGTGATTGTGCAAATTGTAGGGTATACATTTTCAGAATCTAGACTTAAGCTAGGAATTATTTTTCAAACTTATACTCTAATAAGAACATCAATACTTTTCCTTCGTTTCGACTTAGCCCAAGAAGTGAACCCAAAATTTGCCTATTTCTAAATAAACTACAAGGCATATACTTTCTACCGTTAAACTTTAAGGAATGTTATTTTTAGGGTTTTTAATTTACTAAGTCTAAGATCTAGTTGTTTCTAACCAGTTAACCTATTTGTCAAACTCAAGTCAATTAGCCAAAATTGAATACGTTAATTTTTATAATTTTTGAAATTTTTCAATTTTTATGGGTTTTCAAATAAGTATGCAAATGCAAAAATATGTACAAATGAATGCGAAGGAAGAAGACGTACCGAGCATACCCCCAAACTTGAACTTGACAGTGTCCTCACTGTCAAGCTAAACCAAGAGGGTCAAAAAGGCCGGTACTCCCCTGTTTATTTATTTAAAAAAATTTATATTTTTTAATGTTTTGAAATTTTTTTTTATTTTTTATAGAAAAAGAAAAAAATATATGTACATATATACAACAAGGTTTCCCCCAAACTTAAGCTTGGCCTTACACAAGCTAAAGGTTAGCACCAACCATTCAAAAATCTTATCGTGGTAATGGCCAAGTTGGTGAAATAATGGGGTGTAGAGGAAAGAAATGAGAAATACACGAGACCGTGTGGGAAGAAGAATGGTAGAATATGGTCTCGGTGGAGAAGAAGAATGGCGGAAAGGAGAAAGAAGGGTCGCGCGATCTTGAGGGTGTAAATCGAGTGAATAAATTAACGCAATTTGTGATGACCGATGTGTTAAAAGCGATTGCGCTAACCTATCAACTCGTCGAGAGATGGGGTCAAATCCCTCAAGATTCGCAAGAAAACATGGGTACGCCGAACTTGGTATTTGAGATGGAAGCGTAACGGTCTCTTGTACAGTCGGAACAATAGGAAGGATGAAAGGGAGTGAATTAGGGATAGTATCATTCTCACCGTAGTAAACTGTCTCGAACTTGAAAGATTCCATTAATGGTTCGAAACTACTGTAAGCAACCGAGTCTGATGGTTCAACTAACTCATCTGAAAATGTAAAGGACTCAAACTCGGGCGGTGAGTCATCAACATCGTCCGAAAAAGTGAAACACTCGTACGTGTTATCGGCTGTGAGAACTGTGTCAGATTCAAAGGAAAATTTTTCAAGCTCACAGTCGTCAAGCGTGGTCAGAACGATGGAAAGGAGGGAGGGTGATTTAGTTAAAGGGTCAAGAGGATGAACTGGAAAATCCGACACATCAAATAAAAATAGTTCAACCTTAATATTATCCTCAATACTCTCCTCATTACTATCCTCATAATTTTCCTCAATATTTAACTCATCCATGCCATTATCATCAAAATCAAGACGCATATGAAGTTCGGGAGAAACATTTAATAACTCGGGACGATGAATTGGACACAAAATTTCAATCAAATCTACGGGTTCATCATCCAAAATTTTCCCGGCGTCTATATCCTCAATCAAGTGAAAGTTAATTTCTTTAGACACCTCCTCAAAAGCATGGATGTTTATCAATGTAGGTTCTAGAGTGGAGGTGTAAAGGTCAAACGGATTAGGTGTGGTTTCACTCGAAAGGGGTTCTTCACAATTTGGCAAATCAAGCACTACAAAATCACACAACTCGTTTTTATTTTCAACTTGTGAGTCAGTTAGGACAATCGATGGAAAACCGGAGTCGTGGGCTTCAATTGGGTAAGGGTAGGTTTGATTTGGAAATCTTCTCATATTCTCACTCTGTCCAACCGCCTCCTTATACATTGAAAATTTTGAAACTAGTGGGAAACTAGCTACCGGTTCACTAGGTTGCATAAGGGCGGCCACAGATGCTTCCACATTCCTAGTCATTTTGTTTGTTGCAGCAATAAAAGCTTCCAACGACTCTTCCAAACTAGACTTAGGTGGTGAGGGGGTTTCGGTAAAAGATTCAAAATTGGTTGGATATATGAAACTCCCTAATGGCTGTGTAGAATCAATGTCTAGTGATAGTGGGAAAGTCGGGTAGGACTGGTAGGAAGTGGGTCGTTGGGCAGGGGTAGGGTCAACAAGTGGATAAAAAGGTGAATAATCGTGCGGATCCCTAGAACTAGATGAGTGGAGAGGGGTGAAAGATCGGCTGCGAGATTGAGCAATATGCTCAGCAATGGACATCGGCATAGGAGTGACAGAAGGACTTGAAAAAGTGGTATCAACATATGGAGGTGGTAAAGGTTGACTTGGTTGACACAAAGTGGGTTGAAAAGTCAAACTGTTTCTCCTAAACGCCTCTATTTGATCTTTCAAAGATTTTTTAGGTAAGGAAGGGTCGTCTTTAAATTGACCGAACAAATTGACGTACGACGCAAAATTAGGTTCGGGATACCAAAGTTCGGCAAGTGATTTGTTATATGGGGTACCCATGTTAGAAGAAAGGGTGAAAGAAAGAAAGATGGGTGGTGGTACAAGGATTTATCTGCGGCAAAAGTCTGCAAGTTTTCTAATAAAAATTTTCTTTTTTTCTTTTTCTCTTTATTTGGAAAAAATTGTTGCAAAAAGATATTCGAGAAAAGATATGCAACAAAAATGATTACTTGCAATCAATTTCTAATTTAAACTAGGCGCAAAAATCCTGCACAAGATTTGTTATATGGAAGGGAATATATTTTATAGCTCACGGAATCCTGCAGGAATTTCCAGAAAAGATATTTCAAAATATACAGAGAAGAAACAGAGGAACTTACAGAGCAAATTTGGACAAATGCTGCCAATAAATGGCAGCTTTTCCGCGGCCAAACAGGGGGTCCCACCGCGGTTCCGCGGTTCTCTAGCCGGCACGGTTCCCAAAAAATCTCACGTGCTAACTCATCGAGGTGGTCGCGGTTCAGCGGTACAAAGTGGGTTTTGGCGGCGGAAACGCGGCACGATGGGGGGTTCAAATCTCCAGAAAAATTCTACTGTTCTGTTTTTGAAATCCTTCTCTGTTCTGATCTCCTGATTTCTGTTTCGCCTTCTGGAAATTTCCAGATCCGTCTCGATTGTTCCTGCAAGATTCACACAACAAAGTACCCTTTCCACAAAAAAAATTGATATATTTTTATAATTTTTTGGATTTTTTAGATTTTTATGATTTTTTTTAAGATTAACCCAAAATTGAAAAAAGGAAAGTTCTACGCCATCCCCGGCAACGACGCCATTTGATTTGATCTCAAAAACTATCTATAACCGCAATCAAGAACGGCGTCGCATGAAGCTAGCCGGTGAGTACGGGTCGGTCCACAGGGATGTTGTGAATCTCCTAGTCACGCTAACGAGTTAATTCCGAAGGGTGTTCGGATTGATTATTAAATCTAAAAATCTAATTATTCTATACTACGATTATCTAGATCTACTCTTGCTAGGGCTAGGTTTAGGGATTGTTTGGAAATGCAAGTAAATCTCAACGCTTTCTGTACCCGAATGAAGATCTATGAGGAGTTATGGTAATTATCAATAAAGGGGATTAGATCTATTCGGGAAGGTGTTCCTTCCTCTAGGTTTTTGTCCTTCCTTTAGAGATCCTTACCCTAACCTCCATGGAAAACGCGCGCAACCGGGCCTTTATACTACGGTATCACCGCTACCTCGAGGGATAGGGTGCCGTAGGGCGCGGTGTGTGCGTGTATGCATGGAGTCCTATTGAAAATATATTATGGGTAAGAAAGGGATGAGAGATCTCATCTCTCAAAATCTTTCCCCAAAGCTAACTCTAAACAATTTATCTAAGGTAAGAAATTAAATCTACCTAGGGCAAAGAATTGAAATCTAAACTAGAGTAAGGAATTAAATCTACTTACAGATGCATCTCTCCAAACATCAACGCAGGGTTGTCAGATCTGAATTCATGAATTGAAAAGAGGCACCGATGCTCTCCATAAAGAAATCTGAATTTATTATTAAAAGGAGGCATAGGGATTACAATGATTTGGGTTCTATTTATAGGAGATAGAAACCCTAGGTTTACAATTGATTCGCATGTCTGAAATTACAAAAATACCTCTTAGGTTGACTAGTCAGCGCCGCACCCACGTTTTGGTAAAAATTCATTTTCCTCTGGACTTCTTATTGCCGCGGAACCGTGGCATTGGTGGGCTTGGGCCGCGGTACCGCGGCCTATTGATGATGTCATCATGTCATTTTTTTTGGGCTTGTTCTTGGTTCTTTGGGCTTTTTATTTATTTAGTTATTTTCTCTGTTTGGCTTCTGGTCTCCTTCAGATCTTTCAGTGAAACTTGTAGTGGTCTTTTAACCGTTTGCCTTGACATTTTGTACCTTGCGTTGCCTTATTGAATGTGAACTGTTCTTCGTCCAGGCTTGACTAGGATCCTTCTATTTGTTGGTCAAAAGTCCCTTTTCGTTTTTGTCTTTTTCACTGTTTTCGCTCCAAGAACCTGTAACCTGTATATGTAGCAGACATGCATCAAAAGTACCTGTTTATTTGTAAAACGAATAAGAATTGGGAATATAATAATACAATATTATGGTGTGAACACCGGACGGCCGAGTCACCTGAAAGGGAAATGTGCCTCTTCACTTGCCCAACTCCCCTGCACACTCCAATTAATTGGATCGTTTCCAGAGACACATTTATACCCTATTTACTCCATTTTTTAATGTTTTTTCATATATTTTTATATTTTTTAATTTAAAACCCTACATCTACCCTAACCCTATAAATACACCCCTACCTTATACCCTTTCACCCCCAAAACTCTGAGCCAGCTCTCTAAAATTTCTAAGAAACTTGTGTACTTTGAAAATGAGCTCGAAGCGAAGCTACGACGAAATTCCCGGCGAACTTCCAGCGATCGTTCTAGGAGCTCTCGGCAACGAAGCGACGCACCGGCGATCCCTCTCCTTCCATCCCACTCTCATTATTTTCCAAAACCCGTAAGTCCCATTTTCTATCTCTCCTTTCTATTCTAAAAATACGGATTTACAAATCCCGACGGAATCGGAACAAATCCGATTTTCGATTCGGTTTCTTATAAAACTTCACTTCTCGTATTACAATTATGCTTAAACTCTCTCATGTTGACTATTAAACACTAATCAACCAAATTGATCAAGTTTTATTTCATAAAATGATGGCTATTTCAATTTATCGTATATTTCACTTAAATACCACATTGTTTCAATTCTACATTTAACTCCATTAAATTTGTTATACCTTTAAAGTAGATCACGAGGTAACGACTTACCTCTTCACACACTCATATACAACCTAACACGATACCCTCGAGAACTCAGAATACGGGAAAACAAACATTTTCATTTAAATACCCTTTATTAAATAAAGCCATTTCTAAAGGATTTAGTATTGATACAACTTTACAAATAAATACCACTTATTATGAAAATAGGATAAAGTTGTGGGCATCATTCGTTTATCTAAACCTGACATTGTGGTGTCTAGGCTAGGCAAGTGAGAAAGGTAACTTTAAAAGGCCCGTCTCACGGTGATTCGTGAGCGGATCCCTCCTTTCTTCACTTGTACTTACCTGGCCATAATTGGCGGTGAAGAGGCGATTTGAGCTATCTCACAACCTGTCACTTTGGACCGGTTAGGAGCAGTCTAGTTGACTTAAGAGACCCTAGAACATAGAATACGGGAAATTTGACAACTTTACAAATAAATACGATTTACTTCATAAAACAGTTTTCTAAAGGATTTAGTATTTATACAATCTTTACAAAGCGCCGCTACAACCCATTTTGGGGAACCCGTTCGAGGTGGTGCGGATTATTGCACATCCTCGGGCTTAGTAGTGCGAGATTCAGACCACTGCAAGGAGCATTCGGTCTCGAAAGATTTAAAATACGACATCTTATGAAAACGAGATTTTTAGAATATTATAAATATATACAAAAATTATTTTCATATAAATATATGTATATGTAACATAAACATATCTATTTTTGAAGTATTATAAATATTCCACCTTTTCTACAATATCACAAGAATCAAGTTTACACTAAAATACCATGAATTCCACACAAATCAATATTTCAAATAAATACCTTTATTTCTGAAATTAGGATATTTTCACTAGAAATATCACAATATAAAATCCACATTCATTACAACTCTAAAGACGAATAATAAATGCTTGGGGTGTATTTTGAAAAGTATATAAAAGTATTTTTACATAAAACCCCCTCAAGTTCTATAAATTACCCTAAGGACCCTAGTAAATATAGGTTTAAGCGAGACCAATCTCTTGAGCCTGAGAGAGCCGGAGAAGTGGGTCCTTGCCTATCTAAGGTAGACAAATTAATAAAAACAATCAGGACTTCAATTTACTTTGCTGATTGTCTGACTCAGTTTAAGTCTCAATATAATCTGACTTGAATATGATTTAAGTACAATCTACAATCTTCAATATTACAATTCAACATGAATCCATGAATCCAATTATCAACCTATACAACTTGATCGAACCGAACCATGGATATACATTCCATTTACATGGTTCTCTAGTTATTCCATTCACATGATTCTACGGTTATATCCGTTTACTGATATCATGGTTTTGGTCAGTCAGTCAATTATACAATCAATACAATTTACAAGAAAAATTATACAATCAAAACACTACGGGGTTTAAGGGGTAGATTGGTACGGAAGGTGTTAAAAGTGGCACGAGACGGTAAGATTAAGGAACCTAACCTATATTCCATTGCTGTTGTACCGTGGCTTATCGGTTCCTTGTACATTCCGTTTGCCCTGGTCTCTAGCATATAGAGACCCCTCTCGTATACACTGGCATTCTTCTGTACCAAGTTACAAACAATAGCGTTAACACAACATTACAACAATATAATACAACTTTAAAAGATACTCTCTTATTCTATCTATTTTCCTCTTATATTTGGGACTTACCGAGCGACCTGTTCGCTGACGAAATTCTATTTCTTTTCTTTGAATGTCGTCAGGTGATTTGGACCCATCAGAGATCGAGCCAACTGCAGAAGACTTGGATCAGTACAGCAAAGACCCTGAGCTCTAGTCATTGTACACTTCCATTCAGTACTTTTCATTTCTGTTATGCCATTGTTTAGGCATCGCTTTTATTTCAGTTGTATTTTCTTTGCATGTATTGTACAAAAGAATGTTAATAAATAAAGTTGCTGTTTTTATTAAAAGTGGAGTAATTGGTGGCCCATGCAGGTCAGAGCTGTATGAAACCCTATTATGCAGTTCTGTTCTACGTGAACAAACTAAGCAATATAACACAAAAACCAGCAACTAAAACATTCTTTACAATTCATGTTCCTTGAATCTTACAATTTCATATTTCTTGAATCTTATCATTTCATGTACTTGAATCTGTCATAACCCAAATTTTTCTTCAAGGTTATGGATTCCCTGAACAACACCAGCACCAATGTCAACAACACACCTCCACCACTACCTCTCACACCTGCTGTTACTGCGCCACCCACCGAACAAACGGTTCTACTTGAGGCGATCCGCAGCCTCCTTAAGGGACAGCAACAACTCCTGAACCGTCCCGAGACTGACGCACCTGGGGTAAAGCAATTCAGGAATTTACATCCCAAGCAGTTCTCCAGAAAGGGAAGCCCACTTGAAGTTGAGGAATGGGCATAAAGCATAGAGGATGATCTGGCAGCGGCACAAGTGCCAGACATTGCTTGGATCCGTGTGGCGAAACTGCAGCTCACGGACAATGCTCGCAACTGGTGGAAGGCGGAAGAAAACCGTCTTGAACAGCCTATTGAATGGAAGACTTTCCGCAATAAGTTCGACGCGAAGTATTTCCCTGTGACTGCCAGGTTTTCCATAGAACAGCAGTTCATTCATCTACAACAAGGTTCGATGTGGGACAAGTCAGTAGATGAATATGACGCTGAATTCACCATGCTAAGTCGGTAAGATATGTCACAATAGTTCAAATTTTTAAAAATATCACATACTACACAGCTAACACAATCCTTTAAACAGATTCGCGGCACACTTGATACCGACGGATGATATCAGAGCCCGTCGCTTTCAACAAGGTTTGGACACGGAAATTCAGGCTGCACTAGCCACAGGAAAATTTCCAACTCATGAGGATGCTCTGGAAGCTGCCCACAGTTATGAAGCGGTGATAAAAGCAAGGGGCAGACCTCAGTCTGTAGGAGTTAAGCGTCATACCAACCATATGGCAGGAAGAGCCTTGTCCAGGCCACCTTTTGTGCCAAGGAGACCCGGAGTACCGAACCATCGTCCCAGCCCAGCCTTTTGTACCTACTGCAAGAGAACTGGACATATGATGAAAGACTGCCGGCGAGCCAACCGTTTTTGCTTAGTCTGCGGCTCAGCTACTCATGATATTGGGTCTTGTCCCCAAAGGCAAAACCCAGTTGCTGCACCCAGGCCAGCAATTACCTATCTGCAGCGACCAGCCCTTCAGGCACCTACTCTAAGACTTGCACTACCTGCACCACCCAGAGGACCACAAGCTGCACCACCTCCTCGTCAGTTCCATCAACCTCAAAGGAACGTTCCGAGGAATGCTCCTCAGGCCAAGAGGAATGTACCAAGGCGCCAGGCTTTCACGATGACCGTGGAAGAAGCTGAGGCCACTGGCCAAGTTATCACTGGTAAACTTTTCTTCTCAAACCTTTCTTTTCAATCTTGTTGCTTACTTTTCCCTATACCTAAAACATATCCCACATACCTTAGGTACAATCTTAGTAGCCTCACTACCTGCACTAGCACTGTTTGATACTGGAGCATCTCACTGCTTTATGTCGCAACGGTTCGTCCGAACCCATGCGATTCCAGTCTCACCGCTTGTATCCAGCTGGAATGTCAGTTCAGGAAATGGCGTTCTAAAGGAAACCATGGGATACAGCTTGTGTCCAGTCGTTGTCTGCAGCAGAGAGTTTATGCTGATTTCAAAGTGCTGGACATACCGAACTTCGATGTGGTTCTAGGTATGGATTGGCTTGGAACTTTTTATGCTACCATCGACTGTCTTCAAAGGAGGGTAGTATTCGAGATTCCAGACCCTCCGGTCTTCTATTTCAAAAGCGGAGACCGTACCCTGGAGCCAAGTACCTACAAAGCGAAGCCAAGGGAAGCCGTAGTGGCAGCAGCTCAAGCGGAGGAAGAATCAAGACCGGATGTGGTTCGAGAGTTCGACGATGTATTTCCTAACGATATATCAGGTTTGCCTCCCGATCGAGCTCTTGAATTCAGTATTGATTTAGTACCAGGAGCACAACCGGTGATCAAAGCATCTTATAGGCTAAGTCCGAAAGGTTTGAAGGAAGTCTAAACACAGTTGGACGAATTATTAGCGAAAGGATGGATTCGTCCCAGCATTTCAAGTTGGGGAGCACCTGTACTACCTGTGAAGAAGAAAGAAGGTTCATACAGAATGTGCATCGATTATAGAGCCTTGAACGAAGTCATGATAAAGAACAAATATCCACTTCCGCGCATCGACGATTTATTCGATGAGCTAAGTGGATCTTGTGTGTTCTCTAAATTGGATCTTCGTTCAGGTTATCATCAGGTGAAGATCAAGGAAGCTGATATTCACAAAACAGCTTTCAGAACTCGTTATGGACATTACGGATTTCTAGTGATGCCATTTGGAGTGACCAATGCACTAGCAATATTCATGAACCTAATGAATCAAGTTTTCCGAGAGTACTTAGACAGGTTTGTTGTCATCTTCATCGACGACATCCTGGTGTATTCTAAGAGTCGGAATGAACATGCAGAGCACCTACGAATTGTCCTGGAAACTCTTCGACAACATCAGCTTTATGCCAAGTACAGCAAGTGCGAGTTTTGGCTAAAGCAAGTTGGTTTTCTTGGACATATCGTATCAGGAGAAGGAATCTCTGTGGATCCAGCGAAAGTTTCAGCAGTTAGCGAATGGCCTACACCAAAATCAGTGAAGGACATTCGAAGTTTCTTGGGTTTAGCTGGATATTATAGAAGGTTCATTGAAGGCTTTTCGAAGATAGCAACACCCCTGACCAAGCTCACACATAAAGATGAAGATTTTGTGTGGTCAGAAGCATGCGAACAAGCTTTCGTAGAACTCAAGTCAAGGTTGACATCAGCACATATTCTCGTCATACCGGATCAATCTGGAGGATTCGAAGTGCATTGCGATGCATCCGGTAAGGGATTAGGATGTGTTCTACATCAGTACGGTAAGGTTGTGGCTTATGCTTCAAGACAACTGAAGACTCATGAGGACAATTATCCGACGCATGACCTGGAGTTGGCAGCCATCATCTTTGCTCTCAAGATTTGGCGCCATTATCTACTTGGTGAACGAGTGAACATCTATACGGATCATAAAAGTCTAAAGTACGTGTTTACTCAGAAGGAGTTGAATATGCGGCAGAGAAGATGGTTAGAACTCATGGCGGACTTTGACATCAACTTGCAATATCACCCAGGGAAGGTGAATGTAGTACCTGATGCACTTAATCGCCAACCATTAGCAATGAATCTCACCGCTCAGTGGAAGCTTCAACAAGACTTGCATCAGATGGAGATTGAGGTAGTCATGCCAGGTAACGCTTCAAGTTTGATGAATTTACAAGTTCAATCAACCATTATCAATCAGATCAAAGCAACTCAAGCAAGTGATGCTAAGTTGCAAAAGATCAAAGAACAAGTGGAGAATGGACTCAGAACAAACTTCATCATCCATGAAGCTGGATCTTTGAGATACGGCAGCAGATTGAGTGTACCAAAAGGTCCTGTTCGGGAAGAGTTAATGAAAGAAGCTCACAGCTCTCCCTATTTAGTATACCCTGGAGGTACCAAAATGTACAAAGATCTACATGAGAATTATTGGTGGCATGAAATGAAGCGTGAAGTAGCCATAAGCGTCGCAAAATGCTTGGTGTGTCAGCAAGTAAAGGCTGAACATCACAGGACAGCTGGACTACTTCAACCGTTACCAATCCCAGAATGGAAGTGGCAACACATCATGATGGATTTTATGACTGCTCTTCCTCACAGCACAAAAGGTAACGATGCCATATGGGTCATTGTGGATCGACTCACAAAGTCGGCTCACTTCATCCCATTTCGAGTTGGCCAATCAACTGAGACACTAGCAAAGAAGTATATGGAGGTAATAATCTACTTAAAGATCTAAACTCTTCAGAATGTACTATCTCTGATACCCATGAGCTCATATAGGAAATTGTGAGACTTCATGGAGTACCGGTCTGCATTGTCTCCGATCGTGACACCAGGTTCCGATCGCAATTTTGGCAGAGTCCGCAAGCAAGCTTGGGAACAAGTCTGAACTTCAGCACGACTTATCATCCACAAACAGATGGTCAGTATGAGTGAACTATTCAGATCTTGGAGGATATGCTCAGAGCGTGTATGTTAGACTTCAAAGGATCGTAGGATGATCACCTGCATCTTATGGAGTTCGCGTACAACAACGGCTACTAAGTAAGCATAGGAATGGCACCTTTTGCAGCATTGTATGGAAGGAAGTGTCGATCACCATTAAGTTGGGACAACATCAGAGATAGGAAACATCTTGGACCAGAGATGATAGTGGCGACTGTTGATGTGGTTCATACTATCAGGGAAAGGATGCGCATAGCCCAAGATCGACAGAAACACTGGGCTGATGCAAAGAGATGACACTTGGAGTTCCAACTAGGAGATCACGTATTCTTGAAGATATCTCCGAACCGCGGATTGATCCGATTTGGAAGACGGGGTAAATTAAGTCCGAGATACATTGGACCGTTCGACATACTCGAACGAGTCGGTGAGGTAGCATACGGCTTAGCGCTTCCACCCTCATTGGAAGGAGTGCATAATGTGTTCCACATATCCTAACTCAGAAGGTATGTGAGTGACCCCAGCCATGTTCTTGATCATTCCGAGCTCACTATACAGCCCGACTTGTCTTGTGAGCAACAGCCTATGGAGATCCTGGATAGGAAAGCGAGGACACTTCGGAACAAGGAAGTTAACTTGGTCCGAGTGATGTGGAGGAAAGCCACTCCAGGAGAGTCCACTTGGGAAAGGGAAGATGAAATGCGTGCAAGATATCCTCACCTCTTTGTAAACTAGTCCTCAAATAAAAGTTGTAAATTTTGAGGACGAAATTTTTATAAGGAGGGTAGACTGTAACAACTCCATTTTTAATGTACATAAATTTGATTTAAATTTAAAGTATACTTTAAGTACTTAATGTTGCTGTTACCACTTTAAGTATTTATCTCACATCGTAATTACAAGAAGGGGCTTGTAGCTCATTAGTAATACCTTGCATTGCTGAACCAAGCCACCAGAGTTCAAATCTCATACCCCACATTATTTTTTATATTTATTTGTTTTAAATTCTTTAGAAGCCCAACAGTCCACACAAGATAACTTCCATTTTCCCACTACATCCACTAACCTGAATGCACCAGAGGCCACACCTAATGACCCCCCACCTCCCGACGCTGCGACTCGGCCTAACTCGGCCGAGTCGGCCGGCGGATCGGCCGACTCAGGGCGCCGCTGCCGGCCGGACTCGGCCGGACGGCCGAGTCACCTGAAAAGGAAATGTGCCTCTTCACTTGCTCAACTCCCCTACACACTCCAATTAATTGGATCGTTTCTAGAGACACATTTATACCCTACTTACTCCATTTTTTAATGATTTTTCCATATATTTTTCCATTTTTTAATTTAAAACCCTACATCTACCCTAACCCTAGCCTAACCATATAAATACACCCCTACCCTATACCCTCTTACCCCCAAAATTCTGAGCCAACTCTCTAAAATTTCCAAGAAACTTGTGTACTTTGAAAACGAGCTCGAAGCGAAGCTACGACGAAATTCCCGGCGATCGTTCTGGGAGCTCTCGGCGACGAGGCGACGCACCGGAGATCCCTCTCCTTCCATCTCACTCTCATTATTTTCCAAAACCTGTAAGTCCCATTTTCTATCTCTCCTTTCTATTCTAAAAATACGGATTTACAAAACCCGACGGAATCGGAACAAATCCGATTTCCGATTCGGTTTCTTATAAAACTTCACTTCTCGTAATACTATTATGCTTAAACTCTCTCAAGTTGACTATTAAACACTAATCAACCAAATTGATCAAGTTTTATTTCATAAAATGATGGCTATTTCAATTTATCGTATTTTTCACTTAAATACCACATTGTTCCAATTCTATATTTAACTCCATTAAACTTGTTATACCTTTAAAGTAGATCACAAGGTAACGACCTATCTCCTCACACATTCATATACAACCTAACACGATACCCTCGAGAACTCAGAATACGGGAAAACAAACATTTTCATTTAAATACCCTTTACTAAATAAAGCCATTTCTAAAGGATTTAGTATTGATACATCTTTACAAATAAATACCACTTATTATGAAAATAGGATAAGGTTGTGGGCATCAGTCGTTTATTTAAACCTGACTTTGTGGTGTCTAGGCTAGGCAAGTGAGAAAGGTAACTTTAAAAAGCCCGTCTCACGGTGATTCGTGAGCGAATATCTCCTTTCTTCACTTGTACTTACCTGGCCACAATTGGCGGTGAAGAGGCGATTGAGGTATCTCCCAACTTGTCGCTTTGGACCAGTTAAGAGCAGTCTAGTTGACTTAGGAGACCCTAGATCATAGAATATGGGAAATTTGACAACTTTACAAATAAATACCATTTACTTCATAAAACCGTTTTCTAAAGGATTTAGTATTTATACAATTTTTGCAAAGCGCCGCTACAACATAGTTTGGGGAACCCATTCGGGATGGTGCGGATTATCGCACATCCTCGGGCTTAGTAGTGCGAGATTCAGACCTCTGTAAGGAGCATTCGGTCTCGAAAGATTTAAAATACGACATCTTAAGAAAACAAGATTTCTAGAATATTATAAATATATACAAAAATTATTTTCATATAAATATATGTATATGTAACATAAACAAATCTATTTTTGAAGTATTATAAATATTCCACCTTTTCTACAATATCACAAGAATCAAGTTTACACTAAAATACCATGAATTCCACACAAATCAATATTTCAAATAAATACCTTTATTTCTGAAATTAGGATATTTTCACTAGAAATATCACAATATAAAATCCACATTCATTACAACTCTAAAGAAGAATAGTAAATGCTTGGGGTGTATTTTGAAAAGTATATAAAAGTATTTTTACATAAAACCCCCTTAAGTTCTATAAATTACCCTAAGGACCCTAGTAAACATAAGTTTAAGCGGGACCAATCTATTGAGCCTCAGGGAGCCGGAGAAGTGGGTGCTTGCCTATCTAAGGTAGACAAATTAATAAAAACAATCAGGACTTCAATTTACTTTGCTGATTGTCTGACTCAGTTTGAGTCTCAGTATAATCTGACTTGAATATGATTCAAGTACAATCTACAATCTTCAATATTACAATTCAAAATGAATCCAATTATCAAGCTATACAACTTGATTGAACCGAACCATGGATATACATTCCATTTACATGGTTCTCCAGTTATTCCATTCACATGATTCTACGGTTATATCCGTTTACTGATATCATGGTTTCGGTCAGTCAATCAATTATACAATCAATACAATTTACAACACAAACAATACAATCAAAACACTATGGGGTTTAAGGGGTAGATTGGTATGGAAGGTGTTAAAAGTGGCACGAGACGGTAAGATTAAGACACCTAACCTATATTCCGTTGTTGTACCGTGGCTTAACGGTTCCTTGTACATTTCGTTTGCCCTGGTCTCTAGCATATAGAGACCCCTCTCGTATACACTGGCATCCTTTTGTACCAAGCTACAAACAACAGCGTTAACACAACATTACAACAATATAATACAACTTTAAAAGATAATCTCTTATTCTATCTATTTTTCTCTTATCTTTGGGACTTACCGAGCGACCTGTTCACTGACGACATTCTATTTCTTTCTTTTTTGCATATCGTCAGGTGATTTGGACCCGTCAGAGATCGAGCCAACTGCAGAAGACTTGGATCAGTACAGCAAAGACCCTGAGCTCTAGTCATTGTACACTTCCATTCAGTACTTTTCATTTCTGTTATGTCATTGCTTAGGTATCAATTTTATTTCAGTTGTATTTCCTTTTCATGTATTGTACAAAAGAATGTTAATAAATAAAGTTGTTGTTTTTATTATATCTTGTCTCTTATGCATTTACTTTTATATATTGCTTAGTTACGCTTAGCGTATTTGCTTCTGAGTAAATACGTAGCGGCCTCATCGCGTCCCCTTCGCTGTATACCGGGAAGCGGGGCTTGACAATTACCATATTGATAACACCATTTGTTAGATTGTCTACCTTAGATAGGCAAGCACCCACATTCTCCGGCTCCCCGAGGCTCAAGAGAATTGGTCCTGCTTAAACCTATGTTTACTAAGGTCCTTATTGTAAATCAGTATAACTTGAGGGGATTTTATGTAAAAATAGTTTGATATATTTTCAAAATACACCTCAAGTATTTAATTATCGTCTTTATGATTTTTCATAGATGTATATTTTATAAAAGTAAAATTTCTAGTGAGTAGAACCTAGTTTCCATTGCATATGGTATTTTATTGAAATACTGGAATTTGTATTGAATTTGGATGGTAGTTTCATATAATGGTAATTCCTTTGATTTAGAAAACTTGGAATATTTGTATAATACATCTTTTGATAATATTCATATATATCTATATAAAAATAAATTTTATTTATTTTCTAGAAATCTCATTTTCTTAAAAATAGCATTAAAAATTCCATCGAGATCGAATGCTCCTTGCGGAAGCCTGCATCTCGCTCTACTAGGCCTGAGAATGTGTGATAACCCACACCATCCCGATCAGGGTTTCCTAAAATGGATTGTAGAGGCGTAATTTCAAGAAATTAGATAACACTCTTTTTAAAGAAAACGGTTTTGTAAGTTTAGAGTATTTATTCGTAAAAGCGTATTTCTCATAATCTAGAATTTCAAAGTCCATCGTGCTATGTCCAATATGTGTGTTGTGATAAAATAGGTCATTACCTCGTGAGTTTTCTAAAGGTAATACGGTAAAAAGTGGATAACAATATCGTTTTTAAACATGGGGGTATTTTACTGTAAAAATGAAATAAAGATTGCAATATGATTTATTTTGAGATGAAATTTGTTCTAATGTGTTTATTTATGATTGTTTAACATTATGAGAGAATATAGTATTTTATGGTTTAAGAAAAATGGAGTTTTTTTAAAGAAAAACTAATCGGAAGTCGGATTAACTCCGCTTCCGTCAGGTTTTGGAAAATGAAAATTTCAAAATAGTATAAGAGGAGGGGAGAGGGGACTTACTAGCTATTAAGGTAGAGGGGAGAAGGGGGAAGAGTAGAAAAGCGTCGGGATGTCGTTTCATCGCCGGAATCTCCTCGAAACGTCGTCGGAATCTCCTCGAAACGTCGTCGGAATCTTGCCCTTTGCTAACTCCACTTGCACAACTATATGGACTTCAGAATTTTCTAGAGGTTTTTAATGAAATTCTGAGTGTGTAGGTGTGAAATGGGGTGTGGTATTTATAGGGAAAATTAGGGTTTTTAGGGTCAAAGAATGCATTAAAAATTGGATTAAAGTTGATTTAATATTCTCTGAATGAATACAGAGTAATCAAACAACATGGGGTAGTGAGGTAGGCGAAGAGGTATTGGGGTGAAAAAATGGGGACCATCCCCTACGGACAGCCCGGCGGTGCCGGTCCCAATACAATTCTCGCCGGCCGATCCCTAGTGGTGGGTGTTGGATCTATGGCCACGTGTCTCTGTCGCCTCATATACCCCAGTGCACATGTTTGTTTATTCTGTAACTCTTCATCTTACGTGTAGTACACGTGTAAATCCTTGGGCTTCTAAAAGATTAAAAAAATATTAATAAAAAGATAATGTGGCTGGGGGGATTCGATCACAGGGGCTACGTCACAGCAGTACAAGGCTTTACCAATGAGCTACAAGTTATTTCTTGCTGTTCAAAAGCAAATCAAATACTTATAGTGTACAAAGGATTGCAAATACTCCATTTGTACATTAACTTTTAAATATATTTTCTATACATTGAAATTGGAGTTGTTACAGCGCCTGAAAAAGTTAGTGCTTAGCACTAGTGCAGCGCCTCACGTGAAACACATGTGGGCGCCACAAAAAACTAGTGCTTGGTACTATTTCAGCGCCTCACGTAAAACACACGTGAGTGTTGTATACCTGAGTGCTTAGCACTGCTGGGTGTCACAGAAACCCAATCTTAGCCCAAATTGGCTAAGCATATATTTATGATATCCAAACTGATCTTAGTCTCAAACATGACTAATGATCTCTCATTGATGATATCCAAAATGATACACATCTCATATCTCCTAAGTTAATCTTAGTCTCAAATATGACTAACGATTCATAAGTCCATCACCCCATTTCCGTCAAATACGGGATTTTGTTTAAGGGTACATCTCTCCACACTTCTGATATATGTTGTTGTAATTTCTCAACGTCTTCAGAGAGGTGGCGGGTCCTGATAACCAACAACAACTCCTCATCCCAACTTGATACAAGATAGGGAATTATACACCCACATTGATGCACTTCCAAACTGATGTGCACACCACAAATCGGATTGCACCCCAAATTGGGAGCATTCCATGTCACCATCGTTCACTCCTCCACATATCAAATACACATGCGCACAAGTTGAATGCTGGACCGAAATGTCCTTAAAGTAACATTCGTCCCAAACAGGGAATGTTGGACCGCGACGTCCTTAAACTAATATGTTTTGCCCTGCGGACTGTCTCTATAATGACTACCGTATATTATCCATGGGCTATTCATATATAATATAACGATCGGTTGAGCCCCTATGCTCACTGATCATAAGTCGATCTTAGTCTCAAATATGGCTAATGATTCTTAGATCAAACCCAAATATCTCATGAACCGATGGACCTCACAAATGTGAGATCTGCGTTCTAAGTTCATTTCTGTTGGCAAACCAAGCTACCAATGTGAACCCTGTCAAGCAAATCCTTGACCCAAACCCAAATCTCAAATATACGGATTTGGACTAATCCGCGCCCTATGGGCGACGACATAAACAGTCTCCGTATACAATCCACGGGCAACCAAAATAAATAAAATACACACGACACGAAGTGAACTGCTAGAGAAAGTGGTTACCGCAATGCGGTAACGTAATTAATTGCAGAGGCTTGCGTCTGCAATGTCCCAACAACCAAAAACCCTCGTAAAGTGAGGGAGAATCTGATGAAGTCTGCTACAACGGCCGCATCCGTCCAAACCTCCGATATACGATGCCATAAATCGGCTTGGTATCTTCGGAGAGGTGGACGGATAAATCCAAATAGCATCTGCCCCTAAATTCAGGTAAGACGATCCATCCCGGTTCATCTTCATTTTTCGGCGGTGAATAAACTTGTCCCTTGGAAGTCTAAGAGCGGGTCTAGTGATTCGACCTAGGTGACCCTAGTTTGAGGGATTGCTTGTGCATTTTGCGGTTGTGATTTGTTGGAGTCCGTAGTTAATTTTCTGCATTTAAAAAAATGGATGACAAACATGCTAAACCAACTTTGTATAAACTTTATTATCCAGTTAACCCAACACTTGCTGATTGCATTCGAATGAATAAATATATGAACGTTTACAATTTACCTTACATATCCATAATCGACACAACTTTCACTCTTTCCAATTTCATAGAACAGCAACAATTCCAACTATATCCATACTATGATGTTGGCCATATTCAATCAAATTCTTATCAACTGTACCAAAATTTTCCACATTCATTTGATAATGATGAGCAGACGAGACTTGCTATTATTGAAACGCGGTTGGCCACTTTTATTCAAAACACAAGGGCTACTAAACAATCAATGACTAATATTGAAATTCTTCTTAGCCAAATAACTGCAGCAATTGCGAATAAGAAAGAGCAAGAGACCATCCCAATACAAACCAACACAAACCCAATTGTTCACAGCACCTTAGAACATCATAATCAACCTATTGAAGAAGTATTTGAGAATAACCATGATTTGGAATGTATAACTGAGGAATGTTTAAGTCATAAGTTTCCTATGTGCGGGTGCGAATTTACGTCAAGAAAAATTGAGCGATATCAGGAGTGCCCGGTTTGTGATTATACGATTGAATTTTGCGGCTTAGATGAGTCTGATTTTTTGGTGCATGAGAAAAGTGAGGATGAGTCTACTTCAAATCAGTCTGAAACCTACCCTCAGAATTTTGAATTTTCCATTTGGCATCTAACATCAAATTTATATAAAGATGATTTAATTGATGATATGTTTGAGGTTGAGATATTTGATTTAACTGATTATAAAAAATTTAGGATGATATTTTTGACGAAACAACGGTAGCAGATATAAATTTTGAGACAATTTTGTATATAGAACCTGCTTCTGTAAAAAAAATCTTGTGATTTTAATGGGGCTGATTTAGAAAGAATATTTGAGGAAACTATTGATAGGGAACCCACACCTTTAGTTGGAACAAATAATGAATTTTTGAAGAAAAATTAGATTGGGAACCCACATTTCTGAATGATAAAAGTCAACTCATGAGTCGGTTTAAGGAGGAAAAAGAATTTTAAACGAGAGATGTGATGATATTTTTTATGATTCCACTATAATGATAGAAGAAGTTTATAAGGAAGGGATGGATAATTTTGATGAAGTCTGTTTTGAAAATGATAGCTTTGAGGAAATTTTTAAAAAGGAACTCTTAATCTTAGGAGGAAGTGATAAGACTATCGATAACATCTGTTATTTAGAGCCTAGTTTTGAGGAACTTTTTGAGGATGAACTTAGAATTTTAGATGAGCCTTTCAGAGTTGAACCTACGCCTCAAATACTTCCTTTCAACCTTGAAACCAATCCTACTAAAAAACAAGAAGAAGTTGTACCTTTAACTCCTACGAATGGATATTTTATTTATACTCCGCATGTTCATGTTGAAAACTTCCATCCAATAAGCCAATACATTGACACGTTAGTGTAGTTGCATGATTCTTTTAGACTTAAATCTTTTATTACAGCGCTAGTTTATTCGGCTAAGTTTGGGTCACAATTTTATTCACCCACATATAAACACCACATTCATATTATTCACATCAATTTTAGAATGTTTATTGATGCTTATCGCTATAATTTGTTTTACTACTCCTGCATGATTAAAGACAAAATTTTTGAGTGGTTAATATTAACATTTGGATTAGCAAAAGTATTGTATAAATTATTTTTCCTTTTTCTTTGCTAACTTTTTTTCTTTTATAGGTTTATTTGGTAATTGTAATTTTTTTGAAGGACTTTTGTGAAAACTTACCTAACCCTTTATATGTAGCCAAAGTGTGCCTCAATTCCCGAAACCAAAGAGCAGTTAAGTAATAATAGAAAAGAGAAGGCGGCCCTTAAAATTTGAAAGAAAACAAATTCCCCCCAAATTTCTGGGGAAGGTAAATCTTTCTTTCTCATTCTAGTATTTGTTTTCTGGGTAAATTGCTCTAGTTATCACACGTAATTTCATAATTTTGTGGTAGAATAAGAGGTAGAGGACAATGAAGACACTATCTAAAATCAGTGTGGGGGATTGTTTGGTTTTGTACAAAAAAATTCATTTATTTTTAGGTTCTTTTTTAAAGAAAAAAAATTAGAAGATTTTGAAAATGAAAATTAGAAAGTAAAAATATATATAAAAGAAAGCGAGAGATGTAAGAAAAGCAAGAAAATTAGATATTTTAGAACGAAAATTGTAATACATGGTCATGTGTTGTTGTTCCAAGAGTTAGTAAGATGAAGGAGTCGTTGATATGCAGATAGAAATAAGTCTGAAAGATAGTCTTTATTCTTAAATCCAAACATCTTGAACATTGATACCCTACTATACGGACATGCACACACCTTGAAACTTGGGTTAGTAGAAGAGACCTTAAAATACTCTTGCCTATAATACCTTAGTATGAAGGAAAAATATAAATTTCAACAAAAGATAAATATAACGAAAAAATGAATACTGTCTTGCAATTATCAAGATAGCACAAAAAATTTCAGCAAGGATGCTTCATCATCTAGTGACTTAGACCAACTGGTTTGGGATCATTTGTTGTGCCTTAAGTGTTGAAAAACTAAGATATTGCTAATTACGTCAATTAAGTGATCGCATTCAGTAATCGGTTGATTAGTGCCTCAAGAAGCATTATCGATCGCATGAAAAGTGTGAACAAATCCATCAATTTGATCATCGACTAAAAAGTACTAGGGATCTATAGGCAAAGATATGATTGCTTGAATTGAATTCTCTAAGTATAGGGGCGTCTTTTACACACACATGGGGGTATATGATCGATGTTTGGATAGGAGATAGGAAGGATGACTAAAATAATGTTCTATTGAGGGAGGATGTGATTTCCAGCATTTTTAACCATTAAGATAGGGCTTATGAAAACAGAAAAGCAAGCGGAAGTTCGAAACTCTTATTTTTCAAGTATTTTCTTTTATCTATTCCTCTCTTTGTATGTAGTTCTCACCTTCCTATTTTTGTTTCCATTATTTTCTTTTCTCTTTTCTCTTATCTTCTTCAAATTTTGGAATTTTGTGGATGGTATTCGCTGAAAACCCTCAGGTCACACAACTCCTCCTACTAAGGACACCTAGAGGTTGAAAAGCTTGTTGCATGCGTTCAATGCAATAGCACACCCGTGAAAGGAGCTTTGGAGTAGACTTTAGTTGATAGAGTTAGATTTTTATTTTTCATTTGTAGTTTAGAGTTTAAAAACCTATATTTGCTCGAGGACTAGCAAAAGATAAGTGTGGGGATATTTGATTGGTGCAATTTATTGCATATTTATATAACCATATTTATCTTAATTTTGCACATTTTATGCTATTCCAGATAGATTTTATGAACTAATACAGGTTATATGATTTAAACGCTAAAAGACGCAAAAGATTAATTACGTGTGCGAAATGGAAATTTAATTGGAGTAAATAAATAATAGAGAATTAATAAGTTGCATTTATTGTATATCTTCCATATTATTTATTAATTAATTGTATCATTTCAAATTTTAGAAACATAGAGTTCTGGTGTAAATCATAAGTAATTTGATTATGAGTCAAATTAGATTCCTACAAGAAATAGGTGCTACTAAAGATTTATTTTGAATATTATTGCAAGTTTAAAGTAGTCATATCAATTCAAATCAATCCAATCAATTGAAGAGACATAATCAGAGCAAGAGATCAATTCCAGTCTGCCTAATTTAGTACCAATCTGTAGATTCTCGGAAGTGCAAAAAGATGGACAGATATTCAAGATTTTATGCGCTCAGAAACCATCTAAATTGACGACGAAATCACAGAAGAAATTTGGAGCCACGAAGCAAAGATGCGGCGGCGGATGCGCGGCCAACTGGTGGTCGTTCGATGCAATTTTTTCTTCGATTGGATCGTCTTTTCACATACATTATTATGAGCTGTACAGTTTCATATTTCGAACCTTCTAAATATACCATAACTGAACCGACCCAACAGAGCCATCAAAAAATTCAGTGGAAATCTATTAGAATTAGGATTTAGCCCTATATATAGAGAGGTAATGTAAGGGTTGGAGATCATCTCTCTCATACCTTTCATATGGTTTTCTTTTGGAAAGGGAGATCGAATAAATTTGTAGGTTATGAAGTTTTTAATAAAGTTATCTTTTCTTTTAATGAGTAGCTAATTTTATCCTTAGGGTTAGAATTGTTTGCTTTTACGGTTGGATGTTTTAATTGATATTCTTCCTCCTCTTGTTTTCTTTGAGAATTCTTCTTGATTCAAAGTTCTAGCTTTTTGTTTTTCATCTAATAAACTAAAATTTTTAATGATAATTGATGCCTTGAATAGGGTTTAGGGAAAGTTGATAACACCGAAAAACTAGTTAAATTAATGATAGTTGACATCTAGAAATTTAATTAAGGAAGGTAAGATATGAGTTTTAAACAAGGGAATTCAATCTAGAAATTAGGTTGATCTAGGTTACACGAAAACATGGTAGTTGTAGATTGATCACCTACAAATATTCATCGAAAGGTAAAACTAGATTATTGCTAATTATTTAGAATTAATTTTTTTAATTAAGTCTCTACATGCATTCATATAATTGATAGGTTTCATTTAATTGTATAAGTTGTGCTTACAAAAATATGTTCGATAATTCATCGCGACATTAATTTGATCTATACTTTTATATGATTAATAGTTAAACTAATTAAAACTAAGTTAAAGAGAAAAAGAAGAATCACATAAACCAACCATAATAAGTTAAACAATTCAAAACCCTAAGATTTCCTTTATCTTTCTTAAATTGCTTTTAATTACTTGCCTTTTAATTATTGCACTTTTAATTTAAAAGTCAAATATTTTGTTTACTTGTTTTTAGAACTAATTAAACATACATCTCTGTGGGATCGATCCTCAAGTATTGCAATTGTACGACTTTATACTTGCAGTTAATATTTAACGGACTAATAAATTTACATCAAGATCTATAGAGTTTTGAGAGAAAACTCCTGGGTTGCTCGTGGTGTACTTGATTCAAGATTATAGTAGATATTTGCAGACTCTGCTCTTTCGGGAACTAGCCATACGGTGGGTGAATCTCGTTAACAAATCCCTTGTCTCTCTGTGATTGATTTCCTATTTTTATTCTCTCATATTTATATTGTTCGTTCATCGTAATTGTGTTTGCGTGATTTAGGTATTGTTACGAGCATTGTTCCGTGCATCCGCTTCTTCCATCCCCAACAAAATATAGCAACCGATGGATTATTCAATTATGAGATCATGCATTTGCAATAATTTGTAGGAAAAATGGATTTAAGTTCCTAGCTTTGAAAAGCAACAGGCTCGGGTCCCTGGTCCAAAAAAAGTTGTGAAAAACTCCCTAAGCTTAAAAATTGTTGTGTTTTAGTCCATATATATAGTACATTTACTATTTTTTATGTCAACACTGACCTTTCAGGTAAACTACTACATTTGTCACACCCCGCTTCCCAAAATACGGAAAACGAGGGATGACTAGGCCAGCCATGCTCCTACGGTCAAGGAATAATCCCGCCGTAGTCACACTTCGGCTTCTAGCATTACATAGTAATCAGTAAATAAAGCACAGAAGTAAAGGAAATACATCACTAAAATATTACATCAAAGTTCATTGTCCACAATTTACAAATAAACAAGAAAATAACTACTAACCAAGTTCGAATACAAGGTCTCTTTTAGGGAAAGCAGGAAAGAAGAAAAAGGTACTCCAAACTAGATCTCCGCTAGCTCGAAAGGTAAATCCGACTCTTGCGATGGTTCTTCCTCGAGGTCTGAGCATGCATACTCAGGTCGTCAGAGCGACGCAATAGCAATATAGTAATAATGACATGAAACAGGCAAATAAGGTAATAACAGTGCAAGTAAAATGCAGATAATCACTATGTCACTAAATAATGCAAAGTATGTTCTGTGTCCCTATCAGTCTCTAAGTCATGTTTGAAATCGAATAGTGGAAAGAAGGATCATGTTTAACGGGAGTCTCGTACATCCCCGAGACAACGGCCCACACGCCCGGGACATAACCATGTCAGCCGGATCGCTAGATCCTACCTAATATATATAAGAGTCGCTGTTCGAATGATCATCCTCTAAAACACGGTCCTCGCTAAATACGATGCTCTTTCCACTTCGATTTCCCCCTTTTCCCTAGATATACACTATTAATGATTATGATTTAGTCGTATACAAGTATGCACCAATAACACGGTTTTATCACTGTTCACTCTGTCGATCACCGTCACGAATCATTCACTTTTCCATTGACGTACTTGACACTCCTAAATCAATACCATTCACGCACGATAATGCAATGTCCACTGAATAATAACGCTCCCTATCACTATGTATATGGCAGTTGGGTAAGGTATGTACATTTATGCAGTTAACAAGTCATGTGTAATATGAACTATTATGCACTTCATGAGCTTACCAAAATTGCAATAAATCATATGTTCAGAATTCAGTGAAACGATACAAATACGGTAATAAGTACACTCTGTCGGAAGTTCAGAAAAATGTGTTTCAGTACAATCGGATTTCTGGTATTCAAGTTACAGCCGTTTCAATTTAAGTGCTCGCTGTAGAAAATTCAATTTCTAAACTGAACGTCCGTTTCGCGGCACAATTTTCACCCAGTTGGGATCAGAATTTAGTGACACTACGGTTGAATGAAATTTAGGGTTTTCAATAAGGTTTCCAACGCACCAGACGTATTCACAATATCATCTCTATGTCAGAAGTTATGCACTGTTCAACACTAGGGTATCAGTTCTGATTCTGTTTGGGACTGCTATACGTCCTGTTCTTTTAAATTTCAGTTTAAATAGTAAACGATGAGAAAAAGGGGTGAAATTACTTGCATTATTTATCCAACAGTTTTATCTTTACTACAGTATATGGTTCCACAACATACAAGTTCAGGCAGTAAAGTAGTAAGCATTACGAGATAGAAATCAACAGCCGGAGCTGCTCTGGACTGCAGTCCAGAGCCGCTCTCCGAATCAGTTCTTGTCATATTTTCAGTATAGAAACAATTAAAAACTTATGTATGGTTCCAGGTCGTCGAGTCGGCTTCGATTCGAGCCCTCGCACGCATCATTTCAATGTGTACACAATTAATTATGATTTTAACAAGTTTCTAACGCGGAAGATATTCAGTTTTAACGGGTGTAATTGGGGGTGATCGTTTAAGCCAGTAACAATCAAATTTTTCAGTCAAATTTCTACACAATGTTCATTGCCACACGGGACAGCATATGCAATCAAATTCTGTCAATTTAGTGGAAGGTTTTCGTTCAGATTCTACGTCGAACACATACACTATTTTAAGTCGCACTAAATTTTTATGTGGAATTTGACAGTATTTCAAGTTTTAGTAAATTAAATAGGATGAAGCAAGTAGGTAACTTGCCTGGAGACGCTTTGGCGACGCACGGCAGCAGCAACGGCACTAACGCGCCACGAACGGCAGGTTTTGGATTCGCGGCCTCGGCTCGCGTTTCGGGTTCGTCGTCGGAGTTGTCCGGGGATGGTTCGCGGCCGCTGGAGGCGAAGTGTGGTGCTGGGAAGTTCCTGTGAGTGCGCTGGGGTCGATGGTGGTCAGCGGTAGTCGCTCCGGCGATGGGCAGCAGCGAGGGTTTGGATGATGGCAGTGGGTTTGGAGAGAGGGAGTGAGTTAGTGGGGCTCGGGTTTGATGAAGGTGATGATGCTGAGGATGTAGAGGCATCGACGATGTGGCCGGGGGCGCGATGGGAGCTCGTCGGCGTGAGGGTGCAGGGGGTGGCCGAGGTGGTGCAGGGGAGCTCAGTGTGGGTTGAGAATGGTGAGGAGGGGTTAAGGGAGGGGGCTTGAGTTCTGGAGAGAAGAGAGGGAGGGAGGAAAGACGGGGAGAGTCGTCAGCGGCGGCGGGTGCAGTGGGTTTTCTTGGAGAGAGGAGAGGAGGAGTTTGAGAGAGATCGAGAGTGAGTAGCGAGGGAGAGAGGTAGAGAGACGAGAAGGGGTTGAGGGGCTCGAGGGGGTCGTGGTCGAGGTCGTGGGCACGCGGTCGAGGCGTCGGCGACATGGGCGACGTGGGTTCGCGCAGAAGAAGGAATGAGCGGGAAAAGAATGTAGTGGGGAAGAGAATTGGAGTGGAGCGGGTCGGGTTTGGGTGTGTTGGGTGCGGGTAAAGAGTTAGGGCATGAGCCGGTGAGGGATTCATTTGTGGGGGGGCTTGGAGTTGGGCTGGGCATGGGCTGGGGAAGTTAATTAGTTTAATTAATATTTCGTTTGGGTCGGGGTTTGTCATGGGCTGGGCATGGGGTTTAAATGTTTTAGGAAAATTTTATATTGAAACCTAAGTTTCCAAATTCATACAAAAATACAAGAAAAATTAGAAAAACATTCAGAGGACTTGGGAAAAAATAGAAAAATTCTATAGATGGGAACGGGGATTTACATCATGCCCCCCTTACAAAAATTTCGTCCTCGAAATTTTACAAGGATACAATGAAACAAAAGTACTAAACAAAGAGATGTGGAAAACGTGCACGGATATCTTCCTCCCGCTCCCAGGTAGATTTTCCTGGGGAACGACCGCCCCAAGACACTCGGACTAACGGAATGACCTTATTCTTCAGCACTTTCTCTCTGCGGTGGAGGATGGTGGTGGGCTGCTCCTCGTAAGATAGGTCGGTACCCAAAGCTAACTCCGAATAGTCTAGAACATGGCTCTCATCCCGAACATAACGCCGCAACTGAGACACGTGGAAGGTATTGTGCACACCCGCTAGCGATAGAGGCAAGGCAAGTCGATAGGCCACCTCTCCTACTAGCTCTAGCACCTAAAAAGGTCCGATGAAACGGGGACTGAGTTTCCCGCGACCTCCGAACCTGATAACTCCACGGGTAGGGGAAATCTTCAGGAACACGTGATCTCCGGCCTCAAATTCTAGTGCCCTCCTGCTGGTATCTGCCCAATTCTTCTATCGATCCTGAGCTGTCTTAATACGCTGCCTGATCATTTTGACCTTGTCGACTGTCTGAACAATAAGCTCGGGACCCAGTAATCTCCGTTCTCCTACATCATCCCAACACACTGGGGATCGACACTTACGCCTGTAAAGTGCTTCGAAAGGAGCCATCTGGATGCTGGCCTGGTAACTGTTGTTATAAGAGAACTCAACTAGATGCAGATGATCTTCCCAGGAACCCTGAAAATCCAACATGCAGGCTCTCAACATATCCTCGAGCGTCTAAATCATACGCTCGGATTGTCCGTCCATCTACGGGTGATAAGTTGTGCTGAACTTGAGGCGGGTACCCAAACTCTCCTGTAAGCTCCTCCAGAAGTGCGAAACAAATCTGGTGTCTCGATCTGACACAATGCTGACCGAAATACCGTGAAGTCGCACTATCTCCTGCATGTATTTCTCTGCTAATGACTCTGTCGACTGTCCCACTCGAAAAGGTAAGAAGTGTGCAGCTTTCGTGAGGCGGTCGACGATAACCCAAATGGCGTTGTTACCTCTAGGGCTCCGCGGTAAGGTCGTCACGAAATCCATGGTAATGTGCTCCCACTTCCATTCTGGTATCGGAAGCAGTTGTAACAACCCTACTATCCTCTGATGTTCCGCCTTCACCTGCTGGCATACTAAGCAGCTGGATACGAACCGCGCAATTTCTCGCTTCATCCCGTTCCACCGAAAATGCTGCTTTAGATCCCGATACATCTTTGTACCTCCCGGATGCACAGAATAAGCTGAACTATGTGCCTCAGCCAGTACTTCTTCTCGAACTTCTCCTTTGGGTACGCAGAGTCTGCTGCCGAATCTGAGAGAGTCGTCTTCATGTATAATTAAGTCCGTTCTCAGCCCGGCTTCTACTTGCGCTCTGAACTTTTGCGATCGAGGATCGTCCGGTTGTGCAGCCTTGATGCGATCCATAAGGGAAGACTGCATCTGTAGTTGCGAAAACTGTCTGATTGCGCTCGGTGTAACTACTTTAAGCTCGATTCTCTGAAAGTCCTCATAATGCTCCTCTGACTGGTCAACGTCATGACCGCTGGCTTGCGACTGAGAGCATCTGGTACAACATTTACTTTCCCTTGGTGATACTAAAGGTCCAAGTCATAATCCACCATCAGCTCTAACCATCGGTGCTGCCTCATGTTTAGTTCCTTCTGAGTGAAGACGTACTTCAGACTTTTATGATCTGTGTACACCTCCACCTTCTCGCCCAATAGATAGTGCCTCCAAATATTCAACGCAAAAACCACTGCAGCAAACTCCAAGTCATGCGTAGGATAGTTCCTCTCATGATTTCTCAACTGTCGAGAGGCGTAAGCAACCACTCGACCGTGCTGCATCAGAACATAGCCTAATCCATTCCCTGAGGCATCACTATGTATCACCAAACCACCGGAATCATCTGGTACTGTAAGAATAGGCGCCATGGTTAACTTCTGCTTCAGTGTGTTAAATGCCTGAGTACACTCCTCTGTCCATGCAAATGGTACATCCTTCCGCGTCAGCCTCATCAACGGTTCAGCGATTCTTGAAAAATCCTGGACGAACTGCCGACAATATCCTACCAGTCCTAGGAAGCTCCTGATCTCGGCCACCGACTTCAGCGTTGTCCAATCTCTGACAGATTCTATCTTTGCCAGGTCCACTGAGATGCCTTCGCCCGAAACAATGTGTCCCAAGAACTGAACCTTGTCGAGCCAGAATTCACACTTGCTCAATTTCGCATACAGCTTCTCTTCCCGAAGAATTTGAAAAACCGTGCGCAAATGCTCAACATGCTCCTCCCGGGTCTTCGAGTAAACAAGTATGTCGTCGATAAATACAATAAAAAAACGTGTCCAAGTACTTTGCAAACACCCTGTTCATCAAATCCATGAATATCGCTGGAGCATTGGTAACACCGAACGGCATCACAAGGAACTCATAATGTCTGTATCGGGTCCTGAAAGCCATCTTACATACATCATCGGCTGCTACTCTGATATGATGATATCCAGAACGGAGATCCAACTTCAAAAATATCCTGGCCCTACTTAACTGATCGAATAAGTCGTCGATGCGCGGAATTAGGTACTTGTTCTTTATTGTGACTTTGTTCAGCTCCCGATAATCTATACACATCCGCAGCGATCTATCTTTCTTCTTCACTAACAGAACTGGTGCACCCCACGGTAAAACGCTTGGCCGGATAAATCCCTTCTCCAAGTGTTCTTCAATTTGCTTCTTCAATTCTGCCAACTCAACCGGTGCTATTCTGTACGGGACCTTGGAAACTGGTGTTGTACCTGGAGTCAAATCGATTAAGAACTCCAAGACGCGTGGAGGTGGTAGACCTGGTAAATCTTCAGGAAACACATCCAGAAAGTCCCGAATAATCTCTGGGGCTGTGCTCTCATCAATCTCCATAGCTGTCAGCTCTTTTTGCTTGGCTCTATACTTGGCTGGCTCCAAAGATTCGCTTCCGCCTTCGAAAATAAACTCCGGGTGATTGGGAATGCGGAAGATCACATTCCTTGCTCGGCAATCAATAACTGCATGGAAGGTACTCATCCAATCCATCCCGAGAATTGCGTCATAGCTGTCTGTCCCGATCAAAAAGAAATTCGCATAGAATTCCCTGCCACACACTACAACCGGACATGATCTACATTCTCGACTAGATACTATCACGCCATTACCCGTATGTATTTCCCAATCCTTGGTTAGTGGTTCATATGGTAGGGAGTGTGTATCAGCGAAATGCGCAGACACGAAACAATGCATTGCTCCAGAATCAAATAGCACTCTAGCTGGCATGGAATGTACGAGTAGAATACCTGTAACAACTTCGCCTGAAGCCTCTTCCTGCTTCCCGGTCAAGGTGAAAGCCTGTCCCTGACTGCGGCCTGTGTAGGGTTGCCTTTGTTCCTGTGACCTCTACTGCTGCGGTCCAGACCCTCCCTGTATCTTTGCTCGCTCGGGGCAAACGCTAATCCTGTGCTGACTGGATCCGCAAATCAAGCATTGTCCCTTGGCGCGGCGACAGTTCTTCTGGGTATGCCCATCTCTATTGCAGTAGCCGCAAACTACGTTCTTGCTCTGGGGGCGATGCTGGGGCATGAACGGATGCTTCATCTGAGTCGTTCCAGGACTGTGAACTGGTATGGCCCCTCGAATCGGTGCATGGGTGCGTGCTGAAACGACTGGGGGCTTCCTGAATTTGTTGATCAGTTTCTCCTGAATTCGCGCCGCGTTGAGTACCTGTGCAAAAGTCTGAAACTCGAGCGGCGCGATCAACTGCTGTAGCTCGAAATCGAGTCCCTGTAAGAAGCGTCTGGCCTGGTGGCCTCTGAAGAGACCATGTACGGAGCGAATCGGCTCAGACGGTTGAACTCTGCCGCGTAAACGTCCACGGGACGGCCATTCTGCTTCAGTAGAATGAATCTTTCTTCCATCTCGGCCTTGGCGGTGGAAGGGAAATAATGGTCCAAGAAGCACTCCTTGAATTTGCTCCATTCGATCGGCCTGTCTAGCCTGCTTTCTTCCACTGACCACCATGTACGGGCTTCATCTTCCAACTGGATCTTTATCACGTTCACTTTATCTTCCTCTGGTACCCTGGCAGCCGTCAACAAGTTCTCCATATTAACCAGCCATTGCTCGGCCTCAAGGGGTTCGGCTAGCCCTGTAAATGCAGCTGGATACAACCTCCAGAAATCTGACACGGTGCTAGCCCTGGCAGAGTAAGCTGGTGGAGCAATGCCCTCGGGGGCGGTAATGAGTGCGGAGGGTCCCCCTGCAGCGGTAATAGCCCTGAGTCCCTCGGCGAGCAGGTCCGTCTTTCTTTCCTGAGCTTCTGCGAGAGAGGTCAATGCACTAAGTATCCTCTCCGTGCGATCCTGAGAGCTTGAGTCCGAGGAGTGGTCGTTCGGGGACGCCATATCGCTGGAAGATATTCAAGGGGATATGATTAGATACCAGGATGAAAATCAGGAATAGTGAAGCGAAAATAATGTAATACAGTATAGTTAATGTTATCCCTTAATACTAAACACGGCTCTGATACCAACAAAACCATGTCACTCCCTGCTTCCCAAAATACGGAAAACGAGGGATGACTAGGCCGGCCATGCTCCTACAGTCAAGGAATAATCCCGCCATAGTCTCACTTCGGCTTCTAGCATTACATGGTGATCAGTAAACAAAGCACAGAAGTAAAGGAAATACATCACTAAAATATTACATCAAAGTTCATTGTCCACAATTTACAAATAAACAAGAAAAGAACTACTAACCAAGTTCGAATACAAGGTCTCTTTTAGGGAAAGCAGGAAAGAAGAAAAAGGTACTTCAGACTAGATCTCCGCTAGCTCGAAAGGTAAATCCGACTCTTGCGCTGGTTCTTCCTCGAGGTCTGAGCATGCATACTCAGGTCGTCAGAGCGACGCAATAGCAATATAGTAATAATGACATGAAACAGGCAAATAAGGTAATAACAGTGGAAGTAAAATGCAGATAATCACTATGTCACTAAATGATGCAAAGTATGTTATGTGTCCCTATCAGTCTCTAAGTCATGTTTGAAATCGAATAGTGGAAAGGAGGATCATGTTTAATGGGAGTCTCGGACATACCCGAGACAACGGTCCACACGCCCGGGACATAACCCTGTCAGCCGGATCGCTAGATCCTACCTAATATATATAAGAATCGTTGTTCGAATGATCATCCTCTAAAACACGGTCCTCGCTAAATACGATGGTCTTTCCACTTTGATTTCCCCCTTTTCCCCAGGTTTACACGATTAATGATTATGATTTAGTCGTGTACAAGTATGCACCAATAACACGGTTTTGTCACTGTTCACTGTGTCGAACACCGTCACGAATCATTCACTTTTCCATTGGCGTACCTGACACTCCTAAATCAATACCATTCACGCACGATAATGTAATGTCCACTGAATAATAACACACACTATCACTATGTATATGGCAGTTAGGTAAGGTATGCACATTTATGCAGTTAACAAGTCATGTGTAATATGAACTATTATGCACTTCATGAGCTTACAAAAATTGCAGTAAATCATATGTTCAGAATTCAGTGAAATGATACAAATACGGTAATAAGTACACTCTGTGGGAAGTTCAGAAAAATTTGTTTCAGTACAATCGGATTTCTGGTATTCAAGTTACAGCCATTTCAATTTAAGTGCTCGCTGTAGGAAATTCAGTGTTTGAACTGAACGTCCGTTTCGCGGCACAATTTTCACCCAGTTGAGATCAGAATTTAGTGATGCTACAGTTGAATGAAATTTATGGTTTTCAATAGGGTTTCCAACGCAACATAAGTATTCCAAATCGCATCTCTACATCAGAAGTTATGCACTGTTCAACACTAGGGTATCAGTTCTGTTTCTGTTTGGGACCGCTATACGTCCTGTTCTTTTAAATTGCAGTTTAAATAGTAAACGGTGACAAAAGGGGGTGAAATCACTTGTGTTATTTAGACAACAGTTTTATATTTACTACAGTATATGGTTCCGTAACATACAAGTTCAGGCAGTAAAGTAGTATGCATTACGAGATAGAAATCAACAGCCGTAGCTGCTCTGGACTGCAGTCCAGAGCCGCTCTCCGAATCAGTTCTTGTCATATTTTCAGTACAGAAATAATTAAAAACTTGTATAAGGTTCCAGGTCGTCGAGTCAGCTTTGATTCGAGCACTCGAACGCATCATTTCAATGTGTACACAATTAATTATGATTTTAACAAATTTCGAACACGGAAGATATTCAGTTTTAACGGGTGTAATTTGGGGTGATCGTTTAAGCCAGTAACAATCATATTTTTCAGTCAAATTTCTACACAATGTTCATTGCCACACGGGCCAGCATATGAAATCAAGTTCCGTCAATTTAGTGGAAGATTTTCATTCAGATTCTACGTCGAACACATACACTATTTTAAGTCGCACTAAATGTTTATGTGGAATTTGACGGTATTTCAAGTTTTAGTAAAATAAATAGCATGAAGCAAGTAGGTAACTTGCCTGGAGACGCTTTGATGACGCACGGCAGCGGCACTAACGCGCCACGAACGGCACGGTTTTGATTCGCAGCCTCGGCTCGCGTTTCGGGTTCGTCGTCGGAGTTGTCCGGGGATGGTTCGCGACCGCTGGAGGCGGAGTGTGGTGCTAGGAAGTTCCTGTGAGTACGTTGGGGTCGACGGTGGTCGCTCCAGCGATGGGCAGCAGCGAGGGTTTGGATGATGGCAGTGGGTTTCGAGAGAGGGAGTGAGTTAGTGGGGCTAGGGTTTGATGAAGGTGATGATGCTGAGGATGTAGAGGTGTCGACGATGTGGCCGGCGGCGCGATGGGAGCTCATCGGCATGAGGGTGCAGGGGGTGGACGAGGTGGTGCAGGGGAGCTCGGCGTGGGTCGAGAGTGGTGAGGAGGGGTTAGGCAAGGGGGCTTGAGTTCTGGAAAGAAGAGAGCGAGGGAGGAAAGACGGGGAGAGTCGTCGGCGGCGGTGGGTGCAGTGGGTTTTCTTGGAGAGAGGAGAGGAGGAGTTTGAGAGAGATCGAGAGTGAGTAACGAGGAGAGAGGTAGAGAGACGAGAAGGGGTTGAGGGGCTCGAGGGGGTTGTGGTCGAGGTCGTGGGCACGCAGTCGAGACGTCGGCGACATGGGCGACGTGGGTTCGCGCAGAAGAAGGAATGAGAGGGAAAAGAATGAAGTGGGGAAGAGAAGAGGAGTGGAGCGGGTAGGGTTTGGGTGTGTTGGGTGCGGGTAAAGAGTTAGGGCACGGGCCGGTGAGGGAATCATCTGTGGGGGGGCTTGGGGTTGGGCTGGGCATAGGCTGGGGAAGTTAATTAGTTTAATTAATATTTCGTTTGGGCCGGAGTTTGTCATGGGCTAGGTATGGGGTTTAAATGTTTTAGGAAAATTTTATATTAAAACCTAAGTTTCCAAATTCATACAAAAATAAGAGAAAAATTAGAAAAACATTCAGGGGACTTGGGAAAACATAGAAAAATTCTATAGATGGGAACGGGGATTTACAACATTTATCTTTCAAATTACTATAGTCATCTTTTAAATTACTACATTTATATTGAAATGGGTCAAATGTAATAGATATAGTAATTTTACTAAAAAAAATGTAACAGTTTCCTGTCAAATGTAGTATTTTAACACAAATGTAGTTCTTTATAACATAAATGTAGTATTTTAAAATATAACTATAGTAATTTAAAAGGTAAATATAGCAGTTTACCTGAAAGGGCAGTTTTGACATAAAGCAATAGTAAATGTACTATAGGGACTAAAATACAAGAATTTTTAAGTTTAGAGAGTTTTTCACAACATTTTTTGGGTCAGGGGCCTAAACCTATCGCTTTTCAAACCTAGTGATTTAAAACCAGTTTTCCCAAATTTGTATGACAGGAATCCTAGAATACCACTTACTTGGAATTTTTTCCCAAATTAACCCTAATTTAAAAAATAATTCCCAAAATAAGACCTGAACCAAAATATTTCTAAGAATAGACCTCTGTACGCCACGTAGGATGTGGGCTCGCGCAGGCAATTGGAGTCCCAAAGAAAATGCTATGCGATAGCGTTTTCTTCGGGATGAAAACGTTATTTCCAATAGCGTTTCTATGAAATGAAAACGCTATTGTAAATAGCGTTTTCGTTTGGCGTATTTCTTACCCAGAGACTTTCTCGGGTTCAAATACTCTAAATGAAAACGCTATTGGCAATAGCGTTTTCATCCTAAAGAAAACGCTATTGCCAATAGCATTTTCTTTAGGCCCCACCCGCTTGCATTACAAAACCCATCGAGACTTTCCCTTTCCTCCTCACTCTCACTCACTCACAGCCCCTTCTCCTCCTCTCTGAAACCCATCGTAGCCCATTCCTCCTCCCTCAAACCCTTCGAGCCCCTTCCTCCTCCCTCCCCCTCGCTAGCACTCGCAACCCTTCCTCCTCCGTCGCACCCTCACAGCCCCTTCCTCCTCCCTCGCCCTCGCCCTTGTTCCAGCTGTCGATCCAGCCCCCGCTCTCACCCTTGCCATCGATCTGGCCCTCGATCCAGCCATCTCCGGCCCTCGATCCAGATCTCGACCTCCTCTCAAGGCTTGCTCAACTAATTTTTTTGATAAAATTTCAAAAAAAATTACAATAAATTAAAAAAATTATGGTAAATAAATAAATTTCCAGTAAATTAAATTATATCAAATTAGGGTATTAGTTAGTGGGTTGATGGATTTTGGGTAGTAGTTGGGTTCCAATAATTTTGTCCAAAATAGTTATTTTTATGGGATATCTAAATTTAGAGTTTGATGGGTGAATTAGAGGGGGGTTTGTGCAATTAAAGGGGGCTTTTATGCAATTATTGCTTAGAAATATTTTTCTTTGCATTCAATATGTGTATTGATGAAAATGTTTTTATACTGAAGGGTGGTGATATCGTGATCATGGATTGTTATGTTTCGGTTTGGTTGTATTTCGGTGGGCAGGATGTTAACAGTAGAACTCATGATGTTGAATATGAGGACTCTGCTACACAAGAGTCTATTTGGCTCCATCGGCAAGCAACGATGAAAGAATTGTTTGGATTGATTTATGAAAAATTAGTACTTGATCATAGAACATGTTGTTTGACAATTCAAGCACGATATGATGTTGGAAAGGGGAAAATCGCACTTCAAGCTTGTGAACATTGTAGATGAAAAATTACTACAATCTATGATCGAGTATGTATCAACTCCAAATTCATCATGAGGTGCGTTGGAGTTGTATATCGAAGAACATCAGCTCCCTGAAGTGTTATTCATGTCACAACCTGAATTTTCATCACAGAATAAAGTTCCACTTACATGGGGAATCTACTAAATGAGAATGTTACAGATGAAGTCCCGGAAAGTGAGCATGAAGTATTACCACAGCATGCTTACCATGAAGGTGGTTACGTGGTTGCATATATGAGTATGTTGAATGAGAATCCTTCTCAGTTATTTGCAGATGTCTATGTCAATAATGAATTGGTATACAATGATGATGACATTTGTGACGCAAGTGAGGATGATCCAGCTGCGCAGAATACGATAAATTTGACTTATTAAAATGCATCAGCAGCCGTGTTTACTTCCACAAATTGGATTAGAAATGCAGTAGTGAACAATTACGAAGCACCAGATGTTACCGGAGCCAGTGGTCTGGAGCTATACAAAGGTCAACAGTTTCAATGTAAGCCAGATTCGAAACATGCGATGGCGATGTATTCAGTTAAAAAATATCAGCAGTATACAGTTGTAAAGTCAAACTTATTGACTTGAAGGGTATGTGCAAGATCGGTGGAGCTTGTCCGTTGGCTCTCCATGCATCTAGGTGGAATATTGACGAGCCATTCACGATCAATACACTCAAAGAGTCTCACACATGTGTCAATCCAATTCTAAACAAAGATCACTTGCAACTCAAGTTTTGTTGCAAAAACTATTATTAATATTGTGAAGGTGAATTTGAATAAGACGCCCCAAGCCATAGTTCAAACCATTAAAGCCATGTTCGATTATGTTATAAATTATAAAAAGCTTGGTGGGCAAGACGTAAAGCCATGGAAATGTTGTTCGGGAACTTCACCATGTCTTATACTGAACTGCCTAAGTTCATGATAGTATTGCAGGCTGCTAACAATAATACCGTTATTCAGTGGCTAACTGTAAATGTTGAACAGGAACAGTTTAGAAAGTTATTTTGGGCATTTGGTCCATGCATCGAAGGTTTCAAATTCTGCCGGCCGGTCATTAGCATCAATGTGACTTTTCTATATGGGAAATACAAAGGCACATTGATAGCAGTCACTCCAAATGCAAATGATCGGCTATTTTCCTTCACTTTTGCCATAGCCGAATCAGAGAACACAGACGGTTAGAGTTGGTTTATGCGTAACATAAGGGTATTTGTAACAAACCATATAGGGCTTTGTGTCATATCTGATCGTCACGCCGGGATTTTGAACACAATGAAGGAACCAAATTTCAGATGGACGGAACCACTTGCTTGCTACTGTTCCTATATGCGGCACTTTGCAGCCAAGTTTGGCAATATGCAATGCAAAAAATCAAGTTCGTCGCTACGGAAAATCAAATAAGAAAGTATGAAAAGAGAGTTAAAAGGATTAGAGATGTAAACAAATAAATGGTTGATTGGCTCGATAAAGAATCTCGTGAAAAATGAGCTCTTGCATTCAATGAAGGCCGACAATATGGCATGATGACTACAAATTTATCGGAGATATTCAATTCTGTATTGAACGGGGTTCGCGGTTTGCCGGTTACGGCAATTGTGCAGTTTACATTCTACTAGTTGAATAACTATTTTACCGAGATGCGGCGTGTGGCTCAACAGTATATTGATGATGGACAAGTGTTGGCTCCAAGAGTTCAAGAAATCTTAGACAACCGGTAGGCGAAGGCAAATTTTCATAAGGTGGCAATGTTCTATGAACAACCGGAATTATTTTCAGTTAAGACGGGAACGCTTCAAGTAGACGGGCGACTTAGAGATGGAAAGACCCAGATTATTAACCTTAATAACCCGGCAATGTGCTCATGTGGGAAAATGCAACTTCACCGCCTTCCTTACTCATATGTTATAGCAGCTTGCGCATTACGGGTATTGGACTATCGTGCCTACGTCGATGTACATTATTCATCGAATTGCTTGGCCTCAATCTAAGCACCTAATTTATTTCCAATCCCTGATAAAGAGTATTGGTTTACCTATGAGCGTCCACTTGTTATCCCTGATGAGTCATTGAGAAGGAATAAAAAAGGTCGGCCTAAGTCGTCACGGATTCGCAATGACATGGATGTGAGGCGGGATAGAACATCAGGTATATGATGCAAGCAGTGTCACCAGGAGGGGCACAACATTCGTCGGTGCCTACAACGCGATGGAGAAGGTATATATTGATGTTCATTTATATTGTAACCACATATAGAATGTTATTCATTTATGTTGGTTAATACTGTAACCACGTATAGAATGTTATTCGCTGATGTTGCTTTATATTTGTTTACCCCAATCAGAGCAAAGCTCTGTTCAAATTCTAAGGCGGGATACGAAGCAACGCTTCTGTTTCCCCCAATCAGAGCAAATCTCTGCCTTGAAATTAAAGTTAAAATTAAAGTTAAAATAATTGAAGCAACGCTTCAGCTGACTTGCGCAGTTGCGCTGCGCGACACGTGTCAGCGCAGTGCGCTGCGCGCTGCGCTGCGCGACACGTGGCAGCGCAGTTGCGCTGTGTGACACGTGTCAAGCGCAGGTGCGCTTGCGCCAACTGTGCCAGCATTTAAACAGAAAAATTCTGGAAAGATCATTCCAATCTTGTTAAAACAAGAAGATTGCCTTCTGTAAAACAGAAGCCCTTGGATCAAAAATCCAACGGTGGAGAAAAATCCCTAAATCACTCAAAGAAAGATCTCTTTAACTGATTTAACAAATCAATTGGCACTATATAAAGGCCCCTAGACTCCAAGTCTAAAATACATTGACATCAAGATAGAGACACACAGAACTACTCTAAAAAAAATTTTGAGAAGAGCTCGGAGAAAGAAAAGGTAAAAACCTTTAAATAAAAGAAGAATTTCTTCTAAAAGAGATCAATGATCTAAGAACAAGATCAAGATCTTGGATAAAAAAATAATAATAATAAAAAAGAAGAAGTAATTTACTTCTGTATAAAGGCATTGCCTTTTGATGAACCACTGGTTCTCTGAAAACAAGAAAAACAAGAAAAACTTGTTTTCTTTGATCTAAATTTGATCAAAATATTAAACAGTGCCCTGCACTTGTAAAATTTGCACTGTTGCGCTCTTGGGTTGGCGCAAGCCACCAGAGAGCACCACGTGTCAGCCCCAGAACAAACTGCGTTATGCGCTTCTAAAAACAGAGCACTGCTCTCTTGGTTTGGCGCAAGTCACCAGAGCGCGCCACGTGTCAGCAGTGCAACAGCGCAGCGCAACAGCACAGCGCACTGGCACAGCGCACTGCGCTTGTGCTCGCCAGAGCGTGACACGTGTCACCCCCACATGAGTTTGCGCCTTGCGCTCCTCAATTGGCGCAAAGCGCCTGACAAGCCACGTGGCGCACTGTCAGAACAATAAATGTTTTGCATTATTAAAGAAGGGACAGAGCCCAATTAAAAGGCCTAACAGGCCTAATAAAAAATGCAATGTATTATTAAAAAGGGGCAGAGCCCAAACAAAGGTCTGTCAAACCAAAACAGATGTTGTGCATCATTTAAAAAAAAAGGGGCAGAGCCTAAATAAAGGTCTAATAGACCAAACAAAAATGCCATGCATTATTAAACAGGGGCAGAGCCCTAGTAAAGGCCTAACAGGCCAAATGCAGATAAAACGTTGAACATTTTCAACTAGACTTAGCCCAATTCTGGCCGTAAGTCCTCAAATTAAATTGAACCGAGCACGGCTGCTCTCTCAAATCAATTTACACCCGGTTCAAGGGTACATCTCTGAACTCCTCTGATATTTGTCGTTGTAATTCTTCAACGTCTTCAGAGAGGTGACGGGTCCCGACAGCCATACATTCAATGGACCACCATATCCTTAAACTGGCAATGGACCACTATGTCCCTAAACGGGAACAATAGAGCCCAAATGCTCTTTTGTCGGATCTAAACGATCCCGTTAAGTTGATCTTAGTCTCAAACTGGACTAACGTATTCTTAACAAACGTTTAAGTTGATCTTAGCCTCAAATACGGCTAACGTATCCTTAAACCAAAACCCCAAACCCAAATCTAAGAAAATACGGATTTGGACTAATCCACGTCCTACGGGCGACGACATAAATTAGTCTCCGTATACAATCCACGGGCAACCACAAACAAAACAAACACCCATGACACAAAGTGAAATTCTGGAGAAGGAGAAAGTTGTTACCGCGATGCGGTAGCGTAATTTACTGTAGGGGCTTGCGCCTGCAGGGAAGAGCGTCCCCACAATCAAAAACCTCTCAAGTGAGGAGGAATCTGACGAAGTCTGCTACATCGGCCGCATCCGTCTAAACCTCCGATACACGGTGCCATAAATCAACTTGGCATCTTCGGAGAGGTGGACAGATAAAACCAAATAGCATCTGCCCCGAATCTCAGGCAAGACGTCCCTGTCTTGGCCGCCAATCGGAGGGGAACAGATTCTGGCACGCCCGGTGGGACCTCTTCCTCTTTCCACTCCACACTTCGTGTGTCGTGTTCGTGAACGAATCGCGATTTGCTGTGGTTGCCTGTAGATTCGAGGTACTAAGATTTGGTGTCTTGCTCCGTGCGGAGAGCAGAAGATCAATGGCTTCAAACTGCACTACTTGCAACTGCAACTCTCGCTCCATCCTTGCTGGAGGAAGGACTTATGGGCCCCTAGCGGCCTCCTTTTTCAAGATGCCAGTGGAGCAGGTAACTCAAGCCACCACTGGGCTATTCTTTGAGACCATGCTCCCACCGATGAGCTTCAATACCCCAATGACGTCGCAAGAAGCTCCAAAGAAGTCGGTCTTTGATCGGCTTACAACTACCGCGGCCCCTCTCAACGGGTCGCCCAACTCCACTGCCTCGTTTTTTAACAGACTAGGCCAGAGCTCCAACGGGCCCATGAAGAAGCCTGCGATACCAGAAGGCGTTGTCCCGAAGAGGATAACCAACCCTGCTCCCGTTCCAGGCGAAATCACCAAGGTTGCTTCCCCTACTCGGAAGTATGCTTTTGATAGATTGACCGTCCCCATTCAACGGACGTCGGTCTTTAAAAGGCTGATACCAGCAAATTCTGACCAACATAGGGGGCATGAGGAGGTCACCCCTGCGGCTGAACCAACACCATCCCCGCGACATGCTCGCCGTCATCACTGGCGCCGAGTACGGAAGGCTGGGGGCAGCTCTCCCTCTGGATTTACTCCACCAGCTCCAACGGTGGGGGTCGATACTGCTGTTCCAACCGAGAACAGCTTTGAACTGCTCAACAAGGTGTGCAGAAACTCTCCTACTGCAGTGCTGAAGAGAACTCCTTCACCTGTGGGGAATGATACAGAGAAGAAGCTGGAGCAGCGCCCTCAGCGACTGTCCTCTAAGATTTACAAAGTCTGGCATCAAGTCCAAGACTCGGTTGTTGATCAAGACTACCTCCGCCGACAGAAAAAGATGAAGGTTCGGCAGGAGAAAGACTACTCTGTCAAGCCGGAAAAAGCAACAGCTGGCTGGGTGCCCACTGCAACGGCTCCCTCAACGTCAATCACTCAAAAGAAAAGGAGGCCACAAAATGCCCCTGTGAACATGGAAAACCGTAAAAGCACTGAACACAAATGCCCCAAGTCTGGGGGCATAGTGGTGCACACCGTCTACATAGCGTCCGGGAAAGAGGATAGCCGTATATCCACAGGTCATAGACCGCTTACGCGATCGGTGACTAAAGCTCAAGAGCAGCAGCAGAAACTCCAAGAGATGATGACCGTGATGGCCGCACTCACCGGGCCAAAAGAAAGCCCAGAAGCATTCTCGGATCAGCGACAGGAGCAAGAAACCGACGCCGAATTCGTTCGCAGGATACTTGAAAAGAAGGACAAAGAGGCTGCAGAACAGGCAGCCAATATAAAACGAATGGCCCTTCTGTTCCAGGATATGGTGGGTATGATAATCTAGCAGGATCCTCCTGCTGAAGATCCTCCGATTGTCCTTAAAGATGACAGAGGAGAAACGTCGAATCCTCCACCGGCTCTGTCAACGGTCAAGGAGGAGACAATTTCTAAAGCTGCCCTAGATGAATATATAGCTCAGCAGATAAGGGTTCACCAGGCAACTGAGGCGGCCGGTCAAGTTGTCAAAACCGGACGACCCTATCCGAGCTGGTATGACCAAATCAGTTATCCGCCGGGATACACGATCCCTAAGTTCCACGTATATAAAGGGACAGGGAATCCCCATCAGCATGCCGCTCAATTCAGGGCTCTTTGTGGCAACACTGGAGGTGCCGACAAACTGCTGCTCCGCCAATTCGTCGGCAGTTTAGCAGAAATAGCCTTTGAATGGTATTTGGAGCTACCTAACGATTCTGTCAAAACATTTACGGAGATGGAGCTACTGTTTACACAAAGATTCGCAAGCGCCGACGAGCGTACTCCAATAACAGCTTTGATCAATGCAAGAGTAAAGCCGGGCGAAACCTGGGTTCAGTACGCGACACGATGGCGGAATCTATGGTCGAAATGCGAACAGCGCATCAAAGAAGCACCTGCGGTAGGCATGTTCGTGGGCACCCTAGACCCTCATGCAACTGTTTCACAGTTCATGATGTTCTTTAAACCGACCACGTTCCAGGCTTTAATTGATAAGCTAGCCCAGATGGATCAAATGGGTCACAGACCGTCTCCTCCGAAGCCGGAATCCCGAAACGACAAGGGTAAAGGGAAAGTGACCTTCACTGTGAACACCCAACAGCAGCCCAGTACCCAAAAGCTAGCGGATAAACTGGAAGAGAGACGGCGGTATTATAATGAGAAAATGAAGCGCCCTTACTCATTCCCGCGGGATAAAACGAAGAGGCTGTTCGAGATAGCGATACGCAATAGGCTTATCTATCTCCCGAATCCAAGGAGACCACCGCAACCCAGCGAGGTGAATAATCCCAATTATTGCCCTTACCACCAAACGGTAAGTCACCCGATCGAGGATTGCTTTGTCTTTAAGGGATGGATCGAGGATCAGTACCTACAAGGCAAGTTTGCGCTGTCTGAAAAGTGGAAAGTAAACCCACCACAGCGCACACTCCAAAGAAGACGGGCACGCCTGGGGCAACCTGTTCTTTTGTTGAAGAAGCTCCATGGAAGGTCGTGCTTTCCGCCAAAACCAAAAAGATGCTGAATGATCTCCAGACATGCCCGGCGATCAGATGGAAGAACCCATTGGAACCTGAGATCATCGAAGGGATGCTGAAACCGTGTCCAACTCCAAGGATTGGTGGGGATAGCCGAAGTGTTCACACCCAGCCGTCAAAATCTTCGAAAAAGAAGAAGAGATCCAAAAAGCCCGTGAAGCCTGGCGACAAGCGCACGGACCTGCAGAAACAAATCGACGCACTGGAAGAGTACAACCAGAAAGCGCGAACCCCAATCACGCTCCAAGAGTTTCTCAGCCACGTCCTTGAAGACGGAGATGATGGAGAAGACTCATCAGATGGATTTGAGAATTACGTGGCAAGTTGTCATGTGATCTCCCACTCGTCGATAGATGATAAAGAAGCTCCTTGCACCATGAAACTGAGGGGGGTCCTGAAACAGAACTTCTGTGGCCGTCAGACGAAATGATTGATGCATTCCTGAATGAGATTCGTCTGAAAAGTAAAGCCAATCAGGAGCGTGAAACGGCCATATTAGAAGGAGCCAAACGCCGGCGACTAGACGAAAGAGTCGAGGCACTCCTGTCAAATCAAGAGACATGCGCTGCGGATAAAAACAAATTCAAGATGAGGAAAAGGTTTGCTAAAGCCATATCAATGGGAATGAAGCTACCACCCTCTGAAGAAAGCACTCTCGGTGGAGTAGAGATGCATCCTAATTACTTCTTATATCATCAGAAGATCGCACATCCTACTGAAGACTGCGACTCCCTTAAGTGTTGGTGGCAAGGGTATGTTGCTCACAGGCGACACGTCAACAGAACAAAGCGGGAAGCTCGTAGACAGCGAAAAAATACGACAGATGAGCATAAATGAGTTGCCGGCAATTGTCATAGGGATGATCCTGGGGGATCATGAGTTCTCACCTTCGGGGGCGACTCTAGCGAAAAAGTAGCCTTCGGCCCTCTCTTCAAGGAATACATCTCTGATGAATTGAAGAATTGCGAGAACATTCAGCCGTGCAATTGCATGATACCCGGAGAGAATCTCGGACCCACAAACAACAGAGCGAACAAAAAGGATAAAGGAAAGGGAAAAACGGCCTTCGTCGCCAACACTCAACAACAATCGAGTGGCCCTAGACCGGTTGTTCGCCAAAACAACAAGTGGCAACCCCTCTATGAGAGGTTGAAACGTCCTTACTCGTTTTCCCGGGATGAAACAAGGAGGCTGTTCGAAGTGGCAGTGCACAACAGGCTTATCACTCTACCGGAGCCGAAACACCAGCTACAACTGAATGATGTCAACAATCCTAATTACTGCCCTTACCACCAAGTATTGGGCCATCCGATCGAAAACTGCTATGTTTTCAAAAACTGTGTTGAAGACCAATACCAACAGGGCAAGTTCGCGTTGTCCGAAAACTGGAAGGTGAGCCCACCACAACCACATGCTCCGAGAAAGATGGATATGCCGGGGGCATCATGCTCATTCATAGGGAAAGCCCCATCGACCGAAAAGTCAGTAAACTAGAGATTCGCCTCAAATGCGGCGACATTAGACCACTATGTCCTAAAACTGGCGAAAGACCGAAACGTTGTTAAACTAACGATGGACCACTATGTCCTAAAACTGGCTGATGACCGAAACGTCCTTAAACTAATAGGGGACCACTACGTCCTAAAACTAGCTGTTGACCGAGATGTCGATAAACTACGGTGGATTGCAACATCCCAAAGACGATATATAAAATAAATAAATAAATAAATAAAAACGGTATGTCCATTAAGCAAAAAGGGCACGGATGAAAACCCGAAAGGGCTCCGTGAGTAAAAACAGCAGGGCTACCGGCGAGTGCTTGTGAAAACCCGAAATGGCGCAACCTCGTTATATATAAAATAAAAAGAGAAGAGAAGAATAAAAAAATAAAAAAACAAAAAAAAACGGTATGTCCATAAGCAAAATGGGCACGGATGAAAACCCGAAAGGGCTCCGTGAGTAAAAACAGCAGGACTACCGGCGGGTGTTTGTGAAAACCCGAAAGGGCGCAACCTTATTAAAAGACACTTACAGGGTCCTCTCGACCTTGTTAGGAGTGTTCCCCTCCGAACGGCGGCCGACGACGCGAGGACGTCTTGCCTGAGATTCGGGGCAGATGCTATTTGGTTTTATCCGTCCACCTCTCCGAAGATGCCAAGTTGATTAGTGGCACCGTGTATCGGAAATTTAGACGGATGCGGCCGATGTAGCAGACTTCGTCAGATTCCCCCTCGCTTGAGGGGTTTTTGATTGTGGGGACGCTCTTCCCTGCAGGCGCAAGCCCCTGCAGTTAATTACGCTACCGCATCGCGGTAACAACTTTCTCCTTCTCCAGAATTTCACTTCGTGTCGTGTGTGTTTGTTTTGTTTGTGGTTGCCCGTGGATTGTATACGGAGACTGAGAATGCCGTCGCCCGTAGGACGTGGATTAGTCCAAATCCGTATTTACTTAGATTTGGGTTTGGTGTTTTTAGTTTAAGGATGCATTAGTCGCGTTGCGGCTAAAATCAACTTAAACGTTCGTTAAGGATACGATAGTCCTGTTTGAGACTAAGATCAACTTAACGTGATGGTCCATTTAATATCTGGCCATCGGGACTCGTCACCTCTCCAACGTCGTTGAAGGATTACAACGGCAGATGTCAGAGGAGTTCAGAGATGTACCCTTGAACCAAAGTTGATTTGGAGTTTTATAGTCCGTTTGAATGTTTAAGGATACGTTAGCCGTGTTTAGGGGCTAAGATCAACTTAAACGGGATCGTTTAGATCCGGCAAAACAGCATTTGGAGGCTCTATTGTTCCAGTTTAGGGACGTAGTGGTCCATAGGTAGTTTAAGGACGTTGCGGTCCATGTTCCAGTTTAGGGACGTGGTGGTCCGACATTAGTTTAAGGACGTTTCGGTCCAATATTAGTTTAAGGACGTTCCGGTCCACCATTCCCATTTTGGGACGAATATTAGTTTAAGAACGTTTCGGTCCAATATTAGTTTAAGGACGTTTCGGTCCAATATTAGTTTAAGGACGTTTCGGTCCACGAGTCTAAGGACCCCGCAGTCCATATTGACGTATGTGGTCGTCGGGACCCGTCACCTCTCTGACGTCGTTGAAGGATTACAACGATAAGTGTCAGAGGAGCTCGGAGATGTACCCTCGAACCGGATATAAATTGATTTAAGAGAGAGTTCTGCTCAGTCAATTTTATTTAAGGACTTACGGCCAAAATTGGGCTAAGTCCAGTTGAAAATGTTCACATTTTGTTTGTGTAATACCCAGTTTTTCTTATACGTCTAAATCCATATTTCTTTTACCTATAAGATTTATTTATAATTATTTATTTATTTTCGAAACTCCATCAAACCCTAAACTCCCAATCCATTTTTCTCCCGCTACTTTTTCTCAAACCCAAATCCAAATCTCCTTATTCTTCCATTTGATTTTCCTCTAAATCCCTCAGCCCATATCATATTCCTTATAATCTGTTTTTCCCTCAGCCAACTTTGGAAATATTAAGATCTAAATTTAAACCAAAATTCCCGCAGCCCACTCACTTTCCTTATAAATAAATTACAAATCTTTTTCCAAGCCTTTCTTTGTCAGCCCGGCCTCACTCTCTTTTCTAAACAATTCTTTTAAATTTCAAAACCCCAGCCCACTCATTTTTAAATAAATCCCTAATTAAATTTATCCCTTCAGCCCAGCAGTTCACGGCCCACTTTATTTATATTTTTCCACTGATTTTTCTTTTAATCCTTGGCCCGGCCTGCTCCATTTCTCCCCTTCAATTAATTCCTTTCTTTTATTTTTCCTCGGCCCGGCCTAGGCCCTCTTTCCTTCAGCCCACGCCCGCTTCTTCTCGACCCGACCCGCTACCCACTCATCTCCTACCTCGCAACGGCTCTTTTTCCCGCTCGCGTGCGCACTTCTCGCGCCGCCGCCCCCGCCCTCGCTCACGCTGCCGTTACCCCACGACGCGCATCCCCCTCTCTAACCCCCCGTCGCTTCCGTTCTCTCTCTCACTCTCACTCTCGAGTCCCTGTGCTCAACTCGCGACGACGACGACGACCAATTCCCAATTCTTCCATCACCTCCCCCACGTCGTCGCTTCACCACCGCCGACCACCGTCACTATCCGCCATCCTCCACTCCCGCTCACTCCTCCTCCCCTCTTCCTCCACTGCCCGAGCGCCTTCGCCTGCACCCACTCCCCTGCACCCACTCACCCGCACACCGAGCCCCCTGCGCCGACGATCGGTGAGCATCTCGTCTCGTCGTCGACTCCCCGCATCATCGTCGCCATCAAACACTCTCTCTCCCTCACTCCCGATCTCCTTTTCTCTTCTTCTTCACTGCATCTGTGATCTCTCTCTCTCTCTCTCTCTCAGTTTTCTCTCTCTCTCTCTCTCTCACTCTGTTCTCTCTTTCTCCCCCTGTTTCCCAGTCTCTTCTCTCTCTCTCTCTCAGACTCTTCTCTCTCACTCTCTCAGCTCTCTTTCTATCTCAGTCTCTTCTCTCTCTCACTTTCTCTCTCTCTAACTCTCTCTCTCTCTCTCTGCTCTGTACACGCTGCCGGAGCGACGCCGTCGACCGTCGGCAACCCCAACACTTCTCGGGCGAACCAGAGGGCACCCCCTAAGCTTCCAGTGCACGCAAGACGACTCCGGGAAAACTCCGACGTGAAATTCGTGTTTCGAACTAGGCTCGCGGGAATCCGGTACGTGGCGTATATCGCGCGTTCGTGACGACTCTGTTGCCGGGCGACCCCGAGGCGTTCCCAGGCAAGTATTTTACTTGCTTACATGCTATTTAACTAAGTTACGATCTTTAATTACATATATCATAAAGTTGCATGTTTAGATCAATCAAGTGCCATACCTGTTCGACGCGTGTCCCCAAAGGAAATACTTTTATAAAATGACGGAACTGGACAAATTACTTTGGCCCGTATGGCTTTGAACTTAGTGTATGAATTTCGTTGGATAATTTGATCGTTAACAACTAAAACAACTACCCCCAAGTTTTAACCGTAAAACTGAAATTCTACTGTACCTGAAAATCGTTAAATTCACCATAAATCATATACATATTAGAATGGTGCGTTCGAGGGCTCAAATCGAAGCTAACTCGACGAACTTTAACCCTATACCAGTTTCCAGACATTTCTGTATTTAAACTGTGATGATATTCGGATCGGAGTGTGACTCGGGACTGCAGTCCAGAGCGATTCCAGTCTTGGCTTGCTGTTCCGTATTGGGTACCACAGGATTTCCTTAACTTTTAAGTTGCGGAACTCCGCTGGTTTGTATAGATAAATATGTTAGCTAGACAACACAATTGATTTCATTCTGTTTCGTCACAAATTGTTAATTATTCTATAATTTAAAAGATCGGGACGCATAACAGTCCCGACAGAATCAGAACTGACATATTAGGGTTAAACATTGTATATCTCCCGACGTGCAGATGAGATTGAAGATCCGTCTGTTGCGTTGAAAATCTTACTGAAGACCCTAGAATTCATCCAACTGTAGCGTCGCTAAAATCCGATCCCAACTGGGATTAAAATGCGTTGCGAAACGGATTTCTGATTTTGAAACCGGATTTCCATCCGCGAGCGCTTAAAATGAAATGGTTATAATTAGCAATCCTGGAACCCGTTTGGCTTGAAACCAAATTTGATGGATAGACAACTGAACATACTAATTACTACCTGTTTATAATTTCACTAAACTTTACACGAATTTTTCATGATAAATCGTGGAAGTGATAGACTACTGTTTTTATGACATCTTGATCGTGCTTCATATACTGTTTACGTGTCACATCATACTCATATCATTGTAGTGATAACCTAGTGATATCGTGCATTCACCCAGTGCTAGATTTTAGTGATGATTGTGGCAAGTACGTCAGTGTTCGTGTATTCGTGATTAAGTGAAAGTGATGAGTACTTGTACACAATCAGTGACCTTATTGTTCTATTGCATTGTCGACGTCTGTGGGATGCGTGTACGTGTGACTATAAATGGTATGGGACACTTATGGAAGCGCTTGCACGGGTGTCACAGATAAGGCATCCGACACTGCCATTTATCTTAGGTATTAGTCGGGACGTGCTTGATGGAGGTCCTGCCTCCAGTTCTCGCGCAGACTTGTCACGGATCGATTAGTATTTAGGGTTGTGGTTAGCGTTTGATGTAGACCACGGGGTGTGGGGTAGTTCAAGTGTGAGTTCAACAGAATCTCGAGAGTCCCATGCCGGCTTATATATTTAGGGAGTTATATGGAGATTTACAGGGTACGTGATATATACACCGTGATATTCTTGTTACATGTTGGGCCCGTGGTCCCTTGCCCTTGGGTTCTACCCTTGGGTGGAGGACACTCGCGAGTGGTTGACTCTCACACTTGGACTGACGATAGGCTTAGTGACCTGTACAGTGAGACTTAGAGACTGATAGGGATACTGGCATTTATATACCATATATACTGTGCTGACATGCGTGACATAACGTTCTACTGCTTTACTGTTCCGCTGCATTGATTACTGTACATTCATATTCATGTTGTCATTGATTTATTGTTTCACATATCTATTACCATTATTAGAACTGTCACTTGATTTTATATATATTATATTGCTATTGTGTCGCTCTGACGACCTGAGTATGCATGCTCAGTGTGAGGAGGAGATTTAACCTGGATCAGTGCATCACAGACTTCTTGACCTGCCATTCCGAGTCACTTTCATTTGTTCCACTTCAGGTCAGTTTATATTATTGTATCTTTCAGTTACTGCATTTCTCATTACCTGCGCATCTTTTACTGTTTACCATGATAAACTAGAAGCCGAAGTGTGACTACGGCAGGACATTTCCTTGACCGTAGGAGCATGGCTGGCCTTGTCTACCCCTCGAATTCCGTATTTTGGGAGGCGGGGCGTGACATGGTTTAGTTGGTATCAGAGCCCAGGTTTTGCATCGATTAGGATTGCAGTTTTCCATGTATAGTTTGGCAATCTAAGACATCACTCGGTCTAGGTTGCAAACTTGTCACTATTGATCCATATTCACATCGTGTGTCCAGCCATCCATTCGCTATGGTTTACTTAAAATCATACAGTTGATTCTTCACTTGTAATAAATTCATCACCTCTAATATTCTTGAATCTTTGTCCTATCCATATTACGTTTTGACTTGTATATCTTGTGACTTATATCATCCTTAAAATCATTGTTTCAGGATCATGTCTTCCAACGACTCTTCCTCTATCTCCACTCCTCAGAATCAGACTGTTGAGATCCTTAATGTACTGCAAGGTTTAAAGGAAGCCCAGGAGCGAACAAACGACTTATTAGCTGAAGGGCTGAGAAGACAGGTGGGTCAGACCCCAGCGGGAGCCTCCTATCGTAAAGGGATCCCTATTGGACGAGGAAAGGAGAAAAAGATGAAGCGTCAACAGAAGCATCAGAAGAACCCTTGCTGTGGATATTGTAAGAGGCCAGGACACCTTCAGAGGGATTGTCGCCGTGCCCAAGGGAAATGTCTAATATGCGGTTCCAACGAAAACCTCATCAACGGTTGCCCAGAAAGGAAAGAACTACAAGGAGGAAACTCGTCCACACTCCCCACTTCTACCAAGTGAGGATCATCGCGTAGTTTGAACTTCGACCATAAGGCGGATCTAACGCAAGATTCAACTCGCGTAACGATGATGCAGCGTTCTGGCAATCGAAGAAGAATTCTATGATTTCCAATTTCAATAATAATGTTGTCATCTTTTATGAATATTTCCTTCCATTTGAACCTTTGTATCCGTCGAACTTTAGTTGAATGAAATAAAATTTGAATCATAATATAGGTATCATTCTCAAGCTTTCTCTATGTCAAATTCTATTCATTATCACAGTATTTTCATTCTGATCTTTCAGTTCCTGCAACCGCCTATTTTCCTATATTTCGTACCCTGAGCTTTCCTTGATGTATTCCACTGTCTAATCATGACTCTTTTCTTTCAGACATGGCCCACCCTGGAGCAGCGCCGCATCTAGATGAGGATATACAGTCATGTGTTTCCTTAGACCGCACACTGATGGATTCCGACGATGAGATCAACGGTCCCCAGGTCAACTTCGAAAACAATGATTCAGAGGACGAAGGAGCAGCCGCCCCAGAGTTTGGCATGATAGCTGATTCTGACGAAGAAGAAGTAGATCCTGAAGAGAACCTGATAGAGGAAGACCCCGAGGAAGAACCGATGGAAGAAAACCCAGTGGAGGAAAATCCCATGGAAGAGAATGCAGAAGAAGAAAACCACATGGGATCGGACCTCGATGAAGAAGTTCTATCCAAGGATGAAGGACCAGAAGATCAAGACCCTGCCATGGAAGAACTTCCTTTAGCGATACCTGCGAGGCATTATGGAAATGGACGCCCCTACCTGAGCGCGCGAGCCTACCGCAACCTGCTGAATCTCCACAACCGCGACTGATGGGATTTCTTTTGATGTTGTCTTTCTGGCCAAATAAAATGTGTATAGTTTAAGGCCACTTTTCGCCTTGGGGATGCTTTGCTTCAGATTTTCTTGGATGAAATAAATCTTCTGAATTCATAAACCTTTTGATTATTGGTTCACTTGATACTTGTTTATTGCCCTTATCTATTTATTTGTTCTGCTGAGTTCCCTGACTGTCCACCCCTACTCATTGTATAGTTTTCACCCTCATTTCGATTAGAAAGTACCGCACACTGATCCTTGGAATGAGCCACCCTCCATCCCTCGTCTGTGCCCGTTGAGAATCCTTCTGGGAGGAGAATAGTTCCTGTGAAACTTCCGAATTCATTAACTCTTCAAATTTTGATTCGTGGGTTGTACCAACTGTTGTTTCCCCCACACTTTTCCTTTTGTATTCTTTTGTTGCTCATCCTTACTTCCTGTGCTGACCCGATCCCAATCTCCTTGATCTTCAGCCTAAAGCCGACACACTTCAACCTTCTGATTGAGCCACACATCCTTATAATCATTACCCTATCTAGCCCTATACCTATTTGTGTTTTTCCTATTACCCTAATTATATTTAGGGACACTGTTATTCAAAAATTTAGTTTTCAGTACTTTAAATTTATCAAAGAGTACGTGTTATTGACTACTCCGTTTTATGTATTTTAAGTACATTATTGTTATTCTCATTTTCAGTAGCGCAACCCTTATACCGCGCACATTTTGTTCCATGTCTCCTATTTTCACTATACAAGTTTCCTAAAATTATTTTAAACCTATTTTATCGATACTTTACCTAAAATGTTCTAACCTACCGATAAATTTTCACTGCTTTATTCTCGTTATTTTATTTTCGGGTTTTGTGCCTATGTTTACTATTATCAATGTTTGTGCCTTATCCTATTTATTTCTGACGTATTACTTTTGATATACTTACACGTGTACGTGTTTGAGTTTCGATCTTATCGAGTACGCCTCGAATGATGTTGTCGTATTGTTGTTATTTATATTCCGTATATATATAACTACCCTTATAGTTGTTCCTACTATATACTTATTTAAATCCTTTCTGTGGTATGTTGTTCTTGCATATATATATATATATATATATATATATATATATATATATATATATATATATATATATATATATATATATATCTTCACAAATTTCATCCACCTGTTTTAAGTAAACCATTATGAATTAGTTTATGATATGGTAGCTTTCATTTTTGATTTTACAGCTTATCGTTTAGTCTTAAATTTCGAGGACGAAATTTTTGTAAGGGTGGTATGATGTAATACCCAGTTTTTCTTATACGTCTAAATCCATATTTCTTTTACCTATAAGATTTATTTATAATTATTTATTTATTTTCGAAACTCCATCAAACCCTAAACTCCCAATCCATTTTTCTCCCGCTACTTTTTCTCAAACCCAAATCCAAATCTCTTTATTCTTCCATTTGATTTTCCTCTAAATCCCTCAGCCCATATCATATTCCTTATAATCTGTTTTTCCCTCAGCCAACTTTGGAAATATTAAGATCTAAATTTAAACCCAAATTCCCGCAGCCCACTCACTTTCCTCATAAATAAATTAAAAATCTTTTTCCAAGCCTTTCTTTGTCAGCCCGGCCTCACTCTCTTTTCTAAACAATTCTTTTAAATTTCAAAACCCAAGCCCACTCATTTTTAAATAAATCCCTAATTAAATTTATCCCTTCAGCCCAGCAGTTCACGGAACACTTCATTTATATTTTTCCATTGATTTTTCTTTTAATCCTTGGCCCGGCCTGCTCCATTTCTCCCCTTCAATTAATTCCTTTCTTTTATTTTTCCTCGGCCCGGCCTAGGCCCTCTTTCCTTCAGCCCACGCCCGCTTCTTCTCGACCCGACCCGCTACCCACTCATCTCTTACCTCGCAACGGCTCTTTTTCCTGCTCGCGTGTGTGCTTCTCGCGCCGCCGCCCATGCCCTCGCTCACGCTGCCGTTACCCCACGACGCGCATCCCCCTCTCTAACCCCCCGTCGCTTCCGTTCTCTCTCTCACTCTCACTCTCGAGTCCCTGTGCTCAACTCGCGACGACGACGACGACCAATTCCCAATTCTTCCATCACCTCCCCCACGTCGTCGCTTCACCACCGCCGACCACCGTCACTATCCTCCATCCTCCACTACCGCTCACTCCTCCTCCCCTCTTCCTCCACTGCCCGAGCGCCTTCGCCTGCACCCACTCCCCTGCACCCACTCACCCGCACACCGAGCCCCCTGCGCCGACGATCGGTGAGCATCTCGTCTCGTCGTCGACTCCCCGTATCATCGTCGCCATCAAACACTCTCTCTCCCTCACTCCCGATCTCCTTTTCTCTTCTTCTTCACTGCCTCTGTGATCTCTCTCTCTCTCTCTCTCAGTTTTCTCTCTCCCTCTCTCTCTCTCACTCTGTTCTCTCTTTCTCCCCCTGTTTCCCAGTCTCTTCTCTCTCTCTCTCAGACTCTTCTCTCTCACTCTCTCAGCTCTCTTTCTATCTCAGTCTCTTCTCTCTCTCACTTTCTCTCTCTCTAACTCTCTCTCTCTCTCTGCTCTGTACACGCTGCCGGAGCGACGCCGTCGACCGTCGGCAACCCCAACACTTCTCGGGCGAACCAGAGGGCACCCCCTAAGCTTCCAGTGCACGCAAGACGACTCCGGGAAAACTCCGACGTGAAATTCGTGTTTCGAACTAGGCTCGCGGGAATCCGGTACGTGGCGTATATCGCGCGTTCATGACGACTCTGTTGCCGGGCGACCCCGAGGCGTTCCCAGGCAAGTATTTTACTTGCTTACATGCTATTTAACTAAGTTACGATCTTTAATTACATATATCATAAAGTTGCATGTTTAGATCAATCAAGTGCCATACCTGTTCGACGCGTGTCCCCAAAGGAAATACTTTTCTAAAATGACGGAAATGGACAAATTACTTTGGCCCGTATGGCTTTGAACTTAGTGTATGAATTTCGTTGGATAATTTGATCGTTAACGACTAAAACAACTACCCCCAAGTTTTAACCGTAAAACTGAAATTCTACTGTACCTGAAAATCGTTAAATTCACCATAAATCATATACATATTAGAATGGTGAGTTCGAGGGCTCAAATAGAAGCTAACTCGACGAACTTTAACCCTATACCAGTTTCCAGACATTTCTGTATTTAAACTGTGATGATATTCGGATCGGAGTGTGACTCGGGACTGCAGTCCAGAGCGATTCCAGTCTTGGCTTGCTGTTCCGTATTGGGTACCACAGGATTTCCTTAACTTGTAAGTTGTGGAACTCCGCTGGTTTGTATAGATAAATATGTTAGCTAGACAACACAATTGATTTCATTCTGTTTCGTCACCAATTGTTAATTATTCTATAATTTAAAAGATCGGGACGCATAACAGTCCCGACAGAATCAGAACTGACATATTAGGGTTAAACATTGTATATCTCCCGACGTGCAGATGAGATTGAAGATCCGTCTGTTGCGTTGAAAACCTTACTGAAGACCCTAGAATTCATCCAACTGTAGCGTCGCTAAAATCCGATCCCAACTGGGATTAAAATGCATTGCGAAACGGATTTCTGATTTTGAAACCGGATTTCCATCCGCGAGCGCTTAAAATGAAATGGTTATAATTAGCAATCCTGGAACCCGTTTGGCTTGAAACCAAATTTGATGGACGGACAACTGAACATACTAATTACTACCTGTTTATAATTTCGCTAAACTTTACACGTATTTTTCATGATAAATCGTGCAAGTGATAGACTACTGTTTTTATGACATCTTGATCGTGCTTCATATACTGTTTACGTGTCACATCATACTCATATCATTGTAGTGATAACCTAGTGATATCGTGCATTCACCCAGTGCTAGATTTTAGTGATGATTGTGGCAAGTATGTCAGTGTTCGTGTATTCGTGATTAAGTGAAAGTGATGAGTACTTGTATACAATCAGTGACCTTATTGTTCTATTTCATTGTCGACGTCTGTGGGATGCGTGTACGTGTGACTATAAGTGGTATGGGACACTTATGGAAGCGCTTGCACGGGTGTCACAGATAAGGCATCCGAAACTGCCATTTATCTTAGGTATTAGTCGGGACGTGCTTGATGGAGGTCCTGCCTCCAGTTCTCGCGCAGACTTGTCACGGATCGATTTGTATTTAGGGTTGTGGTTAGCGTTTGATGTAGACCACGGGGTGTGGGGTAGTTCAAGTGTGAGTTCAACAGAATCTCGAGAGTCCCATGCCGGCTTATATATTTAGGGAGTTATATGGAGATTTACAGGGTACGTGATATATACACCGTGATATTCTTGTTACATGTTGGGCCCGTGGTCCCTTGCCCTTGGGTTCTACCCTTGGGTGGAGGACACTCGCGAGTGATTGACTCTCACACTTGGACTGACGATAAGCTTAGTGACCTGTACAGTGAGACTTAGAGACTGATAGGGATACTGGCATTTATATACCATATATACTGTGCTGACATGCGTGACATAACATTCTACTGCTTTACTGTTCCGCTGCATCGATTACTGTACATTCATATTCATGTTGTCATTGATTTATTGTTTCACATATCTATTACCATTATTAGAACTGTCACTTGATTTTATATATATTATATTGCTATTGTGTCGCTCTGACGACCTGAGTATGCATGCTCAGTGTGAGGAGGAGATTTAACCTGGATCAGTGCATCACAGACTTCTTGATCTGCCATTCCGAGTCACTTTCATTTGTTCCACTTCAGGTCAGTTTATATTATTGTATCTTTCAGTTACTGCATTTCTCATTACCTGCGCATCTTTTACTGTTTACCATGATAAACTAGAAGCCGAAGTGTGACTACGGCAGGACATTTTCTTGACCGTAGGAGCATGGCTGGCCTTCTCTACCCCTCGAATTCCGTATTTTGGGAGGCAGGGCGTGACAGTTTGCATTTGGCCTGTTAGGCCACTGTCCGGGCTTTCCCCTTTTTAGAATGATGCATAACATTACTTCAGGCTATTTATGCCTATTTTGACTGGGCTCTGCCCTTTTTATTATAATGCAGAGAATTTGTTTTGGTCCATTGGACCTCTCAATTGGGCTCTGCTCCTTTAAATAATGCATAGCATTATTTTTGGTCTGTTTAGACTTTTTAATTGGGCTCTGCCTTTTTAAAATAATGTGCAGCACTTTTATTTGGTCCCTTGGACCTTTGATTGGACTCTGCCCTTTAATAATGCATTGCATTAGATACCCTGACAGTGTCCCACATGGCTTGTCAGGTACTTTGCGCAATTAATGAGCGCAAGCGCTCGTGGAGGTGACACGTGTCACGTTCTGGTGAGCGCAAGCGCAACAGCGCAGTGCGCTGCGTTAGTGCACTGCGCTGCTGCACTGCTGACACGTGGCGCTTCCTAGCGGCTTGCGCAATAGCGCAATTTTGGCAAGTGCTGGGCACTGTTCTTATTCTTTTGGATCAATTTCAGATCAGAGAAAACAAGTTTTTTCTTGTTTTCTAAAGAACCAGTGGTTCATATAAGGTGCAAGGCACTGTTATCTTGAGAATCTTTTAGATTCAGAACCAATGGTTCATAAAAAAAAGTGCAAGGCACTGTTTATTATTTATTTTTTTCTTTTCTTTTCATTAAAGATCCTAGATCTTGTTCTCAGATCAATGATCTGTTCATAAGAGAATTTTCTCTTCCTTCTAAAGGTTTTTACCTTTTTGTTCCTGAGGAGTTCTTCAGAGTTTTCTTTCTCTCTTTTTTTTAGAAAATGTTGATGCATTGAATTGAGGTCTGGGGTCCTGTTTATAGTGCCCATAAATTAGTTAAATTTGTTAAAGAGATTTTTCTCTGAGTGATTTGGGGAATTTTCCCTGCCGTTGGATCTTTGATCCAAGGGCTCCTGTTTTACAGAAGAAAATCTTCCTGTTTTAACAAGAACAGAAAAGATTTCTTTAGAATTTTAATTCTGTTTGGCGCAAATGCCCCAGCGCGTGACACGTGTCGCGCAGCACACAGCGCAGCGCAACTGCGCTAGCGCATCTGCGCTGACACGTGTCGCGCAGCGCACAGCGTAGCGCAACTGCGCTGACACGTGTCGCGCAGCGCACAGCGCAGCGCAACTGCGCTGCCATAACTGCGCTGCCACGTGGCGTGCAGCGCAGAGCGCAGGCCAGCTGAAGCGTTGCTTCTTTAATTAAAGTTTGAATTTTAAACAGAGCCTTGCTCTGATTGGGTGCGCTGCCTTGGGCGCTGCGCTCCCTGCGCTAACGTGTCTGATTTTGACACGTGGCGCTCTGCGTGCAGCGCAGGGGATCTGAAGCGTTGCTTCATTTATTTTAACTTTAATTTTCACTTTAATTTTCAAGACAGAGCTTTGCTCTGATTGGAGAAAAACAGAAGCATTGCTTCTTTTCCCACCTTGGAATTTGAACAAAGCTTTGCTCTGATTGGGGTAAAAAAATACCCCCCCCCCCACCGTTGCGCTTACGTGGCCTCCTAACGTGAGCGCAGCGGTGGCAGACTCCAAACCATCGCGCCATCCCTTGGAAGCTGAAAGGGCACTTGATGCCTATAAATAGGACCTTTGGTCCCTTAGATGATTTTCATCTCTAAAATTTTACTTTCAGAACTCAGAGCCCTGCTCTTTATTTTCAAGAACCTCAAGAGTTAAACTCTTAAAACTTTTTTTAGGTGAAAATTTTAATTTGGATTAAATTAAATTAAATTAATTTTCATTGATAGAGCCTCGCTCTTAATAGATCCCTGATCTAAAGGAAACCCATTTAGGGTTTCACTTAGCAGAGCTTTGCTCTATAGGTGTTAAAGGGATCTAAAGAGAACTAAAGGGGACCCTACTAGGGTTCCATAGAGCTCTGCTCTCTGAAAGATTTTCCTTGGATTTTCTTAATTCATTAATGGAGCTTTGCTCCTCCCAAATCATATAGAAGAACTCTTAAGAATTCTTCATGGATCTTGGAAGTTAAAGATGGCTTTTTATTCCTCAGTGCATTATATCGTTTTGCTTAATCAGTTTTTCTGATAATTTTTGTTGATTTTCTTTTACAGAAACAATGAACGCCCACATGTACAATCTTGATGAGATCATCTCTTACGGGGACATACGCCGACTTAGCCGCTCTCAAAATCGAGAGCTCACAAACGCGGAGTGTGCTGAAATCATGAGCCGCTTCGACGCATACAACGGTCCCCTGCTTCCCCGGCGTTCCTCCCTTCTTAAGCTTATCGTGGGAGCCATCTGGGAAGCGCTTCCCTTGTTCTGTTCCGGTGTGCCTCTTAGGGCGCTGGATGCCGCTGAGGATAAGGTGCACTCGGTGTACCTGTTGAACTTTATCTCAAAGAGACGGCGAGACAATCTTATCGATCTCTTGCACGAGGTCTTTCAACAGTCTGCCATACTCGCTGCTTATCGGAGGGTGGAAGACATCAGGGGGGACCCTGACGCTTGTGCTCGCGAAAGAAAGCACACTAAGATGGTCCGCGAGGGTTGGAAAGTCATAGATAGGGTCGCTTTCGAGTTCCTCAATCCATGTCCTGGGTTCTAGGTTATTCCCTTGTAATAATGTTTTTCGTTTATTTCTTTTATGATTGTAAGAACTTCTGGCAATATTAATGGAAATTTTTGTTTTTCCTAACCTGTCTTATCTTTTGTTCTGAGTCTTTCGCTTATGCATGACTGAATGTGTCTCGAACGCTTGATCGAATGTAAATCGGATACTCTTTATGTTGCTTTCTTCTTTCCCTTATTATCAGCATGTCGTCACAATTAGCAGGTAATAGAGTAAGCTTCTTGATTTCTTCACGAGATAGCGAGGGCTTAGGCCGCAGGTTCAGATCTGCTGCCTAAGACTTTTCAACTCTATGAGCCGTGGGGGTCTCGTAGAGATTTTTTTCTCCCTACGGATCGAGAGGATCTCGTAGGTGGGTTTTTCTCCTTAGGAATCGTGAGGATTCCTAAGTGTGGTTTTCTCTTATAAGTCGTAAGGATCCTATAAGAGAATCTTTCCCTCTTACGAGTCGAGAGGACTTGTAAGCGGTTGTGTCCCTCCTTGTCGAAGTTCGATGTTGGAGAGTGAGACCCGTGGATGGTATGCAAGAGACCGTTTTGGGCCAACTTGCGGAGTCCCAGTGCTTAGGAAACAGGCTTCTTTTATGCCCACTGCCTAAGGCTTTATCTCGCGAGTCGAGCCGCCTCAACAATTTTTTCGCAATTCGAAACGAATCGAGCGTTTCTCGCAAGAACATCTTAACGTCGCATTTAACCTCTGCTCTTTACGACAGAAGCCCGTTAAGGTTGGTGGTACTTAGGGTTTTAGCCATCGTACCGTCGCATAAGATGATATAGTCCTCGATAGGCAATCGTGCTGTTCGAGTAGCCCTGCGACTGCCGTGTCTCTGATCCCTTCGGGGGCTGGACAAGACGTCTTCAAGAAATCTTCCTAGGCAGTTTGACCGTCGGAAGAGCAAGCGTTAGGAATTTGCCATGCCGCTTTTTACTTGAGGTTAGGCTCATTTTGGCGAGCCCCGATGAGTCATAACCACTCCGCGCTGGTGTGAGATGATCTCCGATAGTCCTTCAGGTTTTATGTAAGTTGCCGTCAAGACCCTGAAGCTAGGAATTTGGCCTTTGCTTCATTTGCTGGCATTGCGTCTGTTGTATCAAGACGAATGTTGCGGTGGGAACTAAGGATTTTGCCGTGGCTCTGTTTGCTTGATGACGTTGCGTCTGCTGTGTCGAGACGAACGTTGGGGTGACATCTCGTCTGCTGTATCGAGACGGACGTCGAGGTTGTCTCTAGGTTGCTGGTGAACCGTTGAGGTTTGGAACTAGGGATTTTGCCGTGGCTCCATTCGTTTAATGATGTTGCGTCTGCTGTGTCGAGACGAACATTGGGGTGACATCTCGCCTGCTGTATCGAGACGGACGTCGAGATGGTGACCATTCTGTGCTGGTGCGAGATGATCTCCGATTGTCTTTCCGGTTTTATATGAGTTACCGTCAAGACGTTGAAGCTAGGAATATGGCCTTCGCTTCGTTTGCTTTGGTGTGTCCAAATCCTGTTGGAGGAAGAACGCTGGGGTTGACATTTCGTCTGCTGTATCGAGACGAACGTCAAGGTGGAGCTGGAATTTTGCCGTGACTTCGTTTGTTTGATTGTTGCGTCTGATCCTTGCTGGAGGAAGAACGCTAGGGTGACAACTCATCTGCTGTATCGAAACGAACGTCGAGGTGGAGCTGGAATTTTGCCGTGACTCCGTTTGTTTGATTGTTGCGTCTGATCCTTGCTGGAGGAAGAACGCTAGGGTGACAACTCGTCTGCTGAATCGAAACGAACGTCGAGGTGGAGCTGGAATTTTGCCGTGACTCCGTTTGTTTGATTGTTGCGTCTGCTGTGTCGAGACGAACGTCGAGGTGGTGACCATTCCACACTGGTGTGAGACGATCTCCGGTTGTCTTTCTGGCTTTATATGGATTGTTGTCAAGACCTTGAAGCTAGGAATTTAGCCTTTGCTTCGTTTGCTTTGTCATGTTCGAAGCTTGTTGGAGGAAGGACGTTGTGGTTGACATTTCGTCTGCTGTATCGAGGCGAATGTCACGGTTGTCTCTAGGTTGTTGTTGAACCGTCGAGATTTGGCTTCGCTTTTTGGCGGAGCCTGTTTGGAAAGTATGGTTCCCTCTTTGTTTGTGCCTCTGGATTGTATACATGAATCGATGTGATCTAACCTGTAGGGCAGAAGTTTCATTCATTTTTTCGTTTCATTCATTTTTTATTATTATTATTTTATTTCCGCGATGCTCAATCATTTCAGCTTTTATATCGCGAAGGTCGCGATTGCCCAATCATTTCGGCTATTTTTCGCGGTGCCCAATCATTTCGGCTGTTTATCTTGTTTTTACTCGCTGCTTTTTATTGCGAGTTGCCCAATCATTTCGGCTATTTTGCATGCATACATTTTACTTGATGCTTTTTATTGCAAGTTGCCCCATCATTTCGGCTATTTCGTATGCATGTGCGGCCTACTGGCTTTCCGTCGTAAACCTGAAATTAGACACCGGTTTCGGCATTAGCACCGCTACAACTGGGATATTTCCAGGAGCGAATCATCATCTGCCTCTTGTTGATGCCGAACAAAGGTGACTTAGCAACCAGGGTTAAGGTCCTGTCAACTAAGGCTTTTGACTTCATAAGCTGTAAGGGTCTCACAAAGTTATTTCTCCCTGCAAGTCGTGAGGATCTTATAGGTGTATTTTCTCCTTAAGAATCGTAAGGGTTCCTAAGTGTTTTGCTCCTCTGTAAGTCGTAAGGATCCTACAGGAGGGTTTTCTCCTTGTAAATTGAGAGGATTTACAAGGGTTATTCATCGTGCGAACATATCCCTAATCTCGGATGGGACTTAGTTAGGGAAATGTTTATTCGCGTCCGTGGATTGTATACAGGGGTCAGTATCGAGCCACTTGTAGGGCAATGTCGAAAGTTGTGGGGGTTGCTTAAGCACAGATTTAGGTCTCTGTAACTTAAGACTTTCAAATCTTATGAGCCGTGAGGGTCCCATAAGAGAGTTCTCCTTACGAGTCGTGAGGATCTCGCAAGTGTATTTTCTCCTTAGGAATCGTGGGGATCCCTAAGTGTGTTGCTCCCTTGTAAGTCGTAAGGATCTCACGCGGGTGATTTCTCCTTACAAGGTCGAGAGGACCATATAAGTGTCTTTTAACGAGGTTGCGCCCTTTCGGGTTTTCACAAACACTCGCCGGTAGCCCTGCTGTTTTTACTCACGGAGCCCTTTCGGGTTTTCATCCGTGCCCATTTCGCTTATGGACATACCGTTTTTTTTAACGAGGTCGCGCCCTTTCGGATTTTCACGAACACTCGCCGGTAGCCCTGCTGTTTTTACTCACGGAGCCCTTTCGGGTTTTTATCCGTGCCCTTTTTGCTTATGGGCATACCGTTTTTTTATTATATTTTTCTTTATTTATATTTTTTTTTATTCACCTCGTCAGCCTAAGGATGCTGCGGTATTAGTTTAAGGACGTTTCGGTCCTTTGCAAGTTTTAGGACATTGCGGTCCATCATTAGTTTAAAGACATCTCGGTCTGGGGTCGCCGTATTTGAGGCGAATATCTAGTTTATTGACTTTTCGGTCTGTGGGTCCTTTCCCATGAATGAGCATGATGCCCCTGGCGTATCCATCTTTCTCGGAGCGTGCGGTTGTGGCGGACTCACCTTCTAGTTTTCAGACAGCGCAAACTCGCCTTGTTGGTATTGGTCTTCAACCCAGTTTTTGAAGACGTAGCAGTCCTCGATCAGGTGACCTACTGTTTAGTGGTAAGGGCAATAATTAGGATTATTAACATCGTCTGGCCGCAACGGACGTTTTGGACCCGGCAAATTGATGAGTCTATCGCACACTGCCAGCTCAAACAGTCCCCTTGTTTTATCTTGCGGAAACGAGTAAGGACGTTTCAACTTTTCCTGAAGGGCTTGCCGCTTATTGCTTTGGCGAGCAACTGGTCTAGGGTCACTTAATTGTTGTTGAGCGCTGGCGACGAAGGCTGTTTTTCCTTTTCCTTTATCCTTTTTGTTCGCTCCGTTGTTTGCAGGGCCGGGATTTTTTCCGAGTAGCGTGCGATTGCATGGCTGAACGTTCTCGCAGCTCCTCAATTCCTTTATTTTTGAAATAGATTCCCCGAGGGAAGGGTTGGGGGTAGCTTCTTCGTCAGAGTCACTTCCAAAGGTAATAATTTGCGATACCTTAGAGTCGGCTATATGACAATCGTCGGCGGCCCTTTTGCGCTCATCTATCACATTTTTTCGACGTCTACAAGCTTCACATTTTGTCCTGTCGAAGTGTTGCTTTTGAGCGACATACCCTTGCCACCAACAGTTAAAGGATTCGCAGTCTTCGGTAGGATGTATGATCTTCTGATGATATAAACAAAAGTTATGGTGCATCTCTACCTCAGCGAGAGTGTTTTCTTCAGAGGGCGGTAGCTTCATTCCTGCTGACAGGGCTTTAGCGAACCTTTTCCTCGTCTTGAATTTTTTTTTATCCGCAGCGGATGGCTTTTGATTTGATGGAAGTGTTTCGACTCTTTGGTTTAGTAGTCGGCGTTTAGCTCCTTCCAGTATAGCCATCTCACGCTCTTGATTGGCTTTTGCTTTCAGACGAATTTCATTTAGGAAGACATCAATCAACTCGTCTGATGGCTGTAGAATTTCCGGTTCGGGGTTCGCCATTGGTTTCTCGGCGCAAGAAGACTCTTCATCATCTGCCAGTGAGTGAGAAATCACATGACAAGTCTCTACGTAGTCTTCGGATTCATCTGATGAGTTTTCTCCATCGTTTCCATCCTTGACTAAAGAACAAGCTGCCCCCGGCGTGTCCGTCTTCTTTGGAGAGTGCGGCTGTGGTGGGTTTACCTTCCAGTTTTCCGACAGCGCGAACTTGCCTTATAGGTATTGATCCTCGATCCATCCCTTAAAGAAGAAACAATCCTCAATCGGGTGACTTACCGTTTGGTGGTAAGGGCAATAATTGGGATTATTAAGATCGCCTGGCTGCGACAGACGCTTTGGACTCGGTGGATTAATGAGTCTGTTGCGTACTGCCAGCTCGAACAGTCTTCTCGTTTTATTCTGAGGAAACGAGTAAGGACGTCCTAGCCTCTCTTCGAGGGATGGGCGTGGACGCACGTTGCTTTGGCGAACGACCGGCTTTGAGTTGTTCGACTGTTGCTGAGCATTGGTGACGACGACCGCTCTCCCTTTTCCTTTCTCATTTCGGGAATCTGGTTTTGGAAGAGACGGTGTAACAACTCCAATTTTGTATACCAAAAATTTGCTTTAAATATAGTGTATACTTGGAGTATTAATGTTGCTGGAAACAATTTAAGTATCTAATTCCTTACAATAATTACAAGAAGAAGCTTGTAGCTCATTGGTAATACCTTGCACTGCTAAACCAAGCCACCGGAGTTCAAATCCCATGCCCCACATTATTTTTGTATTTATTTTGTTTTATTTTTTTTTGGAAGTCAACGGTAAAAAGGCCATAACTCCCAAAATATGTACTGGACAACAAAAAGTAAAAATACCAAGTTGTTCCTCAGGAAAACGGCCATTGGACCCTTGACTCGGCCCGACTCGGCGCCTCCGGCCGGCGACTCGGCCGACTCGGTCCGGCGCCGCCGGCCGGACTTGGCCGGACGGCCGAGTCACCAACTGAGAAAAGTTGGCTCTTGACTTGGTCAACCCTCTTGCACACTTATTATACCTGGATCGGTTTTGATTTGTCCAATAAATCCCTTTTACTCCTAGGTTTAATGATTTTTAATGAATTTTTAATGTTTTTTTATATATTTTTTAAATATTTTTTAATCCAAACCCTAACCCTAGACTAGCCCTATATAAAGACCCCTATCCTCTACCTTTTCCCCTTACAACTCTAAGTCCACTCTCTCAAATTCTCGAGAACTCGGTACGAAGAGCGAGAAGCGAAGCGCTGCCGAAATCGACGACGGATTCCGGCGACCGGATCAGAACCTTCGCGACGAATCGACAATCACCACATCCCTTAGCTTCCTTAGCTTGTCCAAACCGTAAGTCCCACCTTCTTCTATCTCTCTTTTCGGTAATGTAAAAATACGACTTTTTGGAACCCGACGGAAATCGGATAAACCGATTTCTGATTCGGTTTTTCTCTAAATTTCCACTTGTCACCTAATACATATTATCTACCCATATGCTTGTTGACTATTAATCACCCATAAACCAATTTAATCAAACTTTTTCATATGAAATGATAACTTCTTTGCAAAACCGTATTCTTTTCATAAAAATACCATGAAGTTCATTTTTCTTAGTTTAATTAATTCCCTCACTCCTAAATAGGTTTATCTTGATCACTAAACTTGTAGAACCCACTTTGAATGAAATTTCACACATAAAATGATAACGTTTCCGAATACTGTATTCTTGCGCTATAATACCTTTAAGTTTAACATAGCATGTTTTACCTTTAAACTTCACCAAAACTTAATATAAGTCACGGGGTAATTACCTACCCCTACACACACTCAATATAACCCTAATTGATAAATGTCAAAATACAGAATACGGAATTACAGGACTTTTTCACTAAAATACCATAATCTTTATAACTTTTATTTAAAGCTTTAAGTTGTAAACTTTTTAGATAAAATATTTTAATAAAATGAAAACACGATTGGTCATGGACATCGATCGTTTATCTAAACTGTCTTGTGGTGTCTAGGCTAGGCAAGTGAGCTTGGGTAACTTTAAAAGGCTCGTTTCACGATTCGTGAGCGGATCCCTCCCTCCTCACTTGTACTTATCTGGCCGCAATTGACGGTGAAGAGGCGATTTGAAGCTTCTAATGACTCATCGTTTATACCTTAGAAATCGTCTAGTTGGTTTAGGAAACCCTAATAACTAAAAATACGGAAAACTATACTTTTTGCAAATAAATACCCTATATTAATAAAACCGTTTTCCCAAATGAAAAGTATTTATAAACTTAAGCAAAGCGCCGCTACAACCCACTTTTGGGGAACCTGTTAGGGAAAGTACGGTTCATCGTGCACCCGCAGGCTAGTAGTGCGAGATTCAGACCTCCGCAAGGAGCATTCAGTCTCGAAAGGTTTAAAATACGATATTTAAGGAAAATGAGATTTTTAAAGATAAAATACTCATTTAAAAATTATTCATGTGTTAATATATATATAATTATCATTTTAACACCTATTTTATCCTAATATAAAGTTTCCACATTTTTCTAAAAATTACAAGATTAAAAGTTACACTAAAATACCATAAACTTCAGATAAAACAAATAATACTTTTATTAGGATATATTCACTAGAATAACACAAATAAAATTCACATTCATTATAACAATTAAAGACGAATATTAAATACTTGAGGTGTATTTTGAAAACTATACAAAAGTATTTTTACATAAAACCCCCTCAAGTTTCACAAATTACAATAAGGCCCCTAGCTAATATTGAACTTCAAATTCTTTTCTTTTAGTCTGACTCGGGTTAGAGTCCGACTATTCTTGACTCGAATATGATTCAAGTCAATCTATATGCTTTTATATTCCAATACAATTTGAATACATGAATCCATGAACCCAGTTAACAATATATTCCTTTTTGACTGAATCAAACCATGGATATTCATCCATTATCCTGATATTCCATTTACCTGATTATACAGTTGCAACATATCTACTGATATCATGGTTTTGGTCAGTCAACCAACTTACATATTCCAATACTACAATACTGTTAAAACATTACGGGGTTTAAGGGGTAGATTGGTACGGAAGATGTTAAAGGTGGCACGAGGTGGTCAGATTAAGACACCTAACCTGAATCCTGTTGCTGTTGTACCGTGGCATAACGGATCCTTGTACTTTCCATTTGCCCTGATCTCTAGCATATAGAGATCCCCCTCGTATACACTGGCATCCTTCTGTACCAAGCTACAAACAACAGCGTTACACAATGTTCCATAATATTCAACATTATAATACTTTAGAAAATATTGTTACTCTATCATTCTCATTCTTCTTATTCTTTTGGGACTTACCGAGCGACCTGTTCGCTGACGACATTCTATCTCTTTCTTCTTTGAATGTCGTCAGGTGCTTGGACCAAGTTGAGATCGAGCCCACCGGTGAAGATTTGGAGCAATTCCAGGCAGACCCAGAGCTCTAGATAATTGTACCTTGTTCTTCCAGTTTATTTCATTTCCTGTTATGCCACTGTTTAGGCATTGTTTTTTTCATTCCAGTTGTATTTTCCTTTTACTGCATTGTAAAAAGAATGTTATTAATAAAGGTTGCTGTTATTTCCATATTATTCGTCTCATGTGATTTACTTTATATTGCTTAGTTACGCTTAGCGTATATACTTCTGAGTTTATACGTAGCGGGCCTCGTCACGTCCACTTCGCCGTACACTGGGAAGCGGGGCGTGACAGGTTTTGTTGGTGGCCCATGCAGGTCAGAGCTGTATGAGTCCCTGTCATGCAGTTCTGGTCTGCGTGAACAACCTAAGCAATATAACACAAGAACCAGCAACTAAAACATTCTTTACAATTCATGTTCTTTGAAACTTGCAAATCTCTATTCCTTGAATCTTATCATTTCATGTATTTGATTCTGTCCTAATCCAAATTTTTCTTCAGGATTATGAATTCCCCGAACAACACCAGCACCAACGTCAACAACACCCCACCAGCACTACCTCTCACACCAGCTGTTCCCGCACCACCCATTGAGCAGATGATGTTATTTGATGCGATCCGTAGTCTTCTCGAGGGACAGCAACAACTTCTGAGTCGTCCTGATAACGATGCACCGGGAGTAAAACAATTCCGGGCTTTGCACCCAAAGCAGTTCTCTGGTAAAGGAAGCCCTCTCGAAGCAGAAGAATGGGCACAAAGCATCGAAGACGATCTGGCAGCAGCTCAAGTGCCAGATAACGCTTGGGTCCGTGTAGCGAAGCTACAGCTCACGGATAATGCTCGAAATTGGTGGAAGGCGGAAGAAACCCGTCTAGCGCAGCCGATTGAATGGAAGACATTTCGCGAGAAGTTTGACGCGAAATATTTCCCAGTGACTGCCAGGTTCGCTATGGAGCAGCAGTTTATTCATCTACAGCAAGGATCAATGTGGGAGAAATCGGTAGATGAATACGATGCTGAGTTCACTATGTTGAGCCGGTAAGATATGTCACAATAGTTCAATTTTTGAAATATCACATATTACACAGCTAACACAATTTTTAAACAGATTCGCGGCACACCTGATACCGACGGACGAGATCAGAGCCCGTCGTTTTCAGCAAGGTTTGGACACAGAGATCAAGGCTGCTCTAGCACAGGAAAGTTTTTGACTCATGAGGAAGCCCTAGAAGCTGCCCGCAGTTATGAGGCAGTGATAAAAGAGAGGGGCAGACCTCAGTCTGCAGGAGTCAAACGCCATGCCAACCAGATGGCAGGTGGAGCCACGTCCAGACCATCCTTCATGCCGAGGCGACCCGGAGTACCAACTCATCGTCCTAGCCCAGCCTTTTGCACTTACTGCAAGAGAACTGGACATATGATGAAGGACTGCCGTCGAGCCAACCGCCTCTGCTTAATCTGCGGTTCAGCCACTCATGATATTGGATCTTGTCCCCAAAGGCAGAACTCAGCTGCTGCACCCAGGCCAGCAAATACTTATCAGCAGCGACCAGCTCTTCCGGCACCTGCTCCCAGACTTGCACTGCCTGCACCACCTAGGGGACCACAAGCTGCACCACCTCCTCGACAGTTCCATCAAGCTCAAAGGAACGTTCAGAGGAATGCTCCTCAGGCCAGGAGGAATGTGCCGAAGCGCCAGGCTTTCATGATGTCTGTGGAAGAAGCTGAGGCCACTGGCCAAGTCATTACTGGTAAATTTCCTTCTCAAACTCATCTTTTAGTTTTGTTTACCTACACACTTTCCCTATACCTGAACCTATCCCATATACCTTAGGTACAATCCTAGTAGCTTCACTACCTGCACTTGCACTGTTTGATACTGGGGCATCCCACTGCTTTATGTCGCAACGGTTTGTCCGAACCCATGCGATTCTAGTCTCACCGCTTGTATCCAGCTGGAACGTCAGTTTTGGAAATGGTGTTCTAAAGGCAACTATGGGATACAACATGTGTCCAGTCATCGTCTGCAGTCGAGAGTTTTACGCCGACTTCAAAGTACTGGACATACCAAACTTCGATGTGGTTCTAGGAATGGACTGGCTTGGAACCTTTTATGCTACCATCGACTGTCGTCAAAGGAGGGTAGTATTTGAGATTCCAGATCATCCGGTCTTCTATTTCAAGAGTGGAGATCGTACATTGGAGCCAAGTACTTACAAAGCGAAGCCAAAGGAAGCAGTAATTGCAGCAGCTCATGCAGAGGAAGAATCAAGACCGGAGGTAGTTCGAGAGTTCGACGACGTATTCCCTGACGATATATCAGGTTTGCCTCCCGATCGAGCTCTTGAATTCAGTATTGACTTAGTACCAGGAGCACAACCAGTGATCAAAGCACCGTATAGACTAAGTCCAGAAGGTTTGAAAGAAGTTCGAACACAGTTGGACGAATTACTGGAGAAAGGATGGATTCGTCCCAGCACTTCAAGTTGGGGAGCACCTGTACTATTGGTGAAGAAGAAGGAAGGTTCATACAGAATGTGCATCGACTATAGGGCCTTGAACGAAGTTACTATAAAGAACAAGTATCCTCTCCCGCGCATCGACGATTTGTTCGATCAGCTAAGTGGATCTTGTGTCTTCTCTAAACTAGATCTTCGTTCAGGATATCATCAAGTGAAGGTCAAGGAGGCTGATATTCACAAAACAGCTTTCAGAACTCGTTATGGACATTACGAATTTCTAGTAATGCCATTTGGAGTGACCAATGCACCAGCAATCTTCATGAACCTTATGAACCAAGTTTTCCGGGAGTATTTAGACAGGTTCGTTGTCATCTTCATCGACGACATCCTGGTATATTCTAAGAATCGGAAAGAGCATGCGGAGCACTTACGAATTGTCCTGGAAACACTTTGACAACATAAGCTTTATGCCAAGTACAGCAAGTGCGAGTTTTGGCTAAAACAAGTTGGTTTTCTTGGACACATCGTATCAGGAGAAGGGATTTCTGTAGATCCAGCAAAGGTTTCAGCAGTCAGCGAATGGCCTACACCAAAATCAGTGAAGGATATTCGGAGTTTCTTGGGCTTAGCTGGGTATTACAGAAGATTCATTGAAGGCTTTTCGAAGATAGCAACACCCCTGACCAAGCTCACAAGAAAAGATGAAGAATTTTTGTGGTCAGAAGCATGCGAGCAAGTTTTCGTAGAACTCAAGTCAAGACTGACATCTGCACCTATTCTCGTCATACCGGATCAATCTGGAGGATTCGAGGTGCATTGTGATGCATCCGGTAAGGGACTAGGATGTGTTCTACATCAGCACGGTAAGGTTGTGGCTTATGCTTCAAGACAACTGAAGACTCATGAGCGCAATTATCCGACGCATGATCTAGAGTTGGCAGCCGTTATTTTTGCTCTCAAGATTTGGCGTCACTACTTACTTGGTGAACGAGTGAACATCTACACAGATCATAAAAGTCTGAAGTACGTGTTTACTCAGAAGGAGTTGAATATGCGGCAGAGAAGATGGTTAGAACTCATGGCGGACTTTGACATCAACTTGCAATATCATCCAGGGAAGGTGAACGTAGTGCCTGATGCTCTTAGTCGCCAACCATTAGCAACGAATCTCACCACCCAGTGGAAGCTTCAGCAAGACCTACATCAGATGGAGATTGAACTAGTCATGCCAGGTGATGTTTCAAATTTGATGAATCTACAAGTTCAATCAACTATTGTCAATCAGATCAAAGCAGCTCAAGCCAGCGATGCTAAGTTGCAAAAGATCAGAGAACAAGTGGAGAATGGACTCAGAACAGATTTCATCATCCATGAAGACGGATCTTTGAGATACGGCACCAGATTGTGTGTACCAAAGGGTCCTGTTCGGGAAGAGTTAATGAAAGAAGCTCACAGCTCTCCCTATTCAGTACATCCTGGAGGTACCAAAATGTACAAAGATCTACGTCAGAATTATTGGTGGCATGGAATGAAGCGTGAAGTAGCCAGGAGTGTCGCAAAATGCTTGGTGTGTCAGCAAGTAAAGGCTGAACATCACATGACAGCTGGACTACTTCAACCGTTACCAATCCCAGAATGGAAGTGGCAGCACATCACGATGGACTTTGTAACTGCTCTTCCTCGCAGCACAAAGGGTAACGTTGCGATTTGGGTCATTGTGGATCGACTCACAAAGTCGGCTCACTTCATCCCATTTCGAGTTGGCCAATCAACTGAGACTTTAGCGAAAAAGTACATGGAGGTAATAATCTAATTTAAGATTTAAACTCTTCATAAAGTACTATCTCTAATGCCCATGAACTCATACAGGAAATTGTGAGACTTCATGGAGTACCGGTCTGCATTGTCTCCGATCGTGACACCAAGTTCCGATCGCAATTTTGGCAAAGTCTGCAAGCTAGCTTGGGAACAAGTCTGAACTTCAGCACGGCTTATCATCCACAAACAGATGGTCAGTCGGAACGAACTATTCAGATCTTGGAGGATATGCTTAGAGCATGTATGCTCGACTTCAAACGATCGTGGGAAGATCACCTACACCTTGTGGAGTTTGCGTACAATAACAGCTACCAAGCAAGCATAGGAATGGCACCTTTTGCAGCATTATATGGAAGGAAGTGTCGATCGCCATTAAGTTGGGACGACATCGAAGATAGAGAACTCCTTGGACCAGAGATGATAGTAGAAACCGTTGATGTGGTTCGTACTATCAGGGAAAGAATGCGCATAGCCCAAGATAGACAGAAACACTGGGCTGATGCGAAGAGACGACGCTTGGAGTTCCAGCCAGGAGAGCATGTATTCCTGAAAATCTCTCCGAACCGCGGAGTGATCAGATTTGGAATACGGGGAAAGTTGAGTCCGAGATACATTAGACCGTTCGAGTATCGGTGAAGTGGCATATCGTTTAGTGCTTCCACCCTCATTGGAAGGAGTGCATAACGTGTTCCACATATCCCAACTCAGAAGGTATGTGAGTGACCCCAGCCATGTACTTGATCATTCCGAACTCACGATACAGCCCGATTTGTCTTGTGAGCAACAACCTGTGGAGATCCTGGACAGGAAAGTGAAGACACTTCGGAACAAAGAAGTTAATTTGGTCTGGGTAATGTGGAGGAAAGACACTCCAGGAGAATCCACGTGGGAAAGGGAGGATGAGATGCGTGCAAGATATCCGCACCTTTTTGTAAACTAGTCCTTAAATAAAAGTTGTAAATTTCGAGGACGAAATTTTTGTAAGGAGGGTAGATTGTAACAACTCCAATTTTGTATACCAAAAATTTGCTTTAAATATAGTGTATACTTGGAGTATTAATGCTGCTGGAAACAATTTAAGTATCTAATTCCTTACAATAATTACAAGAAGAAGCTTGTAGCTCATTGGTAATACCTTGCACTGCTAAACCAAGCCACCGGAGTTCAAATCCCATGCCCCACATTATTTTTGTATTTATTTTGTTTTATTTTTTTTTTGGAAGTCAACGGTAAAAAGGCCATAACTCCCAAAATATGTACTGGACAACAAAAAGTAAAAATACCAAGTTGTTCCTCAGGAAAACCCCCGGCCATTGGACCCTTGACTCGGCCCGACTCGGCGCCGCCGGCCGGCGACTCGGCCGACTCGGTCTGGCGCCGCCGGCCGGACTTGGCCGGACGGCCGAGTCACCAACTGAGAAAAGTTGGCTCTTGACTTGGTCAACCCTCTTGCACACTTATTATACCTGGATCGGTTTTGATTTGGCCAATAAATCCCTTTTACTCCTAGGTTTAATGATTTTTAATGAATTTTTAATGTTTTTTATATATTTTTTTAAAAAAAATTTATCCAAACCCTAACCCTAGCCTAGCCCTATACAAAGACCCCTATCCTCTACCTTTTCCCCTCACAACTCTAAGTCCACTCTCTCAAATTCTCGAGAACTCGGTACGAAGAGCGAGAAGCGAAGCGCTGCCGAAATCGACGACGGATTCCGGCGACCGGATCAGAACCTTCGCGACGAATTGACAATCACCACATCCCTTAGCTTCCTTAGCTTGTCCAAACCGTAAGTCCCACCTTCTTCTATCTCTCTTTTCGGTAATGTAAAAATACGACTTTTTGGAACCCGACGGAAATCGGATAAACCGATTTCTGATTCGGTTTTTCTCTAAATTTCCACTTGTCACCTAATACATATTATCTACCCATATGCTTGTTGACTATTAATCACCCATAAACCAATTTAATCAAACTTTTTCATATGAAATGATAACTTCTTTGCAAAACCGTATTCTTTTCATAAAAATACCATGAAGTTCATTTTTCTTAGTTTAATTAATTCCCTCACTCCTAAATAGGTTTATCTTGATCACTAAACTTGTAGAACCCACTTTGAATGAAATTTCACACATAAAATGATAACGTTTCCGAATACTGTATTCTTGCGCTATAATACCTTTAAGTTTAACATAGCATGTTTTACCTTTAAACTTCACCAAAACTTAATATAAGTCACGGGGTAATGACCTACCCCTACACACACTCAATATAACCCTAATTGATAAATGTCAAAATACAGAATACGGAATTACAGGACTTTTTCACTAAAATACCATAATCTTTATAACTTTTATTTAAAGCTTTAAGTTGTAAACTTTTTAGATAAAATATTTTAATAAAATGAAAACACGATTGGTCATGGACATCGATCGTTTATCTAAACTGTCTTGTGGTGTCTAGGCTAGGCAAGTGAGCTTGGGTAACTTCAAAAGGCCCGTTTCACGATTCTTGAGCGGATCCCTCCCTCCTCACTTGTACTTACCTGGCCGCAATTGACGGTGAAGAGGCGATTTGAGGCTTCTAATGACTCATCGTTTAGACCTTAGAAATCTTCTAGTTGGTTTAGGAAACCCTAATAACTAAAAATACGGAAAACTATACTTTTTGCAAATAAATACCCTATATTAATAAAACCGTTTTCCCAAATGAAAAGTATTTATAAACCTAAGCAAAGCGCCGCTACAACCCACTTTTGGGGAATCTGTTAGGGAAAGTACGGTTCATCGTGCACCCGCAGGCTAGTAGTGCGAGATTCAGACCTCCGCAAGGAGCATTCAGTCTCGAAAGGTTTAAAATACGATATTTAAGGAAAATGAGATTTTTAAAGATAAAATACTCATTTAAAAATTATTCATGTGTTAATATATATATAATTATCATTTTAACACCTATTTTATCCTAATATAAAGTTTCCACATTTTTCTAAAAATTACAAGATTAAAAGTTACACTAAAATACCATGAACTTCAGATAAAACAAATAATACTTTTATTAGGATATATTCACTAGAATAACACAAATAAAATTCACATTCATTATAACAATTAAAGACGAATATTAAATACTTGAGGTGTATTTTGAAAACTATACAAAAGTATTTTTACATAAAACCCCCTCAAGTTTCACAAATTACAATAAGGCCCCTAGCTAATATTGAACTTCAAATTCTTTTCTTTTAGTCTGACTCGGGTTAGAGTCCGACTATTCTTGACTCGAATATGATTCAAGTCAATCTATATGCTTTTATATTCCAATACAATTTGAATACATGAATCCATGAACCCAGTTAACAATATATTCCTTTTTGACTGAATCAAACCATGGATATTCATCCATTATCCTGATATTCCATTTACCTGATTATACAGTTGCAACATGTCTACTGATATCATGGTTTTGGTCAGTCAACGAACTTACATATTCCAATACTACAATACTGTTAAAACATTACGGGGTTTAAGGGGTAGATTGGTACGGAAGATGTTAAAGGTGGCACGAGGTGGTCAGATTAAGACACCTAACCTGAATCCTGTTGTTGTTGTACCGTGGCATAACGGTTCCTTGTACTTTCCATTTGCCCTGATCTCTAGCATATAGAGATCCCCCTCGTATACACTGGCACCCTTCTGTACCAAGCTACAATCAACAACGTTACACAATGTTCCATAATATTCAACATTATAATACTTTAGAAAATACTGTTACTCTATCATTCTCATTCTTCTTATTCTTTTGGGACTTACCGAGCGACCTGTTCGCTGACGACATTCTATCTCTTTCTTCTTTGAATGTCGTCAGGAGCGTTGGACCAAGTTGAGATCGAGCCCACCGGTGAAGATTTGGAGCAATTCCAGGCAGACCCAGAGCTCTAGATAATTGTACCTTGTTCTTCCAGTTTATTTCATTTCCTGTTATGCCACTGTTTAGGCATTGTTTTTTTCATTCCAGTTGTATTTTCCTTTTCCTGCATTGTAAAAAGAATGTTATTAATAAAGGTTGCTGTTATTTCCATATTATTCGTCTCTTGTGATTTACTTTATATTGCTTAGTTACGCTTAGCGTATATACTTCTGAGTATATACGTAGCGGGCCTCATCACGTCCACTTCGCCGTACACTGGGAAGCGGGGCGTGACAGACGGTCCATGGCCCATCTGGTCCATTTGGGCTAATTTGTCGATCAAGGCCTGGAAGGTGGTCGGCCTGAAGAACATCATGAATTGCGAGATGGTCGCCTGCGGATCGAGAGTGCCCACAAACATGTCTACCGCAGGTGCCTCTTCTATGCGTTGTTCGCATTTCGACCATAGGTTTCGCCATCGTGTTGTGTATTGGACCCACGTTTCGCCAGGCCTTATTCTGGCATTTATTAGTGCTGTTATCGGGGTGCGTTCACTGGCGCTTGCAAAACGCTGAGTAAACAGCAGCTCCATCTCTGCAAATGTTTTGACAGAGTCGTTAGGTAGCTCCGAATACCAATCAAAGGCTGTTTCTGCTAAGCTGCCGATGAATTGACGTAGCAACAATTTGTCATCGCCTCCAGTATTGCCGCATAAGGCCCTGAATTGAGCGACATGCTGATGCGGATTCCCTGTCCCTTTATATACGTGGAATTTAGGGATCGTATACCCCGGCGGGTAACTGATTTGGTCGTACCAGCTCGGATACGGTCGTCCGGTTTTAGCAATTTGCCCAGCCACTTCATTCGCCTGATGAACCCGGATCTGCCGAGCTATATAATAGTCTAGCGCGGCCTTGGAAATGGTTTCTTCCTTGGCTGCTGAAAGAGCCGGAGGAGGATTAAATGCCTCCCCTCTGTCGTCTCCAACAATGATCGGAGGGTCTTCAGCTGGAGGGTCCGGGTGTAACATCATCCCTACTATATCTTGGAAGAGGAGCGCCATTTGTTTTATATTGGCAGCTTGTTCTGCTGCCTCTTTGTCCTTATTTTTGAGGACTCTGCGTAGATAGTCAGCGTCAGTTTCTTGTTCATGACACTGCTCTGATGATACTTTCGAACTTTCTTTCGGTTCGGTAAGTGCAGCCATCACAGTCATCATTTCCTGAAGCTTCTGTTGCTGCTCTTGGGCTTTCGTCAAGAATCGGGTGAGCGGTCGGTGACCAGTCGAAGCGCGGATTTCCTCCTTTCCGGAAGCCATATAAATAGTATGGACCGTTATGCCCCCAGACTTGGGGCGTTTGGTCTCGGCGTCTTTACGCTCTGCCGTATTCATAAGGGCTTTCTCTGGCCTCCTTCTCTTTTGGGTGGTCGACGTTGAGGGGGCCGTTGCAGCGGGCACCCAAGTGGTTGTTGTTTTTTGTGGCTTGATGGAGTAATCCTTCTCCTGCCGAACCTTCATCTTTTTCTGTCGTCGGAGGTAGTCTTGATCGATCACTGACTCTTGGACTTGACGCCAGACCTTGTAGATTTTAGAGGACAACCGTTGAGGAGGCTGCCCTAGCTTTTTCTCTGGAGCATTCTCCCCAGGTGAAGGAGTTCGTTTCAACATCGCAGTAGGAGAGTTCCTGCGCACCATGTTCAGCAGTTCAAAGCTGTTCCCGGTTGGAACAGCAGCATCGATCCCCACCGTTGGAGCTGGCGGAGTTATCCCAGAGGGAGAGTTGCCCCCAGCCTTCCTTACTCGGCGCCAGTGGCGACGTCGAGCGTGTCGTGCAGATGGAGTTGTTCTAACCGTAGGGGTGACCTCCTCATGCCCCCTGTGTTGGTAAGAATCTGCTGGTATCAGCCTTTTAAAGACCGACGTCCGTTGAATGGGGATAGCCAACCTATCGAAAGCAGACTTCCGAGCAGGTGAAGCAGCCTTAACGATTTCTTGAGTAGGAATGGCTATCCGCTTGAAGATAACACCTTCTGGTATTGTGGGCTTCTTCATGGGCCCATTAGAGCTTTGACCCAGTCTATTGAAAACCGATGCACTGGATTTGGGCGACCCGTTGAGAGGGGTCGCAGTAGTTGCAAGCCGATCAAAGACCGACTTCTTCGGAGCTTCTTGCAACGGCAGAGGGGCATTGAAGCTCATTGGTGGGAGCATGGTCCCAAAGAACAGCCCAGTGGTGGCATGAGTTACCTTCTCCACTGGCATCTTGAAAAAGGAGGCCGCTTGGGGCCCGTAAGTCACTCCTCCAGCAGAGACCGAGCGAGAGTTGCAGTTGCAGGCAGTGCAGTTTGAAGCCATTGATCTTCTGTTTTCTGCACGGATCAAGACACCAAATCTTAGTACCTCAAATCCACAGGTAACCACAGTAAACCACAATTCGTTCGCGAACACGAAACACGAAGTGTGGAGTGGAAAGAGGAAAAGGTCCCATCGGGCGTGCCAGAATCTGTTTCCCTCCGAACGGCGGCCGACGACGCGAGGACGTATTGCCTGAGATTCGGGGCAGATGCTATTTGGTTTTATCCGTCCACCTCTCCGAAGATGCCAAGTTGATTTATGGCACCGTGTATCGGAGATTTAAACGGATGCGGCCGATGTAGCAGACTTCGTCAGATTCCCCCTCGCTTGAGGGGTTTTTGATTGTGGGGACGCTCTTCCCTGCAGGCGCAAGCCCCTATAGTTAATTACGCTACCGCATCGCGGTAACAACTTTCTCCTTCTCCAGAATTTCACTTCGTGTCGTGTGTGTTTGTTTTGTTGTGGTTGCCCGTGGATTGTATACGGAGACTGAGTAATGCCGTCGCCCGTAGGATGTGGATTAGTCCAAATCCGTATTTACTTAGATTTAGGTTTGGTGTTTTTAGTTTAAGGATGCATTAGTCGCGTTGCGGCTAAGATCAACTTAAACGTTCGTTAAGGATACGATAGTCCTGTTTGAGACTAAGATCAACTTAACGTGATGGTCCATTTAATATCTGGCCATCGGGACTCGTCACCTCTCTAACGTCGTTGAAGGATTACAATGGCAGATGTCAGAGGAGTTCAGAGATGTACCCTTGAACCAAGGTTGATTTGGAGTTTTATAGTCCGTTTGAATGTTTAAGGATACGTTAGCTGTGTTTGGGGGATAAGATCAACTTAAACGGGATCGTTTAGATCCGGCAAAAGAGCATTTGGAGGCTCTATTGTTCCAGTTTAGGGACGTAGTGGTCCATAGGTAGTTTAGGGACGTGGTGGTCCATGTTCCAGTTTAGGGACGTGGTGGTCCGACATTAGTTTAAAGACGTTTCGGTCCAACATTAGTTTAAGGACGTTCCGGTCCACCATTCCCATTTTGGGACGAATATTAGTTTAAGGACGTTTCGGTCCAATATTAGTTTAAGGACGTTTCGGTCCAATATTAGTTTAAGGACGTTTCGGTCCACGAGTTTAAGGACCCCGCAGTCCATATTGACGTATGTGGTCGTCGGGACCCGTCACCTCTCTGACGTCGTTGAAGGATTACAACGATAAGTGTCAGAGGAGCTCGGAGATGTACCCTCGAACCGGATATAAATTGATTTAAGAGAGAGTTGTGCTCAGTCAATTTTATTTAAGGACTTACGGCCAAAATTGGGCTAAGTCCAGTTGAAAATGTTCACATTTTGTTTGCATTTGGCCTGTTAGGCCACTGTCCGGGCTTTCCCCTTTTTAGAATGATGCATAACATTACTTCAGGCTATTTATGCCTATTTTGACTGGGCTCTGCCCTTTTTATTATAATGCAGAGAATTTGTTTTGGTCCATTGGACCTCTCAATTGGCTCTGCCCCTTTAAATAATGCATAGCATTATTTTTGGTCTGTTTAGACTTTTTAATTGGGCTCTGCCTTTTTAAAATAATGTGCAGCACTTTTATTTGGTCCCTTGGACCTTTGATTGGGCTCTTCCCTTTAATAATGCATTGCATTAGATACCCTGACAGTGTCCCACATGGCTTGTCAGGTACTTTGCGCAATTAATGAGCGCAAGCGCTCGTGGAGGTGACACGTGTCACGTTCTGGTGAGCGCAAGCACAACAGCGCAGTGCGCTGCGTTAGTGCGCTGCCCTGCTGCATTGTTGACACGTGGCGCTTCGTGGCGGCTTGCGCAATAGCGCAGTTTTGGCAAGTGCTGAGCACTGTTCTTATTCTTTTGGATCAATTTCAGATCAGAGAAAACAAGTTTTTTCTTATTTTCTAAAGAACCAGTGGTTCATATAAGGTGCAAGGCACTGTTATCTTGAGAATCTTTTAAATTCAGAACCATAAAAAGAAGTGCAAGGCACTGTTTATTATTTATTTTTTTCTTTTCTTTTCATTAAAGATCCTAGATCTTGTTCTCAGATCAATGATCTGTTCATAAGAGAATTTTCTCTTCCTTCTAAAGGTTTTTACCTTTTTGTTCCTGAGGAGTTCTTCAGAGTTCTCTTTCTCTCTTTTTTTTTAGAAAATGTTGATGCTTTGAATTGAGGTCTGGGGTCCTTTTTATAGTGCCCATAAATTAGTTAAATTTGTTAAAGAGATCTTTCTCTGAGTGATTTGGGGAATTTTCCCCGCCATTGGATCTTTGATCCAAGGGCTCCTGTTTTACAGAAGAAAATCTTCTTGTATTAACAAGAACAGAAAAGATTTCTTTAGAATTTTAATTCTGTTTGGCACAAATGCCCCAGCGCGTGACACGTGTCGCGCAGCGCACAGCGCAACTGCGCTGACACGTGTCGTACAGCGCAGCGCAACTGCGCTGCCACGTGGCGTGCAGCGCAGAGCGCAGGCCAGCTGAAGCGTTGCTTCTTTAATTAAAGTTTGAATTTTAAACAGAGCCTTGCTCTGATTGGGTGCGCTGCCTTGGGCGCTGCGCTCCCTGCGCTAACGTGTCTGATTTTGACACGTGGCGCTCTGCGTGCAGCGCAGGGGATCTGAAGCGTTGCTTCATTTATTTTAACTTTAATTTTCACTTTAATTTTCAAGACAGAGCTTTGCTCTGATTGGAGAAAAATAGAAGCATTGCTTCTTTTCCCACCTTGGAATTTGAACAAAGTTTTGCTCTGATTGGGGTAAACAAGGAGAAACCACCTACGTGAGATCCTTACGACTCATAAGGGAGCAATACACTTAGGAATTCTCACGATTCCTAAGGAGAAATTATACTTGCTAGATCCTCACGACTCGTAAGGAGAATCCTCTTATGAGACCCTCACGGCTCATAAGATTTGAAAGTCTTAAGTTACGGAGACCTGAACCTGTTCTTAAGCAACCCCCACAACCTTCGATATCGCCCTACAAGCGGCTCGACACTGACCCTTGTATACAATCTACGGGCATAAATAAACATTTCCCTAACCAAGTTCCACCCGTGACTAGGGATATGTTCGCACGGTGAACAACCCTTGTGAGTCCCCCCGACTTATAAGGAGAAAACTCTCTTGTAAGATCCTTACGACTTACAAGGAGCCATACACTTAGGAATCCTCATGATTCCTAAGGAGAAAACACACCTACGAGATCCTCACGACTCGCAGGGAGAAATACCTTTGTGGGACCCTTACGGCTCATGAAGTCAAAAGCCTTAGTCGACGGGACCCTAACCCTGTTTGCTAAGCCACCTTTGTTTGATATCGACAAGAGGCAAATGATGATTCGCTTCTGGTAATATCCCAGTTGTAGCGGTGTTGATGCCGAAATCGGTGTCTGATCCCAAGTTTGCAACGAAAAGCCAGCAAGCCACACATGCATACGAAATAGCCGAAATGATGGGGCAACTTGCGACAAAATCTGCAAGTAAAAATGTATGCATGCAAAATAGCCGAAATGATTGGGTAACTCGCAATAAAAAGCAACGAGTAAAAATTAAATAAATAGTCGAAATGATTGGGCAACTCGCAATAAAAAGCAGCGAGTAAAAATAATATAAATAGCCGAAATGATTGGGCACCGCGAAAAATAGCCGAAATGATTGGGCAATCGCGATTTTCGCGATATAAAAAGCTGAAATGATAGAGCATCGCGGAAAGAATTAAAAAAAATGATGATGAAAAAATGAAATTTTCGCTCTACAGGTGAGATCACATCGATCCCTGTATACAATCCAGGGGCACAAACAAAAAGGGAACCATATCTTCCCAACAGGCTCCACCAGAAAGCGAAGCCAAAATCTCGACGGTTCATAGACAACCTAGAGACAATCTCGACATTTGTCGCAATATTACAGACACAATATCAAAAAACGAAGCAAAGGAAGATCCCTAGCTTCAAGGTCTCGACGTCAATATCGACAACTTAGAGATCACCAACGGCGTTTTTTCTCACTCCAACCAGTGCAGACATGACGTCAACAACCGACCTCAGAGTCGCAACGAAACGGAGCCATGGCAAAGTCCCTAGTTCCAAATCTCAATGGCCACATCTACGGCCCGAAAACCAACAACGGTGTGCCTCCTCATTCCAGCATGACATAGATGTTACACCATCAAACGGAGCCATGGCAAAATCCCAGTTCCATCTCAGCATTCGTCTCGATACAGCAGACGAGATGTCAACAATGGCGTTCCTTCGCAGTCCAGCAGGATGCAGATGCAACGTCGATGAAAGACCTCATGGTCGAAACAAAGCGGAGCGACGGCAAAATCCCAGCTCCACCTCAGCATTCGTCTCGATACAGCAGACGAGATATCAACAATGGCGTTCCTTCGCAGTCCAGCAGGATGCAGATGCAACGTCGATGAAAGACCTCATGGTCGAAACAAAGCGGAGTGACGGTAAAATCTTAGCTTTACCTCAGCATTCGTCTCGATACAGCAGACGAGATGTCAACAACGGCGTTCCTTCGCAGTCCAGTACGATGCAGATGCAACGTCAGCGAAAGACCCCATGGTCGAAACAAAGCGGAGTGACGGCAAAACCACAGCTCCACCACGACATTCGTCTCTATACAGCAGACGCAGTGCCAGCAAACGAAGCGAAGGCCAAATTCCTAGCTTCAGGGTCTTGAAGGCAACTCATATAAAGCCCGAAGACAATCGGAGATCATCTCACCCCAGCGTGGAGTGACCACCACTTCGACGTTCGTCTCTACACAACAGACGAAATGTCACTACAGCGTCCCTCCTCCAACAGGATTCGGACACACCACAGCAAGCGAAGCAAAGGCCAAATTCCTAGCTTCAGGGTCTTAACGACAAGTCATATAAAGCCTGAAAGATAATCGGAGATCATCTTGCACCAGTGCGGAGTGGTCACCACCTCGACGTTCATCTCGATACAGCAGATGAGATGTCACCCCAGCGTTCTTCCTCCAACAGGATTCAGACGCGACAATCAAACAGCGGATCCACGGCAAAGTCCCTAGTTCCATACCTCGACGGTTCACCAACAACCTAGAGACAACTGCGACACTCGTCTCAATACAGCAGATGCAATGCCGCCAAACGAAGCAAAGGCTAAATTCCTAGCTTCAGGGTCTTGATGGTAACTCATATAAAACCTGAAAGACAATCGGAGATCATCTCGCCACCAGTGCAGAGTGGTCACCACCTCGACGTTCGTCTCGACACAGCAGACGCAACATCACCAAGCGGAGCCACGGCAAAGTCCTTAGTTCCAGGTCCTAATGGTTCACATGCAACCTAGGAACCACCTCGACGTTCGTCTCGATACAGCAGATGAGATGTCGCCCCAGCGTTCTTCCTCCAACAGGATTCAGACGCGACAATCAAACAGCGGAGCAACGGCAAAGTCCCTAGTTCCAAACCTCGACGGTTCACCAACAACCTAGAGACAACCGCAACATTCGTCTCGATATAGAGGACGCAATGCCGCCAAACGAAGCAAAGGCCAAATTCCTAGCTTCAGGGTCTTGACGGCAAGTCATATAAAGCCTGAAAGACTATCGGAGATCATCCCACACCAGCGCAGAGTGGTTATGACTCATCGGGGCTCTCCAAAATGAGCCTAACCTCAAGTAAAAAGTGACATGGAATATCCCTACGCTTGCTCTTTCGACAGTAATATTACCTGGAAGATTACTTGAAGACGTCTTGTCCAGCCCCTGAAGGGATCAGAGACACGACAATCGCAAGGCTACTCGAACAACAAGATCGCCTATCGAGGAATACATCAGCCAACGCGACGGTATGACGGACAAAACCCTAAGTACCACAGACCCTAACGGATCTCTGTCGTAAAGAGCAGAGGTTAACTGTGACGTTAGGATATTCTTGCGAGAAATGCTCGATTCGTCTCGACTCGTGAGGAAATTAGTGTCTTTGCGAGAAATGCTCGATTCGTCTCGACTCGTGAGGAAAAGCCTTAGGCAGCGGGGATTAAAAAACCTGTTTTCTAAGCATTGGGGTCCTGCAAGTCGTCCCAAAACGGACTCTTGCACACTATTCACGGGTCACACTCTCCAAAGTCGAATCTCGACAAGGAGGGAAACAACCGCTTACGGGTCCTTTCGACTCATAAGAGGGAAAAATTCTCTTATAAGATCCTTACGACATATAAGAGAGAACGCACTTAAGAATCCTCACGATTCCTAAGGAGAAAATACACCTACGAGATCCTCTCGATCCGTAGGGAGAAAAGTCTTTATGAGACCCTCACGGCTCATGAAGTTGAAAAGCCTTAGGTAGCAGACCTGAACCTGCTTCCTAAGCCATCACTACTCCTCAAGATATTCAAGACAGAATGTTCTATATCGCTTACAGGCTATGCTTACTTGAAGAATATGCCAATAACAAAGAAGAAAATAAAAGGAAGGAAGCAAAAGATTTGTCATTCATACTCGGAAAATTCTTACATCAATGAGGACAATAAACAAAAGCAGCATTATTGAAATGTTTACAATGGCAAAAGCTCAGGTCCAGGGCATGGATTAAGGAATTCGAAAATAAGGCCATCTAGAGTCTTTCTAGCCTTTCTGATCATTCTCGTGTGCATCCTCTCACGCTCACGCGTGTCAAGATCTTCGGCAAGTCCCCCCATCCTTCAATAAGCAGCAATTATCGTCGTATGTTGAAAAATTTGATGCAGAATGTCAATGAGGCTATCTCGCCGTTTCTTTGAGATCAACCCCGACAGGTACACTGAATGCACCTTGTCTTCAGCATCATCCAGCGCATTAAGCAGCATGGCCTCGTAAAACCCCGAAAGTGCTCTCCAAATCTCTCCCAGCACGATTTTCAAGAGAGCAGAACGGCGGGGAAGCAACCAACCAATGCGTGCGTGCAGACAACCCATAATCTTCGCACACTGGGCATCTGTAAACTCTTGGTTTTGGTGATGGCCATGTACGAGGATATCCTCATAAGTGATGAATTCGTGCAGACTGTATAAATGAACAACCGTAATGCCTGAAAGAAACATCATTGGAAGATTAGCAATAAAAAAAAGAAAAGAAAAGACACAGGGAGTTAAACTCCTCGAGAGCAATGCTCTGCAGACAGGAGTGACACCTATCAAAATTATGAGGAGAATTTGAAGAAAATCCCCTGAGAACATTGAAAGATTTGCTTAGAGAGTAAAGGCTCTATTATTGGAACCCTAATAGGGTTCTCTTTAGTTCTCTTTAGTTCTCTTTAGATCCCTAGAACAAAGCTCTTCTAGTGAAACCCTAAATGGGTTTTTTTTAGATCAGGGATCTATTGAGAGCGAGGCTCTTAAAATTGATTTAATTTAATCTAATTTAATTTTTACCTAAAAAATTCTTCAGAGTTTCAACTCTTAATAATGCTTGAACAAAAGAGCAAGGCTCTGAATAAAAATTCTTATGAAGAGATGAAAATCATCTAGGGGGCCAAAGGTCCTATTTATAGGCATTGAGAGCTGTTTCAACTTCCAAAAGATAGCGCGATGGTTGAAATTCTGCCACCGCTGCGCTCACGTTTGGGGCCACGTAAGCGCAACGGTGGGGGGGCATTTGTTTACCCCAATCAGAGCAAAGCTCTGTTCAAATTCCAAGGCGGGAAACGAAGCAATGCTTCTGTTTCCCCCAATCAGAGCAAAGCTCTGCCTTGAAATTAAAGTTAAAATTAAAGTTAAAATAATTGAAGCAACGCTTCAGCTGACTTGCGCAGTTGCGCTGCGCGACACGTGGCAGCGCAGTGCGCAGCGCGACACGTGGCAGCGCAGTTGCGCCGCGCGACACGTGGCAGCGCAGTTGCACTGCGCTCTGCGCTGCACGACACGTGTCAAGCGCAGGTGCGCTTGCGCCAACTGTGCCAGCATTTAAACAGAAAAATTCTGGAAAGATCTTTCCAATCTTGTTAAAACAAGAAGATTGCTTCTGTAAAACAGAAGCCCTTGGATCAAAGATCCAACGGTGGGGGAAAATCCCTAAATCACTCAGAGAAAGATCTCTTTAACTGATTTAACAAATCAATTGGCGCTATATAAAGGCCCCTAGACTCCAAGTCTAAGAGATATTGATATTAAGATAGAGACACACAGAACTCCTCTAAAAAAAATTTGAGAAGAGCTCAGAGAAAGAAAAGGTAAAAACCTTTAAATAAAAGAAGAATTTCTTCTAAAAGAGATCAAAGATCTAAGAACAAGATCAAGATCTTGGATAAAAAAAATAATAATAATAATAATAAAGAAGAAGTAATTTACTTCTGTATAAAGGCATTGCCTTTTGATGAACCATTGGTTCTCTGAAAACAAGAAAAACTTGTTTTCTTTGATCAAAATTTGATCAAAATATTAAACAGTGCCTTGCACTTGTAAAATTTGCACTGTTGTGCTCTTGGGTTGGCGCAAGCCACCAGAGAGCGCCACGTGTCAGCCCTAGAACAAACTGCGCTATGCGCTTCTAAAAACAGAGCACTGCTCTCTTGGTTTGGCGCAAGTCACCAGAGCGCGCCACGTGTCAGCAGCGCACTACGCTTGCGCTCGCCAGAGCGTGACACGTGTCACCCCACATGAGTTTGCGCCTTGCGCTCCTCAATTGGCGCAAAGCGCCTGACAAGCCACGTGGCGCACTGTCACAACAATAAATGCTTTGCATTATTAAAGAAGGGACAGAGCCCAATTAAAAGGCCTAACAGGCCTAATAAAAAATGCAATGTATTATTAAAAAGGGGCAGAGCCCAAACAAAGGTCTGTCAGACCAAAACAGATGTTGTGCATCATTTAAAAAAAAGGGCAGAGCCCAAATAAAGGTCTAATAGACCAAACAAAAATGTCATGTATTATTAAACAGGGGCAGAGCCCTAGTAAAGGCCTAACAGGACAAATGCAGATAAAATGTTGAACATTTTCAACTGGATTTAGCCCTATTCTTCCCGTAAGTCCTCAAATTAAATTGAACCGGGCACGGCTGCTCTCTCAAATCAATTTACACCCGGTTCAAGGGTACATCTCTGAACTCCTCTGATATTTGTCGTTGTAATTCTTCAACGTCTTCAGAGAGGTGACGGGTCCCGACGGCCATACATTTAATGGACCACCATGTTCTTAAACTGGCAATGGACCACTATGTCTCTAAACTGGAACAATAGAGCCTAAACGCTCTTTTGTCGGATCTAAACGATCCCGTTAAGTTGATCTTAGTCTCAAACTGGACTAACGTATCCTTAACAAACGTTTAAGTTGATCTTAGCCTCAAATACGGCTAACGTATCCTTAAACCAAAACCCCAAATCCAAATCTAAGAAAATACGGATTTGGACTAATCCACATCCTATGGGCGACGACATAAATTAGTCTCTGTATACAATCCACGGGCAACCACAAGCAAAACAAACACCCACGACACGAAGTGAAATTCTGGAGAAGGAGAAAGTTGTTATCGCGATGCGGTAGCGTAATTAACTGCAGGGGCTTGCGCCTGCAGGGAAGAGCGTCCCCACAATCAAAAAACCCTCAAGCGAGGGGGAATCTGACGAAGTCTGCTACATCGGCCGCATCCGTCTAAACCTCCGATACACGGTGCCATAAATCAACTTGGCATCTTCGGAGAGGTGGACGAATAAAACCAAATAGCATCTGCCCTGAATCTCAGGCAAGACGTCCCTGTCTTGGCCGCCATTCGGAGGGGAATAATATTGTTACCCCATATAGATTGATATTCGTTGATGTTCATTTATATGTTGGTTTATAGATTTTCCCAGATATATTGATACTCGTTAATGTTGATTTTCAGGTTCGTCGCATTGATGCCTCCATGGATGTGTGATCGTGAAGCTTCTATTGGTGGAGATCGAGGTGCTCGAGGTGGTCCAAGGATGCATGGTTGTAGAGCTTCTGTTGATAGAGCTGCTGGTGATAGAGCTCGCAGTGGTCAAGGTGGTCCAGCTCATGGTCGTGGAGCTCCTGTTGGTAATGCAGCTGGTGATGCAGCTCGTAGTGGTCGAGGCGGTCCAGCTCAAGGTTGTGGTCGGGATCGGCTTATGGATCGGATGTACACTAGGCTGCATAGGATGCACACGAGCCCTCTTGATCGGACACTCCTGCACTACAAAGACAGTATAGATCAGAGGCTGTTTAGGCAGGTACGGCCATTGCAGATATTGCTTTCCGTTCTCATGATTGCCTCCTGTCTATGATAGATCAAATTCAGCCGTTGCTAGTGGAGGTCGAATTATATGGTATTACCCTCATTGGGACTATTCACCTAAACCATACCCTCCTTATGGCATTGATAAAGTGCTGAAGGCCAGAGACACATACCTTCTATCTATTAGTTGGTGAGATGATGCCTACACTGCAGGACATTAACATGATTCTAGAACTTCCAGTTGATAGCAGTGCGGTGACTGGTGCATCACATCACGATTGGTCGACCTTGGTCGCGGAGTATTTGGGTGTGGTGCCAACGGAGGGTGTGATTCAAGGTTCATGCGTACGGTTCATCTGGTTGCGTGCACGGTTCCTCAACACTATCACCCAGCATTCGACAGCGCATCAGATTGAGTGTTATGCCAGAGCTTATATTCTTACGCTGTTTAAGGGTCTCGTATTCCCAACATCCGCTGGAAACATGGTATCGCTCTGGTATTTACCATTGAGCGTACAACCTGGGCAGCGCGGTTCTCGCTTGCTTATTTCACGGGTTGTGTCGAGCATCACAGGGTAGAACACAGATGACTGGATGTTCTGTGTTCTTCTGGCTTTAGGTTTGGGAGAGATTGCATGTCGTACACTCTGATATTACATGTTTGATAAATAGATGGGTCCAGACTGGTCCTGAGGAGATGAGGTCCCCACTCGGGGTACATTAGGCAGATGCACACACATGGAGTAGGAACCCTCGTGAGGGTCTGGATTACTGCATGGATGAGCTGCTCACTCCGGGACGAGGTCATATCATGGTAGCCTTACTGAGGGGATCGAGTTGCATCCCTACCACCCCTGTGCTTAGCTCACCATGAGATATGATTGACCACAGCGCCACTCATCCACTTTGCTATCGTTGAAGATTATTATCCGGACATGCTTATGCGGCAATTCGATTTGCACCAGGCCATCCCTCACGAGCGAGTCTATGATCATGCTCTACACAAGATAGATGGGCAAGGCAGGGCCACAGAGGATTGGAGACTGGTGCATCGTGATCACGTATACCAGTGGGACATAGAGCGGGTTGCTCACGTTATTCGAGATATCCCACCCTACGATCCAGCACGACGTGATGAGTACATGGCGTGGTATCGTTCGATAACCCGTTTGTACATTGTCTCGCCCGACCACAGACGACCTGCTCGCACCGATGATGCTAGGCCCTCAACTACTCGACCTATGTACCAATCCAGAGATCATTCAATCGGAATGGTATGCTATTTTACTTGCTACTTCTATTATGTATTTTTCATATGGTATGATTTATAGTTTCATTATACTAAAATGTTGTATCTTTTTGTTTAATTTTTACCCAGATAGCACATGTATGGACTCTTATATGTCACTCCATCCAGACTCTAGCGAGCGATACAGCGGCTGGGGTGGAGTCTGCACAGTTTACCCTCAGGAAGTTCCGCTACATTGTGACTGAAGCAAGAGAGAGTACCAGATTAGAGGCGATAGTTGCATCTCCCGTTCCTCCTGTGCGGAAACGCGGCAGCTTACCACCCGAGCATGCTGAACCTTTGTACAGGAAGAGCCCGAGCTGGACCTTCGCATGCACAGGAGGAGCCCAAGGAGCCTGAACCTTAGCAGCCATATATGTCGCAATTGACTCAGGGCCTTCGGAGCCACCGTGACCCCGACCGAAGAAGAAGAAATATTATTCAATTTTTGGTTGATTATGTATTTTGTATTATTCATATTGTATCTATGCTTTGTATCATTCTTGTTGTGATGGTACCGAAGATGTTGAGATGGTATTCATGTTTTTATCTAGAATTATTCATGCTGTGATGGTATTCACCCGCGAGATATGATATTTGTTTTATTATTAGTTATGTAGTTCCACCCTTCGAGGTGGAGGATTTTTTTACAGTTTAGTGTAGCTTGTATTGCTTTCTGACAGAGATAATTATGTATTTATGGATATATATCAATATATACAAAGGAGATGTTGTCCCTTTTATTTTAAAGGCTTTAAATCTAACACATTTTCCATCATTATTATGTATTTATATTCATTTAAACCTGGAAAATCTAATAAAGTTTGGGTAAATGTATGTTTCACAAATATAGCAATCTAATAGCTAAATCTAATAGCTAAAGTTTTATTTCAAGGTATTTTACAGCAACTTACTTGGGAGTTGGTTTTCTAGGGAGTTAAAGTCCCAATGAAAACACTATTCGCAATAGCGTTTTCTTTAAAATGAAAACGCTATTACCAATAGCATTTTCATTTGGTGTATTTAAACCCGAGAAAGTCTCTGGATGAGAAATATGCCAAACGAAAACGCTATTGGAAATAGCGTTTTCATCCCAAAGAAAACGCTATCTCCAATAACGTTTTCTTTGGGACTCCAGCTGCTCCGCGAGCCCACGTCCTACGTGGCGTGCGAATGTCTATTCTTGGAAATACTTTGTTCCGGTCTTATTTTGGAAATTATTTTTAAAATTAGGGTTAATTTGGGAAAAATTCTCTTACTTGGTCAAAAGAATCTTTGTCCCTCCACATAAACAGGCTATTTGCTATGACTTTTTCCATGCTTGAATGTTAATGAAGAATCCTGAGGCTTAACCAAAAGTCTTTGTATTTGAATGACTTATCAAAGCATGCAATCCACACAAGGTAATCTGAAGAAAAACCAATCCAATTATTTATTTATTTATTGAGAAAAACGAATCCAGATAAAGCATTTCATTAAATTTATGAGATGAAAGAAATTACAAAAGAAAAAGAAAGAGAGAGACAATATAGCATATGAATCTCATAAGAATTTACCTTTCAAGAAAGCTAAATAATATTAGACAACTTAATAGATTCAAAGCTAGTCTACACTTTACATAGAGGATATTCATTTTCAATTCGAAGCACTTGTCCAGAACTGCTTGAGCATATTGATTTTTTTGAAGTATAAAAAACGAAGATGATTTTGTTCTTTTGAAAACTCTAGTATTCCTTTCAACCCAAATACACCGACAAAATATCCTGACAAACATACCCCAAACATACCCTAAACATATCTAATTTTCTTATTAATCCGTTTAATTCTCCATTTAGTCCATAATGAAAATAATGAACCAGGTTTTCCATTAATTTTCCATAAATGTCTTTTATTCACCCATGTAGACTTTTACAAAAGCACATTTAAGAAAATATGTTCAACATTATCCGGTTTCTTGTTGCACTGGACAAATAAAATTCCTGTCAACTCCTCTTTTTCTCATCACATCCAAACTAATAAGTCTCTCTTATTACGGGCCACAAGTGAATCTTAAACTTAGATAGCATGTTACATTTCCATAGCACTTTGGCAATTGGACATTTACATACACCAAAGGATAAGAAATTATAGTGATTTAGAGTAAACCTTCCATTTGTACTCCAATTCCAACTCTAAATATCCGTTTGTTCTGAGAGATAAGGAGAAGGGAATAATTAAAATAAGAGAGTTAATTAATGTTGATGCTCTTCGGTAAGGTGATATCTGAATTTTGGACATCAAACCCATTCTCCATTTATGAATTCTTTCACAGAGAAAACCAATGCTTCTTGATCGCTTGCCAGGCAGAATAACAATGGGCTAACCAATCCAATTATGATTTAGGGGGAAAACGCACTTCATTAAGATGATTTAAAATAAACAGAAACTAAAATTCTAACACGGATGCATGTGTGATATTCAAAAAGTTGGTCAAAAGAACCACGCGAAAGCGCCCAAGGAAAAGGCAACAAAAGAGAAAGGGATGGCAAGATTTAAATCAGTTTGATATTTTTATTGATCAACAACCAAGCTTTCGAGTAAATTAAGAAGTATGCTCGCAACCGAATAAATTAAGCTTTAACGTGAAGTGGTGTAATATTTCATAAAATGGAAAATGTTATTTTAGAATTTAAATAATAAAATAATGAGTTTTATAGATATTATATCGAGTATGGATTTGAGTTTTCGTAAATTGGTATAATTATATATTTCTATTTTGGAAAATAATTGGAATTTAAAATGAATTATTATTTATGAAAGTATTTATTTAATTGGGCTTTTCATGAGTTAGCATGTAAGTATATCCATACAAGTTATGATATTAAAACTAATTGATATTTTCCTATTTTGTGGATTAAACAAACTTTATTTGCTAAACCATACTTAGAGTGCATGACATGTTAATGAGAGGGTTAACATTTTCATTTGTGTTTTAAATGATGACTTTATTCTCTTCATGTGTGTTATATGGTTTTTTTTCTTTTTTTTAAAAAATGAATGAGAGAAGAAAATGAGAGCATGGTGGCAATATTATATTGAGTATGAACATGAGACGAGGGGTGGGTGGTGGGGGTTATGGTTGCCTTAGCCATCTCTTGTCCTTCATATCATTTCTTCATCTACTCCTCCAGCATCAACCACAAACCACAAACACCCACTTAAACCTCTCCAAAACCCTTTGGAGCCTTCACTAAAAATGTTCACATCCTCATACTACACATGGTGAGGTGATCAAGTCTCCACTTTGAGGCCTTTTTGCAAGCTTAGAAGTTTCCTTAGTTCCTATCATAAGGTAAAATCCCACCTTTTAACAAGTTTTTAGATTTCTTGTCATGACACGCTAGATTTAGAGCTATTGTGCATGTTTTCTAAGTCTTGAGTTTTACAAAGTGAGCTTTTGTGGGTACCATTAGTGGTGGTGGTGTAGTAGAGAGATAATTTGTGATTACAGGCTTGTTTGTGATGGGTGAGGGTATTTTAGTGCAAATATCACTGGTTTTAAAGAGTTTTAAAATTTTAACATGAGTTAAAATTTTCAAATGTCAGTTTTTTTTTTTTGAGTTTTTGATATTCAAATCAAATCTGGAGCAACTTGGGTTCTCTGAAAAATATTTAGCGTATAGATTAGACCCAGATAGACCACTAGGAGACCCACCACAAAGACGAGACCCACCACAAAGATGAGACCCTAACTCCAAAATCGGGCCACAAATTGCGAGTAAAATGATTAAATCTGCTGTTTACTGTAGCAATTAGGTGTCGGAGTTTGGTCTGTAGGTGTTTTACATTATATATAAACCTATTTTATATGTTAATTTGCCCGAGATTCCCTTAGTAAAAATATGAAGTTATTTTACTTAACTTTTAACGATATTTTGCGAGTTTTGAAACTTGGATTTTGGATTTTTATGTCTCGACTCGGTCGTTTGACATTTGTACGTCGACGTCTAGGGGTATTTTGTCATTTTGGCACGCGTTGACCATAGATTCTAACCCATATGCACTATGCTCGTCGTTTCGATTTTCATAAAGGTTTTTATGCGACTTTGTACAATTTCGATTGAGGTACAATCACGGAGACTTCTGAAACGACGAAGAAAAGCAAGGCATCCGTCGGCTTCGACTAGGACGAGGCGTTTAGGTGAGTAGATGTATATCTACGGGGAAAGTCGGGTGGATGGCGTATAGCACCCCTGCAACCGTAATAGTTAGGAGATATATATATATATATATATATATATATATATATGAGAATAATGGAGGAAAGAGGCCATAGGAAGGAATTTCCTCCTATGGCGTCGAAAAAATACACCCCCCATCGTATTTTCCGATGATCGAAACCCATCATTTTCATCGTTATCATCTAAGATGTGGGTACACCAAATTTCATGTGATTCTACAAGTTTTTCACCATTGATTTAGCAATGTAAAAGTTCTATTGTCGGTAAACCGTTAATTTTAAACCCACTAATTCAACGGTGAAAAAGTTGTAGAATCACATGAAATTTGGTATACCTATATCTTAGATGATGACGATGAAGATGATGCATTCCGATCGTCGCAAAACATGATGGAGGGTATGTTTTCTCGACGCCATAGGAGGAAATTCGCTCCTATGGCATCTTTCCTCCATTATTCTCTCTCTCTCTCTCTATCTATATATATATATATATATATATATATATATATATATATATATATATATATATATATATATATATATAGTCTAGCTATAAGCGTATATTAATGTACTTAGTAGAAGTTATATATCTAGTTTCTATTTCATAACCATTGAGATATATACGTATATTAATGTACTTAGTAGAAGTTATATATCTAGTTTCTATTTCATAACCATTGAGATATATACGTATATTAATGCACTTAGTAGAAGTTATATATCTAGTTTCTATTTCATACCATTGAGATATATATATATATATATATATATATATATATATATATATATATATATATAGAGAGAGAGAGAGAGAGAGAGAGAGTAATGGAGAAAATATGCCATAGGAAGGAATTTCCTCCTATGGCGTCGAAAAAATACACCCTCCATCGTGTTTTCCAACGATCGGAACCCATCATGTTCATCGTTATCATCTAAGATTTGGGTACACCAAATTTCATCTGATTCTATAACCTTTTCACCGTTGAATTAGTGGGTTCAAAATTAACGGTTTACCGACAATGGAACTTTTTACATTGCTAAATCAACGGTGAAAAGGTTGTAGAATCACATTAAATTTGGTGTACCCACATCTTAGATGATAACGATGAAGATGATGGATTCCGATCGTCGGAAAACATGATAGGGGGCGTATTTTTTCGACGCCATAGAAGGAAATTCAAAATTAACGGTTTACCGACAATGGAACTTTTTACATTGCTAAATCAACGGTGAAAAGGTTGTAGAATCACATTAAATTTGGTGTACCCACATCTTAGATGATAACGATGAAGATGATGGATTCCGATCGTCGGAAAACATGATAGGGGGCGTATTTTTTCGACGCCATAGAAGGAAATTCCCTTCTATGGCCTCTTTCCTCCATTATTCTCATATATATATATATACATATATATATATATATATATATATTTGAGTATTTATTATGATATAAGTATATATATGACATGAGATGATATGATATGATATGAGATGAGTTGATTTACATGACTATAGATCTGTACCATACTGATTGGATGCTATCGTACGAGAGATATTATGTACGTGATATAATGAGGATTGATTGCCGAATACGACCGATATTTATTTCGACTCGAAGAGTCTTGCTAAATCACAAAAAGGAAATTCATGAAATATTTAGAGCCATGCGTATTTTAAAAACTAACGATTCGTTACGTACTTTTAAATGATAATTTCAAGAGGGCACTATGAATTTTCAAATGATATCTATTTCAAAAATATCATGGTCTTTTATTTCCAAAATAATGTTTCGTGCTATTTTAAACTATAACTGTATAACTCGTATGTAGTTGAATATTTTGAGCGCTTACACACATTACGATTTCTTATTTCTGCATACACTCGCATTTAGATTTCTTACAATATATATTGTGTTTACACATTTAGCTCTACCTGACTTCGTTTGCTAGGACACGCGCACCATTACTGATGACTTGCATGTTGCACATACACATACTCATATGCTCACACACACATCATCGATAATTATCATGCCACATAAACAGATAGGACTTGCTATGTCACCGTATCACACTATACCATGTTAGCATTACAGATTACTGTTAGTACCCAGCACACGTACTGTTCCGGAAATTGTACTTTCTTTACATTACTTATATGATACGCTTATATGAACACACTTGTCATGCATTATATTATTGTTCTGTGCCTTTACATATTATTCCATTATTGTCATGTTATTATGAGATAGTGTTTTCATAAGATTTCTGGATTTGAGAAACCGATACAATTTATAAAACTTATGAATGATCTAAAAATACGATTTTCTCTTGATATGATATTTCGACGTTCACCATGAGATTTCTTGATTCTGAGCTTTTATCCGATTCGAGGAGTGAGGAGTCACCGTCTGCGGATACATGGTGGACCCGGTACGGTACCCAGGGGCAAAAAGATCGTATAGAAAGACGTTGAGCCTGGCTGGAAACACTACCTACCGGTGACAGTATCCGGAGGATACCAACCGGAGAGATATGATACAGATAGATATGAGGGCCGATCTGATGAGACGGCTGAGAGAGGGCCGATCCGAAAGACGGCGCCTGAGATATAAGGATTTACGAGTCGATATTGGGCACGAGATTTATGAGGATTTCGAGTGCCGGTGCTGGACACTCGGTGCTTTATGATGATTTCAAGTGTCGTTGATGGACACTCTTTGGATTGTGTGCGTGTGTGTGTAAACATGATATGGATGACATGTTACCATATATTGATACAGACACGATATTACACACACACGTACACAATCGTTACCACATAATATGATATTATTATACAGTATGGCCTAGGTAGATCGTTATGTATTCGATTTCTACCTATGATGTTTTCTACTCACGAGTTGGTAACTCACCCCCGTTGTGCCATAATTTTCTGTAGGACCGTCGCTCGGATCAGTAGCGGCTTGCTGGCACACTTCTTCTTCGAGTGATTGCTTGGTAAATAGGTTACACTACAGATCGTAACCACCGTTTGTATATTTATATTCGCTTGTAATTTAGCTAAAAACTCCATCAACCAGACTTGTATATTTATGGACTTAGAGACCAGATGTGTATATTCTTTTGGACTTAGAGTCGTGGCTTGTATGTTATATTCTTTATAGTTGAGTTGATGATGAAACAGTTGATTTGACGACGTTTTGGTATTTCCTTCACTTTTTCTTGTGTTGATCTTCGCCTTGGGCGTCGTATATATATTGTGTGGTTGTGTTTCTTCCGTTTGGGCGATGAGATAGCTCCCGATTAAGGATGCGAACTATATTTATGTATATGTACTGATTTTTATCAAAATTTACAAAGGGAGTGCTGTCCAAATTTTAAATGACGAAAATGTTTTCAAACTTTAGTCTACAACCCACTTGTATTTCAATAAACATTTCTTATACTTTAAAAAGCAGAACCTGATTTTATAAATAATCATTTTCAACACTTCACCTCCATTATTTACTTTAAAAGTTTTAGATTCCTGGTTTTCGATTTACTTAGGTTACAGCGGGGTCATATAGACTTCACATGATTCAAGTGCCGGTCACATGCCGTTTCCGGATCTTGACAAGTGGCTCTAGCCTCTGGACACATTGAAGGCAAAACCTCTCAATATTTCACTACATTGAGTGTTCTGAATATAACGCAATTTCTATTTCAATTAGTCCAAATGGTGCCAAAAAATCGAGTTTTTAATATGATGAAAGTGAACCACCTGAAAGTGTTGATTGCGTATGTAAATGGAAAGAGCTGCCTTCAGTGGAATCGCCAACTTTGTCCTTGAGCCAATCTCTAATGATCACATGCCCGTTAGCACACGGAATGTTTATTTATGGTAAAATTCATATAACCAAACGAGGGAAATGAGGAAACCTAAACAATCCATATTAACGATTTATGAGCATAAGATGGAAAACATTGTGCCCAGCTAGTGGCGGATCCAGGATTTTATCAAGGGTGATGCCAAAATTGCTATTGTTGTAAAGACCCCGTGCCCGAACGTGGGGGTTCGGCTGCGGTAACCACTAAGCCGGATTTTTTTAGTAATAGCACGCATATGGTGTTTCCATGTGACACATAAAAAGACTTCAAAACATATTTTGACTATATATAGAGAGAGAGGACACGACAAATTTGTAAAAATAGCCTACTATATTATCTATCAATATTTTTATGGAGTTAAAATAATAAGGCAGGTAAGTGAAAACTATATTGTGATGGAGTTTTGAATAGTATGAGAATAATTTAATTCCACAAAAAATATGTCTCAAGTGGGAGTAGAACTCACGCCCCTCTCAAAGACCAGAGCATAAGGTTAGCGTCTATGCCCACTAGGTCACCATCATCTTCATGTTTTTATTTATATCTATATAATGATACATATACACATCAATATATACATATATAGGGTGTTTATTTTTAAAAACAGGGTGGGGCCATGGCCCGACCCTACTCGCAAGTGGGTCCTCCCCTATGCCCAGCATGAAAGGAAACTTGTTATAAAGGATGTCTTGTATGTCACGACACTAATCATACATTTAGGGAAGGGCCAAACGTCTGAGCGATGAGCTTCAGACGTCTGGCGATAAAGTTCAAGATTTTCAAAGAGCAGGCAGGCGTGTAACACTTTGAAAATCGTTTAGGTAGTTTTTTTCGATAATCGGTAAAATAATCGGTATTTCCGTAAAATGTAAAAATATTTATTTTTTTCAATATAGGCATAATTATACAAAATTTATATAAGAAATTTCTAGAAATTGGTTAATTAATTATCACTTATAAATTTCTAGTCATTTAAAAAAATTTCCTTAATTAATTATTTTTAATACTATTTTAATCTTTTAAATATACATTAAATTAGTGATAAATACAAATTTGAATGGGTAAATTACATACTTAGAAACCATTACAAACTAAAATCTAGTGGTAACATAAATTTTATCAAGACATTCTAAGATTTGTTGTTTTATGGTTTAAAGTGAAATTTAAAATGAAATTTAAATAGGAATTTGATGTGAAAAGCATTAAATGAACTTGAGAGGGACTTTCTTCATGGAAATTTCTACACACTTCTCTCACACCTCCCCCACTCTCCCGTGGCCGAGAGTTCCTGCTGCAGCTCCCCATTTTCCCCATCTCTTTTTGCTTCAAATTTCATCACAAATCCATCAAAATCCACAAATTTCTTCACAAATTCAAAACAAATTCTTATGCTATCTCTTCTCAAGCCCAATTTAGTTTAAAACATGGATAAAGGAGGCATCTTTGGAGGCTAAGTGCAAGCTAGGGTTCAAATTTGAGAGGTAAAATGCTAACCTAATAGTTAATTTATAGTTTAATTATGCTAAAATAGAACTTTGAAGTGTTAATTTGATAGTAATTGCTTATTTATGAATTCAAGAAAAGGGGTTTGATTTTGGAATTAGGGTTTGAAGCATTGCAAATAGGTTAAATTAGGTGTAGTGGTTATCTAGTGGTTTAGTTGGATAATTATGCTAGATTGTGATCACTATATCGTTAATCCGCAATATTTGCGCCAAATTGCAATTTCGGTGCTTACTAGGTTTTCTATAAAATTAGGTGGCGAGTTAATTTTGAAATCTTGACGATATTATTAGCATCTCCTACGACATTTAGGGTGTGTGAATGCGAAATTTGGTTTGATCGGGTTTAGTTTTGACGGTTGTTCCGAAGGACGATTTTAGTTAAGGTTATAATGATTATCGTGTGTGTTCCGCGCACCAAGTGCAAAATGTGCCTAACTTGTGAACGTTGACCCTTTCATTTTGTGACTTTGCGTCATTTCAGGATATGTAATCTTATTTTTTGTGTTGTGCAATTTTAAGATCGGTTGAGGAAATATCGGACGCGGCGCGCAAAGGCAAAGCAGTGGTTGGATCAGATTAGCGAGGCGTCCGGGTGAGTAAATGTACACATCTATGGGGGGGATCGTCGGGATGGCGCGAGGCGCCCGACATTTAGGGTTGCTAGTAGTGGTTGCATTCATATGCATATCTTTCTAGTTATTCATCTGCTGGCATCGCATGATTATCTATATACCTATGTGTGATATCACCTCTTATGACACTTGCACCATTACCATTGGCTCATGTTGCATACGCACTATTCATGTGAACACACACGCCTTTGGTAATTGCCATGCCATGAGCACTTTAGAACCTGCTTAGTTCAGTATCAAACACTTGCATCATATATGATACATTGAATTGCAAAGCATGCATATACCTCACTTCATTATCATGCTTATATAGATTCCTCATCATAAACTACATTGCATAATATTGATATCATAGGCATCTATCATTTACAACATGTCAGATATTGTGATATCTCGAGGATTTTACTAGTGATGAGATTTCTGGATTTTGGGGAAAACCGTAAGAATTTTCCAAACTCATTATGTTTTAAAAAGGCAAGTTGCGGTTTTCTCGTGATGTATGTGTCGTCCACCATGAGTTTTCATGTTTTCTGTTGGATTTCGATACCCGATTCGAGGAGTGGATAAACCGTCTCGGGTACATGGTGGGCCCGGTATGGTACCCCGGGACAAGAAGCTCGAGTTGTAGACGATGAGCCTGGCAGGGGAAGACTACCTACCGGTGATGTCTGGCGCGGCGGATATCCGGAAGATACCGACTGTTGTCGTGAGATTTGATGATATGGGCCGATCCGGATTGACGGAGCCCGAGGTATTGAGATATTGACATAGTGAGACATTGAGACAGATATATTTCCATATTTGGTATCGATGCTTGACACAATTTTCGGATGATTTCATTGATGGTACCTTAGCTATTGTACAGATATTTTTTTCTAAGTTAAGAATACAGAGATCATCGTATTTAAACACTTAAAAATTTCTTATTGATTTTGCATTCATGTGCATACATACTAGTAGCATCACATCATATTTAGACATACAAGTTGTGACGCATTTGCGTGCATTCTTACGATAGCCTTATTAGATGTTATTTACTACTCACAAGCTGGCAACTCATCCCCGTTGTGCCACAGTGTCTTGCAGGTCTGACCCGTCAGCCTTGTAGCGGCGGGCGTATCTTTTCATTGGCTTCTTTTGTTCGGACTCGCGGCATTGCTCTTAGGTGGGTTGCAAGGACACTTTTGTGCTATCATTGTATCTAGTATTCTTCATCTACCACTTCTTATTTTGTATATACGACCTAGTGATGAGACTGAGAGATTTGTGTATATGTGGTTCCTCTGGGGTCGAGCTCACTTGAGCCGACATTGTGTTTTTCTTATTTTTGTGTTTCTTTATGCTTATTTGCTTGATGTTACATATATATTGCGTGTGGTTGTGATCCTCCTTAGGCGAAGAGCTAGCTCCCGCTTGGGGATGCCTTTATATCATTACAGGTTTATATATTTTTATTGTACCCGTTTTGGGGCCAGTATTTACAAAGGAGACTCTGCCGAAATTTTCGGAAAATTTTGATGTTTTTTTAAAGGGAGTAATACAACTAAATTGGTTTAAAAATCGTTTTCATAAAAGGTTTTCCTTCACTCTTGTTCATTTTGGTTTAGATTTTCTGGGCTTTGGTTGACTTAAGTTACGTTACGCCTTGAGACGTCTCGTAATCTAAGTGCCAGTCGCGTTCCGTACATTCGGGTCGTGACAAGACGTTTGAGCTATTAAGATTCAAACGTTTGGTGAGTCTCTAGCCAGACGCGCCGGAGGTGTCAGACATCTAACCCATATAAGGTCAAAGGTCTGGCGATGCTCTACTTCACGAGCAGAGCAGGTGCAGACGTCTGCCCCATAAAGGGTTAGAAGTCGGTCGTAAAGATAAATGCAAATCCAGTTTCGAGTTTATCTCAAAAATTTCAAGTTCTGAAGGACAGTTTCGTAATTAAGGAACCTATTTTATACTAGATTGTATTTGGGCTATAAATAGAATGCTTGGGTTAAAATTTAAAGTGTACAATCTTGATCGTAAGGTTTAAGGGAGACGAAATGGCGGCTCCTTAAGGAATCAAGATGCCATTAAGGAGAACTTTGGGAGAGAGAAGGAAGATCTTGTTAGAGATATATAAGAAGAGGGTTTTTGTAATCTTCTATAAAGTTTTTCTTTTTTCTCTAAAGTTCTAATAAAGTGTTCTTCCCTAATCCCCGAATCTCTTGTGTTATTTGATTTTGCGTTTATTCTAGTTGTTATCCGTTAAAGGGGATCTTTGTTTAAATCCATCAAGGTTGGTGATTGCCTCCGCTGCGCGCCAACAACTAGTATCAGAGCCAACAACTGGTATCAAAGACAACAGTGAAAAAGTGTTAGAATCATATGAAATTTGGTGTATCGACATATTAGACGATAAAAATCAAGATAACGGTGTTGATCATCAAAAAAATGGATGATGTAGTTTTAGCCGCCGTCTAACGAAAAAGGCTTCCTGGGGCCTCTTTCCTTCATTTATTCGCACATATATATATATATATATATATATATATATATATATATATATAGAGAGAGAGAGAGAGAGAGAGAGGAGACAAGAGAGGAAAGGTGCATTGAAAGGAATTTCCTCCTATGGCGTCGAAAAAATACTTTTCGACGATCGGCATCCATCACCTCCTTCTTTATCATCTAAAATGCAGATACACCAAATTTCATGTGAATCTACCACTTTTTCGCTGTTAATTAGTATGTGCTTAGTATGTGCAAAATTAACGGACAATAGAAAGTTTTACATTGCTAACTCAACAATGAGAAAATGGTAGAATCGATTGAAATTTGGTGTATCCGTATCTTAGATGATAAACATGGAGATGATGGATGATGGATGCTGATCGTCGGAAAAAATGGTGAAGATTGTATTTTTCGATGCCGGAGGAAATTCCCTACTATGCCCTCTTTTCTTCATTATTCTCGTGCCGTTGTGGTTTCACACTTTCATGGAAAAAAAACCCATTTGGTTTATTTTTTGACGAAATACCCCCACGTGGTTTGATTCATTAGTGAAAAAACCCACGTGGCTTTGAAAAAACCCAATGTGGTTTATTTTTTGACGAAATACATACAAGTGGTTTGCTCCATTGGTGAAAACCCCGCATGTTGTTTCGAAAAAACCCCAATATTGTTAAATTTTTAGGATATTCTTGAACCATATCCATATATGATATGTAAACGTATTTTTATACCCAAAATACGCTTCTCATCTAACGGTTTCGAAAAGTTGCTTTTTTGTTTGGTTGTTGTCATAAAGAGGGTGAGAAAGAAAGTTTGGATATAAAAATACTTTTACAAACCATATGCATGTCATATATGAGTATGATTCAAGAATATCCCAAAAAATTAACAGTATATAGTTTTTTATGAAACCACATGAGGGGGTTTTCGCTAATGGACCAAACCACATAAGGGTTTTTCGTCAAAAAATAAACCACATGTTTTTTTTTAAAGTATGAAACCACATGTTTTTTCGTAAATATCCCTATCCTAAACTTTGTAAATGCAAATAAATACGTCAGTTATTATTTCCTTTAAGAAAAGGGTTCCTACAGAGCCCTTTCTACACAACAAACCATACAACACTCACAAAATCAACGGATCTCGTATTTAAATGTATGGGCCCCACACCAAATATTTGAGTGTACTGTGCAGAAAAATTCTGCAGCCTCTATTTTCTCTTTTCTTTATTAGTTGAATACCATGAGAATATTATATTAACTTTATATATTTACATCTTTATTACCATTAACAAAATCTGCTTAAGGCATTAATTTAAGTATTTATCCACAGAATAAAGTTCAAGTAGAATCTCAATTTAATTTAAAAATGTAGAAACGGTTTATCCGTCGCCCGTTGTGTGATTCAGATCGGTTGAGATAATAAAAAGAACTAACTTTCATCGAAACCACGTGTGGTTTACCCAACTTGTCCAAAACCACACTCTTTTGTTCCCATCACCAAAACCCCCAAAACTTTCACCTTATTACACATAAATCCCATGCCATTAATTAGCAAAGTAAATGGCCTAACTACTCCCTCCCCCTCTTTCTCTAATTAATACTTCACCTACCCATTTCGCTTAATTCCCAAACTAGGATTTAGCATTATTACAAACGAAATAATTTAAGCTTAATTTAAGTCTATCTACACTCAAGAGATCATAAGCTATGATGAAATTTGATTGCTATGGAATCATCGTTTATAGTTGTGGTCATTGAAAAATCGTCACAATAATTAATAATGGCTTAATTAGTTGTGCTTTTGGTGAAAATGGTTGCTCTCCTTTGATTTATGTGTGGAGTAGTTGTTGTTTTAAGGGAGCTTGTTCTTGGGAATTTTGGGAGTGGTTTGTTCTTGAAGACCCATTCTAAATGGCTTCAAACTTTTCTTTTTCATTACTTTTTCTTCTGGGTATTAACCAAAGGGGTGTGATTTGATGCTTAATGTTCACCAGACTCGATAGTTCTCATTTTAAATCTTAGAATTATTAGTATTATTGATGTGTACATTTACTTCATACCCATCTTTGTCACCATACAAGGTTCTATGAAAGATTTGTAATTTTACTTTTGCTTTTTTCCCCCTTTAAACCAAATTTCTAATTGAAACTAGGGATGAAAAATAGCTTTTCATAAATCAAAACAGAGAGTTAAGGTAAGCGGCAGAGAAGATCTGATCAAGATTATTTCCAATTGATGTTGTTCCGTTTTCATTCAACTCAGTTGGTATGATACTTTCCCTTCTGAGAAGAGTGCAGGGTTCGATCCCCAGAAGAAAAGTGGCCATAATTTAACACTTTAAGGGCAAATTCGTGGATCCCGAGGTGCGTGTGTCATGTGTTGTGTGCATGGGTTAGGTTTACGGGCCAGTTCACAAAAAAAAAATATCATAAGCAGCAAAATAGCCTAAACCAACGGTGGCATGCATCTCTATTAGGGATTATATGCAAATAACTGACATTTACAACACTTGGGAGACTATGTAAGTATATAAGTAGGGTCCAGTAGATTTGCATATCTTCATATCTTAAGCTAATAAAACAAGGTCTTAAGACTAAATATGAAATTTGTTTGGTAACGAAGAATGAAACACAATCTAAGGGGCGTTGACTTTAAAGGAGATTCTGGATGCACCCGTGCAGTTGCATTCTATAATAATACTGAGACCAAAGGTAATGAAGCATGGTATATGATCATTATATATTATATAGTTGGCAACGATAGTGATTTTTGGAACTGGGGTCTACAGATTCTATTAGTTTGATGTAGTTAGGAGCTGCAGCCTTTCCCAGGTTTTGTTCACTGGTCTCAAAGATGTATAAATTTTGAATCAAGTCAATTTAAAGACAGAAATAATCACATGCTACAATTAAGAGCGATCATTCAAAAGTTTAACCCTAGTAAGGTATACATCTTTAGACAAGATGATTAATTATTCTTTTTTTCTCTCTTTTTTCTTTTATTCTTTTCAATTATCTACATTTATATGTGTTGGGAATTCCTATCCCTCACCGCATCAAGCACACTTGATAGCACAATCAATCACACTATAAAGAGAAGAGAACACACCGGAGTAAACGTGGTTCGACCGTCTCGACCTATATTTACAAAGCAAACACAAGCATGAAGATTATGTTGACATGAGGATGTTACAAGCTCCCGAGCCCCCATGATTTCTCACTCACAACACCTTATCTCTCACCCGTAAGAGAGATATTGCGCAAAAATCCTAACAAAACTCATCACTGCCCATACCAATAGATCAAAGATGGCCCAGCCCAGATAGCCTATAAATATGTAGACGAATATGAGATGCATCCCCAACAATACGGTGCTTATACATGTATATACTCACTTACGCATACAAGTAATTATATTCAGAGCAGTAACTGGTCTAGAGATGGGGATCAAGCACAACAAATTATAAAGCTACTAGCTAAAATTTTCTTTTTATATTGCTCATATAGTCGATGTAAGCGATAACCAGTAAAGTTTATAGTGTGTCCAATTTGACTTTGTTGCAAAATACCAAAAAAAACTTCTTCATATGTAGTTTCAGGAGCAAGAACTTGATAAAGAATAAATGCAGATGGCCAATAGACGGTTTGCAGACTATATTAAACGATATTGGAAGCAAATGCAACCAAGTCGTATCTGATTTTCTCACAAAAGGGCAGAAACTATTGTTCATATATGCTTCTAATTTATTTTTTTCCTTCTATCATAATTCTCGTGTTTTACCAACCTCGTGTCTTTCCAAAGTTATATGGCATGATTGTATGATTAACAACAATTTTTTCAGTGCAACTTATTCGAGGACAATGATAATATTTCCTATTATATTCTAGAAAGGCTGAATAGGCACAATTCGTTGATATTCTCTGTTAAATATTGCAACCAATGGATTATTCAATCATGAGATCATGCGTTTGCAATAATTTGTATGATAGGAATCCTAGAATACCTCTTATTTGGTCGAAAGAATCTTTGTTCTTCCACATAAACTGGCCCTTTGCTTGACCTTTTCCATGCTTGAATGTTAATGATGAATTTATGGAGGTCCTTTTCGGGTCTCCTTCAGATGTTGTCTTCCGTCGATCTTCCAGTAAATTTGGAGGTGATCTCCCGTTGCGTGTGGGTCTCAATGGGTTTCGAGGAGATTGGTAATTAGAAGAGTTTAGCGCCGAGTACCTGCAAAGAAGTCCCGGGGTGGTTTGGTACCACCGAGAACCCTCCGACGATCAAGTTAGTACTAGATCCGAGCAGCATAACGGCTAAGTGGAGTCAGAAATGGCTTACTTGACCCCTCTGTGATTTGGTTTATATAGTGGCGGCGGCACGCAGCAGCAGGCGCGAGAATCTTGCCGGCAGTTACGCTCCCGACGTCACGCCCGTGTAAAGAGCAGATCGCCCATTAATGGGGATCGTGATGGCGTGGAACGTGGGATGTTGCTGGCGGAGAATCTGCGTGCAGAGAGATTTGAGGAGCGGCAGTTACGCCTGCGAGTGGTGGAGTTGGTCGGTCAGAGGGACCAGGGAAGATGGCCTCGGCTGGGGAGCTCGGAGACGAGCAAGAGAGCCGAGGAGTCTTGATCATGTAGCAGCTCGGGGCGAGCTGAGGGGCCGAGGAGGCCAAATTTCAGGGGGCTCTGAGGTGAGCCAGCTTGTGCATGCAGGTCGGATACAGGAGTGGCCTTTTCGGCCCCTGTGGCCATTTCTTCTGAGTTCTAGGACATGCTATCCGCCACATGTCCTGATCTTGGAGACCGCCAATATTGAGCATCATCATTAGCTCCCCACTCTTGTTCCGACCAGCTAGCGGGTCGGGTCAGGAGTGGACTGTCGGGTCTGTAATATTTCAGAAAATATAAAATATTATTTTTGGAATTTAATATTAAAATAATATTTTTCCCGAAAACTGCCCGATTTGCGAAATTGGGGTTTTCGAAAAAGGGTATAAATATATACCAATAATTATGAAATAAATGGAAATTAAAATGATTTATTCATTTAATAATATAATTAAAAATTTGGCATTTTTAAAATTTATTATATGCAGTTTTGATAAAAACCCGATTAGTGCACTGCTAATCGCGATTAGGTCAAATCCGTATTTCTACAGTTTTCATGGTTAGTGCACCATGACATGTTTCATTTGGTCACATGTTGTTTCATTTCATTTGGGTTATGTATTATGGTTTATTGGTAGTGAGAAAAGAAAAGGGTGTCATGATGAGTGAGGAGAGAGAAAGGAGACATAATGATGACTTGGAGAGAGAGAAAGAGTGAGAATAATTGAGAGAGGGGGGCTGCCTCATACCCTTTTCCCCATTATTTTTGCATCTCATTCTTCAACTTCCTCACCCTCATCTCCCTCTACCTTCAAATCCTAAATCCATCTCCAAAACTCCGTCCAAACCATATACCCCTTTCACAAAAAATGATCCTCTCTTCATGCTCATCACATTCAACCAAGCAAAATGAGATTTTGGCAACTTTGGGACTTCAAGGGTTTTCTTAAGAGACATCCATGAGATATATCTCTTTCCATGTTAGTTTAGTTTGAATTCCTAGCTTTTAGTTTAACTTAGAACTCGTTTAGTGGTGATTTGTGGAAATTAGAAAATCCTAGTGAAGGTTTGAATGAAATTGTGGATTGATGATGATTGAGTGGCTGTTTAAGACCTGAGATTTAATATGGGAAACCAAAATACGGATCTGGGAATTGAGTTCATGTCGATTTGTGAGGAATTGGAGCGTACAGGGAAATCTCGAATGAACCGGGACATTTTCTAGAAAAGTAAACGATACCAGGGACCTAGATACACCACCAGGAGACCACCCTACAAAGACGAAGCCCTGAGGAGCCAGCAAAACCGGCCTGGCCGGAATTTTCTTGTGTGTGGCCGGCCACCCTAGTGTGTTAGGTGCCCAGGTTGCTTCAGTAGGTCACACACTCCCTATACTACACTCTAGACTTGTTTGCTTACCTTGTTTTCACCTGAGACAAAATCTGGGACCACTTTTCTAGGTGGCTGCCATGTGTTTCATGATGTTTATGGATTTAAGTTTTGATATTTGGTTTTGTATTCAATCACTTGACATTTGTACATCTATATCGAGGGTTATTTGGTTGAATTGTGAGAGGTAGACCATAGATTTTGACCTATGGGTGATTCGTGCGACATTTTGGTTTTCGTGTGTCGTTTCGGTTTTGAATTGGATTTTAGCACTGATTTTAATAGCGTTGTGATATGTGTTGTTATTGTGGGTACCTTCACGTGGATTCCGAGACGACGGAGCGTGGCGACATCGACTTCGGCAAGCAAAGACCAAGGTGAGTGGATCTATATCCACGGGGGAAGTCGGGTGGATGGCGTATAGCACCCCCGCAATGTTTTAGTGGAAACCGATTTGTAGCGTATGGTTAAGAAAACCTAGATTAAGAAACTAGGGCTAGAGCTAAAAGATTGATTAGATAAACCATATTAGAAACTAAGGAGAGTTAGAAGCGATATGATACGACTTGTATGTGATGACGGGATTTTAAGGATGACGTTTGACGATAGTACCGTTTAGGGTATTATAGGACTTGATAGCCGACGTAGGTACGTCATCCGAATCATACTTATTTCTAAACTGAAGAATCGTATGCATCTTTAAACAGATACCTTGAGGGACGTTACGGATTTTCAAATGATATTTTTTCTTTAAAAACACCGTAGCCCCTACTTTCAAAACTACGATTCGCATCTTTTCAAAAATTGTTTGTATGGTTCGAGTGTGTATGTTAGATTAGATACTTGTGCTTATAGTAAAGATAGATTAGATATGTCAAATTGACTTGATGTAGGAGATAAATGCGATGAAAAGATAAGACGATGTAATATGATGATTGATGGTATGATGGTATACGGATGCGAGTCGACTGAGATGAATTATACCCCGTCGATCTACTGATATGAGATTATTGCGGATGCGACCTGGGACATAGGTATATAGAGATATTTATATATGTTGTGAATCGTGAGTGATAGCCGTACGAGACGTTAGGTCCGTACCCTCTTTGTCTTATAGCTTGATAGGATCCCTAATGTTTTAAATGCTGTCGTACGATGATCTTTTCCGTACGTGATGAGTTTGATTTTATGATTGATCCATACCCTTGACTAGAGGATGTCGTACGATGGATTATACCGTACGTGACATTGTGTGGCTAGATGCCGATTGATAGATTCACCGACTCAGACATATGATAGTTACGTATACCTTATAGCTTTTAGCTGATGATTTACCTTATGCTGCATTCATGATATTATTATTGCTTTGCATATACCTGTGCTAGTACACCTGCACCATTATCGATGATGCGTATGTTACACGTACACAGATTTACCGGCTCACACACTTCATCATCGATAATTGCCATGTCACTACACGGTAGGGTTGTTGCATCATGATATGCATATTGTACATCCATATTGGCATATATACATTGATACGTCCATATTTGCGCACATACACATTGTATATCCATATTGGTGCACACATACATTGGTACATCTATACTTGCGCATATACATTTTGTACCTACATAGATAACTGATTTTATTGGGAAATTGAGAACTGCATGTTATATTTTAAAAACTGGAATCATTTAAAAGAGAAATTTTCCCTTAATATGTCATATCACCGTTCCATGTTGCATGATATACGTATATGCTTACATTTCTATTATATGTCGCATACATCATGCTTTATGATTTTACGCATTGAGATATACTGTTTTTATGAGATTTCTGGATTTGAGAACGGTGGTGATTTCAAAAGAAAGTATGTATTGTTTTAAAAACCCGGTTTCTCTTGATATAATATTTCAGTGCGTCCACCATGTGTTTTCTCGGTTCTGAGAGTGGCATGTGGAACCCGATTCGAGGAGCGGTAAGCACCGTCTGCGGTTACATAGTGGACCCGGTGAGGTACCCCGGGGCAAGAAGACTCGTCTATATTAGATGGTGAGCCTGGCAGGGGAGCACTACCTACCGGTGATAGTATTTGGACTCGACGGTTATCCGGAGTACCGACCAGAGTAGCGAGATGGATATGAGGGCCGACCAGGGTCTGCGGCGCCTGAGGGCCGATCTGAGGATGCGGTGCCTAAGATATATGAGGATTTACGTGTCAATGTTGGACAAAGTTTTCATGATGTTTCGAGTGTCGATGCTAGACACTCAGGTTCCATGATTTTGAGGTGTCGTGAGGGACACATATTGATTTATATCCTCATATTTTTCATGCATATGCTTTTATGATATTTACATGCATGATGTTGTTGTGTCAGTGGTTGACACGTGGACGAGATCTACATGCATACATACTTTGATTATATGGGTGGACGAGATCCATATGCATACATACATTGATTATACTGTTGGATGTTATACACATGCTTACAAACATTGACTACTTTGTTGGCACATATACAGACCCGGTCACCCTAGATATCATAGTTTTACCTTCATGATATAGTTGACCTAGGAGTTGTTGTTTATTCGATTTCTATCTGTTGATATTTTTCTACTCATGAGTTGGCAACTCACCCCCGTTGTGCCACAGTTCTTGCAGGTTGACCGCTTGGATCAGTAGCGGCTTCGCTGGCACACAGTTGCATTCGGGTGTTTTGCATTGGTAGATGGGACACTTGTATCTTACCCACTCTTGTATCTATATTTCATATTGTATCTAGTTAACTCCATCAATCAAAATTAGTAAATTGTATAAGTAATGAGACTTAATGAGACTAGTAGTTGCAAGATTTGAGCGATGGGTTTTATATTCGCTTTTAGGGTTATGTCTTGCTTATTTCTTTATCTTTTGTGGTGATCTTCGCCGTTGGGCGTCGTATACTGATATTTACTATTTTGCATGGTTGTGATTTGCCGGTTGGCGAAGAGCTAGCTCCCGCTTGGGGATGCCTTTATTATCTTCATGTATTTGTGGTTTTGGATCGAAAAATACAAAGGAGGTGCTGCCCAAATTTTTAAAAGACGAAACACGTTTTCAAACTAACAAATTTCACTTGCATTTTCATGTCCCTTTTCTATGCATTAAGAAAACTTGATTTCATTATACCTTTATTTCAAAACTTCACCTCCTTTATTTTCTTAAAAAGGTTTAGATTTCTGGGTTTCAGCTTACTTGAATTACGTTACGCCTTTAGACGTTGCGTGATTTAAGTGCTGGTCACGAGCTAATATTTCGGGTCGTGACAGGGCCACCCGGGGTGAGCTCCTTCCTGAGGTTTCGTTGGGACGCGTCCCCGGGCCGTCAGCTGTTTTTTCTGCCAGCGAATCAGAGCGAGATCTCTGCATTTAAGGAAGGTGCGCCGGTTCGTGCACCCTGCCACTGAAGCGATGGTCCACGTGTCGAGTGTCGGTTGGCCGATGCGACGTGTGCAGACCTGCGGCGTCTGACGGGGCGCGGTCCCATGTGGGAACGACAAGTGGAGAAATCGGAGCCGTTGGACGAGAGGAGGCGTTTTGGCGGGAGATGAAGGGCGCCGTTGGATGAGGTCGCTTGCGGTGGTAAATAGGGGTGGGGCCCGTTCCAGGCCCCTATGTTGCTCGGCGCTCGTCTAAGTCCTGGTTGCTCGGCGCTCGTCTTCTCTCTTCCACTTTCGTTTCCCGAGGATCCCTCTTCTCAAGGTTAGATGTCTTCCTTTGTAGAGTCAGTACATGTCATAGGAGTAGGTTCTAGGGACCCTTTAGTTGAGCCTGGGTCCTCCCGGGGAGTAGGGGTCAGATCCTCTCCCCGGGATCGTGCGGCGGAGGCAGCCCCCAGGGTAGAGGCGGTAGATGCTGCCCCCGGCGCCTCGTGTTGGGTGAGGCATGAGGACGAGCTCGCCAATGCTCAGGCTCACTTCTACATCCCCTCACGTTATACGCTTCATCTGGCCAAGGAGGGAGAGAGGGCAGACCAAGTGCGGGGTAGGGAGATCGCCCTGTACTTGGAAGCCTTTTGGGGTGGAATGCGCCTGCCCTTCTCTCCTGAGGTCGTCGAAGCGCTGAACTTCTTCGAGTTAGCCCCTCGCCAACTAGTGCCGAATTCATGGAGGATTCTCCTCGGGTTCCTGATCCGCTTGAAGTTACAGGCGGTTCCTTTCAGCCTTTCCCTCCTCGATTCTTCGCTTGTTTTCAAAAATCATCCTGGGGGTCGAGCGGGTGACCCGAAGTGGGTCTACCTCTCCTTTAGAAAGCGACAGAGGGCGCCGCCGGGACAGGGGTTGTGGCTCTACCTTCTTCCATTCACGACTAGAAGAACAAGTTCTTCTTCGTCTCGCCTCCTGAGGGTGAGGACTGGCCCGTGCCTACCAAGTGGTCGAGGGAAAAATGCTTGCCGGGGAACCAGTCCAACGACCCCGCCGCGGTGAGGGTGGCATCATGGGAGCCCATCCCCCAGTTCGACATGCTGCTATCTGAGAGGGTCCTGAGTTGGGCCGGGCTCATCCCCGTTGAGTTCGTCGGTAAGTTAGACTTGCTTTTGGCTTTTATATTGCTCGTGTCGCTGACTTTTTTGCATTCGGTTTGTGCATGACCCATGGATATGGACGAGCTTCGAGCTTCCATGCGTCAGCCGAGGAAGGTCACGAAGGCTGGGGGCGCCAGCTCTTCTCGTGCGAAGCCTGCCCCGGCTCCCTCTCCTCCGGTGGCCGCGTCCCGTGAGCGTTCGGGGGCAGATCCCGCCCCGGGGCCGAGCAGAGCGCCGGGCCGAAAGCGGGCCCGAATTCTGGAGGACCCCGCCTCGAAAAAGGAGACCGGCTCCCCATCGGAGCCGCTTAAGAGGTCTTCCCGGAGGTCTTCCTGGGGCCCGCCCTCACCGATCATGGTGGAGGAGGGGGGCCTCCAGTTCACGGTGCCCTCGGGGCTATCAGTCGCGGATAGCCTGCTGCACGACAAAGAGAAGTCGGCAGGGGGTAGGATCCCCAGGGGAACCTTCAGGGCTCAGATGGCGTCCATCGCCCAGGAGTCCGTGCAGGTTAATGCTCGGTTGTTTGTGAAATTCGGCGCCTCCTTCGTCTTTCTGATCTCTTTCTTATCTTTCAGGTTCTCCAGCACGTTGCCCTCGCCTTACGCATGGAGGTCGAGATGATAGCCCCGGCGATGAAGGCTGCAGGCCAGCTCGCCTCGCTGGAGGAGAGCTCCAAGCGGGAGCTGGAGGCGGTGATGGCGAGGGTCGCCGCCCTGGAGGGCGAGGTGGAGACCGGGAAATGGGAGGTTGCCCGGTACCGCGAGGCCGCCGTGGCTACCGAGGCCAAGCTTGAGGACGCTCAGGTGCTTGCCGGCAACCTGAAGAAGACGGTGAAGACCCTCCGGAAGGAGCTGGGGGCAGCGACCGAGTCGGCGAAGTCGGCCGACCTGAGGGCGGCGAAGCTGGTGGAGGGATACAAGAAGTCAAAGGACTTCTATGATGACCTGGCCATGGCCACAACCCTCATTTGGCACGAGGCCCTCGACGCCGTTAAGGCCCGGATGCCGGAGTTCGCCGACGAAGAGCTCCGGGCCGAGTACCCCCTCGCAGACGCCGAGGAGCAGGGGAAAGATATTCCTGACGAGGAAGTCACCGAGGACCCTGCTCGGCCCGTGGTGAATGTCGAGGACCTCGAAGTCGCGCCCGGTCCCGAGGCCTAAAGCCCCCCGTCTTCCTCCTTCTTTTATTTTGTTGCTTTTGTAATTTTTGTAAGCCTCCGGGCAATTTGTAAGGCTGGGGTGCCCAAAATACCCTTTGTAAAGACTTTGTGTTTGGTAATAAAACCTTTTTTCCCTTCTTTGGTTTGCACTTTATCTTCTGTTCGTGAAAAATGCTCGTAAAAGTTCTCCTCTTGCACTGTTGGGCTTCCATGTCAGGTCGACTATTTGTCTGGCGATCGTTCGTCGAGTTGATTTCGATTACTTGCCAAGTGTGCCAAGCGCTTCTGAGAAGGAGGCGTCTCCATGGCCCCGAAGTCGAAGGGAGATCGCTCGAGACTTGGATAGACCTGATGCCCCTTGTTGGTGGCTCGGATCCTCTTCATGTGAT